>OY735220.1:43508592-43608592 GCA_963457665.1 Thysanoteuthis rhombus | reverse complement strand
AAAGCAAAAAGGAATTGGAAACCCATATACAAATGATTAGAATCTTCAGTTGGGATATTGGACTGAAGTTTGGCATGGAAGAATGTGCAAGGCTGGAATTGAACAGGGAAAAGGAAAAAAAAAACTACAGAGAGAAGTAAATTACCCAACTTGAAATTCATCATTTGGCTCTACACAAAACAAAATTACAAGTACCCAGGTATTTTAGAGGCTGATTTGAGGAAGCAAAGTGAGATGAAGGAAAAAGTCAACTAATAGCTCAGAAGAGAAAAAAATTGTTAGATATTGAACTCTGCAGCATAAAACTAGATCAAAAGAATAAATACTTGGACAATTTCCATTGTGAGATACTCTGGACCCCTCTTAAACTGGACAGGAGAGGAACTTAGAAACCTGATCTACAAAACAGATATTGATGACAAAGCATAGATTCCTTCTCCTGAGTAAGCACTATTGGAATAAATAAGTAATATCCTACTAAATTTTGGGAGCCAATCTTAAATCAACAACACCTTGACTGATTTGATCATAGAGGCTAACATTGCCTCCATTGCTGAAGCAGTGAGGGCATTGTCTATGTAAGACAAACTCCCTAGATATTTGACATAGGCTGTTCAACCAAGATCATTGTGATAAAAAATATGAATAAGATAAATAAATACAAGTAGAAAATGTTCAATAGATTTGAGAGGGCTCATTAACATTTAAATAGGTTTTTGGACAACTGAACTCTTTCTTGTTGTTTGTGTTGTTGACATGATATTTTGGTTGAATCATTCAATGGCTTTCTGCAGGTGTACTATCTGAATGTACACCAATGGTTACAATGCTTATAATGTAGGAAGAGGGTGTTTTCCTTTCCTTTCCTTCCCTTGTTAGGTCTTGATTTCCATACCTTGTCTCTGTTGAGTAGCAGATGCAACATCAAGTTTATGTACACTTAGCTGCTATGATGATATGATGATGTATGCCACTTCTTTGATTTTTTGCAGTTTTTGAAACGCCCCGTTACAACATAAACTACAAGAAGGAATTCAATTGTCTATAAAAATCTTCTAATCTTTTAAATTACCAATAATACACACTTGTTTCGATCACATAATGACTTATTTTGGTTTTGATTATGTTAATTTGAACAATGAAAAGAACAATATTTGTTTTTTTTAATTGAGACGGCCAAGTAATAACTGATTGATTGGATTTAATTAACTCTTAAATTCATGGACCACTTGTAACCGATTATATTGACAGTAGAACTCTTCAATGAATAGAATTAAAAACAGGTTAGTCACTCAATAGAAACTGTCATGTGAACAAAGTATTTTGACAGTATGCTATGTTGAGGTTAACCAATTAAGAAAAATAGAAAAAGGGATGATCAATGAATAAGTCACTTCTCTAGCATTTTGTTGGGCAGTGATAACAAGAATGCATGAACTTTCGAAAAACAAGTGAGGACTTAAAATTAAATGATCAATTTAGCATGAACATACATTGCAAACAATCCCCCCCCTCTAAAAACCTATTTAAGGGAGGAATTTTCAGAGAACAAAAAATGTTTCTTGTAGAGATGATAAGGAATAAATGTATAAATTTTCAGCCCTCTAACCCCATTGGTCTGGCCTTGTACACATTATACATTTATAACCAGCTGGACCGACTTGAAAATTGTGAAAAAAAAACTGAAGAAATTTATTTAATCTGTTCTGGTTCACTGTTTTTGATGATAGAACTCTTCTGTGGATTCAATAGAAAAAAAAAACATTTCACCTATTTTTTTTTCATGATTTCAAGAGTTAAAAAACAATTATCAAGTAAAATGATGATGTAGCAAATTCTGTCTTCCTTAAATAATATTAAATGGATTAAAAAACAATTTTTTTTCAGAAAAAAAAGATCATAACTGATAACAGAGTTAATTAAAGGAAGTCTCCAATATTGGGACATAAAAACAAAGGAGAGTAATATAAAAATGAAGAATGGAAAAAAACCCAGAAATAATTCTCAAACATTGATAAGGCATGATTATAAGATCAATAGTTCAACAAAGAAATGCTTAAGAGCTTATGAAATAAAAAAAAAAGTGGATGATGTCTATAATAAGTAGGGAAAAGAAGGAAAAAGAAGACAGTTTAATTGGTACTTTTCTTGTTTTAATGAAAGACTTTTGAATGTTGAGAAGACTTGGCAAATGATAGAGATATATGAGTTCTGTCTGGAAAGTATCTGGCCATTTAATATTAACTCTTTGATTCATGGCGAAAAAAAAACTTCTATCAAGGTGAATAACTTGCACTTTTAGTTAAATGTTCTTAATTAATTTTTTTCAAAAGAGTTCCATTTAAGAAAATATTCTATTCATTATAGAGTTTGACTGTGTTTTGGAATGGCTTCAAACGGTTCTTGAATTTGAGAAATAAATAAGGAAAAAGTAGTGAATATAGGGCAATGCCACCTCAGTCTTCTTGAAATTATTCCCCTTGGGGTCTCGCATACTTATCCCAGCATCCCATCCATTTTTCAAAAAAAATTATTTTGGGATCATCATCAGCTATCGCATTGCAGCCTATTTAATCTTGTCCAAGATCTGAAATCTCCTCCCTTTCAAGGGTGATCATAGCTTTGCAAAAAGCTATATATCGCAGAGAGCCACATCTGGACAGTGGGAGAGGGGCTGACAGACCTGGTTGATGCAATGTTTCGCTCTAAAAGATGCTTATATGCTGATCTATTCACTCAAAGGTGTCTCACTACCGACTTAGTAACCGTACAGGATTGTGTGCATACGGGAGCTCTTGTGGGGGTGGGTGACTTAATTAGTCTGAAATTTCTATTGTTTTGCCAAAATTCCAACAGTGGTGTCAAATTTGTTTTGCCTTAGTTTTCGAGAGTAGTTGCCCCCTTGTCCCCTGACTTGTTGGCCTATGATTGTGCCTGTTCATGCATGCACAGTAAGGTCCTCTCTGGTCAGTTTCAAAGTTACATCAAGGCCATGCGATTGGTTCTCGGTATAATCCAAACAACTTGATAATCTCCAGACAGACCTTGAGCCCACAAATCAACCCTGGTGTGCGCAATAAGAGCTTTGTTTAAGCAATCAAAAGCAAAATATGGGCTGGCCTGATTTATTCCAACTTATAAAAACACCAGTTTGAAATTTGCCCTAATTTCTTTTTCTTTTTTGTGATTCAAGTAGTGCTAATGCATTTTATGTATCGAAATAACAAATTAATATCATATTCATTGGAAAAAACTTATATCAACATGCTTATATAATAGGTGTATTATGTACCGATTTTGTTTTTTTGCCATCTTCTCTGGGAATGCATTGCCAGTTTAAAACAAGGTTGCCTCATGAATCCTGAGGTTATCATAGGTTAATTTAGTGGTGTGTGTATGAAACTCCAAATATGTTACTTAAGTAACAATGTTAAAGGTGTGACTATTAATGCCTGGGATAAGAGGAGGGGCATGGATCCAAAGAAGAAAGAATTATAAACTTATCAAGTCTCAGAAAAAAATGTCGTTGGTTGCAATCAATTGTTCAGCACAAAAGAAAGAAGAAATGTTGACAGATTTCTTCTCCTTAATTTTGTCTCCTCTCAGTGTTTTCGTGTCTCCTCTGCCATGAGGAGGAAATTAGATAGACAGACATATTGGTGCCTTTCCCAATTGAAATCTCACTCTCATTTTTGTTTACAAGGATTCTTCAGCTGCAACATCTTTAAAAAAAATATACAGGGTGTTGCAAAAAGAAGGCAACTGTCTTTTTGATAACTTGTATTTAAACTAATTTAAATCTAAAAACTATTTTGTAAAGATGCTAATTACAAGAAAGATTACAAAAGAAACTAATTACATGTACACTTTAACTTTACAATAGATGTTGGAAGTGATTTCCTTTTCACCTGGATGCAAGTTCCTACTCATTTTATTGCATGAAGGCTTGATTATATTGGAAAACAACATAGCTGACAACAGAAAGGAATGAATGCTTGAATCAGGTTAGCACATGATGCAATCATTTTAACTGCTAATTACTATTGTCTCTGACTATAGTGTTGCCACATGACTGATATTGCAGCATGAAATTACCATGTGCACCAATTCTACCCTCTTATCCATAGGGTTGCATCCTTTAAGAAAATTCACACATTTTAGGGATTACTGTTGAGCAAAAGAGAAAGTTATTACATAGTCATTGATCATCCCTTTTCGCAATTGATCACCCCCAACATGGTTATGTGATGGTTTATATTGAGTGACTAACAAGACCTGTCTTTGTTTTACTTACTCCAACTATTATTATCATTATCATTGCTGGTCCTACTGCTATAATCTTAAACACCTCCTTAATATGGCATTAGCCAAAGTTTAGTTAGAAAGAAGGTATAAAAAAGTGCATATATATATATATATATACATATATATATATATATATATATATATATACACATATATACACACACACATATATATATATATATATATATATATATATATATATATATATATATGATGATTTATTCTGAAGATATTGCTTCTGTCCGAATCTCAACCCTTTTAGGGCTGAATATATATATATGTATGAATAAAAACATTCTACTATATCATATATTTTGGGGGTAAAGATACATAGAGAATTCAAATTTTGTCATTATTTGACCAATAATTTCTATTTAGGAGCAGAACTGGGGTCCCTTACAGTCATTCAGATTATGCTGTGCCAGATACTTAAAAAATATATAATCAATTGTTATGGGCCATATGGCCCTTCTAGCACTGAAAGGGTTTAGTTGTTCTTGGGCAATTACTCTCACGTCATCCTAATAATAATAAAGTCAATATTAATAAATACTCAAAATGTAGCAGTTTTACCACAACAACCACCACCACCACCACCACCACCAGCATCGTCTCCCTATCCCTCCTCATCAGTGTTTGTAATAATTGTAATATCCCAATAATCCCACTTTTTGTCTTTGCTACTTTTACCTTGCTGCCACCCCTACCACCATCAACAACAACGTCAATAGCTACTGCTAACAATGATATTGATAGCTATGAAGTTGATTATGATAATAATGATGGTTATTTGACTATTTCTGCCTCCTCTACTACTACTACTACTACTACTACAACAACAACTAATACTACTGCTATTTCTAATAATATTGATGATGATTTGGGGGATAAATTAATTCTAGGAATAAATTCATGATAAATTACAAAGAACCTACATGTATGATTCTCCTCAAACATTACATACAGTGATAAAGTTCTTCGATCAATGCCTCACTGAAAAATGAAAAATAAAAAGAAGGGAAAATCAATACAATAAATCAACAAGTGAATCTTTGGAGTTGAAGAAAAAATCAGAATTTATAGATTCATCCAAGTAATTTTACCAATTTTGATGAAAACATTACATCTTAGATCCTTTAATTCATTAATTTATCTAAATTGTCTCTCAGATTAAACTGCTGTTTTCATTTGATTTTATCTAAGACTCAAAGAATAGCATTAATTGATTGTATTCAACAGGGCCAAAATGGCGGCACGCAATCGTACCATTCTGTTTAATTTTGTATTAGATAACTGCCTTTTTGAATTCCATTTGAATCAATTGTAAGTTATTTGCTGGAATTGAAGCTATCACCAATGTGAAAGTGAAAGTGAAAGTGAAAATTGAGGATTAACTCTTAAATTCATAAAAAATGAATGTCATTATCAAGGGAAGTAATTCTTGATTAAAATTATTCCCCTCTGACAATTAGGTGATTTTTTTCTATTTGATCCACAGAAGAGTCCCATTATTTTTAATTGTAGTCATTGAAGAGTTCCACTGTCAATTACGAGCAGTTTCAAGTGGCCCATGAATATAAGAGTTGATGTGTGTAGTTGGTGTAAGTGATGAAAGATTAACGCTGACAAAAATGTTGCCACTATCTAACTACAATTGAAGAAATTTCTGTCTGTATTTTGTGTGTGTGTAACATGATTACTAGACAACTGGCCTTTGTCTGAAGTTGACATTCATTGGATATATTAGTCAGCACACAAGGCAGGGCAATGTCGAGTTTGAAGTTTTTTGGGTCAGCTGTTCTTAAAAAATCTAATGAAAATAGATTTAAAATTACAGATTATAGATCTTCCTTCATATTTTTTATAAATTATCTCCGTTGACTTCAGCTCTTTCAAATTTTCTAAAATTGCATAAAAAATATCTGAATTGACAACAATGAACAGAAGCACAAACCCCTAATATTTCATTTTTGCTTCCTTCTAAAATTACAGCAATCGTTCTCAAAATGGTTAAAACTTTCATTGACCACTGAGCAAAATGTATTTGAATGTGTTTGAAATAGGTGTATTTTGACAGCTGTTAATTGCATCATTAAGCCAGTTTAGTTGGAATGGAATTGAACTAATAAGAAGACTGGTAATTAAATTTGGTATGACCAATATCAGAATAAAGGTCATATTTTAAAATATTGATATTCTCAGATGTGACCATCTTTTCAGTCAGTCTGTTCCATGCATTTGCTATTCTCGTCCAGAAGAAAACGCCCTATTTTCCCATCATTAACATTATCAGATACATTCTCTCTCTCTCTCCATCTGATATTTCCCTGGAAGCCATGTCTCACTTTTAGTTATTTCTGCTATCTCTCTTTTCTCCTTCTTAATTCTCTTCCCGTATTTATTGCTGTTACTCTGTTGTTATAAAATATCTCTCTAGCTCAATGGTTCTAAATGGTGGGGGGGGGGGACTGCCCTCCCTCAAGATAGCATGAGTAATTTCACGATATGGCACAAGCCCAGAGGAAAAAAGTAAGAATTTCAATAATTATTTTTGGAATTCTCTAAACAAGTGTTGGAATAATATTGTGATAAACAAAATATATTGAAGTTTATTTCTTTCACATATTTCACTGTAATCATTTAGTTGAAGATCTGAGGGGGAGACTGTGGAGGCCTAGATCCAACAACTAAAGGGTGGGGCTGGTGATGAAAAGGTTGAGAACCACTACAGCTTCTTATTTCAATTTTATAGACTCATAACTTTTAACTCTCTGCATCAAGGAAGCAGATGGAAGACTGAGTAGAATTATGCATTAGTTCTAGTAATGCAATAATTAGAATTTAAGTGATTTCATTAAATTTATTCAGCTTGGCTTCAGTTAAATGAGATTTAAATTGTAACTTAACTAAACTTAAACTTAGCTAAGTGGTATATCTGAATATTATTTTCAACTCATGACATATAATGTAATTTATCTTAATATTATATGAATTTAATACTATGAAGATCACGAATGTTTCTCTCTTTGTTTCTTTGTTTTCTATCTTCATATTTTATGGACTCCTGAATGGCTCTACCTTATGGGCTGAAAATTCACAGATAAGGGTAACTTGATCCAAAGAGAAACATGGCATAGATTTGAGTGCACATGTGAGCGACCCCACCTCTTTTTTGGAAATCTCTATAAAATATAATTTTTTTTCCAGTATTCTAATATTTAAATTTTTCTTTGCATATAAGTGCTGACTGGATGCAGGGGTACAGGCCTGATGTGGTGGTGAGCATAATTCCAACACCCCTTAGTTAATTTTCTGAAATCTCTGTAAAATATAATTTGCTTTCCTGTGTTGTGATACTTGAAGTTAGTACTATAATGACATCGATCCTTACTGGGTGCCTCACTGCTGTGGGATTACTTGATATTTACTAGGTTTAGCTTATTCTAACATGAGGCCATAGTGATGGGGTACCCAGTGACCCTCAAAGTCATTATAGCACTAATGGTCAGCATCACAAGCTTGTTAACCATTACTATACTGATTGTGAAAGTGGGAGTTTAACGTATTTACGGAAACATATATAAAGAAGAAAGATCTTGTGAGTTGACACTCTGTGACCACCAGTTCTCTCTCTCCCAGTTATTAGTTAAATATTTCTCTACTGTAGGTACCCCATCTTCCTGATTATGGTAGCAGTGGCAGTTTTTTGTTGAAATGGATCAACTATTTAAACATTACTATGAACCATTTTTCCTATTTATTTTTTTCTTGGCAGATATTTCTTGGGGCCATAGTTGGCATTATTAGGTCTTCCATCGTATCTTGTTTATTTAGAAGGCTTCAGTACGAATGTGTGTTTAACAGAGGAAAACCATGAACATTTATAGAAGCAGATCTGAACATGAACAACTTGATATCTGGATTCAGCAACAGATAATTTTTTTTGCAGTTACATATATATATATATATATATATATATATATATATATATATATATATATATATGTATATATATATATGTAAAGAGTATAATGAGGCAGCAATCTTTCATTTAAACGTACAATGTTAAAAATAACTGATGAAATTTGGAATATTTTAGAATTTTGGATGATATCAATAAAAGGTTTGTTTGCAAACTAGAAAAATTAACAAAAAATAATAAATAGACAATTTTTTCAATGTTTGTTTAAATACAAACACATACACACACACACACACACACACACACACACACATATATATATATATACATATATATATATATATATATATATATATATATATATATATATATATATATATATGTGAGAGCAGAATTTTTTTTATCTGAAAAAGGAAGTAGACCTATTCATACATTGATAAGAAAAGAATCCTCGTGAATGTCAACAGTTCATTCATAGCACATGAAGTATCTGAAGTCTAATTTATATCTGACAGAATGTGATAATCATTTTTATGGGAACTCATTTTGCTCAGCATGACAATGTTAAGAGGTTGCAAATCAAGTGTCCCCCCCAGATCATGCATGTAAATGAATAAAGAAATGAGCCTTGTGGGGGGGATCAAACCTGTATCCACAAAGAAGTAACCTAATACGCAAACTCTAATCTTATCAACTGAGCCAACAACACTTTATGAATAAATACACTATTTTAATTTGTTCAAAAGTTTATCTAATCACAACAAGAATAAAAGCAACAATTTTTTTACAATCAAAAGTTTATATCATCGAAATATATGTAAATACATAACTTGACTCACTAATTGGGTAGTTTTACCGATTTGGTGTAACATATATATATATACATATATATATTAACACACACACACACACACACACATATATATATATATATATATATATATATATATATATATATGTACATATATATATATATATATATATATATATATATATATATATATATATATGTATATATATATATATCCAAATAAAATCCATATTTATAAATTAGTATGACCAATTGTATAATTGTCTGTAGTGTCTTGTCATGTTATAACCCAAGAGTTATATTGAATTTGGTCCATGTGGAATACATTAATAGATCTAATAAAATAACAAAAAGGTTCTACAATGATATAGGCTGTTAAGAATAGATAATAGATCACAGAAACATTGCTCATTTAAAATTAGAATTAAAGTAAAAGATGTGTTTGACTTAATTTTTTATAAAATAATTTTTTTCTATGATTTTTTCATACAACTCAATATCAGTGGTGATTTTTCTTATATAGCACTTTGTCTTAAGACTTCATGTCCAATCACCTTTGAAATTGTTTGAGTTGAGTTGAGACTTCAATAAAATTGGTATCAGAATATTTGAATTATTATTTTACACTCTTTAGCGCTGACCCATACATAAATAACCCTGTCATTTTCAATCGGTGTATGCTAGGATATATATATATATATATATATATAAAAGTATACTAGGATATACATGATATATATATATATATATATATATATATATATATATATATATATATATATATATATATATATATATAAAAATACTCCCATGGACATAACTAAAATTCTAGAAAGACATGTGGATATGTGGATCAACAAACTCAAAACTCTCTCTCCTAATGGACTTGACACCAAACTTTGCAACCCTAATCACACAGATCTCTAAATCATAATCCTTCCACTAACAATAACCTCACATCCACGTCTACCCCTTCTCAGATATATCTAATATTGGGAACTTCAAAGTTACTCAGACCCATAGCAACTATCACCTTAGTAAGGCATCTCACTTGTAAAAATCAGAGCCAACATATTTTTGATGACCTGTAAGGTTAATACCTTTGAAGCTCCTTAACCTCATCACCGCTCCATTTAAACTATCCCTAACCTACCCACGCAATCTAACACCAAAGCACTTCCCTCCTACCATTACACCCTATGTCCTCTCCAAGACCTACAACTGCTGCTAACCCCACAGACTTCATCACAGACTGAACTTTGTCTCACACAATGGGGTGACACTAGCAGATGGGATACCGTTTTTTGCTCACCAAGCAAAGCTCCTGATGGTAGACTAATCAAACATATAACCTCTAAAGGTACACACACAGCACACACTACTGAAGATGGGAATACCTCCCGAAACAAGTCTGGACCATCAATGAAAACATTTACAGATGAATAAACCTAACTTCCATACACCTGAGTCTGTCTCAATCTGTGTAGTTCAAATTGTATATATATACATATATACATAGATATATATATACATCTATATATATATATATATATATATATATATATATATACATATATATATATATATATATATATATATATATATATATATATATATATAT
Source organism: Thysanoteuthis rhombus (assembly GCA_963457665.1). Lineage (NCBI taxonomy): Eukaryota > Metazoa > Mollusca > Cephalopoda > Oegopsida > Thysanoteuthidae > Thysanoteuthis > Thysanoteuthis major. The sequence continues at coordinate 43,597,933 of OY735220.1, read as the reverse complement.
ATATATATATAAATATTTTATTTTTGATATTAAGATTTTAAAACATTGAGCACAATTACCATAGACGAAGTAACCCCTAAAAAGGATAAAGATTGGTTGATGAATAGATTTATGTTGGACAGGTAATAAAGTTAGAGAAAGACCATGAAAGCAAAATAAAATGATGCATAATGATCAGCTGGAAATCATTTGGTATGAATAGAGAGATATTGAGGAGCACTTTGTCGATATGCTTTAAACATAAAGTGCACAATGAATACATGATACCAGCCATGACATATGGATGCAAAACATGGAAATATACAAAACAAACTGAGCACAAACAGAGGTGCACAGAGAGCAATAGAAAGAGCAACGCAAGGGAAAAACTGTGAAGGATAGCAAAAGATTAAAATGGATCGGGGGCGGGGACTGGGGTAAAAGATACTGTAGAACAATAACATGACAAAAATAGGGATGTGCTAGACACTTAGCAAGAAGAGATAACAACAGATGGGGCAAAAGGTTAACTGATTGGTGTCCATGAGACAGTGAATGCAGTCAGAAAAGCTCAGACACAAGCAGACACAAGTTTTGATGGTAAGACATGGCAAAGGTCAAGCAATTGTGGTTGTCATGGAAGGAGATGGGAAAGGCCTTTGTCCAGCAGAGAACCTATAATGGCTGATCATCATCATCATGATAATGATATATATATATATATATATATATGCATATATATATATATATATATATATATATATATATATATATATATATGTGTGTGTGAACAAAAAGAAATGAGACAGACTCCGGAGTAAAAGTTTATAGAGACTTTAATTGTCAATTAATTCATTCATAAACTAATTAATTAGTATATATTGGGAATTCTGGGTAATTGTTTTATCATTCTCAGACTGTTGAAGCCATACTCTGGAAAAACATCACCTTCAACATCTTTTCACACACTACAAACACACACATATATATATATATATATATGTATATATATATATATATATATATATATATATATATATGTATTTAGAAATGGATATATGTGATCTGATGAAATGATTTTAAATTGCCTTATATTATTTAGAGACTTATTTGAAATGATCTACCGTTATTACATGGTTAATATATCACTCAATTTAGACAATGTAAATAGAATAAAGAATTGAAGAAGATAGGGCTGCTGCAGGAAGCAAACTTGCCACTGATAGGGTAGCTGCTTCAACGTAGTGATGCTCTTACCATTGAGCTAAACAGTCACCGGTAATATAAAGGCCTAAATAACTGTTTTCACACCGAATCCTCATTTCGTTTATTCTCAGCTTATCACTTCTTTCAATGCGGCAGTTATGCATCAAGAAATGGATACATGTGATATCACAGAATGATTATGAATTACGTTATATAATATAGAAAGTTATTTGAAATGATTTCCCGTCATTACAAAGTTAATGTACCACTCACCCTAGACAACGTAAATAGAATGTATAATTAAAAGTTTGATTCATGCAGTAGCCCCATTTTCTTTAATTGTTCATTCTATTTATGTTGTCTAAATTGAGTGATACATTAATTGTGTAATGACAGGAGATCATTTCAAATAAGTTTCTCTCTAAGATAACACAATTTATAATCATATAGACATACATATATATGTGTATGCGAGTGTGTGTGTGTGTGTGTGTGTGTGTGTGTGTGTGTGTGTGTGTGTGTGTGTGTGATTTGATATAGTGTATATTCTGTCATATGAAGTAGACAGAGAAGTTAATGGACCGGACAAAATCAAGAAATTCAGATTAGAGTATATATGTACCAGTGTATGTATGTATGTATGTATGTATGTATTCACATAATTTTGGTAATACATTTTTCCCATGATCTATTATATTATATCATTTTAACACAACACATCTAAAAGTAATAGAAATGAAATTTATATATATCTATGATAAATGCACTTGTCAGAAGTACCGGACATGAAAATCAAACAATTTGTTTCCTTAGACTTCATGAGAAATCAAATGAAAACTGTTTGAATTATCTCCCTTTGCACATAAAATTTCAAATTTATGTTTTCTAACGTGAATCAACGACAAAATGTCAAGGTTAGTAATTCATCTTGGAAAGGCATTCCGTGTGTGTCTGCAGAAAGCCAATATTTTTGAATAGCTACGTGAGACTAACGGAATGTATGACAAGCCAGCTTGAATTATCGTAAATATTCAAGCCATGCGCAGTTTTCTCCCTTGGAGCTGAGGCATTTTTTTTACCAGCTTCTTTCTCTTTTTTATTACATAACTTTATATTTGCTCATCTTAGTACGGTAAAAGGCAGAGGAAGAAGATAGTCTTACAACAATCTTCCAAATGGGGAGGGCCTGCTTTCCTAAAAAATCAGCATTCTTTGCCCCATAATTGATACATAACTGTAATTTGTTTCAAAACTTGCCCATCATTAAGAATAAATCATCAGGCTCCTTATCTATATCTAAGTACATCAAATTATTTATAATTGTATTTTTGACTTTGACATGTTTTTTAACATTCCTACACAATATATGATTAATGCTTATATATAGAATTAAATGTCTATCAAGCCATTAGACTTTCCAAATTCTTAAACCTCTGTGAACTTTTGTTTAATTGAGTTGTTTTTTCTTGGTCTGAAATTAAAAGTTTTGATGAAACTTGCAGTACCCGCAGAAATTTCATGGTTATTTTAAAAACTATAAGATAGAGAACTTTGGAATGCATAGTTTCTTTTGAAATTGTACTTTTTCTGAAGTGTTTGATTTTCAGGAAATTTTGTGGGAGTCATCAAAATTATGAAAGTAAAAAAATATTCAAGTCGATAATAAAGGGTAATTTGATTTTTGACTTGATAGGTATAGAATTTGATATGTCTTCAAAAGTTGATACAAACTAAGGAAATTATCTTCATGCATTAAATTGAAAGGTTTGATAGAATTATTGGTAATATTACTCATCTGAAAAGAGCTGTTCTGGATGAAATAGTTCAACAAGTATCATCACTGGAAAGATTTTCTCTATAAGTAACGCAGTTCTGCACCAAAAGTAATGTATAAGGTGTTGTTGAGTAACATGACATCTGAATTGTGAAAGATGTCATTTTTTAAACAAATGAAATAATCATTTGATAAAAGTGTAGAAAAATATCTTGTAATTCATTCACTTTTCAGATCTGTTCACATAAAGTTGATCAGAAGAAATTTCTACGTACCAAACAATTTATTGTAGATGAATAATACCAGGACCTCCAAGGGGAATTTCGTAAGGCAATGTAAAAGTTTTTTTTATTTCCAACTCTTTTTACACAGCATCAACATCTGCTTCCTTTAGTCATCCCATTTTCATCTGCTAACTGTCTTAGAACATGATATTCTCTCACTGATAAACTAAAGGGTCATCCTATTTCATTAATGGACATATTGTATAGATTTGAAAGTTTTAATATATAGCTCTACCATAGAAATTATTGGTCTGGTTGCACAACCCCTCCTCTCATAGATCCTGAATGATATATAAATAAATACCTGGTATATAATAGAATTTGGAACTGTGTGCAAATTATTCGTTTGATTTTAGTAAAAAAAAAACATACTCCAGTTACATAGTGATATTGTTCGATTAAAGTTTTGTAGAAAAATACAAGAAAAGGCAATCTTATCATTTTTCCTGCCTGCAAGCCAAATATATATTTAAAAATAAGTTTACTTTTCAATCTATTTGCCATTATTATTTAAATTTTTGGTATTTTTAAAAATATTTTAATCAATACCTTTCAGAAGTTATTCCTCCACATTTTCTATAAGATCCATGTTTTTTCATCAGATATCTTTTTTTGCTATGCGGTGTTATCTCCCTTGAAAAAAGCCTGATGCATTATATAGGCTTTTGTTGTAATTGTATTTTTTATTTATTCATTCAGATAAAACATTTTGTTTTGCTTGAATCATTTTGTTTATTTTTTATAAATCATGATTTAGTCATATGTTGTACAGTGGAATTACTCCAGACAACAGACTTGAAAGTCAATCGATATTAGATTAACAAACAAGAAAATGTGGTTGATTTTATTACTACTTAAATATTTACAGCCCTCTGCACATTAGCCTGAGGAGGATGTTGACAGTATTGGTTATATTGTCTCGTTTGCTTATCAAATACAGATAACCAACAAGCACTCACTTTGAGGTTATTCGATTTTATGCTTCAAATTTGTCTAACGGACAAATTGGTACTGTAGAATTGTGAACCTATTTATTTCAAGAATTACCTTGGGATATTGTGCAATTCCAGGACATTTCAATAATTTCATGAAATCCCTAGTTTCACAATCAGTGTGGTCATGGTTAACAAGCTTGCGATGCTGACCATCACTAATATAATGAATTCGATCCTCACTGGGTGCCCAACTAAAGTGGCCTTGTGCCAAACTAAACTGTATATACACTGTAAATACTGAAGCAGATTGTACTTGATATTTAGTTTTGCTTTGTAGTTTTTACTTTACTTTACCTTTTAGCTTGACACAAGGCCAGAGGAGTGGGCGCTCAGTGAGGATCAAACTCATTACATTAGTAATGGTCTGCATCACAAGCTTGTAAACCATACTCTAGACTGATTGTGAGACTAGGGATTTCATGAAATTACTGAAATGTTATCAAATTGATATTGTAATGTTTTCCCTTCTCTTTTTACATAAGCGTAGAAAGCATAATGAAATCAGAAAACTGGAATTACATCTGTTGAGAATCCCTGATTTATTTACCTCAAGGTCCTATTCAGGGGCTCTTTCTGTCAAGAATTTCCAATAAAAATCATTAGGTATGCCTCTCACCGGTCCAAATTTAAGAAAAAAAACTGCCTGTGCAATTACTGAAAAATGGCCACTATATTTGTTACCAGTTTTGACAGAGGCCACTGAATAATGGCTGGAGTTAAATCAAATGGATGACAACAGATGGGTTTCATTTGTCATTAAAAGCTAATGGAAGTCAATATGTGATGAAGAATATCATTAGCCTGGCACTTTGGAAAATGTTTAATTTGGGTTGGACCTTCTGCGTACTGTTTGTTTGTTTTACCACTGAGCTATGTCTGTGAAATAAATTGTCATATAAGGCCTATTGTTAAAAGAGGAAAAGAAATAGATTTTTCAAAGAAATATTTGAAGATTTAAAAAATATTTTCTACATTTTTTTTATATCAGAATAGATTGTATCAAAAATGTTACACAAACGAGGAAAAAAGAGGATATAAAAATGATATGAAAAAAAATAGCATAACATATATAAATAAAATAAACAGCGAAACCTTTTCTATTACACCAAATATTTGTAATAACCATTGTTGCTATTTCTTTTATGCTGAACAATGTTTTTTCAACTTTTTTCTCCACTAAGTTATGTTTTTGTAAAGCTCTCTGTTGAAAATAGATTCTGCTATATTTCTTAAGAGTTCTGAGTCTGATATTATCAGCTCTGCTATAATTCATCTAGAGTGAAAAATGAAGGCCACTCAGTGTAGCTGATATTCTCATTTGATATTTTCTTGTTTTTATACTGGAAAGTATATGATTATTTGTTCAATCATATATATAATAAGAGCCATGCCTGTCACATATTTGGTATCAGTAGCAATCATCAGCCACTCTCCCATCCTACACTCTTTTTAATCTACCCCAATTTTCCCCCTTTCCCTTCTTACGTAACTTTCTTTTTCTCCCCTTCCTACGCTTTTATTAAAGTAGCTACCCTTTTCTTCTCTACTCCCCCTTCCTACCCTTTTATTAAAGTAGCTACCCATTTCTTCTCTACTCCCCCTTCCTACCATTTTATTAAAGTAGCTACCCTTTTCTCCCCTTTCTATTCCTACCCTTTTATTGAAGTAACTACCTTTTCTCCCCTTTCCCTTCCTACCCTCTTATTAAACTAGCGACCTTTCTTTTCTCTCTACTCTCTTCATAGCCTTTTAATTAAACTAGCAACCATTTTTCTCCCCTCTCCCTACCTACCCTTTTATTAACTAGCTACCTATCTTTTCTCTCCTCTCGCTTCCTACCTACTTATTGAACAACCCAACTTTTTTCCTGTCTCTCTTTTTACCCTCTCATTAAATTACCTAACTCTATTCCTCGTCTCCCTTCCTACCATACCGGTCACATTTATAGTATCAGTAGCAACCATCAGCCGAGCCTGTTGTTGTACATCCATGATAACAGTCAGCGAAGCAATGTGTCATGGACAAGTATAAATAAATTCAAAAAAAGGGAAATGAAAGATGATATGATAAAAATACGAATAAATAAAACAGGTCTGCTTAGCCATCCAAGAAACCGGTACGTGTTTGGGGTGATCAATTAAAAAATTTGAAAAAAGGATGGTTCAATGAATAAATTACTTTCCCTGCATTTTGTTGTGCAGTGATCATAAAAAAAGTCTGGTTTTTTTTCGGAAAAACAAGTATGAATGTTTCCGGAAACAAACTAAGAGACTAATTTAGCATAAACTTACATTGCAAACTGACCCCTCCCTCACATACTTAAAACCTGTCGAGGGAGAGAATTTTGAAAAAAAAAGAAAAATATCTTTTCTAGACTTAATAAGGAGTAACTGTCTGAATTTTCAACCCTCTGGCTCCATTGGCGTAGCCTGTACGCTTGACACGTACATAGAGAGATAGCCAACCAGACAGACCGATTCAAAAACTGAAGAGAGCTTGATGTTGATGTTAACTGCTTTGGTTGACAGTTTTGAATGAATAAATAAACAAACAAAATAGAATAGATAAATAAAACAAGACCTTGAAACCTTTTCTATTCCACTGAATATTTCTGATAAACATTGTTGTTATCTCTTTTAGACAGAACAATGTTTTTCCAGCTTTTACTCTTTTTTTCTTTGCTAATTTATTTTTTATAAAACTCTCAGTTGAAAAAGATTCTTTAACATTTCTTAGAGTTTTGAATGTATAGTCAGTAATGCTATAATTTATCTGGTGGGAGGAATAAAGGCCAGTCAGTATTAGTAAATATTCTCGATTGATATTTTCTTGTTTTTTGTAAAAGTATACGATTATTTGTTCAGTACAAATAAAGAGAACCTTTCGGTATTTTTCTTTCATATATACATACTCATAATAACTCAGACACAAGCTCACACGCACATGCATGCACAAAGATAGTCATATTTGAATATATACAATGGTTAATAAGTTGAAAAAATGGTGGCCACTATTCAAGACCATACACTTCTCAGTTGACTATGTCTGAGCTTAGATAATTAGGATATGAAGTCTAGAAGATGTATCCTCCAAATTCACCTGGAAGTTTTCCAACGGATCATCATCCTTTCAAGCATTTTGAACTCCATATCGAGAATAAAAAGTTCAATAATGAGAGAGCCATAATTGATGCTTTCACTGTATGTATGGCCACTAACCTAAAGGATTTCATATAGATGTTGTATTATCATTATAGGATTGTTGGAAAAAAAATTATTGCTTCAATTGGTCAGAGACATGAAAATCTTTTACTTATATAAATTCATAGCATCATTATAGAGAAATCAAAGTATTCGCTCTGGTTTTTTATGAACTTTTCTATGGGAGAATATACCAGATGAGGAAGAACTTCCCATCCCAGCCCCACAATTGTTCGCTGCATCTCATTTACAACATAAAGAAAGGCATTGCCATGCTGCAATTTAGTGGTTGACTTCCTTACCCAGAAAAAAAATCTTATCTGCTCCAATCCATCATTCAAATGAGTTGACAGAAATCAACTCCAAGTTTTCTTCACGTGTTGTTGGTGAAGCATTTTCTAAAGTTCTGCCACTTTGTCAATTTTCATGTTCCCAAGTTTTTAAGTGTCCTTTGATGTTGAAATCAAAATCTTCATTTTTAAACTTTGCAAAATATTCCTGACGTGTTTGCACCAATTGTATCCTTACCATAAACCTGAGTGATTCATTGGCTTTCTTCCTTCTACTGCGGTTATCACCAGATCAAACAGTAAACATTGTGGAATAATCATATAATAGTCAGCCATAATTGAACTTATCACTTTTCTGCAAACAATTTCTAATGAATATGCATGCACTGAGCTGCTACAAAGGTTTCTTGCATCCTAGGCGAAACTTGAACTTTGTATGAGACTTTGAATTTGTCATTCCCTGGTTGTATTTTAATGACTATTTCTCAAAGTTTGGAGTGCACCCCTAAGACATTTGTGGCCTAAGTGACTGACAAGATTTGCCTAATGAACAGGCCAGCCCTGTGAAAGCAATAAAGAACTGTGTGAACTTCAAAAATACTTCTCAGATTACTCTGACATTTTGCAAAAGATGGAGCTGGGAACTTTTACATCACCTTAATACTTTGTTGGTCAAGTTCTAAGCTAGGATTACTTTTGCTATGACCCTTTGATGATAAAACATTTATAGTTCATACTTTATGGGATCCGTTCCTATACAGGACAATCTAAGAAGCCAACAAACTGATAATCCCAGAGATAAACATTACAATACCTGGTGTCATGGGAAATTCACAACCTTTATAAAGACTGATTCAAATCAAATGGTGAGGCATCACTACTAGAGAAAGCTTGAAGATCCTATTTGGCATGAATATGAAACCGGTATATATATATGTACTAGTTTTGTGATAATGATTTTTAGCTATTACCTTAATTTTTGACTATTTAGAAACCATCAATCAATACCATCAACATAAGTTTCTTCAGTTTTCAAGTTGGTCTGGCTGTCTGGCTATTTATGTATGTACTGTGCATACAGGTCACACAAATGGTGGTGAATTTAAACATTTACTGTTCATCATGTCAGGAAAAAAGCATTTTTTTTTTTTTTGTGAATTCTACCTTTCTAATTAAGCTTTCGGTGGGAAAGGAAACTTCAATTTACAAAACAAGTTTATGCTAAATTGGTCCTTAGTTTGTGTTTTAAAATTTCAACTTTTTAGTGATCACTGCCCTACAAAGGGCAAGAGAAGTAACTTGTTCATTGATCACCCTTTTTTTTCCAATTTTTTAATTGATCGCCCCCAACACAGAATACTGCCCAAAAGATGTTGGACACGTGACGGTTTCTATTTAGTGACTAACCTGACCTGTTATAGTCTTCTGTTTATATTCGTGTTCGTCCGGTCAGTTGAACTCTTCTTGGCAAGTAGTTACTGATATTGGCAAAAAGGGACGGCTGCTTGGCTTTGACCTTTCGGGAATAGAAAAACTCTGATTTCAGATTTTAAAATATACCAACTCTGTTGCCAACGTTGTACTCATGAAATCTTTCATATATAAATCATACTAATTGTTATAATCAATTAGGAAGCTGTCAATGAGCGACCAAAGAGTATCCAGTCTCTTTCTTGTATTCCATATGGACACAGCAAGTACAAAAAGTATGTGATACATTACAAGTTTTTTTTTTTTGACATAGTAATGCAGTTTCAAAATTGGAGAAAAATTTGGATTCTAGTAGTATAGCATTTACATTTTATGTTCAACGTTGCTTGAATAGTCTTCTGATTTTGTGTTTGTCGTATTAATATGAGTGTTAAAATTTTGTCAATTTCGAAGCTGTAAATGTGTGTTGGAATTTCTGCAATGTTGTGGATACTTTTTACACTCACTGTATTGCAATCTAAAACTGTGGTAACCGTATATGTTGGTATATAAGTTGGTCATCTGATTTAAAGAAAAAAAACAATGCAAACATTACATTGCATTCAGTGGGCTGATATTATGACTAGGGGGTCATCAGCTGGAGTAGGGTGTTAGCCAAGAATTTGATTTCCCTACTGTCTTTATTTGATTGGGAACAGTGGGGAAATCAAATTCAAAGAACTCTACTTCAGTAGAATCTGGTCAGCATTTTTGTATTTGTATTTCTGTTTATTTCGTCTATTCAAAAAAGCCAGGAATGCCCCCCGCCCAAATTAAAAAAATGGCGGTAAACCATGAAAAATGTCCAAGTAGACTCTAAAAATGGTCAAAAACACTTATTGGAAAAATTTGGAAATCGGAATTAGGTTCTTGCTGGGAATAAGCTATTAAATGGCTTGTGAGAATGCTGGCTAACTCTCTGTGAAGCTCAATATATCATAGTCATAGGGCTTGGATGGGTTGCAATGAGCAGTAGCCTACCAAATACACTTGTAAATCATTTATTTTATTGTACAGCATACACTGTATTCAAACAATCATCCATATCTGGTTAAATACTACAAAATTCTTTTGGGTTGGTCAAAAGGCTTGTTCTCTTATTTTTTACTAGATAAATCAAACAGAATTTTTGGCTAACCCAATACTTGAAAACTTGTTTGGTATAACATGACCATAACATAGCAGTTATGCTATAAAATGGAATATATAATCTATAATCTGAGTTTTGAAAAGAAAACCCCCCTGAAATCCTTTATAGATGAATTGTTTGTATTTGACGACATAATGCTATTTTTAGTTGAAGCGTATATTCTTTATAAAGAGAGAATCACAGCTGGCAAGAATTTCAGATTTGTCATTCATTTTTTCCAAACTAGTTAGAAGCAGAACAGGTCTGGTTGGTCACTCATTAGAAATCCTCACATGACTAAAGTATTTTGGCTGCATGCCGCTTGATCAACTGAAAAAATGAAAAGAAGGGTGATCAATGGATAAATTTCTTCTCCCACCTTTTGGTGAGCTATGATCACTAAAAAAGTCTGAATTTCGAAAAAACGAGTGTGAATGTTGCAGGACATGAATTATGGGTCCAATTTAGCATAATTTCACATTGCGAACCCCCCTACTTGAAACTTGTGGAGGGAGTAAAAAAAAAAACAAAAAAATGTTTTTTCTAAACAAAATGGGTAAATGTTTAAATTTTCAGCCCTCTAACTCTATTGGTGCTGCCAGTTTAGTCTGCGCAACATGAAAACTGAATAAAACCTACGTCAACAATTTTGGTCGACAGTTTCTTATAAGATCATATGACAAACTTTATCTTTGATCCATTAAAATTCTTCCTGGAGCCAGACAATATGCATGCTTGCTTGAGGCAGTCTGTTGATATCAACAATGACATCCTTTATTTCTCTTCTTGGTATCAATTTTTACTTTTTATCGTTGGTGTCCATGATTTTGTTGATGGCATCTCAGAGTTGGATGCGTACAGGTTTCCTGTGCCAATAGACTCTTGCTGTGCAAGCCTAAATAGTGCTAGGGGTGGTCTGTGCAGCTCCTTCCAGCCCTGGGATTTTTCCTCTCCAGCCCAATATGCATAAATAGTTGGAATTTAGTTTTATCCATAAGTAATCAGCTTTTCCGTCGTTGGGATTACACTGCAAATATTTTATCTGATTTACATGCTTCCACATCTTTCAGTGTTTCTAAATTCTTATAAAAATGAGAATTCAACTCAACACTTTTAATCAAATTCCAGTCCAAGCCTGGAGTTGACTATGATTTTCTACCATAACAAGAATAAGAACAACAATCCTTGCCAAATTTGGGAGAGTAAAAATCAGCATTCCGCTACTATGATTTAAAATCACAACCAACTGATTGGTACTTGTGTTTACTACTGACTGAGCTAAATTGACTGATCTTACATATCAATTAAAATATATGTTAAAAATATGCAGAGCTTGTTTCATTCCAATAAGTAAATACTTCTATGAAATTAACATTTCTATACCATGATTTAGAATAGCGACCAAATGATCTGTAAGCTGGTATCTTACTGACTGAGCTAAACTGACAAATTTCTTGAAACTACAAGATTTATGTTATAGATGCACAAGGGTTTATTTCATTTTATTGAAAAAAGACATTTTTACTAAAAATTTTTTCAATGATTTTTCCTCATCTCTACATAAGAGGCTCTTTCTGTCTGTCCGTTGGTTGGTTGGTCAGTCAGTCAGCTATAATAAATCAGATTTACTTGGTAGAAAGGTGTCCCTTTATAAGATGCTTCTTACCTATAAAAATCTTCTACTCAGGATTACATAATATTGAAATAATGGGGTCTAAACTTAATGATCAAAAATTGATTTAAATCAGTTTTCTTAGCTGTTTTATGTGAGATTTACTCAAAATATGATAGAAAGTTATTCCTTGACAAGTTGAAATATTCTTCAACTCAGGGTTACATGATCTGGCCATAATGGCGATTAAACATTACTGTGGACACCTCATTGAACCTTTTGTTCTTATCTATTCATTATTTGTAAAATACAAATGTTGCAATAATCATCTTCATTTAGAGAGGAAAATGTGTCCGCATTGGTATTTTACTGTGTTAATATGTGTGTGCGTAATCCAAGATTTTAGAATTGTGTAAGTAGTGTATTTTTTGTACTAACCTGTTTGAGAGAAGAATGTGTCCACATTGGTATTTTGTTGTATGGATATATGTGTAGGTAATCTAAAATTTTAGAAAAGTGTCGGTAGTGTAATTTATATTTAGATTATAAGATGTGTTGGTTTTTATATTTTGATTTTTGTACAAACCTGTTTGAGAGTAGAATGTGTCAGCATTGGTATTCTGCGTTGTGAATATCCTCTCCAATAGGTTAGTACAAAAAAATGCACTTCCTACACTCTTCAAAAATCTTTGATTACCCACACACATATTCACGCAGAAAAATACAACTGCGGACACATTTTCCTCACCAACAGGCTAGTGCAAAAATCAAATTGACACATCTTAAAAATCTTGATAAATTTAAAAAATCACTCTACCTTTATTTTTCTAGAATCTTGGATTGCCCATAGATATTCGCATAGCAAATATCACTGTGGACAAACTTTTCTCTCAATCACCGCCCCCCATAACCCACACTTACATACGTTATATACACATATAATTTTTCTAAATAAAAGATACTAGATTCTACTACTTATACACAGACAAACCCTTCTCATTTTCACTTCCCATATTCATGTGATCTGAACTTTGACACAAAGACATCTCCTTTTTCACCAGTAAAAGATAAGAAATTTATCATCATCTCCCCTCCACCTCCTTGAATTTTGCTAGTTTGTGAAATTTCATCATTTTTCCAATTTGACAACAAGAGAAAATAGTCTCTCAAAAATATGGAATGGAAATAAATATGATCCAGTTTCCAAACTTTTGTGTTTCCATATTGTCTATTAGATTATCCATAGATAGATATAAATGTTAGAACACATGAATAACTGGAAGCCTGTAACAGTGATTAGACCAATCTGTTGTGCATAGTGGTGATTCAGTTTCCAAACTTTTGTGCTTCTATATTGTCTATTAAATTCCCCATAGATAGATACAGATGATAGAACATATGAATAACTTAGTCCCAGTAATAGTGATCAAACCGGTCTGTTGTGGGTGGCGATGATTGATTTTTACCTTTGAACTCTACTAAGTACCTACATTGTTTATTAAATAAATTCCGGTAATTGTTGTAATCAGTGCCTTATCTTTTTCAATTTCGGCATCTGTATATTTCTGACTGAAATAGTTCTCCAAACAATTATTACCTCTCCAAGTAAAACCAGCTTCTCATTATGTTATAAATAACCATCTCCTCTGAGAAGGCTGTTGCTGTTATCAACAGACATGAGCTTTGAAAAAGAACAAGCTCTGTTAATTATAAAAAGGTAACAATAACACAGGCATCCCTTGATATAGCAGGATTCATCATAGCGCAGTTCACAGTATAAGGTGGATGGATGGTCGACCCAAACATTTTTGTCTTTGTTATTGCCCACACGTTCGGAAAACTGTGAATAGAAACGGAATTTCATTAGAAGATTCATTTGATATGGCTAAGATATTAAATTTCTTCAAATTGCAATCAATTAGAATTTAATTATACGGTGTTTTATACATAATTTGTTTGATTTTGTGATAAAAACAACACCTTTGTCTACCAGTGAACTTGGTTTGGTACTCATAATTGATTCCTGATTATCAGTTATCTTTCTTGGACCCCAACATTTGTGATATGAGGGGAGACTACAGAGTTGAAGAATGAGTAGAACATGAAAATCAGGGTAGTGCCAGTGATGTTAGGTGCACTGAGAGCGAGATTGAAAGAACTGGGGATGTGAGGGAGGATTGAGACTATACAGACCACAGCACTACTGAGGACAGTAAGAATACTGAGGAAAGTGCTAGAAATATGAAATCTATGACCCTTAGCTGTTAGCAATGGCCTAACAGGGAGAAGAGGAGAGAGAAGGGAAGAAATAGTGTGGGAGGTATAAACCAGTTGATGGATTTTGCTGGTCTACCAGAGTAATGAAATTTGTTGTAAGGGCTGAATTGAAACCATCTAGATTATCACATTACTAAAATCAAGTAGAATACTGAGGAAAGTGCTGGAGAGTTGAAGAGATTGGTGTTACTATTATTCAATGAAAACAACTAGATACTACTGATCTGAATGATTAATGCAAAGAAAACAACCTCACAAACATTTCAAGAAACAAACAAAAGAGAAATGGACACTTGAAAAGAGAAACTGAAGAGAGAAACTACATTCCTAATTATAAAAACCCATAAAAATTCTACAATGCCAACTTTATTAAGGCCAAGATAAACAGGACACGGAAGAATGGTAAATGTTGCCTTTGCAATAGAAATGGCAGCATCAGTTGAAAAATTTTTGCCACCAAAGGTTACAAAGGGCTCTATCTTTTTTTACATGTGCGTTTGTTTGAGTGTGTATTTGTTTGTTTATTTGTTCCAGTGCTCCTGGTCATACTGTTTTATCTACAGACTTGAAAATTGGTATTAGTACTCCACTAGACCTCTTCTAAAAAGGTTTTTTGATTTTTGTTTTTGGGCCTTACTTTGACAGGTATAGTCTATTAATAACAACTAGATCCCCTAACATCTAGATATTTTTTTGAATCCATTTTCCAGTGATGTTATAAGTAGAATTTATTGTGACCATATTTATTCTCTGATGGAATTTTATTATAGGACTTCAAATTTTGACACTACAGTTCTTCAATTATTGACTAAGAATGCATGTCATATATTAAGTGAATGCAGCACACTAACTTAGAAGGAGTATAGAAATAAACATGACTGGGTGGGAAAGCTGATCCGTTGGGAACAATGCAAGTATTTGAGATTTGAATCTGCTACTGTTTTAAGGAATAAAAAAAAGTAAAATTTTTGGGGATTTTGAAATCCAAACAAATTTAATCCAGGCTGAGATATCAGATATCATCACCATCATTAGCTGATAAGCTTCCCAAAGATTTGCCACACCTCTCTATCATGGGCATTGCGGAGCCCGTACTTTTTGAATTGGTCCAGCTCTTTATGCCATCTTTCTCTCTGTCACGCACAATTTTGCATATGATCTCTGGGGATCCATGTTGTGAGTCATGATGTCCATTGGCTGTCTGCCATTCTTGCAACATTCTAACTCATTGCCATTTAATTTTCCAATGGTTTCCAAGATATCTTGGACTCCATTCTTTTCTCTAATATACTGTGCTATCTTATGATCTCTCAATGTGGGGTCGAGCATGATTCTCTCATGGGTGCATTGTGTGGTTTTCAGTTCAAGGGTCAATTTTTTGGTCAAGTTCTCTGTCTCTGCTCCAAAGTGACTATTGGGAGGATGCATTGGTTGTATACCCTTCTTTTTTCTTTTTTTTTTTCTAGTGAGTCCAGCTGGCTCTCCTGAAAGCTTGCTAACCTAGTGTGATTCTTTGTTTGATTACTTTTTCTATTGGGGACTTCATGGAGACTTGCTGTCCTAGATAGGTGAAGAGGTCTATTTTTTCCAGCACTGCGTTTTTGATTTTGATCATTGTGTCTTTGTCCTCAATATGTTTGTTGTACATGACATTTGTTTTGTTGAAGTTCATGTGGAGGCCAACACTCTTATTTTCTTCATTCAATTCATCTTGCATTATTTGGAAATCACGATAGTTCTCAGTAAATAGGATGATGTCGTCAGCAAATCTGAGGTGACTTACGTATTTCCTGTTGATTCTGATTCCTTTGTGTTCCCAGTTGAGGTTTCGGGAGATCATCTCATGATAGGCTGTGAAGAGTTTGGGTGAGCTGGTATCACCCTGTCTCACTCCTTTTTCTAGTTGAAAGGGCAAATGGTCTTTGTGTAGCCTGATAAAGGAACTGTTGTGTTGGTATATCTGTTGCAGTACTCTGACATATACAGGGTCTACACCTTGTACTATTGCATCAATGACTTCGGGTATTTCCACTGAATCAAAGGCCTTTTTAATGTCAACAAATGCTACACTGACTGCTTTCTTTTCTAGTTGGTTTACTGAATGGAAATGGTTGATGATTGAGTAGCTTTTTCTGAAGCCAACTTGTTTCTGTTGGTTTCTATCAAGCACTTTGGTGAACTGGTCAATGATCATTTTGGTGAAGAGTTTGTGGTTATCACAGAGGAGAAGAAGAAAATCTCTAAGGTAATGGATAAGATTGCTAGGATGTGAAAAGCAGGAAAAATACCTGGATCTTGTCAGAGAACTAAAAAAAATTCAGGAATAAGAAAGTGATAACTGAACCCACAATTATTGTCATGCTTGGAATAGTACCGAAGAGCCTTGCCAAAAAGTTGAAAGAATTGGAAATCTCAAGAAGAATCAAAACCATCCTGATGACAGCATTACTAAAATCAGCTTTTTGCATGACAATATTCTTGTAGACCCAGTCTATGGGAGAATGAATGATGTTCATCACATCTGGGATATATGTGGTATGTCAACTATGTGAGGCTTATAAACTCAATTGCATTTCTGAAAAAGTTTATCCAACAATATGATTTTGGGATCCACTTAAGCTCCTATGGGGAAAAGAACCGAACAATGAAAAAAAAAAAGGTTTTATTCATAGACTACTAAAACACTTCTGTCTAATTCATTTCATTTTTTCAGTTGGTTTGTCAGTATATATTTCTCGGTGGGGGTGTAGGAGGTGTGACAGGGAATGAGGAGAAGTGTTGGAGACTCGTATCATTTTATAACTCAAAATTCTTTCATTGCCATGCGTAAGACAGCACATGCTTTGTGGCCTGGTTTCGGTCTGCGGCCAGATGATTGGGAACTGCTGATTGGAAAAAAACTGAGAAAATGATTTAAGTATTGAGATTTGCTTTCTTTTGATCTCTAGCGAAAGCCACATTTACAACTGATGTGAAAATCCTATGAGTGCAGATAATGATGATGAGGATGATGATGATGACAGGTCTGGTTTGTCATACTATAGAAACTATCTTATGACCAAAGTCTTCTGGCTGGAAGCCAAGTTGGGGATGATCAATTAAAATTTAATAAAGGGGTGATCAATGGATAAATTTCTCCTCTCATCTTTTGTTGGGCAGTGATCACTAAAAAGACTGAATTTAAAAAAAAAAACAAATCAAATTTTTTTAAGACACAGTGAAGAGTAAACATTCAAATTTCTTGCCCTACAGATCCATTGATGCAGCCTGTATGTGTGATACAAACATAGCCAGCCAGCCAGCCAGCCAGCTGAACCAACTTGAAAACTGAAGAAACCTATATTGACAGTTCTGGTTGACAGTTTTTAATAATAACTATAACAATGATGATAATAATGGTAATAGTACTCAAGAAGACTTTTAATAATTTCCAAATATCAGTTACCACACAAACATCTTCAAGTTATCAGACAGTGACAGAACAAAAAAGGCAAGACAATTGCCCTTTGATTTTCTCCATTTTCTTTTCACTCTTAACAATCAGGAAATATTTCAAAGGGACCATTTTTTATTTTATTTCATCAGGAGTTGTTTTCATGCTTTTATTGCTTCCTAAGATCAAAAAGGTAAAAAGAAAAATACAAAAGTCTTCCACAAGATCAGTGCATCCTTCATCTTGCACTCAATTGTACACTAACAACCAAAAATGGTTTTTCAAAAATTTGTTTATGTCTATCAGTGAAATACAGACAAGTATATATATTCCATCTGTCTGTCTGTCTGTCCACACAATATCTCCAAAAGTTCTAAGTGAATTTCAATGAAATTTTGTGGAAATATAGGCATAAGGCTTAGAGGAAGTGATTAAGTTTTAGGGCACAGTTATTTCTCCACATTGTAGCTGTATGCCCTCACCCTCCAATATCTCCAAAAGGTCTCAATGAATTTCAATGAAATTCTGTGGAAGGGTTAGCAATAGGCTATGGAAGAAGTGATTAAATTTTGAGGCACAATCATCACTCTACATCATAGCTATTTGTCCTCACCATGCAATATCTCCAAAAGTTCTCAATGAATTTCAATGAAATTTTGTGGAAGAGTGTGCTATAGGCTATGGTCAACATGATGGAACTATGAGGCACAGTCATTTCTCTACATCGTAGATATTTGTCCTCACCATACAAAAGTTCCCAATTAAATTTTGTGGTAAAGTGTGCAGCAGGCTTTGGAAGAAGTGATGAAATTTTGAGGCAAAGTTATTTATCTATATCATGGATATTTGTCTCCACCACCCAATATCTCCAAGAGTTCTCAATGAATTTCAATTAAATTTTATGGAAGGGTAGGCAATAGGCTTTGAAATATGTGATTAAATTTTGGGGCACAGTTATTTCCCAAAATCGTAGCTGTTTGTCCTCACCACGCAATATCTCCAAAAGTTCTCAATTAAATTTTATGGATGGGTAGGCAATAGGCTATGGGGGAAGTGATTAAATTTTGCAGTGGATCATGCACAGTTATCTCCTTACATCGTTGCTATAGTGAGTGATAACAGCGTTGGCAGAGGTTTGCTTTCTAATTGTTATTGCATTCATAAAAAATGAATCACTTTGTGATTCAAGTTGCTTTGATTTTGATACCTTCCTATATTTAGGACCTGATATGGACATAAGGCTGGTGTCATTGTTTTTACAGTGGAGGGATGAATTTTCTTTCGTACATAGTGCAGAAAAGACAAAATAGTCTGTTGAATAATAGAATAGATAAATCATGAAAGGAAGTAGAGTTTATTTCATTTTGTTTTCTCACTGCTAGACTAACAACATAATAACACTAGAATTAGTAGTTATACTAATAACAGACGAAATAATGAAAATACTGATAATTATTGAGAGTTTTTTCCATTTTTATGTTACTGTTTTTCTTCATCTCAATATTTTTGTTGCTTATTATTGCAACTTTCCCCAGACCGGATTCCATTTGACCATGTGTAAATAAATAGCACTGTCTGAGAAAAGATGCCACACAAGGCAACAGAACTATCAAGATAAAGGTGAATAGTAGCGAAGAAATGAAAAAAATCATTAATGACTACTTGTAATATTTACATTTATATCCACTAAAAAATGAATAAATGAATTTTGCGGCAATAATTTATTTGAAAGTTTTGACAGCATTCAAGGTTTTTTGAGATTGCAAAAAATGAAGAAAGATTGGGTGGCCTAACGTTTGGCAGCATGGAAAATGGGCCAGCTTGCATTGCACTTTGCACTAATGCCCTTGGAAAAGGCATGAAACCATCTCTTCTCCCCCAACCAAATATGGGTAAATAACAGGACAGAATGGCTCTTCAGCCTTGGTTTGGCAACCGATCCCAAACCAGAAAAGTCCAGCCCCTTGTCAAGTGTTATGAGGGTCTTGCAACCGATAGGGTAGAATGTTCTCCTGAAATGTGCAGTTAAAATGGCTCTAGTGAAACTTACACAGGCTGAGCAAGCTGGGAGTTGATTATAATAAATTGCGTGAGTAAAATAATGGATGGACAAAATAGTCATTTCCACCCCACCCACCCCCACAACACCTGGAGAACAAGAGGAAAATTTTTTAAAAAACTCCAGGAAAAAAAACAAAAACAGGTCTGGTTAGTCATTCATTAGAAACTTTCATACAACTGATGTCTTTTGGCAGCATGCTGTATTGAAGGTTATCATTCAAAGATTCCAACAATTGGATGATCAATGAATTACTTATATCTCTTACCTGTTATTAAAAAAGTCCAAATTATCAAAAAAAAACAAGGATAAATGCTGCTGGACACAAACTGAGGGATCATCTTAGCTTTACAATTAACATTGCAAATTGAATCCACCGCCAAACATCCTTTGGGTGGGGAAAATTTTCTGTTAATTTTAGACATCATCATCAGTCTTTCAATGTTTGTCGTTGGACATAGACCTTCCCAAGGATTTGCCACACTTCTCTATCATGGGCATCGCGGAGCCAGTACTTTGTGAATTTGTCTAGCTAGTCTCTCCATCAAATATTCTGCCAGCCTTGGTTGTGCATGCGATTTCGGGGGATCCATGTTGTGAGTCGCGATGTCCATCTGTTGTCCGCCATTCTTGCAACATGGCCAGCCCACTGCCATTTGAGATTTTTAATGTTTAAATCTTTGGCTTTCTAGCTCCTTTGTGTAGCTTGATAGATACGAACTTAGGCAGTCAGCCAGACCAACTTGAAAACTAAAGAAACCTATGTTGATAGTTTAGTGACAGTTTCTAACATTAAAGTAAATGAGCTAGTGGATGATGAACTTAGTTAAGCATATCTATTAACCTACTTGGTGATTGTGAGTTCAATGCCTGGGTCAGGTAATCCCAAAAAATCATTTATGTATGTTCAGTGGAAGAGGCAGACACTCTAAGACAGATTGAATAGACCTCAACCCCCAAGCATGGACAACAGAATCAGAACGCTCTATTCCCATGGAATGAATAAAGGGTTCAGTTCAAAATTCCTGGAAGGTTACCAAGTATAACAGACACCTTTAGAAGCTGGAGAGTAAAGCATCCGAAAAGTTGTAAAAATGATAACCATTGATAAACAAGACACTAGTCAGAATAATTCAGTAAATCTTTACTACTAATATATATATATATATATATATATATATATATATATTACTAGTGGGCTTTATGTAAGGTATAACCAAAACTGCTACTGATAAATTGATGCCTCCTTCCTCCTTATGTTGGCTTTGTGTTCTGTAGGTAAATCAATGATGTTTTCTTTGTCAACAATTTTCTATTAATTCACTCAAGGAACAGATTGTAGATAAAAATCAGTTGATAATAGTCGACGGGTTGATAAATGGCGTATAATGTTAGTATTTCAGAAACCTGTATTTAATTATTTTGCTTTTTATACAAAATATATGCAAATGAGCTAAGCTAAGCAAGATGTCAATTATATGTACTACCTGAAAACCTTTCTCATGCTGGGAGTAATAACTGAAAAAATTTTCTGAATATGAGATGATATAAAGAAAAAAACAAAACAAAATAAAACAAAACAAAACAAAACAAAACATGATTTTTAGAAAAGCAGTTTGGTCATGAGAGGGTCAAGTTACCTGGCCATTGACAGTTTAATCTCATAGATTTAATGCTTTTGGCACTTCATAATTGTTTCTATCGCTTCTTGTGGGCTTTGATTGTTGACATTTTCATAATTACTTTTCTTGCCTTCAGGTTTAATTAGTGTGTCATTCATTAATCTGATTGGCTGGTTCTTTAGCAGATGATGCCATGGAAATATGAGATGGACACAGCATCATTTTATCCAATCTTGTTTAACACTCCGGTTCTTGTACGATTGCCGAAGCTGAGCAAATCTGAATCTAGATGGGTGACCATTTGGGAATACTAGTTGCCATAATCTGCCGGGGATTATGAACAGAGCCTCCCATAGTGATCCTGTTCATTGTCTGAAGGATGACATTGATCTTTACCAAAGGCTACCCTCATATATCCCCCCCCACAGAACCCTCTGATTGGCCTACCTGCGAGCAACAAGAAATGGATGAATTTCTTTGGAAGGGTAGCCCTTTAATTTATGATGATTTTAAAGGGTCCCTCTGAATAGATACAAAGTCAACATCTAAATAGGAAGTTGTGAAAAACCTAAAATCCAATTTACTACCTAAAATCTTATTTACTATCTAAATCCCTAAAAAATCGTCTTGAAACCCCAATTACTAATTGCATAAAACTTATCAAATCAAATTTCTCAAAACTGATAGGAAAGAGGCTTGCTTACACTCAGCAGAGAGCTCATTCCATGTTTTAGTACCTCTAAAAGGAAAGTCTTCTCGGACAATGACAGCATTTTTTTAGGTAACTTTAAATTAGTGTATGTATTTCAGAGGTCCTTGGGATGTGCATTGAATTTTTGGTGTACATGTTACTTAAACATTGTGGAGACATTTTATTGAATGATAAAATAACCTTATAAATTTTTGACAAGTTTGTTAATAATCTTCTGCTCAAGTTCCATTATAATTGGATCGCTCGGGCTGTCAAAGCTGCTGTTAGTCATAATGCTTGCAGCTCCATTCTGAAGCCCCTGCAGCAGCTTCATCTCAGTCAACGTCTGATTGGAATAACTCTAAAAGCCCAACAGCAAAATATTCACAGTAATTACTTGTAGTCATTTTGAAGCTCTAAGAAAGCCAAAATTTATTATTAGAAACTGTTTATCAAAACGGTCACCAAATTATAGGTTTCTTCAATTTTCAAGTTAGTCTGCTTTGCTGGCTGGCTATTTAGGTATCAATCGTGGCTACAGGCTGCGCAAATTTAGCTGCAGGGTGGAAAATTAAGATATTTGCTCCTTACTAAGTCTCAAAAAAAAATTTTTTTTGTTTTTTTGAAAATTTCAAAATGAGTTTTCAAAAAAGCAAAAAATAAGTTTTGTCTAGGCATGATAAGTTGTAAATGCTTAAATTATTGGTCCTTCGGTTCCATAAATGTGGCCTGTACACATGACATAACCAGCCAGACAAATCTGTGCTGACAGTTTTGGAGGCAGTTCTGGTTGACAGTTCTGTAATACTAGAAATTTACAGAATATGAAGGGATTTTTCATGAAATTTTACCTATGAAGTAAAGAGGATACTTTATCATAATTGTTATTTTTTTCTCTTTGGATATTCTAATGAGATGTTATTTTATTGAATCAAATAAAAACTATAGAGACATTTCTGGTCCATAGAACCAGCGACATGGGCAGTTGCCCAGGGCACCATTTCCTCAAGGGTGTCTGTTATCTTGTGAGTTTGAGACTTTCCAAACACAATTGGAAAAATGGAAAAATGAATGAATTAAATGATAAAAAGTTAATATAAGAAAATTCCTTTTTGTGAAGTTAAATTCCTTCAGGAATATTTGACAGTTAGATATTTTCTGTTGTGTTGAATCTAAAAAAAGCAATTGGCAAAGAAAATTCTCATGATCGACAACAAGCTCATTTGAGGTTAGCTAGTTTGGTCTGATAGAGTGCCCACAATGCTTGCATGTGGGAAGGAAGGTATGTGGGGTGAGGCAAGATTGCAAGTGAATAAATAGATGAATAAATAATACTATACTTCAACTCTTAAATTCATGGACCACTTATAACTACTCATGATTGACTGTGGAACTCTTCAATGAATAGAATTTATAAAAAAAGGAAATCCTCTGTGAATTGTATGGAAAAAATTCACTTAATGGTTTAAGGGGGATAATTTCAAGTTATTATTGATTTATTTCCTTTGATAATGGCATCAATTCTTTAATTATGAATTTGAAGGTTGAAGATCGCAAAATGCTTGTCTGAGGCATTATGAACCCTATAGCCAGCCCTTGGTTCAGCTAGAATTTATTATCTGACAACCAATGACATTACTTAGTATCTTTGATTAAGATTTTAAGTGTTCTGAAACCTACCAAAGTCTACTTTAAGGTAACGACAGCTCTCAGCCGTTCCTGGAAGAATCTCAGAGACAGTTCCAACATTGAAGTGTGAAAGGTGATTATGCTTGACTGAAGCCTGTGAAGTTCACTTACATCATCTCTGAGAAAATGATCGAAATAGGCATATGGTAAGGTTCTGTTTTGGGAACTAGGTATGCAGGAAGGCCTGGTTTTGGGAACTGGCAATATGCCAAGGCCTGGTTTTGGGAACTAGGTATACAATATGACTTGGTTTGGGAAATTAGGGTATACGGTTATGCCCGATTTCAGAAATTAAATATACAGTAAGGCCTGGTTTTGAGAAGTAGGTATACAGCAAGGTGCAGTTTTTGGAGTTGGGTATACAGTGAGGCTTGGTTTTGGGAACCATATATGCTAAGGCCTGGTTTTGGAAATTAGTATATATGGTTATGCTCAGTTTTAGAAATTAAGTATACAGTAAGGCCTGGTTTTGAGAAGTAGGTATACAGCAAGGTGCAGTTTGCAGAGTTGGGTATACAGAGAGGCTTGGTTTAAGGAACCAGGTATATAGTGAGGCTAGGTTTTGAGGACTTGGTATATGGTAATGTCACCATTAGTAGACATTGAACATACAAAAAACTTGGAAATTGATAAATAGGTATACACTTCATGTACTCCCATTTCCCATGTCTGCTCAGAGATGAGATACTCTTTGCTCTCGTGTATTGACCCAGGGTTTGGATAATAGGCAGCAATAATAAGATGGAGTAAAGCCAGTATCAAAACTGGTCTGGTTAGTCACTCTATCGAAACCGTGACATGACCAACGCTCTTTGACAGCATGCAGTGTTAGGGTGATCAAGTAAAAAATTGGAAAAGAGGTGATCAATGAATAAGTTACTTCTGTCAGTTTTTGTTGGGCATTGATCACTAAAACTTCTGAATTTTTCAAAATAAATCGCAAGCATGAATGCTGCAGAGAAAACTAAGCCAGTCAGCAAGTCAGACCAACCTGAAAACTGAAGAAACCTTTGTTGACAGTTTTGGAGATAGTTTTGGCTAATACTTTTCAATGATAATAGTATCAATCCTGATCAGTCACTCCATAGAAATTGTCACAGGACCAACGTCTTTTGGCAATATGCTGTGTTGGGGGTGATCAATTGAATTAATGGAAAAACAGGTGATTGATGAACGAGTTTCTATTTCAAAAAACTATCATGAATGTAGCTGGAAATAAACTAAGGGACCAATTCAGCATTAACTTACTTTGTAAATTTAACCCCCCTTTAAAAACCCATTTCAGGACTGAATTTTGAACATTTTTTTCTTCTAGACACCTGTGTTTGAATTTTCAGCCCTTTAGCTACATTGGTGCAGTTTGTACATGTGACACATATAATAGCCAGACCCATTTCAAAACTGAAGAAACCTATGCTGACAGTTTTGGTTTACAGTTTCTAAACAGCAGTGATAATGAGATGGAGTAAAGCTAGTTATAAAATGATAATAGACAGTAAATTCATCAACCTACACAAAGAGGGAAAATGTATGAACAATGTTCTCAAATGTAAACCTTGAATCTTCGCCAAGAGAACAATTGAAGTATAAATATGGTTGCTATATATGGTTTTCAGAAAGGTCATTAACATTCATAAAGTTTTTTGGACAATCGAACTGTTTCTTATTTATGTTGTTCACACGACATTTCGGGCAATCCATTCTATGGCCTTCTTCAGGTGTATTATCTGAATGGGACGGTGGTAAACAGAAATTTTCCTCCAATGGTAGCAACATTACATAGGATTCAGTGTTTTTCTTTCCTTTCCTTTCCTTGTTAGACATGGATTTCTATACCTGGTCTCTGTTGAGTAGCGAAACCCACCTCAGGTTGAACTCAATACTTGTCTGTCTTATAAACACAGTCGACATTCTGATCGATGCTGCTTCTCTGATTTTTCCTACAGCATTCCGTGTCTATAATCCAAACTTCTTCCCTGAGAGGATTGTATCTGCCTTCCTCTCTCCTGGTGTTGTCAGCCATTTCAGATTTTTATATCCCACCTTTGATTTTAGCTTTTTTATGTTCCTTGAGTCTTAATTGGAGAGAGCTGCCAGTTTTTCCTTTGTAATTCTTTATTGGTGGTGCACTTTCGTAATGTACTTATTCTATCACAGCAATGTTTCAATTGACGATGCAAGAAGACTGGTGACTTCTCAAGGGTGAAAGCCTGGATGAATATATAGAGATTCTGTGAAACCTAGTTGACAGAACTCCTGACTTAACCTTGCTTATATTGTCCAAAGGAGAGCAGGGAGCATTACATTTGGCATTAGCTTGACTGCAGGAGCTGCCAGAAGAATGTCAAAGTTGGCATCCAGCCGCCTAAAGGGGATCCCATTTCTTGGTTTGGAATCAGAGTTGTTCTCCTAGATTGGTGTCCCTCCCAAGTCCGCCCGACTATTTTACTCATAGCTGGGTCAGGGGGAAAAGAAATGGATTTATGCCTTTCCCAATGGCATTAGTGCCAGTGAACATGAACAACCTTGACAGGAGTTTGAACTTGGCTTGATGATCCCGTGGTTAATGCCATTACCTGCTATGCTGCTAATGGCCAACCGAAACTGTCAACAAAGGTTTCTTCATTTTTTAAGTTGATCTGACTGGCTGTGTATGTATCACATATACTGAGCTCTCAAATAAACTAAATTTCTCTCAGAGAATATTCCACCTGAATATGGCTGGATATATATATATATATATATATATATAATTATATATATATATATATATATATATATATATATATATATATATATATATATATATATATATATATATATATATATATATATAATCATTGGATATTTTCAACGAAAATGTTTGTAAAAACTTATTTAATGTGCAGGGCCACAATATGGGGTTGGGAGGCTCAAACTTTTCTCAGATCAAGAAGAAAAAAGGAAAGTAAGAATAAACCATTTTGAAATGAATTATGCAATTATTTGATATTCTTACATCTGAATTACACCATCATTTCAGAATTTTTGAAATTTTGCCTGTAAACCAGATTGATATATGCTTTGATGCAAATATTAGAGACTGCTGAATCTCAAACTGGTGAAATGCAAGGAATTAGGGTCCTGAGAAGCCATGCAATTTGAAAGCCAAGCTGCATTTGGTTTGATTACTCCTTGACCCCATGAAACATTTGGTTGCCTTTTGCCCCTCTCTCCCAGTATTTTTCTCTTGTTATGGCCCTGATGATCAGTAGTAACTTTAGCTCACCAATATTACTTAGTCATAGTATATTCCCCCCCCCCCAAAAAAAACATGCTAGTCAAATGGGTCCCAACCTGGGAAAATGATACATCAACAGTTGTTATAGCTAACAATTCCCATCGTTTCAAGTACATCAGACGTAATTTATATAAGTTTTTGGTTAGGCCCAAAAAAAGAGGAAATTGAATGTCTAGCACAAGTTGAAGCCAGACGAATGACAGAATGCTCAAAAGCCAGAGTTCCCAGCATGAAGCTGTGCATCAGGCCACCCTTTTTTAGTATGATTCCTTCACAAAATTTGGTATATATACAATTTAAGGTATCATCTTCGATAGAAAAATTTGAGTATACATTAAAATGGAAAAATGCATAAATTTTTATTAGATATAAACATTCACTTACTTTATTTGAATATAGATTCCAAGCACCTTGTTTTTTGGGATGAATTCATCAAATACTTTGTTGTATTATTCTTTTTTTCTTTCTAAATTGATGAGTATTTGTTTCCCAATGGAAATGCAAGCCATTGGAGATAATTGTTCTTGTGCCATTGTCCATCTTAAAGATAATCAAATTCTGTCCAAGGATTAGAAGCTTCTTTAGTTTGCAACCAAAATTCTAGGGATGTTTGTTTTACTGGTAGAAATGTTCAAGCCCAACCCAGGCTCATTAGATAGTGTTCATATAACATTATTATGAATAGCTTCTTTATTCATGTCAACATTTCATGTTATGAAATTGAATCAGAGCTATATTCCCTGAAAAATTGTAAATGGAAACCATCGGAGATTTTTAAGATTTCATTCTATATAGTTTGGGTGGAAATTTATCAGTCCAAGTCAAGTTGTTAGGAAGATGAATAAAAGCTTTGGAAAAAGACAACCTTCTTTTGACACGCCTTTGGGTTTGAACAAGTATAACAAGTCAAGTTGAAAGAATAAATGAGATGTTTCTTGCTAGTTTGAAATAGATTGACATTGTGGGGGTACACTGGCCAAGCCCATCTTGACTGAGTGCTGGAACCACCTCTTTCATACATACTACTTTATTGGCTCTGCGACACCCACAATCAAGAGGTCTGGTGAATATTGGGGAAGGTACATGTCCAAAGACAGATGTTAAAAGGCTTCTGATGATGATGACGATGTATATATATACATATATATACATATATTAATAATGACTTTCATCTTTTTTGTCATGTGAACAAAGTGATTGAGTATTTTTGATCTGCCAGGCAAACTGATTGTAGGGCCATCAGGTTTTTATAACTAATTATGATTGTATAATGAATTTCCTTTGTTGAAAGGAACCATGAAACGTTGAATTTTTAATTACAAATTATATTTATAGTAGACTAGTAGGTTGGACTAATAAGCAATTAGGAACTGATTCACACAAGTGTAGGCATAATATACATACATATATATATATATATATATATATATATATATATATGTATATGTTTATCGATCATGATATTACAGGAAGACCCTGAGATAAGAACATCCAACTAAAGGCGACTCGTACTTACAAATGGATTACCATAAAGCCTATTTTTTCTTGAAACATCGAGTTACTGACAACAGTTCGTAATCATGAATGGCACATCACTTTGCAGGGTACATCGAAACATAGCATTTCATCAGTGTTTTTTCGGCTCGAGGGATAACTACATTGTCACATTTCAAGTTGATCACAGTATCTTCAAAGCTTTCAATTGTATGTTTACAGTTTTGTTTAGTTAAGTTTAACAGTTCCTCCACGTTGTCCATACTACAGATATAATTATGGCGTCGTTTGCACATGCACACGGAATCGGAAGAATAAGACCAGCACTTTGGCTTAATTTGCTTGTTCAACATAAACAATCCAAACAGCATGGAAATAAAGGTACTTGTATCCAATAATGATATTATTATTATTATTATTATTATTATTATTATTATTATTATTATTATTATAATCATCATCATTATTATTATTGTTTTTATGCATAAGTAAAACCTGTACTATATACTTAGACAAACATTTGAGTAAATGCTGTTAGATATGCATTGTATATAATTTTATATTTATATCTGATGTATATATATGTATGATATATGTATATACATGATATATATATATATATATGTATATGTATATATATATGTATATATATATATATATATATATATATATATATATATATATATATATATATATATATATATATATATATATATCATTATAATTTGCCAAAAGTCTGTCCATCTGAATATGACAGCCTACTGCAAAAAACATTCATCATATCCCCATGAAGTTTTTTGGTGTGTACAAATGTGACCCTGGGAAAGGTTTCAGCAAATAAGCTTATGAAAATTACCCCCCAAAACATGCTTGGGGATGGGGTCTGATTTACAATTTAATTGCATGCTAAAATGGGCAACATTTATGCCAACATTTCCAGCTGAATCCACTACTTAGTGCTGATGAAAAATTGCTTTATTCTTTTTTGTTTTCTTACCACTTCATAGAATTTTCTGCAAAGTCAATATAAGAATTATAAATAACTTGCCACCACAGTCAATGAACAACCGCAGTGTCAAATTTTGAAGTCATGTAAAAAAAATTCAGTTAAAGAATAGATAAGGTCAGAATAAATTCTATTTATTCTGGAGAACCAGATATCATTGATAAGCCTGTTGAAATAAGTCTCACAAAAATCAAAAAATCTTTTTTAGCAAAAAAAAAGAAGCACTTTTAGAAGGTGTTTAGTACAGTACAGATGTCGGAAGTCTGACGACAAAATGGTAATGCCAGGAGTGTTGGAAGACTCAAACAAACGCACGCACCTATAAAAGAGGATAGAACCCTTTGCCATCTTAGGTGGCTACAGTTATTTAGCCTCGAAACTGTGCATTTTCATTTGGTTGATCAGCCATTTACAAGATCCTGGTTAAAGAATATCCTGTTCAGCATTTATTTATTTTTTTTTTTTTCAATCTTGAGCGGTTCAAGGTTTTGTTATCTTTTAGGACAAGCGACGTGATATAAAATATAAATGTTGTTGACAAGGATCTGGCAAGTGCGTGTGTCAGGAGCATCAGAGCCATTCAGTCTGTGTTCATTATGCTTCATACGCTTCATGTATATGGACTCCACACCCAAAACACAAAATCAAGGCCATTGAGAGGGCACAACGCCATGCAACAAAGCTTATTGCATATCTTCACCATCTTTCCTAGTCTGTGAGACTGCAAAAACTGAACTTTGAGACTCCACTCTACCAGCAAAAAATGGAAGATTCACTGGAAGCATACTGGCTCATCAATAACATTCGCACGCTTGAATTCAACTGTCACTGCATAAAATGTCAATCAAAGATAATGCTGTCCCCATTACTCAGCCCTGAAACATGAAAGCATTGTAGGATGCTTCAAGCACAAAAATCTATTTGAGTTTGACAACATTTCTTCTCCTCCAGAGTTACCAGTCTTAGGAACAGTCTCCATGATAAAGCAGCCCCTTACAGAAATATAAATACTTTTATAAGTAATCTGAAGAATGACATTGGCCACAATATGTTTACCAGTGAATTCATTTATCTATTATCTCAAAATCGACCAGAGAGCAAAACAACAAAAATCACCAGCAAGCATAAGAAGCCTTTCTGCACGCTGGTATGATAACCGTTTTTGATGGGTCTGTTTCAAACCAGAGATAGAGATAGATAGAGGTAAAAATCAATGCAGGCATAGATTATGCTATGACCAGATTAGTGGCAGGTTAGCTGAGAATTTTAGTTCTTTCAATCATCTTTCAGTCCTTATCAAAGACATGAAATAGAACGGTAGTGATTTTACAGTTTTAAAATTCAGAAAACTATAATATTATTTGTTTTGCATCTTGACGTGCTTTGTGATGAATGTGGATTTGCTTGAAACTTCAAGTCGTGAAATGAATAATGTAATATATAATATGTTATATAGAAATTTATTTTAGATGTTTTCCTGTCATTAAATGGTTAATATATCACTTGCCCTAGACAATGTGAATAGAATAAACAATTAGAGACAATGGAGCTACTGCAGGAATTTTTCCAAATAGTTTATTCTGTTCATGTAGTCTAGGGTAAGTGATACATTGACCATGTAATGACGGGAGATCATCTCAAATAAGTTTCTATATGATATGACGCAATTTTTAAACATTCTGCCGAACCGCATATGTCCATTTCTAAATACACACACACACATAATCACACACACACATATATATATATATACATATATATATATATATATATATATATATATATATATATATATATATATATATATATATATAATATATATATATATACATATGTATATATACATATATAAATATAAATATATATATATATGTATATATACATAAGTATATATATATATATATATATATATATATATATATATATATATATATATATATATATATATATATATTGATTTGGATTGACTCTAAGGAAACAAAACAATAATTGTTTGTAAATTGATTTATTTCACTGACATGTTTTGCCTTCTGACTTTATCAAAAAAGTAATTTTAGATACAACAATATTCAAAATATTTGTTAATTTCAACAAACAACATACCACACTATCATAATTTGAAGAAACCGCAATGCTCAAATGAATCTATATATTCAAAAAATAAAATTGAGGGGCATGAACAAAGATTATTGAGGATTTTTACGGTTATATATTTGTGTTATTAAATAGTCAGTTATTGTATGTGTGCGTGTATTTGGTTATTTTCAAATGAAGGAATTAGAAGGCGTCTAGCCTGCTTTCAATTGATCATGATAACATTTGCTGATCAATATCTTATGTTGTTTAAGTATCAATTTGGATAATGGGGGGGGGTATGTTGGGAAATCCTGGTCCTTGTTCAATTATTCTGAATTCTAAAATTAATGCAGATTCAATGCATTTTTTGTTTTCTTAAGGTTTTACCCTGGATCAATTATGTCTTTCCCAGGTTGGAATTATGACAAACATAATTACAGATCATTTCATAACACAAAAACATAACCCTCAAAATCTTCGATAACCTTTGTTCATGCCCCCCAATTCTAATCTTTTTAATCTATCGATCCCTTTGAGCGTTGCGTGGATTCTTCACAATTTTAGAATTTTTAGCATTTGTCACTCACGTGTCATGATAGCATAAGATGTTGTTACCTAAAATAAATGTATATTTTGAATATTGCTCCATTTAAAATTACTGTTTTGATTTAGCCGAAAGGCACAACATGTGAGTAGAATAAATTTTGATTTACATACTATTACTGACTTTCTTCCTTATTGTCAACCATAATCAATTATTCAATAGTGTTGAAAACATCACACCCGCAAACTGATCATTTATATATATATATATATATATATATATATATATATATATATATATATATATATATATATATATATATATATATATATATATATGTTATGGCCAATTCATGTTGGGTACATTAGTTCTCAAACAATCTCTAAAGGGATCCTAGATGGCTACTAAGATGAAAAGAGCC
This sequence comes from Thysanoteuthis rhombus, assembly GCA_963457665.1. Classification (NCBI taxonomy): domain Eukaryota; kingdom Metazoa; phylum Mollusca; class Cephalopoda; order Oegopsida; family Thysanoteuthidae; genus Thysanoteuthis; species Thysanoteuthis major. The sequence continues at coordinate 43,565,402 of OY735220.1, read as the reverse complement.
GCAGAAATTGAACCTGAATAGGGTAGCCGCTTCAACGTAGCATTGCTCTTACCATTGAACTAAACAGTCACTGGAAATGCAAAAGCCCAAATAACTGTTTTAATGGTCGCAGGTTTGATTCAAGCAACAGCCCCATTTCCTTTGATTCTATTCTATTTACATTGTCTCGTCCAAATGATGTATTCACCGTGTATTAATGGGAGATCATTTCAAATAGTGTTTCGATATAATATTTCACAATTTATAGATATTTGTGTCAGATAATATATCCATTTCTTAATGTCTGTGTTGAAACAAATGGGGTAGATATAGACTGTGCATAGACAAGAAATGAGAATTTGGAGTTGAAGCATTGAAAAAGAGTTTCAATCTGATATAATGCTATTTATAAATACATATATATGTATACATATATACATATATATATATATATATGTCTCTCAATATGATTGAGCAAATTAAGCTTTCATAATATTCATAAAAGCATAATAGAATTAGTCGACTGTACATTGAAAATCATGAGACAAACCAAATATAATTCATGTTTTTAAAACATGCTGGGGAGAAAATTTGTTAAATAATACATCACGTTTTTTTTAAATTTTAGCACCATAATAAAAGCAATTGGGGTCTCTTATTTGTTCCAGGGCCATCAGTTATATCTTTGTGCATTTCATCATCTAAGATATCATACACCTCTTGATAATCATACCTTCGTAGAAATCATCTCTATTGAAGACTCATAGTTTTATTTCTCTTAGAATTTCAAAACTACTTACTTACCAAAGTGATTTTTGCACTCTGGTTAAACAATGTCATTTTCTTCAAAAAATCTTTTCTTGTAAATGACTTTTTTTATGGTGCATGAATGTTTTCACAACTGCAAGGAAATTAATTAATGGTGAATGCATGCTGTTCAATTAAACTGATGCATTATTTCAGTCAATATTAGCTTTAAGCCATGATTTCATCAGAGTCATGCTAATGAACGTGTATTCACCTAGTTTGTACAAATAGCTGCTGCATTAGAGTTGCTTTAACCATTTATTCTGCTGATTTTACAACTATTAAGCAATTTTTTTAAATTGAAGAAGAAACTTAGTAGCACAAGAAACTTTGATTTTCAAGTTTTCATTTTTCTTTGATTGTTTTGGCAGTGTATTTTTTTAAACCTCTGTCAATGAAGATGGAAGAGGTACAGGTATATCTTGTTTCATGCAGTTAATTTGTTCCCAGATTTTCCGTACTGTTTGAAACTGCACTGTTCAAGGTCTGTTTATAATTCAAAGTGTTTCTCCTCAGCTCATACTTAGTTCTATTTGCTTGTACAACAGCACTTTAAACTTACTATATCTAAACCCGCACTAAGTAAAACTGCACTATTCTTGGTATTGCTGCATATATATATATATATATATATATATATATATATATATATATATATATATATATATATATATATATATATATATATATATATTCACTCATGTATGTATGTCTGTTCGTTTTTTTACACAATATCTCAAAAAGAAGTTTTGCAGAAGGGAAGACAAAGGGTTAAGTAAGAATTGATCAAATTTAGAGGCCAGATCCAGGAATATTTTAATGGTTACCTCCCTTGTAATCTGCTAAGATATGCAAGTCTCACAAAGCATATTTTAGCATTCTAGACAAGTTCTTGGGTCCTCTTTTCACTTGCAATGCAACAGTGTTAAGACTTTGCTAGTAATATCTCAATTCTTGACAAAGCTCTGTATGAGTGAAACATTGGGATAAACAATCATTTGTCACAGCTAGCCTTCAAATATTGACATTGAAATGTCTCATGTATGTATATGTATATGAACATATGTACATACACACACACACAAACATATGTAGATGCATATATACAAACACATGTATATATGCATTTAAGAAGTGAACATATTTGGTCAGACAGAATGAATTATAAATTGTGTTATATCATATAGAAACTTACTTGGAATGATGTATCATCGTTACACGGTTAATATATCACTCAATTTAGACAACCTAAATAGAATAAACAATTAAAGAAAATGGGGCGGCTGCAGGAATTGAACCTGCCACCGATAAGGTAGCCACTCCAATGTAGCAATGTTCTTACCATTGTGCTTAACAGCCGCTGGTAATACAAAGGCCAAATATTTATTACTTCTCTTTCCCTTCCTAGTCCAACCAGTTGTGATTTGCTCTATGGAAGCAAACACTCAAACTTCATTATTTCAGGGAAGTTCAATAATATTCTGCCTGGGGGGTCTTTAAGATTGCTTCTGACCCAGATTTTCTTGTGATGAGTTTCAAAGGATTTCAACTAAACACGCAGCAGATGAAAAGCATCAGAGTTTTACTGCAACAAGATAGACTGAATATAAGAAGTAAATAGAATTTTTGTACCTCACATAAATGAATAACTGTAGCTGGTGCATGTACCAAAATATGTACTAATTATCACAAATTATCTAAAAAATACTAGCAAACGAATTTGGAATTGTTGGTCCCAAATTGACCATAGAGACCCAAATGGCACTCTTTTGAAAAGACAAAAGAATTGTTTTTAAATGGTGCCTAGTGGTGTACTTATGCGAATTTCCAAAGCCAAGGCCCCATGAAAAATGGGACCAGGAGTGCCCCGAGACACACCTACATACTCACAGAGACAAAGTCAATTAAAGAGAGAAGAATCAGTTGTCCATTTGGCTGGTTGGTCATGCAGGTCATTTGGTGATTTAATTAGATGCATGGTTTTTAGATGTATGTGTGTTTGCATTCATGTGTATATATATATATATATATAAATATATATATATATATATATATATATGCACACATTCATATATGCATATGTATATATGCACATATATATATATATATATATATATATATATATATATATATATATGCATGTACACATATGCATATATATATATATATATATATATATATATATATGTATATATACATATATATCAACGTATATACAGCAATACCTTGAATAGGGCAGTTTTGATTTGTATTGGTTTTGATATAGCACAGTTAGGTATTGCTGTACTAACAAAAGAAACTAATAAGTATAAGTGGACAAGAAATACACAATGAATTATGATAAAACTTTATACAGTCTTGTTTTGAATAGTTCGGCACATTTTGGAACCAATTAACTGCAAATTTCAAGGTGTTGCCGTATTGAATATAAAGACCTTTATAAACATGAACATATATATCACATACTTTAATAACGTAAGCAGACATTTCTTGTGTGTTCCATAAAGCTGCTTTAAACTCTCAAGCCACAGTGCACTGTTAGTAAGTTCTGTACTCACTGGGTATCCACCATTGATTCAAGTCTTTTATTAAGCTTGGTGAATACTCGTATATATATGTATATATACATATATATATATATACATATATATATATATATACATACATACATATATATATATACATATATATATATATATATATATATATATATATATATATATATATATATATATATATATATGCACAACTGATGATTCCAAAAAGAGAAAATTTACATGTAGTACCATTATAACAAAGTATATGTAAAACATAAAAAAAAGCACCGAAGAAAATTACATAGATTACATTAACAGATGTTGAGAAAGAAGTGACTGAAATGACAAAAAAGAGTTTTTTGAAAAGGTTTCTCAATGTGTTTAGTATTTAAAACTGTGAAACTTTGAGAATATATATATATATATATATATATATATATATATATATAGATAATGTCTGAGTATACTTCTGTGTGTGTGTGGGAGGGGTATATCCATAAGTCTGTAGCATAATTATACAAAAAGCATTTATTTTATGCAACAAATATTTATTTTTTGTATCATCTCCTTCATTGAAGCACTTAATGCAATGGTTAATATTAATCACAGAGATTGAAAATTTAAGATCAATATTCTCCTAATAACTATGAGTATTGATCCACCTTTACTACTTAACATATGTAAAGTATTCACAAAATTCTCTACAGTCTCTCAAGATGAAAGTCAACCACATTCACTGGCAGTCTTTAGAAGTTGCTTCTCAACAATAGACCACCTACATACAATAAATCAACTAACTGAAAAGTCATTAAAATACAACAAACCACTATGTTTGTCTTTTATATACTGCGAGAAAACATTTGACTGAGTAGAACACATGACATTCATCATATATATGAAAATAGCATTGTATTATTTAGACTACATAGATATATAAATGACATAAAGATAGCAAAAGGAGTAAGATTAAGGGATACAATATCACCTTAAGTATTTTCAGTGAGCCTTGAAAATTTCCTTTGGCAAACTGACTGGGAGGGGATAAAAATGAAGATAGATGGAGAATATTAAAACCTCTTGTGATTTGTAAATGATGTTTCCATGGTATCTGAAACATCAGACGAATTAGAAAACATGTTGACTAATCTAAATAGGTAAAGTAAAAAAGTTGATTCAACAATGAACAGAACAAAAATGAAAGTAATATTCAATTATGATGTCCCACAAAAGACCATAAGAATAGAAGGTGAGGATCTAGAAGGGGTTGATGAGTACATTTACCTAGGATGGATAATGATGTTGAAGAAAGACAAAATGAAATGATGCATAACAATTGGCTGATAAACATTTGATATGAATAGAGATATATTGAAAAGCACCTTGCCAATACAATGAATGCATAATACCAGCTATGACTTATGTATGCAAAATATGGAAACTAACAAAACAAACTGCAAAAAACTTGGAATTGTGCAAAGAGCCATGGAAAGAGCAATGTTAGGAATAACGGATAGAGTTAGAAAAAGATCAGCATGGATGGAGGGAATAGAATGAAGAATATTATATAAATAACTGAGCAACAAAAATAGAGATGGGCTGAACTCTTAGCCAGAAAATATGACAACAAAGGGAGTAAAAAAGCTAACTAATTGGTGTCAATGGGAAAGTAAATGCAGTAGGAAAAGACCAGACATAAGATGGAGGGATGAGATAGAAAGGTTTGTCAGTAAGATAGATGTTAGCACAATCATGACCGTCATGGACGGAAATGGGAAAAGATTTTGTCCGGTGGTAAATTTATAATGGATAAGATGATGACTTATAAGTCAGTGAGAATTCTGAAAAAAAGTTGATAAATATTTTGAATAGAAGAAACAAAATTTTTATTTTGTGATTCGATTTTTGATAAAAATTTCTTGTTATAAGATTTCTTAAAATGTAAATACAAATATATCTGCTTCTATGTATACATCTATAAGTAAAAATGAATATAATTTCCATGTTGGCATATATATATGTAAGTGCTTGTTTTTGAATATATTTATTTATTTATAGGTATGATGTATACCTATAATGTATATCTGTATACACACATGGATGCCTTCACCTTACCTATAGATATATAAGATTATTCAAGAATAATCATTCAAAGTAGAAATATATGTATACTTATATATACCTATTTGGCTGCCTAAATATCTACTAATGTACATTAGTTTCCCTACTATCTGAAATCAAAGGGTTTCTGTAAAATCTTTCATAAACTCAAATGGAATAGGAGCAAATATCAAGAATTTATGTGGGAGAAGATTTTGAGCAATCCCAGACTCCCAAAATAATGATGATTGTTATATCAGGCACAGTTGTTGGAGGTTTGGTTGGTGGGAGGTACAGAAGATTGGGGTGTAGGGATGACAGGAAAGGGGTATGTGTTGCTGATATAATTGCTTGCTGCAAAACAAACGCTGAATACTATATTTGCTTTTTTTGGTAAATGCAAAAAGTGTCAAAAAGTGAACTTCGAAAAAGCTGTGGATACCTATACATACATACATACATACATACATACATACATACATACATACATCTATATTGTTCCAACAATGTTCTGCCTATTCTTTTATGCAGGTATTGAACACTTGAAATTAATTAAATCGACCTCACTGCTATCAATGTTATGTTCATTTTTGGAATTTTCTAAAAGGTAGTAATTTTGAAGTTATATATATATATATATATATATATATATATATATATATATATATGTATATATATACCACACTACTCCTAATCTTGGACAAATCTTTTTTCAAAGTATTTTTCATATTTACACATATATATATATATATATATATATATATATATATATATATATATATATATATATATATATATATATATATATATATATATATAAATAGTAGACTGTGGATTCGCTACACAAACTAGTTCATGTTTCTGCCCTCTCCAGGCCTCATCAGGCAAAATCCATTACATATCAAAAGTGGCTTTATATTAACAATATATTATTAGATTATGTTATACTACTAGCCTGATCTCTTTTTCTTTTTCACAGTCATCTTTTCCATAATATTCTGTTAAATCTACATCTATATGTATGTATATATATATATATATATATATATATATATATATATATGCATATATATTTGCTTTCACACTTATGTGTATATATTGTATGCAAATGCTGATACGAAAGATATTTTGTATATTCATACTATTTCAATGAATGCATACGTATACGTTTGATAGTATAGACTATCATACGCACACACATGTATATTTTTCTCTATAAATTGAGATCAGAGGCGTAGCTGAGGTTGGAGGGGACTATTTGAAAATGCACCTCCCCTGGGAGGTGGGCCTCCAAAAGCTTTATAAATAGTTCTTTCGCTCACTGCAATTCTACAGACAAATCTCACTAAATGTTCGAGGGGGATCCGCCCGAAGGAGCCAAGCCCACCAGCACCCCTTCCATAATCTCTACCTACACCTATTCGTGAACCCACTTACTCAAGAATTCAATGAAATTACTTCTTGCCATGATATAGAATTTCTAATAGCGGCAAATATATACTGTGCCACAGAACCATGTGTTTCACCAAATATCAATCGATAGATAGAGATACGTAAATAGTTAATTTTCTTATGACCAAGCCCTCACATAGATATTCGCCGTTAATAAATTTCTATAATGGATACCATTACTATGTATCTATTTACATATCTATCAATCTATCTATCTATCTATCTATCTATCTATCTAACAATCTATAGATAGATAGTTACCTAGATAGATAAATATGTAGATAGATAATTTCTTTTGTAAGCGAGCCCTCATGTAGATAATCTAACAAATATCTAGTATGGTTATTATTACTATTATTGGTTCAGCATTGTTCTGTTGATAAGGCAGCCGCCAGCAATATGACAGTCTTCTACCAGACTTTATTGGAATGCTTCTTTTGTAGTCCTACATTTTCCGCTGGAAACCATGTGCTGTCATTAGCGTCATGTTCATCACTTCCGTCTCTTTTACAGCAGTTGCTCACACCGCACATGTCTTACTCGTCGTCTGTTTATTCCTGCATGCTTGTTGCTCTTCTTGCTGCTGCTGCTGCTGCAACTTCTACTGCTGGAGAATCTGACGCCGTATTTCGGTTCCTCCACTGTTGACTATAGTAACGCATGCTGCCTTGTTCCGTCTTATTGATTGATTGCAAAGCAGCGCTTCCTTATACTTTCCACCGTTTTGGGATCTTCATTTTCTCCACTTGTTCATTCTTCTTTTTTTCCTTTCATATCCGAAAGACTTTATTTCATTCCTTCCTGTTTCCCTTTCCTTCTCCCTTACCCTCTTCCTTAATCTCTCCATTCATTCATTTCTTCGGTCTTTCTCTTGCTTTATTTTGTCTATTCACGTCTCTCCTTTTTTTTTTTTCCATATCCGAATAAACTGTATTTCATCCTTTCCTGTTTTCCTTCCTTTTCTATTTTCTTCTTCCTTTCATTCATTCATTTTTGTCAGTCTTTTTTTTTTCTTTCAACACTCTCTCTCTTTTTTTTGTTAAACTTTCCCTTTGTTTCCTTCTGTCATTAATTTTTGCTTAGTGTACATTATATTCATTAACTCTTTTTCTCAGCCTCTTTGCCATTTTAGCAGCAGAGGTTTAGCTGAAGGAGGAGAGCTGTTTTAAAACTCTGCTTGGGCCCCCCAAAAGATGTATAAATAGTAGTTCACCTACTGCTTTTCTACTGACAGATCTGAATAAATGTTGGAGAGGGCTTTGTAAGGAGTAAAGTCCTCGTGTTCCATAAGATCCCCTCTGGCTCCCTAAATCCCTAAAAATCTCTAGCTACACCTCTGGCTAATTTGTTCCCTTTCTTCTCCTCTAATTTTCATTCTTTTCTTCTTTTTTTTTGTCTCTATCATCTCTTACATTTATTCTTCTATTTCATTCAGCATTAATTATTCTTTATCCCTGTCTTAAGAAACTCATTCCTTTTCCATTAACTTATTTCTCATTCTAGCCATCCGTTTGACATCTTCTTTATATAACTCAGTTCCCTCCTTTATTCCTATCCTGGCAATATTTCCTTTCTCTCTTTTTCACTTCATTCATTTATCTATTCATTCGTCCTTTCCTTCACTCATTCATTCATTCATTCATTCATTCCCCTCCTGCAGCATGCATACCCCCCCTCCTTCACAATTCCCTTCCTCCTCCTCCTCCACCTCCTCCTCTTCCTCCTCCCTCACACTCTTTCCGTCTCTCTCCACACTATTCCTGGAGTTTTCCCTATCCTACTTTCTGGTCACTCCTGCTTCAGTTCCCTGTCTAAAAATCCAATTTTGAAACCAGTTCCGTATTCTTCTGACTTCACCATATTCTGAAACTGATACTTTCGGTCCACCGTCTTCTGCCAGAACCGTATTTTTGTCTAAGCTGTCCTTTCTTTCGCTAAATCTACTACAATCGTTGCCTCGGCAGGCACCTCTCGACCAATTGCCACCTTCTTACTTGATGAGACACCTTCTTAAAGAGGCACCTTACACAAATCTCTGAGGCTTGTATTTCAAATGTCATCCTTATATACTATGAATTGTTATATGTCTAGGCTCTCACAGTACACATAAACCCGCAAAAATATAGATATACAAATATCCATGTTATAGACATAAATGTCTTGAAATTTTTACTGTATAGCATTCATGTCTCACATGTAATATTTACCAATATTTACATTCATATGAAACACATGAAAACACTCAAACACACATGTACACATTTCTAATATGCTAAGACTCTCACAGCATATATAAACCCATAAAATTATAGGTATACATATATCCATGTCATAGACATAAATGTCTTGAAATCATTCTATTCAGCATTTGTATCTTAGATTTAGTATTTACTAACAGTAAGTATCATATGAAACACATGAAGATACTCAAACACACATGTAAATGTTTGTATATAAACACTGACATACATAGATATACATGGAAAAAAAATAAGTAGATACATACAAAGATTTTTGTCTTTCATACTATTTATGACACACATACATTTATAAAGATATATAGATATTGGTTATTCCATGTGATTATCTGCATTCAGATCTAGATATATTATACCTATGTAAACAAATTACATTTGTTAAGCTGATTTATTCTCTGATACCAATCAGTTACACTATAACACATATACATGTTTAAGAAAACACATTTTACTTGTATACCCCAACACTATTAATTGTAGAATTCACTTGAAATTTCATACAGCCATCAGTTTCTTAATACATACATATATATATATATATATATATAAATATATTGAGAGAGAGAGAGATCATTAAAAATCTATCAGTGATACACACACCCATAAAAATATACATATATAAATATACATACGTACATACAAATATACATTATATATATATGTATACATCCATAAATGTATGATATTTGTTACATTTCTGTATATCTAAACTTGCATACATGTATATGAATGTAAATATTTGTTGTATTACTATATATATCAAAAATTGTATATATGAATGTAAAGTAGATGTATATGCATATTAAAGTAAGTAATAATATGATGCTTATAGCATTCCATGATATAACTTGCATATAGCATATATATACCTATAAACTTATTCAAATCCTATACTATCATTATAAACATGCCTATTCATATAAAACCACATGTTTATATACTTTCTATAAGCTACAGTGTTACTTAGTTTTTTCACACTGATATATATATATACATACATGTATACATATATATATATGTATATATATATATGTATATATCTATGCCTACATATATACACGTGTGTTCATAAATATTGATATTTTCAAAGAAATGGTGAAGCCCGTTGATATTAAACATTTTTTCATACTTACCTGCACACCTACATACATACATACATACACATATACAAACATGTAATGCCTAGACATAAACAAATATACACTTCCCTATATTGACAGATAGGTACATTTATAGTAGTTTTATCCACCCAATAACATACATCTGATACATACAGATTTACATTTACAGACCCGTGTATAACCAGATATACCAACATATACCAACATAAACTAAAGTATACCATTTATAAGACTAAGATGCATTCAACATCTAACTCATATATGTTATACTATATTCACATGTAGATACCGCGTGTAACCCAATATGTATATGTATGTAAATATACTGACTCAAAGAAGAACACGCACATGGGTATATCTTTCCAGGCAATAGATAGACTGACTGATATATAGACGGGCCTTATTTTAGTGATTTGTTTAAAAAGCCAATGGCCATGGAAATATGTTCTTCTCACAACCTCTGGACCGAAGACGAGTCGTTAACACGACTACTTGCGGATGTCAGTGGTGCCCTTCCAGGCAGAATTTCAAAGAAATACCAGGTAATATTTTATTTGATTTGAAAAAAATATCAATTTTTAAAATTAAAAAAAATTTTTGAATTTTTGAATTGAAAAAAAATAATATTAGTTACAATCAAAAAAATTATTTATAGTCATTTTGGGTGAAAAAAAAAAGGATACAATTTAAATTTTGTGAAGTCCTTCTCTGGTTAAAAAAATGGAAGAAGCAGAAGATATGAAAAGATTTGGAAAAAATAAGATTAATCAATTTTAATAGTAATATTTATGGTCATTTTTTCTTTTGGCAGTAGAAAAGGGAATAAAATTAAAATTTTGTGAAGTCTTCCTCAATTTGGAAAAAAAAATAGGTGAAGCAGAAGTTAATTATCTATGTTCACCAAAACAAAGAATTACTACTAATTTTTTTAGTGATTGGTGATTGCAATGTCGAAGAGATTTTCAGAACAAAGAAGAAAATCTGGAAAATCATTATTAAAAACAATTTTGGCAAAAAACAGTAAATCACCCAACAAAATCAATAATTTTTTCTCAGCTGCGGTCAATATGATTCCCTATAGAATTTAAATAAAGTCGAACGAGTAACTCCTATGTACTCTTCAACATACCCAGACTTCTATTTACCTTATGCTTCTCTCTTTCTTTCTGCGACATGGTAATAATGGTGATACAACAATATTTTATTTATCACGTGCTTTCATTCTGTATTTTGACAATAGAAGAATGCGTGGGCAATGATGATGACATTGGTTTCAAGAAACGTGTTTCTCGAGAACTGAATGCTTCTAGTCAGACTTGCTTTTTTTTTGTGTCTATCATTTTTGATTCATGCTTCCAATTGAAAAATGTGTCTGCCTTATCATGCTCGATATATTTACTGAAGATTTCTCATGAAATGCCATGTGGAGGCCTTCACAGTTTTCCTGCTGCTATTTATCTGTTAGGAGGCGGGCGGAGACCACGTTTTGATTCTCTATCACTTTCTGCCTCACTCCCCTTTTGTTTCTTTCTCCCTCTCTCTTTTTGTTCTCTCTCTCTCTCTTTTTGTTCTCTCTCTTTTTGTTCTCTCTCTCTCTCTTTTTGTTCTCTCCCTCTCATTTTGTTTGTTTCTTTCATTCTCTCTCTTTGCTTCTCTTTCTCTTTCTCTCTCCCTTTTTCCACCACTTTCTTCTCCTTTTTGTTTCTTTCTCACTCTCTCTCATTTTGTTTCTTTATTTCTCTCTCTTTTTGCTTCTCTTTCTTTCTCCTTTTTTTCCCCTCTTTCTGCCTCTGTTTGTTTCTCTCTCTGTACTTATGACTCTCTTATTTCTCTATCTTTCTCTCTCCCTCTTGCTGTTTCATTCTCTTTCTCTCTCTCTCTGTTCCCCCTTCTCTTTCTCTCTCCTACCTGTCTTACTTTCTATTTCTCTCTCTTTTTTTTGTTTCTCATTCTCTTTTTGTTCTCTCTCTCTTTCTCTCTCTGCCTTTTTGCTTCTCTCCTCTTTTGCTCTTTCTCTCCCTTTCTTTTTGTTTCTCTCTCTACCTCCCTCTTTTTTGATTCTCTTGATCTTTCTCTCTGTCTCCTCCTCTTTCTCTCTCTCTTCTTTCATCCTAATTTCCACTTCAGCCATTGTTATTGTCTTTTTGTCTTTCAGTTTGAACCATATCCATATATGGAAGAAACCATGCGGGAATTTTATTGTTAATCTTTTCACATTTGAGTTTTTCAATTATTTCTAGGGTATCTAACTTTTGATCCCCTTGGTTAATAATTAGGAGATACCAGGCAAAAAGTTAATCTTTCCATCAATTCATTATTATTTCTTGGGTATCTACTTTTTGATGCCTTTGATTTATAATAAGGATATAGCAAAAAGAAATTGTCAATCTTTTCACATTCCAATACATCATTATTTCTCGGGAACCCATCGTTTGATACCCTTGATTTATGATAGGGATATGGCAAAAAGAAATAGTTCATCTTTTCATACTTCAATCAATTATCATTTCAAGAGTATACACCTTTTGATATCTTAGATAAATAATAGGGAGATACCAAAAAGAGAAAGAAAAAAAATATCAATCTTTTCACATATCAATATATTATTACTGCTTGGGTATCTACCTTTCGATACATTTGACTGTTAATAGTGAGATAGCAAAGAGATATTGTTAATCTTTTCATGCTTTGATTTATCATTATTTCTTGGTTATCCACCTTTCTGATACTCTTGATTGATAATAGGAAGATAGAAAAAAAATAGAACAAAGTCATTTCATTTAGGCAGATTTTTTTCATTTTTAAAATATAAATGCAATTGAGCAATTTTTACACTTTTGATTTAGTTTACTTAAAAATTTGAATCCAATATTATTCAGATTATTTCTTATTTTATGCATTTCTAAAAAGTACAGATTTACTGAAATTTATACTGAGAATTGAAAGAGGTACAGATTTATAGAAATTAATACTGAGAATTGAAAAAAAGAAGAGATTTATAGAAATTCATACAGAGAACTGACATAAAGTAGATATTCAGAATTCAATACTGAAAATTGAGAAAAAAATTCCATACCAATTTTTCTGGGAAATTTTCCAGCATTAATGATGTGAATATCGGGGAATCTTTGATGATTAAATTTTCACTCTTCAGTCTTCATTTGTCAATAATAGAAGAAATAAAATAAAACAAGGAGAATTATTCAGATTGTATGAAATCATTTTATGACATGAATCATGGTTATCTGAAATGATTAAATGAATTTCTATCTGAATTTCTGAGATGAAGAATTATCATTATTATACACTGACTTATTTGAAGTGTTCTCATCTTGGTTGGTATAGTCACAACATTTCAGATGCTGTATCCTCAAGCCTTTTTCAGGTGCAGGCATATTCAGTAATGTTCTTGGAATTTTGGAACGAGCCATTTATTCAATAATTATCTGATTTCAATTTATCTATCCATATCTTAACCTAATACATATATGAGAAAGTTTGTTAATCTTCCCCTCCCAACAGACCATCATAGCCCAAGATATTGAATTGAGGTGTCCTTAAAATGTTTCAACTTTTATTTAGTAATCATCTGATTTCTGTTCATTTATCCATATCTTAATCTAATATGTATATATAAAGTTTGTGTGTATGTTAATTTTCTCCTCTCCAACTGAATGATGAAGATAGAGGTAATGAAATAAGGTGCCCCTAAAATATGCTACCTTAAAGGAGGCATTTGACCATGGACTGCTGTAAACATAGTGTAAGGCTATTTCATTTCTGACGGCTAAGAGAATGTTACCCTGACAGAATAAAACCATAGCTCAGCAGTGACCATTGTTGGTCCCAAGCTTGGATAAATGAGATGGGTTGGACGAGGGGCTAGCAAACCCACTCCGTAAAAAACTTACTTGCAACTATAGCAAAATTGTTGTGACTCTATGCTCCACGTGCAATCTACAGGAATAAACACAATAAATACAACCTAAAAAGATCAGGTCTGGTTAGTCACTCAATAGAAACTGTCACGTGATCAATGTTTTCTGGCAACATGCAGTGTTTTGGGTGATCAATTAAAGAAATTGGAAAAAAAGGGCGATCAATGAATAAATTACTTCTTTTACATTTGGTTGAGTGATGATCACTAGAAAAATTCTGGATTTAACAAAAAAAGCGTGAATGCTGCCAGACACCAACTAAGCGTGAACTTACATTTTAAATTGAAAAACTCTGAAAACTTTTTTTGAAGGGAGAATTAAAAAAAAAACTGACAAGACTTTTTCCCAGACATAACGAGGAGTAAATATCTAAATTTCCATCCCTTTAACTCAATTGTTGCTGCCTATACGCATAACACATATACAGAGGCGTATATAGCAATCCAGACTTGCTAGAAAACTATAGAAACCTATATTGACAGTTTTGGTTGACATTTTTGAGTAAAGTCGACTTTTGTTTTTGAGTCTGTATTTACAATTAGCTGAAGTGGTGGTTCCTAAAGGGTGTGCATGCCACAGTTTTGCTGTGAGAGAGGATGGTAAGTTTGATGCGAAGATTCAAGGACAATCAAACAGAGATTCTGAACAAGGATTTTCACTTCTGACAAACATCAAAGACCAGAAAAGAGAGAGGCGTCTTAGCATTGATGAAGAGATGAGAGTTTGTGCGCCTCAAATTAGAGCTAATAAGAATGAGATTACCCGACAAAACAAGCTTGCACCTTTCATTCAGTTTGTATACTTACTTGAGGTTACAAATGTAAGATGCTCTTCAATTAACCATTTTTTAAAATGTAAATCCATTGTTTTATTCTTTATAGATGTCCCTTGATCATTATTATAAAGTAGTTGTGTTCTATGTTATGAATCAAGCAGAGCTGGGAGATTTCTTTGCTTGATTTTGCTCTTGAATGCATTTCTCTCCAATAAAGAATTTGGTGTGGTGCAAGCAAATTTAATTCCAAAACTGTGGCTCAGAAAAGAGTTTCAGAATCACTGAACTGAAGAGATGAGTTCTACACTCTAAATCTCTGAATGAAAAAAAAAAAAGAAATGAAAGGTCTGGTTAGTCACTCAATAGAAAGAGACTCGTGATCAATGTCTTTTGGCAACATGTTATGTGAATAATGATCAACTGAAAAAATGGGAAAATGACAATGACAATTACTTTTTGTACCTTTTGTTGGGCTGTGATCACCAAAAACCACTGAATTAAAAAAACAAAAAAAACAAGAGTGAACACTATCAGACATATACTAAGAGACCAATTTAGTATAAATTTAGATTGTAAACCCACCAACTTATTGGGTGAGGGAGGAATTTTTTTTTCTCTAGACATAATAAGAAGTTAATGTTTAAATCTTAAGCCTTCAAGCTCCATTCATGCATCCTTTACACATAACACATATATACGTAGGCAGCATTTCCGAATCACTTCAAAGTGAAGAAATCTCTGTTGACTGTTTTGGTTGACGTTTTCTAATAATTTTGCTTTTAAATTGTTGAAGGTAGATTTGAGAATTATGCTCAGAGCATTTGGTTCTTTTGGTTCTACACCCACAAAAATATTTGTTTATTCAGCTTAATGTAATAAATATTTGTGTATTAGATTGATATAGATTGATATTTGTTCATCTTGAGGTGCAATGGTCAAGCCATTAGGTGTTCCATCAATATTGTCATACATGAAATTGGTTAAATTCAGCAATTTCATTTATCTTTACCTTCGCAGTTGATATACTTTGTTTTGATTGAAACTATAACAACTTTTTACTTTTTGTTCCAGAGTAATAAGTTATTTTCTGATTGATTACTTCTAAAAAGTATGGAAAATGTCATTTATTCATTTCAAACTTTGCTCTCCTGACCAGGACA
This sequence comes from Thysanoteuthis rhombus, assembly GCA_963457665.1. NCBI lineage: Eukaryota > Metazoa > Mollusca > Cephalopoda > Oegopsida > Thysanoteuthidae > Thysanoteuthis > Thysanoteuthis major. The sequence goes on along the minus strand of OY735220.1, from coordinate 43,549,278 downwards.
GTATTAATCTAATATCTACTTATTTTTAATTGGACATCAGGCAAAATTGCACATTTTCAATCACATAATGTTAGAAAAAATCTCATTGCACAGTGTAATCTATCTCAAAAGCTGACAAAAAATTAATATTGCAAATATTTGATGAATTACTTTCAATGCAAAAGCTGGATAAATCATTTCACATTGAGTAAAATTAAAGCTTGTGGGGGTTGCTCCAATGTTAGGATCAAAATCTTATGTATTCAATAAATTTCTTACCATTCAACATGTTTACATTATGGCTTATACAAACTAATATTTCATAAGATTAGAAGGGAAGTTAGTATGTTAGAATCTTGGAAAATTATAGTTTTTCATTTTATAAAATTATGTATGAGGTAATTTAGGCCAAATCAACTTTTTAACAGGAAATCTGACTAAAAAGTAATATTACAGGTATTTTGCACTTGGTACACAGACTTTTAAGAAAGGTATATCGGAGACTCACTGAAAGTTGTAATAAAAAAACAACTGATGACAAAAATATGAGTAAAAAAATTAGGAATGATTGATTTATATGTATATACATTCTAGCTAAATAATAAATACATAATATATATATATATATATATATATATATATATATATATATATATATATATATATATATATACATATATATATATATATATACATATATATATATATATATATATATATATATATATATATATACATATACATATATATATATATATATATATACATATATATATATATATATATATATATATATATATATATATATATATATATATATATATATATATATATATATATATGATGAAGTAAGGATCCACTAAAGAAATACGTTTATGTTTCTGTCCTGTTTGGGCTTCTTTTCTTCAGGTGAATGATCATTCGTCTGAAGAAGCCCAAACAGGGCAGAAATATAAGTGTGTTTGTGTAGTGAATCCTTACTTAATCATATTTCAAGCTCTACACTAAATCAACTTAATGTCTAATGTTGAATGTATCGAGCACTTTATGAAATAAACCCATCACCCATATATATATATATATATATATATATATATATACAAAATGTTTGAATAGGATGCAGTCTTCTTTTCGAAGATTTGTATTTACACTATTTTAAATGTAAAAACTTTTTCCTAAAAGATTACAAAAAGATGTTAATTACACTTACATTCCAACTTTACAATAGTTGTTGAAAGTGATTTGATTTACCCTAGATACAAGTTTGTGCCTGTTTCATTACTTGAATGTTCATAACATTGGAAAAATGTCATGGCTGACATAACACAAAGGAGTGGAAGCTTGAATGAGGCTAATGCATGATGCAATCATTCCAACTGCTAAATACTGTTGTCCCTGAGTTCAGCATTGCCACATGACTAACATTGTAGCATAAAATTTACATGCGAGTAAATTCTACCCTCTCATTCTCAGGATTGCATCCTTTATGAAACACTGTGTATATATTGATGCATGAATGTGTGTGAAAAATATCTGCAGGTAAACTCTAAGCCGTGCGTTATGGCCCATCCAGGAAGAAAAGAATTCACGGTGAATTGCTTGTGAAACCAATTTGTGAACCATTGTAACAGACGGGCAGAAATAATTGATGCTTGAATGATAGGTATGTGCAAATATCAACATCTACGATTATGCCCTTTGGATGAGCCAAATTAAATACAGTAAGTTTGCAGAACTAGCGATTTCGTGAAATCCCTGAAAGTTTCAGTAATTACATGAAATTTTCAGTTCACAATCAGTGTATCAATGGTTAAAGTTAACAAATTAGTGATGCTGACCATTATTACTGAGATGGGGTTGATTCTCACTAGGTGCCGTACTGCTGTGGTCTTGTGTTGAACTAAGCTAAACTTTGTAAATATCAAGTATATTCTACTTCGGTATTTACAGAGTATGTACACAACAGTTAGGCTTGGTGTGACACAAGGTCACAGTAGTTGGGCATCCAGTGTGGATCGAAATCATTACAGTAATAATGGTCAGCATCACAAGCTTGTTTATCACAAAATCACTTGTTTCACTATCCAGCTGTAGTATATCCAATTCAAATAGAAGCATTTGCCTCAGGGTGATTGTTTATATACAAGTCTTCAAAGCCATTGATAGTAGGTTTACTCTATCCTAGATTGACAGTTTGAGCAAGTTGCGGTAAAATACAACTGAAGTATAAGGAAATGTTATGTTTGGGTTTGGTTTAATGCAATGGGACACACTAAGTGAAGAGTTTACTCCCTTAAGTTTGATGAGGAATGTTCTTGTTCTTGTTATGATAGAAAAAACAAAGTCAACTCTGGACTTCGACTGGAATTTGACAATATCTGATGTTTATTATCACCTGTTCTTATATGAATCCTACATTTTTAGTCAGATTTTCTGTTCGGCTAAAATTGCCTTAAATATAATTTTATGAGAAAACTGTATAATTTTCCAAAATTCAAATATACTAACTTCCATTTTACCTTATGTAATATTGATTTGTATAAGCCGTAATGTAAATATGTTGGATGGTTTGAAATTCATTGAATATATAAGATTTTGATCCTAATATTGAAGCAACCTCAGAAGTAATTCATCAAATATCTGCAATATTAATTTTTTTGTCAGCTTTTGAGATAGATTACACTGTGCAATGAGATTTTTTCTTACATTATGTGATTGAAAATGTGCAAATTTGCCTGATGTTCAATTAAAGATAAGTAGATATTAGATTAATACTGTCCTGGTCAGAAGAGCAAAGTTTGAAATGAATAAATGACATTTTCCGTACTTTTTAGAGTTAATCAATCAGAAAATAACAGTTTAGTTTACAATCAGAATGAGAGCTTGACTGGAGTTCATTCTATGTTCTATAGCCAGTTATAGATAGATAGAAAAAGATTTTTTAAAAATACGTACATACATGTATATATATTTCAAGATGGTGTATGTTAATGATGGTGTATGAGTCATAGAGAGATACTTGCTACTTTTGGAGTTTCTGTCTATATTTGTATCTATCTATGTATGTAAATTGTACTTATTTTTTTTTAGGTTTCTGATCTAATGACTTTCATTATCATATATATCCATATTGCTTTCCTTATATACTAACTCCTCAATTAACATTGTGGTTCTGTCAGTGAAAACTATGACTCTAACTGGAACAAAGTTGAATAAAACTAACTATGGACATGATTTTATATATATATATATATATATAGTCCTGTAGATTTCCTCTAAAAAATCGCTTTGCTAGAAAAAAATTTAGATAAATTGACAATGTATATTGTTTTAAAGAGAATTTTACGGGGTTTTCAATCGTGTGTCTTGTCAATTCATATCTGTTAGGCCAAAAAAAGTCATAGACCAAAATGTAATGTAGTGTATTTGGGGTAAAGCGGAACATCCTTTTAAAAAATGGGCAGTACCAACATTTCTCAAGTACATTTTTGAGCCATAAGATGACCTCAAATCAAAAAAAATATGGGGTGATTAAAATCAGAGCTTGAAGATTTTGAAAACTGTAATTTTCAAGAAATTTATCCAATCAGGGTGAGAAAATTCAAAATGGCAGATTTGAAACAAAAACTTCGGGAATTTTAAAAATGTTTTTACACTTTTTTTTATACACTATTTTTTTTACTATTACTATTTTTGAAACTGATAGCACTAAATCCGACTTTTTTTCATTGATCATCACCCAAGAAAAGGCAAGAGAAATAACTTATTCATTGATCATCCTTTTTTTCAATTTTTCAAATGGTAGTCCCTAACAAGGATATTAAATATATTGGTTGCCTGTTTTTATGGAGTGTCTAACCAGACTTGTTCATATCGACGTTTTTTTTCCTTCAGTAGCATTATAACAAAACAACTTTGAATGAAACAATATTAATGGGGGAGTGGTTGAAATTATACCCCATTTGAATTATGTTTGTGTGTATGCATATTTGTTTATATAAATCTATCCATATTGCTTTCCTTACATTCATACTGTAGGTAAATTATGTTTTTGTGTGTGTTTGTATATGTGTGTGTGTGTGTGAGTATGTGTGTTTATATAACTCATATTGTAGGCATATACAAAATGATTCCAGCATTGTCCATGACGCTGACGTTGTGGCTTGCCACAGCTGCATCTATTTGCGACGACTTTTTTTTTCTTTTCAGTCTTCGTGACACCAATGTACAATTTCCAATGAACAAAGGAAGAATTGCTTCGTTCAACATCGCAGTGTAATAATTCTAATAACAGCACGTCTTCTGTGCTTCGCTCGCCTGATCACCCTACCAACCGACCTATCTACCTGTCGCCTTATTGACTCATTCCTTCCGCCTCTCGTCGATAAACTGTGTGTCAGTATTTGACCATTTGCTGTTGTTCTGCCTTTGAGCCTTTGCTACCATCTCAAATTGGTTGCGTGAGACTAACTGACAGGTTTCTAGTCATAAACAGTAAAATATATGATTTTGTGTACAGGAGCATACAAGAGAATCATACAAACTATGTACCTTATCTTTGAAATGTAAATATAGAATGTGCTACTGATGCGTGATTACACTGTGGAACGCGATTTTTGTTCCTGAACATTATATATTATAGATGGCAAGATTAGAAATGTCACAATCGTGTATTGTTCCTTATGAAAATGAAACAGATCAAGTAAACCTGTTTCAAGCCTATTTTAAAGGGTAAAATTTCAGATTGAATACAGTCATTACGTCTCACTGTGACGAATCTACTATTTTCTTGTTGATAACAATGTGCAATGTAATTTTCTGTCCCCGGGTAGTGAGTATTATTTTCTGATTGCTTTTTTCTAAAAAGTATAGAAAATGGCTTTTGTGGCCAGGATGGTGAAATTAATATCTAATTGATTTTCTTACCCTATGTGATCAGAAATGTGCAAATGTCCGATTGGAAATGAATTAATTTCAAATTATCATTGTCCTGGACACAAAAGCTAAAAGAGAATTATTGAAGCCTTCAATATTTTTGGAACATAATCAATCAAAATATAACACTCATATACCAGAAAGGGGAAAAAAAAGGAGAAAACAGTTATACTGTGTTATTACCAAAAACTGTTTGCATTTTAAACAACTCGCCATTGATAATAATCTAATCAGTTGAGTGGTATTGTAATTGATTACAAATTATAATTGTTACTGATTAGGTTTTGACATTTTGTGAGAAACTACCCCATCATACAAATAGATATAATCTTTAATCATCATTCATATTTCTTTCATCTTAATTTCCGTTGCTTTTTATTGCAACTCTCAGGCCATCATTCAACGGATTTCAGTGAGCAATGCAGATGCAAATAAAGAGTAAGTCGCTGTTGAACCTTCAGCTTGCATTCATGGGTGTAGCGGAGGGAGGGGGCTATAAGAAAATGCCCCCTGGGCTCCCAATGGAAGCGTCTCCTCCAGAAACTTTATAAATAGTAGGTCACCTACTGAATTTTTATGGTCATCATATGATAACAAGGATATATATGTATTAACCTGAATTAACATAAATAATGATTAAGCTTTTGGGGTTGTTTTCTGCCAATCAAATAATAGTGCATGTCTATTTATTGTAAATTTTCCTTTTTTCATCAAATCTCACTAAATGTTGGAGTGGGAGCCAAGCCTCTGGGCCCTCAAATATCTAGCTACTCCTCTGCTTGCTTCGCTTTTCCTCAGGGAGCCTGTCTTGATGTCCTGGTTCCAGTACCTCTTTCAATCCAAACAAAATTACAAGCGGACACTTGAATTCCCCTTAGCTTTCACACTAGTTCACTGAGTAGCCACAGGTGAAAGTGATGATAATTACTGCTCCATTGATTTGGTAAATGTAGATGTGTTGAGAAAATTTGACCGTTGTGTTTTGCTATGTGAAATGTATGCGTCTGGCTCATCAACTTGATGATATTTGTATTTGTTGAATTAACTTGTATTTATTTCATTTACAATTATAAACTGTATCATTTATATTAATGTATTAGATTTAACCATTTAAATCATACTTAGTATTTGTTTAATTTCAGTTTCTCACAGTCATAATGCTTTGAAGTTATGAGAAGGGAATAATTAGTGGGTCAGAGGTGTATTATTGAATCATTTTTTATGTAAACTCTGTTGGTCTGGCAGGAAGAATAATCTAGCACCAAGAGTATCAGAAAAGCTAGTTCTGGAGGTATTCAAAATTACTGAATACTTTCCTGACAGAGCTTACATGTATATACCTATCAAAACAATCCCACACAACTACACAAGATAATTATATTTATTTTGATATACATATAGTAAATATGTTTAAGGCTTTTCCATTTTACAGAGCTATCATCCCACAATAGGCATTACCATTAAGTTATATCAGGGGTCGCCAAAATTTATAGACCATCGACGTCTTCATGGAATCCTTAATGGGATTGGCGAGCTCCAATGCCAGCCTAAGGTTTACTTTCACTTTGCTTTAATACCCTTGGGAAAGGCAAGAATCCATTTCTTCTCCCCATCCCTGCTATGGGTGAAATAGCAGGTTAAAGTGAGCTCTCTAGCCTTTGGAAGGCAACCAGTCTAGGAGATGCGGCAGCTCCTGCTGCAAAGCTAATGCCAAACTTATCATGTTCAGCTTTTCTTTGGACTACATAAGTGAGGCCAAGAGAAAGAGTCTGTCCCCATGATCTTTGCCCGGGCTTGTGCCATTATTGTTCCATTATTCATTCTTGGGTAGATCTAAATATCGGAAATTTCAAGATGGTACAATATTTCCATTAATAAAATTGGTCGACTCAATCATTTACTGGTGAGTGAATATAGTATACCATGTTGAAAATCTTAAAATGGAATAGCTAAAGGATGAGGGTGTTTAGGCAGTGTACGTTAGGGGAGGGGAGTTGAAAACAGCCTTGCATCGCCTTATAAATTTCCTCTCGGAGGACCTGCTAGAGATATTCACATGAATTTGGCATCGGCCCATGAAAACAAGGAGGAATGATTGGTTGAGCTTTGATAAACATCAAATAATTGTAAAGTGCTTTTGTTTCATGTTTCACAAGGAATCATCAGAATATCAGATGTCATTTTTTGATTATACTCTCTCCTCTCACTGACAAAAATATTGTTGTAAAGAAACTGAATCAAAGATTATAGGACCAAACAGATTAGAATAGATATAGAGGATTCTTAGGGAACAAGTAAGGAGATCTATGAACAGAATTCATTAGATATTAATTGATAGCCAGAATAAACTTACAGTAATAGACTGGTCTGGTTAGTCAGTCAGTAGAAATCATTATGTGGCCAATGCCTTTTGGCAGCAAGCCTGTTGGAGGTGATCAATTAAAAAATTGAAATTAGCAATGAACAATGAATGAGTTTCTTCTCTTGTATTTTGTAGGGCAATAATCACTAAAAAGTCTGTATTTTCAAAAAACAAGCTGACATAAAACTGGCATGAACTTATTTAGGGAGAATTTTTCATGTTTTTCCTAGGCATAGCAGTATTAGGAGTAAATGATTAGATTTTTGTCCCTCTATCTCCGTTGTTGCGACCTCTATACATGATAAATACATAACTAGCCAACCAGCCGGACCAACTTGAAAACTGAAGAAAGCTTTGGTCAACAGTTTCTAATAGATAGATTGCAAGGTAGGTAGGTAGGTAGATGATTATAAATGCATACTCATAGGTGAACAGAAAACGAACCCATTAGCTATCCTAAAGTACGCACAGTGTCTCAATAATATGAATACTCTATATAAGTGGTTTTGAAACTGGGATCTGTAGACTCTGGGGGTCTGACGAATAATGCTTGATTTCTGCAACAGTGCTCCGCCTAAACCAGACATTGCGAATCTTGTGGCAGAGAAACAATATCATCCATCGTACAGCTATTGAAAAAAAATTTTTGCACACAGACCTGTACCATATACAAGAATTCAAATAAATATAATCAATTCTAAATAAATATGATTTTTAAAGGTCAAGAATTATTTTCTCTATTGTAGTTCATTAATGAGTTTAAAAATCAAATGCTGAAAATATGGGTCTCCAGAATATTTCCCATATAGAGGGGGTCCTTGAGTTTTCAAAGTTTCGAAACCACTTCTCTATCTTGCATGAAAATGAGAACTATTCTCACTCTATGAATCACTTCAACTCCTACAGAATAAGTAAGTGTTTCCGGCCAAGCAATTCCATTTATTTCTTCCTCGTTATTCTATAACCTGAATCCTTCCAAATGATTTCTTGATGTCTGATGTGCAGGGTTCAAGCTTTTGGGTCATAAGAGCCATAAAGAGTAACCATCCCTTGGGGCAGAGATCTTGGCCGGTGGGTATCACCTGGTGTCTATTTTGCTGAAGACTGTTACTGATCCGTCTATTAGAGTTTCTTCAAATATACAGACGCATTTACTTCTTTCTCGGTGGATTGAAAAATGCCTGGCTCTTGTTATTTATTGTAACTAGTTAGGCTTGTAGAAATTACATGGGTATTGACAACTGAGATATCATGATTACCATCATTAACTACAACTAGAAGTTCAAAAATCAAATATTCTATACTCAATCATCATCATCATCATCATCACCACCACCACCACCACCACCACCACCACCACCACCACCATCATCATCATCATCATCATCATCAGTCTTTTAAGGTCCATTGTTGGACATAGACCTTCCATAAGATCCGCCACATTTCTCTATCATGGGTGTTGTGGAGCCAGTATTTTCTGAATTTGTCTAGTTCATCTCTCCATCTTGTTTTTTGTCGGCCTCGGTTTTGCATGTAGTCTCTAGAGATCCATATTGTGAGTTGTGATGTCCATTAGTTGTCTTTCATTCTCGCAACATGACCAGCCCATTGCCATTTGAGTTTTTTAATGGATTCTATGATGTCTCTGACCCCCGTTTTCTTTTTGATATATTATGCTGTCTTGTGAATTTTCCGTGTGAGGTTGAGCATGATTCTCTCATGTGCACGTGGCATGCTTCTCAGTTTATGGGTCTTTCTCTTAGTCAGGTTCCATGATTCAGCTCCAGGTTCTATGTTTCAACTCCTATACTCAGTCAAGGCTCAACTAATTAAGTAATACTAATTTTGATCAAATTTATCATAAATGAAATTAGAAACATCATAAACTTCATATATATTCGATATTGTCACTGTTGTTATTGTGACAATCCCTCAAGGTTGAGGGATGATGGTGTACTCTACACATATCGGATACACCTGTGTGTGTACAGGTATATTTTGATTAGTGTGGTTAATGTACTGCTCAAAATTGTACTGTTCAAGGTCTTGTTATAATTTTATGTGTTTTTTCCAGCTAATACTTAGTTTCATTAATTTGTACAGAAATACCTTAATGGTATAATATCAAAACTGCACTATTCAAAGTATTGCTGTACTTACTCAATGTGTACTTGTTGTTGTACTCTGAGAAGTACATGCTACTTCACTAATCAATCAATAGATTCCAATAGTAAGGAAACTGGTGAGATTAGAGCTGATGAATCTGTTTTTACCTGTATTGAATGTTGCAAGGTCTATGAGAGCCAAATTCACATCCTTCCACACTAAAATTAAAGATTGAAAGCATCCAGTGAGAGAGAGAGAGAGAGAGAGAGAGAAAGAGAAAGAAATTTACAATATTTATATTTATGACCTATTTTTCATTTTTCCTGATGTCATTATAGAACATTGTGATGTCATGAGAGAATTTTTTTTCACCTTGACTCATTTCTGATCTCATTTTTTTTATCTGACCATTTGGGTTTTTTTTACTTGACCATATCCTCGTGACGCTTTTTATTGAGAGTTGTGGTCAAAAGTATGGTGAATATTATATGTTAAGTGCATTGCTAATGATTTTACAATTGACATGCATTGAAAATTAGGAAGAAAGGCCTTTTCCTGGGTCAGAAATAGGAGCATACATTACTGATGATGATGATGATGATGATGATGACGTTGTCGTCGTCATCATCATCATCATCATCATCATCATTCTTTTATTGTCTCTCGTCAGACGTAGAGTTTCCCAAGGATTTGCAAGACCTCTTTATAATGTGCGTCCCACAGCGAATACTTTCTGAATTTGACTTGTTTGTCTCTCCATGTTGTATTCTGCCGACCTCAGTTTCGCATATGATCTCTGGGGATCCGTGTTGTGAATTGTAATGTCCATTGGTTGTCTGCTATTCTTGCAACATGACCAGCCCATTGCCATTTGAATTTTCTAATGGATTTGATGATATCTCAGATTCTTGTTCTTTCCCTTACATATTGCGCTGTATTGAGATCTTTCCATGTGGGATTGAGCATGATCCTTTGATGTGCACATTGCATGGCTCTCAGTTTGAGGGTCAGGGCTTTTAAAATATAAAATGCATTACAAATAATTTTACTATTGAAATGCATTTGTATCTTTGATGAAGTATTGACACTTCAATGAACTTCTATAATTTTGTCAATAATGTTAGAAACTAATGTTAATGACGTGGCAGGTTTTGAATAAAGTCTGTTCTTGAATCAACTTTTGAAAAGTGCAATGATTTTGTTTTCATTTCATCTGTTGAAAAAGAACATTGTTTTCTTGTAGCTTCAAAAATGATGTCTGTTTTCTTTGATTGTCAGGCTACAGAAGAAAAATTGAAAAAAAAAAAAAACGGTCTGATTAATGACTCAATGGAAACCAACCAGCCTTGTTTGGGGTGATCTGTAAAAAAATTTGGAAAAAGGAGTGATCAATGAATAAATTATTTCTCTTACCATTTGTTGAATCATGATCACTAAAAAACACCAATTTTGTATGAACTTATATTATGACTTAAACCCCCCATAAAAAACCTATTTTTCGAGGAATTTAAAAGATTCTTTTTTAGAGGTATAATTAGGTGTGAATGTTTGAAATTTTAGTTTTCTTACTCCGTTGGTAGGGGTCTGTACATGGGATGCATACATAACCAGCTAGGCAGCTAGACCAACTTGAAAAATGAAGAAACCTATTTTCACAGTTTTGGTGATTATATGATATAGAAATCATGATTCTGTATTGCCAATAAGACTTGAATACTGAAATAATAATTCAAAATTATGAAGCCACTAACATAGGAATTCTTATAATAGTGACAATCAAGTGAGAGAATCAGCCAACCGAAAGAAATGAGGTCTGCTTCTGGAGATGTTGCCAACAAATTACAGTTTAGAGCATGCATATGTTGTTGTTTCAATTTCAGATCAGCCTGTATTTAAATTGTCTAGATACACGTAATTAAGGTGTAAACTACAATATGCCAGCATCCACATCAAAGTACATAAAAAGACTATAATAGAGGAACATATTAGAGACTGTTAACCAAATCTGTCAACACAGGTTTCTTCAGTTTTCAAGAGAATCTGGCTGGTGGTATATGTTTTATGTACAGGCCACACTAATAGAGCTAGAGGGCTGAAATTTTCAACATTCACTCTTTATTATGCTTGGAAAAAAGTTTTGTTTTTGTATCTCAAAAATTCTCTCCAAAAATAAGTTTTTAGTGGAGGGTTCAAATTACAATATAAGTTTACGCTAAATATGTCCCTTAGTATGTCCGACAATTTTCAGGCTTTTTTTTTTGTGATCATTGCCCCCCAAAAAGCTAGAAAAGTAATTTATTCATTGATCGTCCCTCTTTCCAATTTCTTAGTTGATCACCACATACATGGTATGCTGTGGAAGGACATTGGTCATGCGATGGTTTCTATCGAATGACACACCAGACCTATATTTAAATTGTCTAGTTACACATAATTAAGGTGTGAACCAAAATAAGCCGGCTTTCACATAAAAGGTCATAAAAAGGCCATAACATAGAAATAGGAGCGTGGCTAGAGATTTGGGGGCTTTGGATACTTGGCTTCTTGAGAAGTCCCCACCAACAACATTGAGTGCACTGACTTCCAACCTGGTGGCCACAGACCCACCTTTTGAAAGCCTGGCTCTGTGAGCTGGTCGAGTATGCAGTCCTTTCAAAAGCAGTTACATAGTTAGAGATTTGAGAGCCTGGGTGAAAGGCTCAGCTTCTTCAGGGGCTCCCCATAACACTTAGTAAGATTTGTTATTGTATAATGTTAGTAAAAATGCAGTAAATGAACTATTCATAAAACTTTTGGGGGCCCTACTCCAGTGTGAACCCGAGGAGCTATTTAGAATTGGCATCCCTCCCCGTTTCAACTAGGCCCTGGGTATCAAAGAATACAGGTTTATCTAGATTAATGCAGTTGTTCCAATATTTTCTGTATTGTCGAAAATCTTATTCAACTTGTTCAAGATCTTATTGTGATTTAATGTGCTCTTTTGGGGGGCTTGAACGAGTTCAATTTGTGCAGCAATAACTCAACATGCTACATCAAAACCCACACTAATCAAAACTGCACTATTCAAGGTATTGTTGTATTTTAACTGAGACTTAAATAGAAAAGCTTGTATTATTGACTACATGGGAGTACATGCGCTTAATGTACTGAAATTAGGAGGGTTGTAATATGAATATGATGTTGGCAGATATGAATATGATGTTGGCAGATATGACTACCATAGAGGCAGAAATTTGATTTAAAAATACATTTACAAAATCATAATAATGACAACAAAAAAATCAGCAAATTCAAATGTCATATTTTCAAAAAGTATAAAAAGCATATTATGTCATTAAAATGAATAATTTTTTTTTATGGATTTGTTGATGAATATTGAATTTACTTGTTAACACCTGTAAAAAAAGTTTTCACATATAATAGAATTTTTACGAAATGTGAATTTGTTTCAACTGAAGAGCCCATAGTTTCAAATGGTGAGTAAAGGGTATTTTCATCAGTAAAATCTTTACTACTGAGTGGAAAAGTCCAGTGTTATGGATAGAAAAACAAATGGTCACATTGTTCATTAAATAAGTATCCTAACTTATCACAAGTTGGTAGCAGACCATTGGTACTGGGAGATACAATGAGGAACCCCCGCAAGATTAACTTCTGATCATTGCTGTACAACGTATGTTCTGATCTGTTTTTCTTTTTATTATTTTTTATTGACAGAGCATTTTTATATCAGACCCTCAATAGTGGCAGATCCAGTAGGGATTGAACCCACTAACAATAGCCAACAGATTTAGCTAGCTGATCATCACTATATGACATGCGTCTTTATCTGTTTTTTTTTTCATATAATTTGGTAACTTAGGAAGGTTTCGTATAAGACAATTTATAGTGGCAGATATTGGATAGGGATTGAACTCACTAACAATGGCCAACATGATTAGCTGGCTGATCATTGCTATACAATGTGCATCCTAATCTTGTTTTTTTTTCAGGTAATCTACCCGTTAATTCCAATGAAAAGAAATTTTTTCATAAGAGAATATTCTAAATTGGTTTACAAGGAAGAGTGCACAGATTGGAATGGTGGCTAGGAGGTATTTTTATAAGTAACTCCCCCAGTGGAAGAGTCCAGCATTACAGAAAATCAACCTAGAAAATTACTCTGTTAATCATTAGATCAGATGTTTATGTAACCTGTAAAATCACACTTTGTTATACAAATACTTAGAACCACAAGGTACATTCTGCCAAAAATATAAGAATGGGCCAGAAATTTAGTCTCAAGTTTCCTAATTTAACTTTCAAAAAGCCATAACTTTGAAACTATTGTATATATTCCATTAATGTTTTTGTAATGTAGCTAAAACCATTTACTTCAAGATACAAACGCATAAAACTCCATAAAAACTTTGTCATTTTGAAGTGAAAAAGTTTAAAAGCATTTCTCTATAATGGCATGGAAGAGAATTTTGATAATTTTGTGAACACCATACAATCCATCTAACATTCCAGAACAGGCTTTGAAGATTATAATGGTAAACTTGATTTAAATTCACCAAACATGGCAGACTGTACCTTGTAATTCTTAGCTCCTTGCATATAGTGACACAGTCAATATTATTAATAGCATATATAAGAAGTTAGAAGATTCCCAAATTTTTTTAGTGCATTTAATATTTGAACAAATATAGCAAATATATGAATTAGAAAAAGTTTCTCAAGTGATACTTATTTATATTCTACTAGAAAACTTATGCAAAATATCTTCAGAGGTGTGACTAGTAGGTAAAAAAAGTAAAGAAAAATTTTAAAAATTAAAGGACAATTAGCAGGAAAAGTGTATGATAGTATGAAAAGTAGACACAAGATAAGGCTGGGCTAATGGAGAGCCAAATGGGGCCCAAGTGAGTTGAAGGGTGCCAGAGAGTTGAGCTTCTAAGTCAATGTGGTATGCACAGAAATAAAATAGATTGAATATATTGTTTTATCATCATTACCATCTTGATCACCATCAGCCTTTTAGCACCTGTCATTGGACATAAACCTTCCCCAAGATTTGCTAGACGTTTCTATCATGGACATTGCAGAGTCAATTGGTTGTCTGCCATTCTTGCAACATGTCCAACCCATTGCTAGTTGAGTTTTTTAATGGTTTCTATATCTCTGATTCCTGTTTTTCCAGTGTGTTCTGTGCTATCTTATGATCTCTCCATGTTATATTGAGCATAATCATCTCTTGTGCACATTGCATAGTTCTCAGTCAATCTTTTGGTTAGGTTCTATGTTTCCAATACATAGGCGACTATCGGGAGGATGCATTGGCTGTGTATCCTTCATTTAAAGATTTTCTTGTTCTTGAAGGGTTATCTACTAGTGAGCCCATAGAGTATGGCGCACTAAATAGATTATAGCAGATGATAACTGGATGGCTAAAGGGTGAGGGTGTTTTGCAAAGTATCTTTGGGAGGAAGCAAACTTTGCACCAACTTATAAAATTCCTCTTGGCAGCCCTAAGGTAAGCTACCCACTACCACTTCAATTATGATGATGCATAGATTAACATAGCTACATGTTGCACTGCCAGCTCTTCAGAAAGATTCAGACTTAGATATGAGAGTGCTCAGTTCATACATCAAATTCATATATTAACTAGATTTTATCAGCTTGGCATAATTAGACAGTGGCTCAAAAGAAAATTTTTTGATGCAAGTTAAGATACAATGAGTTTATCGGATGTATATAAAACCTTAATTCCCTGTTATCACTTCATTCTCCCTTCATTCAAGCATTTTATTTTCTTTATATTAAAGGAAGGCGCAAAAACCAAAATGTCTGATTTAAATTACATTCAATCATCACTTTGCTCTCTACAGGATCCACCATTGTTGTTAAAGATGTTTCTTAATGCATTTTAAGAGGAAATTAGATATTTTTTTTGCTTACTGCCTTTTCAAAAATCTTTTCACTGTTTCTGTCGAGATCTAACAAGCAAATAAAACTAATGACTAAAATGAAAAAAGAAATAATCAGCAAAGCTAGTTTGGTTCATTATTGAAAAACTGGGTTAATGTTTTCTTTCTTTCTTCCTTTACTTCTTTTTCTTTCTCTCTCTATTCTGGGGAAGGGATGGAAATGGGGCAGGATGAAGTGGCTCATACCCACCTCTCCATTCCCAGGTTTTTTGTACGCTCAATGTCTACTAATGGAAACATTATCGCATACCTAGTTCCCAAAACCCAGCCGTACTGTATACCTTGTTCCCAAAATTCATTTCCATCACTGATTCTGGGTTAATGCTTTCCTTTTTCATTCATTCTTTCTTTCTTTTTCTATTCTCTTTCTTTCCTCTTAATTAATCACAGTGGTGCAGTGCTAAAAAAAAAATGGAGTGACTGCAGGGCTGCCTGCTCTCAGGCAGAGTTCAAATTGAGAATTTTAGTAGTATATAGATAGTCTCCACCCAGCATCACTGATTATTCAATTATTGCATGCATTGATGCTTAAGAGATATCTCCTTCACCTCAAGTCATATGGAACATATAGAAAATCAAATAGATATGAAACAGTCAGGGCATAGCTAGAGTTTAGGAGCCCAGGGGATTTGGCTCTTTGAGGGCACCCCTCCAACATTTAGTGAGATTAGTTATTGTATAATGTCAGTAAGAATGCAGTAGGTGAGCTACTATTTATAAAGCTTTTCCCCCCCTCCTCAATTAAGGCCCAGGGAGGTGTTTTCAAATAGCTCCATCCCATCCCTCCCTCAGCTAAGCCTCTGGAAACGATAAAAAACAAAACAGCAAATTCGCAAAATTAAGAACAAAAGATGCAAAATGAAAATATAGAATCAAATAAGTTTGTTATTTTAATTAAAATTGAATATTGTACCAATTAATCATTTTTTAAAATTCTTCCATTTCACTTTGAGAAAGTATTAAAGGAAAGGTAACTCTTATGATCTAGTGCCCTGGATTTGAATGTACATTGGTATGAGATGGAATCAACCAAATGAAAAATTATTGATATATTGATTGGCTAAAAATTGTTACAGCAATATCACGTCAAAGTTAATCATCAAAGAGTTAAGCAATGTTGAACTGGGTCAGTATCTAGATGGGTGGCTGCTTGAAAATACAACATGCTATAAGCAGCTGGGGATCATGTAGAGAGCCTCCTGTAGCAATACCATTGATACTCACAATGAGAAGTCTGATCTCTAAACTTCATTTAATGATGTTAGCCAACCCCCCAACCCCTCACTAGCATGACTGGAAGCAAAAAGAAGTAAATCAATGAATGCTACAAAATGTAGAATATTGACAATAATATAGAATTTTATAAAATTTACAAGTGTGTGTGTAGAATTTACAGGTGTGTAAAATTCAAATTACTGGTATATAAAACAGTTTATTGAAGCAAATAAACAAAGGCAGAGTTTAAAACTTAGCATATGCCTACAGTTTGCTCAGATATCGATCGACTGGAAATTAGTCTCATGCTAGACTATTTATATAATGTTATTAGTTTCCCAAAATATCTAAAGCTTGAAGCTGTTAGTCAAAAAAGTTGTGCTTTTTTTCTTTTGGTTTCAATATTATACAATAATAATTTATTAATGTATGAAAAATATTCAATTTTATTTCCTCTGCCAACAAAATTGGAGGGGAATATGTATTCTGCTACATTTTTCTTGTCTTTCTATCCACGTGGTGTCTCCAAAAGCACCCAATGAATTTCAAGGAAATTTGGTGGAAGGGTGAGCAATGGAATAAGGAAGAAGTTATCAAATTTTGGAGCAGATCCAGAAAATACTTTTTGATTGAGAAATATTTTACTGATTTTTTTGCAGACATCAATGTATATACACATGAATGTTCAGATGGTATCTTCAGGAGAAAAAAATTTCAGTTAAATTTTCAGAAAAGCAGACAACAGGCTTCAGAAACAGTGATTAAATTTTGGTGTGGATCAATACAAAATTGCTTCCCTTACATTGTAGTTATATGATACTGCCTAAAGTTCTTTTCTGTTCACTCGATATCTCCAATAGTTCTCTTTGAACTTCCATGAAATTTTGTGGAAGAATGAGCAATGCGCTACAGAAGAAGTGATTAAATTTTGGGGTGGATCCATAAACAGTTACTCTGACAATGGTGTTGGCATGGATATGCACTCTCTGAGTGCTTTCTTGTTATCATCTTGGTTAAACCAGAACTTGTGATCAAATTCTGAACACCAGCTTCTCTAACAGACCCACATTCATCACTCAATACCTGTATTGGAAGTGCGTACTTTTCTATTGACCCCTATAATTATATATCTGAGAAGCAGACTATATAAGTATATGAACTATGTCTCATTTGATAACTCATTTACCAAAAATAATTGAAAAATGACAACAGTATTTAAATGATTTTGCAATTGCGATCAAAAAATATCAAAAATATTATGTTGCTCTGCATTTTCTTGTTTATGTTCAATAAGTTTCAGACTTTTTGACCATTTGCAAAAAAAAAAAATGTAAGGGTAACTATTCAGTAATAAGCATTTAATAATTGTCTCCCTTGATAAATGTTACTGACAGAAAAAACAGCCATTTTGTGGCAGGTAATATAAGTAGACCTTTGCCTCTCTTTTTATATTTCTTCATGATATAAAAACTTGCTATTTTGACAAGATAAAAATGCAGGCTTATTTCAGATTAAATCTGTCTGGTATTGCTAACTTTTTAGTTATCCTTAAGTATTGATTAATAAGACTCCAATGTATATAGGATATCTACAGAGGGGAACTTAAGTTGACTGTCCGACTCGTAAAGAGTATTGATCACATGACTATGTATGTTAGGCATTCTTTTTAGCTCAAGAGATTATTTAAGTAGACTACTGTTATATACCTAGGCAGTAATTACTAAGAGATAACATATTGCCCAAGCTGTATTCATAGTCTGTCTTTTCCTAATAATAACCAAGAAACAGGACATTTATTTTCTTCAAGATGACATGATGGCAGAACTTGTTCATACAAGTGTAGGGGAATTTATATATAAGGAGGAGCTTACCTTTCCTTGGTATATTAATACAAGAGTGGATTAATGTCTGTAGCAATATACGTAGCTATTAGCCGAATTTCAATCTAATATTTTCACTATGATGTTTGATAAATGTGATTGATATTCACCACTGAATCAAGTGCATCAACAAGAAAGAAGATTATGTTGAATGTTGATGTTGATCATCAGGCTACAGACTTGTTGATGTACCTACAAAGAAACTCTGTGGACAATTTTAAATGATCAATGAATAAGTTCCTTTTCTCACCTTCTGTGGCATACTAAAATGTCTGAATTTTAAAAAAACAAGCATAAATACTACCAGTCACAAACAAGGGACCAATTCAGCTTAAACTTACCCCCACCATTAAAAGCATATTTTGGAGAGGAATTTTGGAAAAAAAATTTTTTTTTTCTGAACATAATTAGGAGTAAATGCCTAAATTTTCAGCCATTTAGCTCTGTTGGTACAGGTTATATGCATGATACATATATAGCCAGCCAGCCAGTCAGCTCAAGTTTAGAAATGAAGAAACCTTTGTTTACAGTTTTGTTGACAGTTCTGGTTGGTGGTCTCTAATAAATTTTCCACCCTTTAGCTCCATCAGTATTACCTGTAGGCATGATACATACATAGCCAGCCAGCCAGCCCAACTTAAAAACTGAAAAAATCTATGTTGACAATTCTGGTTGACTTTTTTTTTAAAAAGTGAAATTTTTTATTTCAAAGAAGAAATAAAAGCAAATTTTTATCAATATTCTAATTAAATGAAGTATTTCAACAGATTATTTTATTGATTTTTACTAATTTTTGTTCCCGGTGAGAAAAACACAAGGGACTATCATTTTCTATGGGTTGTCCCTGCCAGAGAAAAAGATTCCACCAGGGAGATGGTGAATTACAGCCAATCCGACTGTTTGTCGACATTCAATAAGCAAAAACATTGTTTTTGTTTACAATTAGGAAATTTTCTCAAACCTTGACTGATTTTACTGAAATTTTGTTACAATGCAGACGAAACCCCATGAATTGAAAAATGGTGAATTATCCAATTGTTTGTTTACATTTTATAGATGAATAAACAAATGTCCACATTTAAATAATATTGAACTTCAGAACTGCTGAACTGATTAGAATGGAAATTGTTATCCAGGTTATAAGGCACCAAATCACTGAAAATATATTGTTTCATATTTTTAAGAATTTTATGGTTTGAATAAAAGAAAAATTGGTCATCTTGGGGTTCACGGTTCTAGTAAACAACTGATTGCAAATCTCTCTCTCTATTTCAACCATATTCTGCCAGGGACTTTTGTGCTTCTAAAATTTTTGCCTTTATCCTAATTTTTGATAAGAACAACTAAAAATTGAGATGTAGGTGAAAAGTAGTAAAAATAGTACAATAATAAGAAAGAAGGAAGCTCTATCATTTTGGACAAGTTTTGGAAACTATCCAACAAAGAAAAAAAAAGCATTGATTTCTTGTCATTTCCAATCAGTCACTCAGGGTTCAATTACTGGTGGAAACAATTTTTTTTTTTTTTTTCCCTGTTAATTATGTCTCTGGGAAAATGTGTCTTCTCATTGCTAATTTATTAGTTTCAATAATGAAGCTGAAAGATTTATGAGAAATACAAAATGCTTAATATTTATGAACAGCTTTTGTGAATTTTGCAAACAAGCCAAGGACACCACAATAATGAATAGATAAAGCTTAGGAGGAATAACGGTAGTACCTTTTATCCCTGCAATTTCCTGCCACTTTTCAATGAAATATCCCTGCCACATTTTAATGCTACCAGTTCTCAAATGCTAATGAAATGTGTGGCATGGGATGGCAGGGAGTTTGTTTATGTTTGAGAACCTGTAGTATTAAGAAGTGACAGAGAATGGCAGGGAGTGTGTTTAGTTTTAAGAATTAGTACTAGTAATAAGTGTCAGGGAATGGCAGGGAGTTGGTTTAAATATGATAACTACTAGTATTAAGAAGTGATTGGGAATGGTTAGGAGTTTGTTTATATTTGAGAACTAGTAGTAATAAAAAGTGGCAGAGAATGGCAAATAATCTGTTTAGTTGTGAGAATCAGTAATATCAAGAAGTAGCAGGGAATGGCAGGATATGGCAGGGATAAAAGTACTGCCCGAAAGTAATGGTATCGATGCTTATTATCGGCTTGGACCGACATGGATTAACAATTATATATATGGTAAGCAACTTTGCTTAAGGAATTGCTAAACTTGACCCATTACACCATCATTCATCCACCATTACCATAGTCCATCAAAGATGTGAACAACACGGGCTGTTGACCTGCACTTACAACACTGACAATGGAGATTTCATTGCTAGCACAGCTGCACAAACACCCAGTGACATCATCTTGGCTCACACGGTCAGAATCTAATGATATGGGAAAATCCAAGATGACCAGGTGTTGAGCAAAGTTGCAAGAGAATACTGGATAATCTATCTGACATCTCAGGAAGTTACTTGTCGGAAGTAATACACCACTAGCCTTTGTGCTATGGCCTACCGACTCCTGTCCCACTGCTATTTGGGTCAGTCGTGAAAGACCGAAGGCTTAGGAAGACATCCCTGGACAAACCACAGTAGGAAGCTTCTATGGCCAGGCCTTGAAGTACAGAATAACTGATTAACATTTTAGATGTAATGAATGAATGCCAAATCTTCACCAATAACCTAAAATCACCTTCCTTCAGTCTGATAAAGGTGATTTTTAGTTATTGGGTAAGATTTTGGTATTTATGTAGATATCAATGAAGTTGAATATTATTTTTTGTATAAAATATGGATCTGAGAACAGTTGGTTTAGGAATGTCCTCTATACCTCTAATCATTTCCAAGGCGAGGCAATAATCCGTCGGGGATAAGCAGAGTGTAGTACTATCTTGTTGGATATAAAGGATTTTTTTTCATTTATCAATATTTTACACATTTAATTTTATAATGATTCTATTGTTGTTTATCAATCTAAGTAAGATATTTTGGAAATATCAGAAGATTAGGCTAAGAAGGTATAAATATCTATTTCACTTACAAAGCTCTGTTGTTAGAACCAAATTGCATTGGATGCATCAGTTCTTGTACGATCACTGGCAGTTAAGCAACGTTGAGTCCGATCAGTACCTTGATGGGTGACCAACTGGCTATACCAGGTGTTGTAAGCAGCTGGGATTAAAGGGTCTCCTTAGGCAATCCCAATAATGACCCTTAGAGTAGACAGATCTTTACAATATTCTCAATAATGCAAACCAAGGGCTACCCTACCCACTGTGAGTGACAAGAATTGAATGAAGAAAAAACAATGTCGATTTGATTCTTCAATTTTTTTCCAGGTCATTGGTCTTGAGTTAAATGCTTTGTTGTTTTTCTAACATCATACTCTACAGGAAGTGTTTTAACTCAAGTAATATTAACTTGAATTTTTTTAATTAGGTAAAGCACTGTCAATCATTATCAATTCAATTCATAGCAACTAAAATTTAAATGAAAATCAATTATTGTTGACAATACTCTATCTAATGAAAAGGTTCAAGTTAATTTTACTACTACTAATGCTACGAATCTGCATAAAATAATAACATGAGAAAATAGTGCCAAGCGATCAGAAAATTGGAGGGTTCAGTTTAGATGGCTTGATTTGATCTGCTAGCTATAGTATGAGCTGTATTTTGTTGTATATAACATGTTTCTGGTATGATACCAGCACTAATTATTAGTTGAAAATATGTATGAAATTATAGCCTCTTGTATAACATGGGTATTTAATTTGGCACTACAGTTTGGCAGACCCACATCTTTTTCTGCTTCGATATTCCAAATTTGCGTATGAGATATTTATATATTTGTCATTGATTTAGCTTAATTAGAAACCATCAACCAAAACTGTCAACAAAACTGCCATCATAGTTTTCTTCAAATTTCAAGTTGGTCTGGCTGGCTAGCTATGTATGTATTAGGTGTACAGGCTGCCCCAACAAAGCTAGAGGGCTGAAAATTCAAACATTTACCCCTCATTAAGTCTAGAAAAAACTTTTTAAAAAAAACTTTCCCCCAAAATAGGTTTTTAGTAGGGGTTCAATTTGCAATGTAAGTTTATGCTAATTCTATCCCTTAGTTTGTATCTGGTGGCATTCATGCTTGTTTTTAAAAAAACATGTGACTTTTTTAAGGATCACCATCCAACAAAATGTGAGAACAGTTATATAGTGATCACCCTTTTTGTAAATTTTTTAATTGATCACTCAAACATGGCATGCTGCTAAAATCTGTTAGTCATGTGACGGTTTCTATAAAGTGACTAACCAGACCTGTTTTCGTGATGTTTAAGAATTTTTTGTCTACCTTTGAATATTGCATGACGTATTTTCACTCGGATTTGAGTATAAAATTTCTCTGTGTTGTACACAAGGAATTACAGTAATTATATAAAGTTAGGAAATAGCCGGATGTAAAACTGGTTATCTCTCCTTGCCGAACAGTTGACCAAACAACTGATTTGATCCGGTCAGTTCTTAATCTTGATCGAGTGGATTGCTGACTCACCTTGTGCAAACAAGTGGAAAACCTTTGATATAATTATCCAAAGCTTCGATATTAGAATTCATCCATGTGTGCACTTGACAGATAAATAAAAACCACTCAATTATAAAGAGTTATTTTCCACTATCATTACAAGGTGTGGGATATGAGCTCATGTCTAGTCAGAAGCTATATTTCTATTCCTGATTTCATACTGTTTGCTCCGGTGGTCAAAGAGTTTATCGACCCACAGAGTTGTGATGAAAAGCAACAATAACTAGAAAGCACTCAGAGTGCACACACCTCTGCCGATGCCATTGTAACTAAAAGCACCTTGCAATGTGATTTTTTGTTCTTGGGTAGTGAGAGTTATTTTCTCATTGCTTAAAAATACTGTAAAAAGTATTGAAAATGGCTATTATTGCCTTCAAACTTTGCCTTTGTGACTAGGACAGTGATATTCATAGGTAATCATTTTTGTTCTTACTTTATTTGATTAAAATTGTGCAAATTAGAAATAAATAGATTTCAACTTATCACTATCATAGTTGCAAAAACAAAGTTTGAAGGGAATGATTAACATTTTCTATAATCTTTAGACATTTTCTTTAACCTCTAGACACAAGTAATTTTAATTTTTTATCTAATTTTTTTTTCTAGCCATAAAAGGAATGAATGTTGAAAGTTTTAGCTCTTTAGCTCTATCATTGCAGCCTGTGCACATGATAAATATATTTGATCTTGATTCTGTGGTATAAACTAACTTTTTACAAATCTTTTGGTGTGAAAAGTGGCTGAAAGGCCTTACTTAGGTTGACCAAAAGTAAACAAACAAAAAAAGCCAGCCAGCCAGCCAGCCAGCTAGCTAGACGCACTCAAAAACTGAAGAAACCTATGTTAACAGTTTTGGTGGCAGATTTGGTTGAATGACCACAAAATGTTATCCTCTCTATTATTGTAACCTCTTTGTCTGGAGTGGTTATGGTGATGAACATAAAAGACAGACTCAACAGGTGTAGGATGTAAGTTCAAGACTTTTCAGAATAAACTTCTTTATTTCCTATTTCACACTTCCAAAATTAGCAATACAGAGAAACATTGTCTAAATGTTCACAATGCATATAATTAACCTTAAGGGCAGGCTCAAAACTGAATCATCCTCAATTGTTTTTAAAAATTACATTCAACTATGATTCTATCCTCCTTTTGCTGTTTGGTCATCTGAAGGTTTCTATTGTGACTAACCAGACATCTTATTCTTTTAACCTGTAGTTGATTCATTAACTAATGTGTTTGTAGAAACTCCCAGCACTTTTCCCATTACATTATACGATATAAGAGTATTTAAATTTTTTTTTCCCAAATACAATGTAGATAAAATATTCTTGTAAAATCGCCGATGGTCACTATTTCATTATAATACAAATTTAAGGAGATAATGTTTACTTGACATCCAGTGAATGTGTCCGGAGACTAGTGGTGTGAAAACTCAGAATAATTCATGTTATATTAAGATTTTATACCAGAGTTGATGGATTTTCAAGTTGAAGTAAAGTGAGTGATGCCCTTATGCTGGCAATGATTTCAGCATTCCCTGTTCAGGCTCCACATGTCACATCACTAATTACTTGGCCAGTGCTATTTCACCCATAGCTAGAAGAGAGATGGATTCGTGCCTTTATCAAGGGCCAAGTGAGTACAATGATCCAGCTTGAGTTTGAGCCTGGCTTGATGAGTCCATTCTCTGAGCTGTTTCCTGCTCAATCAACCCTAACTTCTTCAATTTTGAGAATTTTAGATATTTACCTTTCAACCAACTGAACATTTAGCCAAGCCAAAGATCATGCTTGATTATGTCAGAGACTGTCAACCAAAATTATCAACAAAGGTTTATTCAGTTTTTAAGTTGGTCTGGCTGGCTGACTGGCTTAGCTAAGAATGTATAATGCATACAGGTTGCATCAATGGAGCTGAAGGGCTCAAAACTTCAACATTTACTCCATATTTTGTCCCCCCCAAATTTTTTTTGCTTCATGAAAATTCCCAACCTAAGTAGGTTTTTGATATGTGTGTGTGTGTGTGTGTGTGCGTGTGTGTGATGGGGTCAATTTGCAATGTGAGTTTATGCTAAATTTGTCAGTTAGTTTGTATTTGGCAGCATTCATGCTTGTTTTTAGAAAAAAAAAATCTTGATCACCCCTGTCACGGCATGCTGCCAAAAATGGGACAATTTTGAATAATTACCTTTCATCCTACTGAACATTTATCCAAGCCAAAGATCATACTTAATTCTGTTATCTTTATGTTTTAGTTATTAGTCTCATAGGAGGTATAATTGGACAGTTGTTTGTTAATTGTTTATATGTACTCATATTAAGTATGAACTGCTGAGTCTGTCCCTGTCAGTTTTTGCTGATAATGAGCCAAAAGCCAAGTTGCACGCCTAGTTCTAATGTGTGGCCGTCTGCCAAATCGAGAGTCTTGTTTCTTGAGCTCTTCTATAGTTCTAACCTTGTTTCTCGAGTGATGCTTCCCATGACAACAATGTCATGGACTAAGTGTTTCATTCATAAAGCATTAATGATTAATACATTAGCCTAGATATAATTAATTGGGATGAGTGAATGGTATGGTTAAAAACTTGATCAGCTGAAAATGCTACCCACCAGGTGTAGAGACAATGATTGCTTGAAAATATCCAAGGCTTATAGGTTTGTATATTTATTTTTTCACAGATAACAAATTTGTTTTAACAGTGGTTCCACCTTCTAAGTATCCTGTTTTTTGTTATGGTTAAAAACTTCATCAGGAGAAAATCCTATCCAGTGTAGAGACAGTAATTGCTTCAAAGTATCCAAGGCTCATAGGTTTGTGTATTTTTTATCACTCATAACACACACACACACACACACACACACACACACACACACACACACACAGAAAATTAACAAGTTTTAACAATGGTTCCACCTTGAGAGCACCTTTCTTTGTCAACTCCTACTCATTTTCGGAAATCATTTGCATTGGCTAAAATTCTCAACACCGAATCTAATTGGTCTGAGAAGTCATTTGCCGCTCTCTTTGGTGTCCGGAACATCTGAGACTGGAGATTGTGGAAGAAAGTAATCAACACTTGATGATTTGATTTATTCACTGATTCAAATCATTTATTTATTGTAGTTAATGCATAAAATAACTTGCAAATGCAACGTCTCATGGAGGGAAATTCACTTGCTACGCAGGTGATGTGGATGTTGATGCAATAGTAGAGATGAAGAAGGATCAGTAGCATGATGGGATTCAGCAAGGAAATACTTAGAACAAAAGAAAATGAATTATAGCTGTCCTATCATGGGCGTCTACAGGATCAAGCCTTCTTACTGAGGGTTAGGGGTTTGAAAGTTGGAATCTTATATTCAATAAACAACAATGGTGCCCTACAATTTTTTCTTTGTAACCCTCAATAATTTTTGCTTGTGATAAGACTGTATAATTATCAACTGGTTCTCACTCCATATTGTTACCCCGTGTTCAGGAATACTTCTCTGTATGTTACCCCGTATTCAGGAATGCTTCTCTGTCAACAGTCAAGTGAATCCTCTGGCATCTTGATCACACAATGGGTCATACTTGCTTACACGACAAATGGCAAGTGAAATGCCTATCATGTGATTCTGAATACATCCCCTTCTCCCCCATTTGGAAATATATGCTTTTCCTTCCCCCGCCTCTGGAAATATATGCTTTTGCAACCCCTGAGAAAATGGCAGCAGACATCCATGCTTCCTAATAATAGTGTTTATTGCCGTGGTCCTATTGAGATTGATGTCGAGAATCCATTTGAAGAGCTGGAAGATATCCCTTAGTAGTCAACCTCCCTACACTAGATTCTGTGGAGCAAAATATATCTTATACTTCGAAGATGACATTGACAAAATGTTCATGCTAGGCATTCAGAACACAAGAAGATAGGTCCCAGTTGAATGTTGGAAGAGCTCAGAAAAAATAGCCTGATAGGTTTGATTCACCAATTGAAATGGAGATTCAACAGCAAATTACTGCATTATCTGTGAAAATCAAGAAGAATTGGACTATGTCTGAAGCCTAGAGGTATTCAAGAGCCATTCGAGACTGCCATTATAAACAGAAAATAAGCATTATTCTGAAGATAAAAAAGGTCAAATCGTTCTATAATCAGCTCAAGAAGAAGCATACACATGCTTTGAGTCATTAACGCCAACTAAATGTTGAGCATTCAATACACTGTAAATCAAAAATAATTGCATAGATTTATATGTAATTTTCTATGAAAATTTCCTTTGATATGATTGGTCTAAATCTGGTGCCTTTTTGTTGTAATCTTTCTTTCTGGATCGAAAAGGTCCTAAATGGTCAACAACGTGAACCGTAACATGAAAGTTTGGTGAGGAGATCCACTGTTGAATAATCAGGTATTGTTGGGATTTGTGTATACTATTGTAGTTCAGTGTTGATTTCCATTTTACCTGAGTTTTTCAACCAGTATATTTCTACCTTAATCATTATTGTGTATAAAGGCGCAGATCTAGGGGATGGTACTGGGTCTGAGCACTCCCTATACTGCTTTGACAAAGCACAATTAAGATTGAAAATAAAAAATCTAGATAAATATCTTTTGTGAAAAAAAAACCCTAAATAATTCAATCATAAATTAACCTCTAAAACAAAACATCAAAGATGGCATCCATCATGTCCTTTATAAATGTTTTATTTATTGGTTCCGTGGTAAATTTCTTTGATTAGTTTTTTCACTCCTCTCTTTTGTCAATTCTAATGCTAAAAAGGTATGACTCAAATGTTAGTGAAAAATGTCAGATCACGTATTACTTTCTTCTTTTTGATATTTGAAATTTGTTTTTTTTTCCAAAGATCTATTTATAAAAATTTTTTTTTTCCACTTGGATCCCTTTGCCCTGCCCCAAATCATCAATTCATATCCCCCCACTCAAACGTTTTTTTTTTCTTTATATTTACCATTCTGTGTGCTTCTAGGTAACATTTTTCTCGAAAACATCCCATCTTTTTCAATTTATATTGTGTCCTCTATAAGAAACCATCAGTGAATTACCGAAACTGTCAACATAGATTTCTTCAGTTCTTAAGTAGATCTGGCTGGCTGGCTGGCTGGTTGGTTGACTGGCAAAGTATAGGCTGCACCTATAGAGCTAGTGAACTGAATATTTAAGCGTTTACTTCTCATTACGTTGAGAAAAAACTTCTTTTTTTTTTAAAAACACCTGTGCAAAAATATGCTTTTAGTGGTTAGTTCAATTTGCCGTGTGAATCTATGCTGAATTGATCCCTTAGTTTGTGTCCGGTGGCATTCATGCTTGTTTTTTGAAAATTCAGATCTCACTGCCCAACAAAAGGAGAGAGAAGTAACTTATTCACTGATAATCTCATCTTCTAATTTTTTGATTGATCACCCCTGACAAAAGATGTTGAATGTTTTTATTAAGTGGCTAACCATACCTGTATTCGTATTTTCTATCGTTGCTTACTCAGACATATCTTTTGGTATGCACTCCATTAAATTCCATCCGTATAAAATAGTGTGAGTCCTAATATAAATGTTAAAGTAAGATTGTGAAACTCGTGATTTCATGAAATTCTTAAGAATTTTGTAAAATCCCAGAACATTTCATTAATTTCATTAAATCCATAGTTTCACAATCAGTGCAGTAATGGTTAACAAGCTTTTGATTCTGAATATCACTATTGTAATGTATTTGACCCTCACTGTGTTCAAAACCATTGTGGCCTTGTATGAAACTACGCTAAACCTAGTAGATACAAATATGTTTTGCTTCGCTATTTACAGACTGTGTATAGCTTGGTTTGTGCTTTGCAATACTGAGCCTCAGTAGGCCATAATCAGCTGCCATATTGCATTAGTGCAAAGCTACCAAAGAGTTCACAGCTCACAGATACTACACTCTGATCCAAGGGAGAGCACCAGGAAGCAACACTTAGTTCCTAAGTAGAGTGCTCAAATACTCTGATCCTTCACAGAAGTGCAGATCCTTATGTAAATAATCCTGTTATTTTTTATGGATATCATCATCATCATCATCATCATCATCATCATCACCATCACCACCACCACCACCACCACCACCACCATCATCATCATCATCTTTTAATATCCGTTGTTGGATATAGATCTTCACCACCAGACTTCTTGATCGTGAGCGTTGTGGCACCAAGATCTCTTGAATTTGCCCTAATAATCGTTTTTTATGGAATATACACTGCTGTCATTTGGTCTCTCCATGTGATGTTGCGCATCTTCTTTTCTTGTGCACGTTGCATGGTTCTTAGTTTGTAAGCCAATCATTTGGTTAGCTTTCATAGTATTTATATAACAGATGACATGCTGATTGGATAGATATACATCCTTTGCTTATTAATTAACTGATTGAGGACATCAAATCTAAGGCTTGTATTCAGCATCAATGCAGATCTAATGGTTAATCAATGCAAAGGAGGGTTGCTTTAAAAGCATCAGCAATCCCTGTTACCTTTGCTATTAACTCATTAACTACAGACAACTGAAATTTCAGTGATTGCAGTTTTATGGCTCAATTGTGAATAAAGGAAATTTTTATTGATGACTCAATGGAAGTCTGTTTAGATAATGTAATGGTGAGCATTCCTGCCTCACACACAGAAGGTTGTGGGTTCGATTCCCAGTATGAGCAAAGAGTGTAGAAAACTCTTCATTAGGAAAAATTTCCCTGCGCACTCAGCTAATTGAGTACACTCTATGCTGTGTGAATAGGGTAGAAGTATCCTTTTGATGGACTCACATCCTGCCAAGGGCGTGGTTAGAAAAACTCTGAGCTTCAATTACAAATGAAAAATGCATTTTCTCATGTATATAATTATGTGTACAAATATGTATAACAATTGGATTTCCATAGATGATACACATCTGGATTTTTTAGCTGAGCCTTTCCGAAAAAAAATGCAGATTATTCATGGTGAAGCATGGTAATTACCATTGATTTATGTGGGGAAACTTTTTGAGCATCCCCAAACTCAAAAAATGGTGATAATGGTATGTTAGGCTGAGTCATCAGAGGTTGGGATGATGGGAATATACATGGCGAGATACAGGACTGATATTTAGCTACAAAAAGTGGGGGTAACATTATATTTGAAATTGTATTGTACACAAGTACATACAGTATTGTTATGTGAAGATATAGCTAAGTATGTTACTCTCATTTCGAATTGTCAGTCAGTTATTTATGGCAATCATTACTAAAGATGCTAATGAGATGGGTAGGCATCAATCCGTCTTTTACTTTTCTTTTCTTTGCCATTAAAGCATATGATCAAATAGTTTCAATTTTGCATCAATGTCTAACTATAATTGAAGATGTCTATGTGTGTGTGTGCACCAAGATTACATGACAACTTGCCATCATACAAAGTTTATATTCACCATATATGTAGGGCAGCACACCAGTCATTGTAGTGTTGAGTTTGAAGTTGTTTGGATCAGTGGTTCTTGAGAAATCCAATGAATTCAAATTTAAAAATTACAGAATATAACTCTTTCTTCGAAAATCAGGGATCTAAATTTAGGTATAAAATATCTAAATAGGCAACACTGAAAAATAGTAATTAAAATAGTAGTATGATGGATGGAAATTTATTTTACTTGACTATTATGGTAGGCAGCTCCATGCACCATAAAGTTGGGACTTGGAACTTGGAACTTTATTTTGCATATATATATATATATATATATATATATATATATGGTAGCTGCTTCAATGTAGCGTTGCTCTTACCACAGAGCTAAACAGACAGCAGTAATGCAAAAGCCTAATTAATTGCTTTAACTCCAAATTCTCATTTTGTTAATTCACAGACGTTAAAAGGAGGAGGATGAGGATGAGGATGAGGATGAGGATGAGGATGAGGATGATGATGATGATGATGCTGCTGCTGCATGTTGGAATGTGAGATACCTCAGAGAATTGAACCTTCTTTCTCTGCAAAGTTTTTGTCCGGTGGTTTTCTTTCAGTATACAAAGAAGACCATTGTTCAATATTCATCTGTGAACTGTCAAATGGTTCTGCAATCCAACTATAGAGCTGCTGGGTCTGGAGCAGTGCGGGCACTGGAAATCGGTCGTTGGGATCACTGTGGCATTGTTCATTTGCAGTGATAAGTCTGTGAAACCGAGCCTCATTGAAATCTGTAGAGGCTCAATGATCTATTGCTCTCCAATACGAGTGATCTCTGACTTACTTTTCCAGATCTTTGGTTCGATCTTGCACCATTAGAAGTTGGCTTTGATCGAGTCTTTGTAACATCATTTTTGGTTGTCCTCTGTGTTTTTTCACTAGCAAAGTACATCATCATCATCAGCCTTTTAGTGTCTGTTGTTGGACATAGACCTTCCTCAAGATTCACCAGATCTCTCTATCATAGGTGTCGCAGAGCCAATACTTTCTGAACTTTCTTCTTTGTCACTTCATCTTATATTTTGTCAGCCATGGATTTGCATATGATCTCTCCGGATATACGCCATGAATTGTTATGTCCAGTGGTTGCCTGCCTTTCTTGCAACATGGCCAGCCCTTTGCTATTTGAGTTCTCTAATGGATTTTATGATATCTTGGATATCTTCCCTGAATACATTATGCTGTCTTGTGATGTTATGTTGAGTATAGTGGTACGTTATAAAATGGTAAAGCCTTATATGTATATCAGATAAGCAGAGAAATAGAATTCATGGTTTTAACTGAAGGCAAGATCAGCAGAAGCTTACAAAAACAAAATGTTTCTCTTGACTAAAGAAGAAGACATCTTTTTTTCATCTGTTGTCTTCTTCTAACAGTGGAAGCCATCAGTTGTACACAACTCATAATCTCAAGAATGATAGCATGTGTTTATAATTCTGCAGTTGTAACAATACAATTCTTTGTCACTTATTCATTATGTTGACACTTCTAGATAACACTGATAATATATTTTGATAAATAAATAAAAAAAACTGTTTTACAGTCTGACTTGACACTGAGTAGATAGAGTGAATATTTTTTACAAATTATTTTGTTGTTTTCTCCTTCCTTACAGGGAATAGTATATTCTTATTCCTGTTCATTGGAGTAAAATAACTGGGAGATGTTAAAGAAGAAGTGATATGATTAAGGAGAGACACTTATATAAAGAATAAAAATAATAATTTGAAAAGAAAGACAGTTTAAAATTTCAAAATTTTAGAATCAAAATTATTGAAAATTATTTCAATTGTTAAAATTCTTAAGATTTTATTTCAAAAACTAAAAATATCAAATTTTTAAAAATATTTCAAAATTGTTGAAAATTCTTGTACTCCATCATTGGAATCATCTTCCTACTTGTAATGATTTTCATTGCTTGAAATGCGAAGGTTTTGAATAGTCATTGTATGCTTCAGAGGCAAAGATGGGCATTTTATGCTTCAGAATTACTTCTGAAGCAGTGAGATTGATTGAAATGCAATTCATGTTTCACAGTAATATTTTTATCTCTCCTTTGAAATCTATCTTCAATTTATCGCTCCTTTGTTATGTCACTCCTTTGTTACTGACCCTATTCTTCTCTTAACTCTCCTATTTTCTGCTCTTGGGATCTGCTCTTATTCAAGAAGCTTGGTATCCATTCCTTATTAATTCTTGACAGGTATTTCTTTCATTTTAATTTTTGTTGCTTTTTATCCCAACTGCTTGGACCATCAGTCTATGATACCGAGTATACATTGAAGATTGGAAATAAAGAATAAGTTTAGGCTAAATTTGGACTCACATCCCCTTTACCTCAGGAAACCTGCCTATGTATTGCAACCAGTGTACTGATTCAGCCACTATAGCTCTTTTGGCTGGCAATAAACAATCGCTCATTTTTCTTTAGTGCCATAAAAAACTATCAACACAGGCTTCTTCAGTTTTCAAGTTAATCCGGCTGGCTGGCTGGCTATGTATGTATGATGAGCATAGGCTGTCAATCGGTGTTTAGAAGGGGAGGTTAATTAGCAATGTAAGTTGATGCTAAATTAGTCACTTAGTTTGTGTCCGACAGTATTTGCTCTTGTTTTTTAAAAATTCAGACTTTTTTGAATGATCACTGTCCAACAAAGTGGGAATGAAGTAACTCATTCATTGATCACCACTTTTTCCAATTTTTCAATTGATCATCCCAACATGGTATACTCTTAAATGACATTGGTCATGTGAGGATTTCTATTGAGTAACTAACCAGACCTGTTAATCACAATTTTTTTCACATGTACTACTTTTCTTTCGTAGAAATATCTCCTTGATTTATCTATCAGATGAAGTGTTGTCAACTATTTAGATATTTTTATTTGTATTTTGTAGATCTTCTCCAATCATAAGAGGTCTAATAGCTCAAATGGTGGAGCTGTTGTCATACATAGGCAGGCTTCTTGAGGAAAAAGGGATTTTAGTTTTAACCTTGCCTAGAGCTCTTATAACTTATGTTTGTAGAATCCAATCTCTTCTTCTCATCTTTACCGTTAACACGACACTGACAAGGGATTGGATTGTCTTAACAGAACTTGGAATATTAATGACTCTTCCCAAGGTTGTAGACAATTGCCAAGAGCTTATTCTTTATTTCTGATCTGCATTGTTTACTAACAGCCATTGACTAATGGTAAGATTTGTTGCAATGAAGAACAACTAAATTCATGATGAAAGGAATACTATTCAAAAGCTAAAAAGCATCCAGAGAACAAATAACTCTGTTAATGCCATGGGGAGTAAATGTGCATGAATCCAGCCGAAAATTTAATAATATTTTCAATGGGTCACTTCCCAATCTTCGACAAAGCTCCAGTGAAATTCAGTGGGAACTTTGAGAGAGATTGTGATAGGGAGTTAATTCAAGGATTCGATTTAGGCTGGGGCATAAAAACTGAGTTCCAATAGTTCAGAGGTGAGAAAAGTCACTCGATAAGTGTACCAACCTCTGGCATATGGGGTTGTGAGTTCAATTCTCAATTGGAACTTGTTCTTTATTCCAGTCTGCGTTGTTAATTTGTTAACTCAGTGCTGAAAGGAACCCAGAGATTAATTGAGATAAAAAGCAACAACAATTTAGATGAAGGTAATTTGTAGAAAAAATTTGATAATGATGAAGTTAAAAGATATTGTATGAAATTTCTGTGATAGTATGTGGTTTGAACATTTAACTAAAATATAGAGAAAGTATTCTTGTGTGACCCCCCCCTTTAAAAAATCGGATCATTTATTTGGTATCCTACTGTCTACCCTTCCTCAAAATTTAATTGAAATTCCTTGATAATTTTTGGAGATATTGTGTGAACAGTCATGAGCATATACATAAATATATGGAAATAAGCCAGAAAAATCTAAAGAAGATTCCTGGATCCGTCCCAAAATTCAACCAATTCTCATTTACTCCATCGCCCACTCTTCCCAAAATTTGATTGAAAATCCTTGAGTAATTTCGGAGATACCTGGTGGGCAGACAGAAATACAGGAAGATGAACACGACCAAATAGGTATACCTCTCCAACTTTGACCGCAGTAAATTAATAATGGTTGGCCATATTCCAACTAATGGAAAATGAATGTTTTCTTTATTGCTCTGGAATCATCCAAAGTTGGCAAATCATTCGCAACCCACTCAGAGAGAGTTGCAAGGAATCTGAGATCTTTAGGAAGTCAATAGCTTTTCCTTTTCAAAATTGTTTCTTCTAATGTCCATCTTAATTATTCCACTTTCACTCTCAAGGACAATCACGATAATACATCATTTACAACGGTGTGAAGGGAGTCAGCACCTTTGGAACAGAATTCCTTGCCTGGAAAGAATGACCATGTATGGCAGGTGTCGGCTGACAGTCGTTCAGCATCTGTCCACTAGGAAGATGAAGAGGTGTTGTGAAGGGACAAGAATCGATAAAAGGGACAAAAAAAATAAAAAGAAGGAAGCTGCAGAGTGCCATTATCACCCATGTACTGGAGGGACCTGGCACATGAAGAAAAAGAAAAAGAAGAATGTCCATCTTTATC
Organism: Thysanoteuthis rhombus; assembly: GCA_963457665.1. Classification (NCBI taxonomy): domain Eukaryota; kingdom Metazoa; phylum Mollusca; class Cephalopoda; order Oegopsida; family Thysanoteuthidae; genus Thysanoteuthis; species Thysanoteuthis major. Next base: position 43,514,201 of record OY735220.1, on the reverse strand, counting down.
ATTACACACTCAACCTGTTTGCAAAACTGACTTGATTCCATTTTACTTACCTAACAACAATGACAAGTTCAGATTTGCGATCAAGACTAAAAATTCAAAAGTGTAAAATGATCAATAGAAAGAGAAAGGAAAAGAGAGAGACAGATTCTATTTCGACATAATCTATCAACAAAAGGAAGAAAGATAGAAAGAGTGAAAGAGAAAAAACAGAAAGGAAGAAAGGGAGAAAGACAGTGAGAGAGAAAGCAAAGAATGTAGGAAAGAGAAAAAGAGGGACAAAAAGAGGGAAATGAAGAGAGAATGAGAAAATGGAAAGTTATGGATGCTAAATTAAATTATCTGGTTTTGCTGAACAGATTTTTATTAGAATTGATTACTTTTTCTCTTTTAAAAAAAAAAATCTTTACTATGATTCTTCTTTTTTTTAATGATTTTTTCTATACCCTTCTCAGCCCTACCCTTCCATAGCAGAAACCTGAAATTTTGCACACACACTACCCTTGAAGAGGAAAAAGTCATATTCAGAGTGGAGTTTGGCCCTGGAGGGGCCAGTCTTGTTATAATTTATTTTGGTTTGGATCCACTATCTCTTTGTATCCATCATCATTTGATTTGATTTCATTTATTTTTACATCTACGTTGGGGATGTTGACATTTCGGCTGTCTTGTTTGCTAAATATTCATCAAAGAAAAAAGAACGTTTTTTTTTGGAAGAAAAAAAGGAAATGATACTTGGCCCACACACGCGCACACACACACACGATCTCGTAATCTTCTCTTTCTCCTCTCTGTACACAGTTTTCATACTGGCAGATTTTCTTCACTCTTGTTGCTACACAATCTTCCTTTCCCCAAACTGTTGGTACTTCATATCAAATCACCATATCCCCATAAATGGCCTACCTGACAAAACCAGCCAAGTGGGCTACAGATACTTCTCTCTTTGCCCAGCAGTGTGTGTGTGTGCATGTGTGTGTGTGTGTGTGATCTCTTGATCACATTTTGGGGGCTACAACCTTGAATATTTGCATCAGTACACCACCATACATCATCTAAAAACATTTTTTTGTTCTTTCGAAAATTTGCTTCTCTTTGTCTCTATGGTTATTTTGGATCAACAATGACCAAATCCTGTGCTGGTATTTTCTCAGATAATTTTAGATAAAAGATCTATAAATTGAACTAATTAGTTCTGGTACACATATGGGATATGGTGATTCATTTATGCCAGGTATGGATATCTTCTATTTCAAAACTTGTAAGGGCCAGTTGGTATGAATATTCATTCTATCTACTATTTCTTTTTGTTTGTTTTCTCCGTTACTTATTATTTCAAGATCTCCACAGAGGCCTGGCTGATCAACAACATCTTCCAGCCTATGCTGACCTATCAGTGTGAGACTTGGACCCTGACCAAAGACCAGGAATGGAAAATCGCAACTCATAAGATGAGGTGCTTAAGACGAGGAGGGGCTTAATTAGCGACTAAAAAATAAGGACAGTCGTCATATTAATGCCGATCTACAAATTCATCCCGGCACAGAACATCCAACATATAACTATATGGTCTAGACACCTGATAATGTCAGAAGTTCAAGAGCACAACCTAGTAGGCATTGAATCGAGGATGTGGTAGAAATACTCAAGTCCCATGGCCCGCCTGTCACAGAGACGACCCACCAAGCCATTGACCACCATCTACATCTTCCCTATGACACCTGAAAGAAAATAGAAAATGAATATAAATACTTACAATTCACTCATCTAGTAATTCACCCACTCAGCCATTTCAATTCTCATTATTACCTTTTCATTAGAACTTCTTTGTCCATCCATTTGAAAAGCTTTTTTATCTTTGAAGTTAATGTCTTCCCACTCTTCCCAATTAGTCGTACAATTTTTCAGTAATTTTTTTAGCCTTTTTGCTCAGTTGTGTTAATCAGTACAGTTCGGAACTTTCTCATGGCATTTACATTATAAGTTAATTATTTATCCATCAAAGTGTATTCATGAGCTAACTATTCGTTTTAGTCTTCTTTTATCTATCTACCTTAACCTTTTCATAGCTATCTATCTAACTATCTATCTATCTATCTATTTACCTATCTGTCTACTTAGTTTTTTCATATCTATCTATCTATTTATCGATCTATCTAAATATCTATCTATCTACTTACTTTTCATATCTATCTATCTATCTTATCTATCTATCTATCTATCTATCTATCTATCTACTGAGTCACTGAGTCTATTTTTTAAAGATAAGTTCAGATGAAAGTTCGATTTTTCTTAAGATGATATTTTAGATAATTAGTTCTGATGCATGTGTTGGCTATGGTAATTCATTTGTGAGGTACAAATATCAATCTATCTTATCATCTATCTATCTATCTATCTTTAAATATATCTCCAAACTTATATTCGGATAATCAAATCTCTTGCTTTTTCTACGGTGTTGTCAACACAATGTTCTTGGAGATCTATTCTTCAGTCCTCTTGTAAAGAAAAAAATGGTTGCCAAGTCCCTTCTTGTGGAGAAGAAAGGTTAGCATCTTTCCTTGGGTCATACATCTGGTATCGACTGAAGAAGGGATCAGTTGGAACAATATCCTAAAAGGCAAAAAGAGATTCAATTGTCCAAAGTTTCAATTTTAATCACTGTTTTTAAAGTTAATGGAGATACAATTTATCTATCTATCAATCTATCTATCTATTCCAGTCTGCTTATTGATCACTTCTACCCACAACAAACCAATTCAACCACTGTTGCTGGGTTTAGGCCATTCATGTGTTCTAACATTTATATGTATCTATTTATCTATCTATCCATATCACTATGTATCTTTCTGGATTTTGCCCAGCCTCCACCGTTCATAGTAGAAGCTTGAAATTTTGCACACACACCCCTCTTTTTTGTTTTTTGAAAATTTATCAGCAAATAGTATTTTTTTTGTGGGGAGAGGGGCTCAATATTCAATGTAAATTCATGCTTAATTGTTCACTAGTTTGAGCCCATTTGTTTTTTGAAAATTCAATGATCAAAGCCCAACAGAAGGTTAGAGAAGTAATTTATTCATTGATCATCCCTTTTCCAAACTTTTTTATTGATCAACCCGTAACACAGCCGTATCATGTCACTAATAGCTATTTATCAATCTATCTATCTATGAATAATCATTGTAGTGCAATGGTTAGCTAAGTGATTTTCAGAGTCTGTGAGATTGAGTTCAGTTCTTATTAAGCATTTCATAAACATAACTAGTGCTAAGTCCAGTAAATTCCTTTCTAGTTATATATCAATATTTTTGCATAAAGAATCAATGTCTGCACGTCAGTTTACCAACACATGTTATACTGTATAATTCTGTATATTTCTCCAAGTTTCATCATTTGCAAATGTGTATATATATATATATTTGTGCTTCATATAAAACAATTAGTGTGTGACTGTATTGTGTATCACTTTGAGAAGAGTCATTAACATTCCAACTTTTGTTAAAACAATCCAATCTCTTCTTCTCATCTTTGATGTTAACACAATATTTCAGCAGACAAGAGAGAGAAAGGTATCGGAAAGAGAGACTCTCTCTCTTTATGGATATTACATCCAAAAAAAAGCAGTATGGATCAGCTGAAACATCATGTCAACATCAAAGATGGGAAGAAGAGACTGAATTGTCTGAACAAAGGTTGGAAAATGTGTGTCTGTATCTTGGACTCGGTGTATTGTACTTTAGTAAAGTGTTTTGAAAAGACATTACTTTTTGGTGATAAACCAAAACAAAATATACAACAACCCACTAAATCTGGAACATAGAATCTAGAAAGCAAAAAAATTAGTACAACATGCATCAATCTTGCTACTATGACTCTTAAAGAATTTGAAAGAATCTTTAAAATTTGTAGAGTTGGTAAATTAGGTCTTCAATTCTGACTATACTATTTCCTAGAATCTCTAACTCTTTCAAAAATAGTATATGTACATTAATTTAATAACTCTTGCTGTCATAAAATGCTGGAAATAATTTTGTCAAGTAATTTTACAATTGCAATCATGTAAAATCTTGGAATATAAAGAGAAGTGAAGCGGGTTCAATTGAAAATTTGTTGTAGAATTCAAATATTATTGTGTACAATTGTCTTTCTCTTACAAATAACAAAATAATAGAATATTGACTCGTGGTAGAAAATATGAAAGTTATATCCATTGGGATGTTACAGACAAATGATTTAGCTTCCTTCTAAGCTTTTACCTGATCGCAAAAAAATCACTTGAATGTTGAGTTATTTTTTGACAGCAAAGGTAAAATAATACTTTATACTCTTCCAAAGGTGAAGTAGTACACTATTTAAATATGCAAAGAGTATAGAAAAAAGATTTTGCACGGCAACGTTCTTGAAAACTATATATTATTGTGATTCTTCTGTTTGTGCTAAGATCATCATTTTACCATGGATTTTTTTCATGGAATTTCTGTGTAAAAAGATTTTATAATTTTTATTATTGTTTTCAATCCTTTCTTTCATTCATGTAATTAACAAGCTTGTACAACATTATCTAAGATGGTCAGAGTTTGTCAATCAAAGCATTATTTGAAAATCTTTTGGGGATATATATATATATGTAAACTGCTTCATTATATAAGGATTTAAAAAGATCACAGATAAATGCATTGGTCTGTGGAAACCTCACTGGGGATCAAATGAGAGCTATGATATACTTACGTACTTATTTGATCAAAATTAAACCACTTAACATTATGCTAATATATATATATATATATATATATATATATATATATATATATATATATATATGTATATATATATATATATATGTATATATATATATATATATATATATATATATATGCCGGCTGATCCACAAAGAACGCTAAGGATTTGGTAACATACAGTTGCTAAAATATATTTTGAATGGTTGCTAAATGTGTTTGGAGTATTTCACTGATTGTTGACTTAACAATAAACAACTTATTTAGTAATGGAATTGCCGAGATTTCGGCAAGGCAAAAGTCATTTAGTTATATTTTAGCAGCTGTAGCCTACCAAATCTTTAGACTTTAATTGGGGGGGGGGGGAGTCACCCAGTACATAGTCAATAAAAACTTTACAGTTTTTAAGAAAATTATGCAAAAAACTATGTCATTTCAGATAATTATATTTCAATATATGTTGAGGTAATTTTTGTAATTTTTTTAGTGATTTTTATGTTTAACACAGAATTATATGTTATGGTACTATGCGTAAATTTTTCTTGTTTGGATCATCAGTTATTCCCCTTGTGTGTGTTTCGAGTAATTAAAAATAAAACAGTTATATTAACATAGCTCCCCTGCAGTGGTTATCAAACACCACCTCCCTATAAGCTATGATTTTAATATATAGCTTTATTTCATTTTTTTGCCATGACATGATATGACAGAATGATTATTAATAGCTTATATTAACCTCTTATTTGAAATGATCTCCTATCATTACATAGTTAATGTATCACTTGGCCTAGACACTGTAAATAGAAAAAAATAATTCAAAAAAATTATGCTGCTGCAGGAATCGAACATGTGACCGATAAGGTAGTCACTTCAATC
>OY735220.1:43256092-43503592 GCA_963457665.1 Thysanoteuthis rhombus | reverse complement strand
GATGATAATGGTGGTGGTGGTGCTGGTGATGATGATGATGATGAAAAAATTGGTCTGTTACCAAAAATAAAGCCAATAGTAAAAAGAAAATGAGTAAATAGATAAAAATAAACAGTAGATATTGAGTAAGAATAAAGGCCCGATCAGGTATCAGTTACCATTGTTATTTATTCAGTAACTCAACTTGATAGAAGCCTAATTCTTTCAGCAGTCGAGAAACCTTCGAGGAAGTGTTACAGCTTTAAGCAATCAAGAATGTTTTTTCTTACCTTACATTTTCGAAGCCAAAACAGATCAATATTCAACCTACTACTTCTCCTTCTCTGTTACATTTCTATCATTCAGGGGTCTTTCTCACTATATTTTCAGGCAAGAACAAAGGCTGGGGTAGGTGTGCCTGAGGACATGAGCCTACAATTTAGAGAGTAGCTTACTCCCACTGTTAGTGGTAAAGGGGGGAACCTTTAGTAAAGAATATTGATATTGTAGAGAGAATCAAAGGGGGATCTTTAAAATAAAATATTACTATTTTAAAAAAGATTGATCAAAGATTAATACAGTTGAATTTTGATCATAGAAAAAACATGTATGTACTATTGTATTTACTGCTTCTCATTAATGTACTGTACACTATTGTCAAATATACATTTTGAATAAAATTACTTACATTTTTTACATCTTTTATATCTTGTTCAAGTCCTTTTATTCTGTTCTGTTGAATGTGAGTACATTGTAAGTACACTACATGTACATGTACATACTTATGCAAAAATCATATGTATCTAGCAGTGATTATAGAAAAACTTGATGAGCAGTTTGAAAAGGGGTCCACTTTTTATTTAGCCTGGGCCTCTTATCAGCTTTGCAGGGGCATTCATATTTTTTCGTCTTTTCCTGTTCTCTCTTCTCTCTTTCAACTTCTTGCTTTCCTTCTCTCCACAGAACTCCATATCTTTATTACTAACCTTGCCCCCAACCCGATTTTTTTTATTTCTCAGCTCCTCATCATTTTTCCTTTTTTTTCTGACTTCCAGTTTCCTCTTCTCTCTCTTTTCTTCCTTCCCTTCCGACAACTTCATATCCTTCTTCCTTTTTTTGAGTTTTTCGTCCCTTTTCATTTTTTCTGATCCCTCTCATTCTTTCATTTTTCATTTATCTTTTTTCATTTTCCTCTTCTCTTTTTTGTTTTTCCCATTCTTTCTTTTTTCTCTTCTCACAACTCCATATCCTTCTTCCCTTCCTTTGCTTTTTTCTTCCTTTTTTTTTCTTCCATAGTATTCTTCATATTTTATATTTATCTTTTCTTTTTTTTCTTTCAGTTTTTACTTCTCCTCTTTTTTCTTCCTTTTGGTTTTCTTCCCTCTCACAACTTCTTCCTTTCCTCAGCTTTTTCCTTTATCTCTCTCCTCTGGTACTCCTCATTTTCCCATTTCTCTTTCATCCTCTTCTAGATTTCATTCCTCTCTATTAATTCACTAATGAAAAGAATATCATAGTTTCCTCAAGGTTGGCACTCTTACAGTACACATTTTCTCAAACATAATAATATGATTTTTTGGTAAAAATTTGTCAATAAGATATCAAATTGAATTATATCCATTTGATTAATGAATGTCTTTCTTTAAAAAAAACAAGCTCTACATTATTACACTTTGTTTCTTCAAATTATAATGTTTAATATAATGAAAATTATGGTAATTAATTGTTGCGGAATTAGTAGTCATGAAAGTATTTTTATTTTTACAATATGAACTTTTCTTTCATACAAATCTCTAGACATATGAGTATTTGCTTCCATGATGGCTGCTAGTTCTTATTTAAGTGTTATTTTCTTGCCAATATTGATTTTTCATTGATATAAAATGTAATAAACACCATCATATATATAAATAACAAACCTTGAGCTTTAATCAGACTGCTGTTATTTTTATGAAAAAAAAGTTTTCATCTCTTTGCTAATTATCTTTGAATGACATAAAATTTTGATTTTCAATTCTACTAGTAACAGTAGTATGAACATGAAGTCTCAGGTGAGACACACCAGAAGTTATGCTCCCTCTTAATCTAGTTGTCAGTGTGCATTTTTTTCCTATGATAGAAGTATGCTTGTGCAAATTTGAACTTGGAATTGTTTCAAGATAATTTTGGCACAGCCTATCTCTGATGGCTTATGAAACTGTATCAGCCAGTTATGACATAGTACAAGTATAACTGCATAAGTTGAGACTTTATTCAATACTTTGAAAAACTTTGTTGTTCCATTGAATAAAACATAGATGAGTAATTCTTATATTTATACAATGCAGTGTCAGAATAAATAAATAATGATAATACCCATCTATTCAGAGATTACTATTAATGATATTAATATTATTAAGATTAATCGTCACAATTACGATAGTCACTTATGAAGCTGAAACATGGAACCTAACCAAGAGACAGACCTACAAACTGAGAAGTATGCAACGTGCACATGAGAAAATCACAAGACAGCACAGTATATAAAGAAGAAAACGGCTGTCTGTGACGTCATAGAAACTACTAAAAAACTCAAATGGCAATGGGCAGGCCATTTTGCGAGAATGAAAGACAACCTATGGATATCACATCTCACAACATGGATCCCCAGAGATCACATAAGAAACCAAGGCCAACAAAACACAAGATTGAGAGATGAACTAGACAAATTCAGAAAATACTGGCTCTGCGACACCCATGATAGAGAATTGTGGCAAATCCTGGGGAAGGTCTATATCCAACGATGGACGTTAAAAAACTGATGATGATGATGATGATGATGATGATGATGATGATGAATAGAATCAGAATTCATTCAACTCATACGTTATTTTAGGTAACATACCTTCGGTGCAGACATTATTTTCCTTTGTGCACTGGTCACTAAATGTGTGTGAGCACAGACAAGCACACAGCTTGGAAGGAACTATGACAAGTAGTCATATATCTTCTCCTCGTTCATACTCTCTGACTTTGCCACGAGTCAAACAAATCAATTCCTTATGGTTATGTTTGCCATATTGTATTTGATTGAATGCTCATTTCATCAGTTTCTTTCTTGATTTGTCAATACGCAATTGTCTTGCCTTTGGTTTGGTTGTCAAGAATCAACTCCTGCTTGTCAAGAAAAAGATCTTGTCACAGCGATGGATTCAATATCTATTGATGTAGGAAGGAAAACATACAGTTTTCCCCCTCTATTGGAAAGTACAGAGGTCTTATAAAAAGCCTTTTGTATACACATATTTGGATGTGCACATATCTGTAAGAAGACTTTTATACAACTGTGTAAGTTACCATAGAGAGATCAGCACTGATATGAAAAAGAGCTGCCAAAATGTATAAAGTTTGTTTGGTGAATTATTAGACAGGTCTGATTAGTCACTCAATAAAAAACGTCATGTGATCAATGTCTTTTGGCAGCATGCTGTGTCTGGTAACCAATTCAAAAATTTGAAAAAGAGATGATCGATGAATAAGTCACTTCTTTTTTCTTTTGTTGGGCTGTGATCATTATAAAGAGGCTGAATTAAAAAAACAAAAACAAACATGAATGCTAATGGACATGAACTAAGAGATCAATTACATTGCAAATTGACTCCCCTGCTAAAAACTAATTTAGTTGAAGAGATTTCCCCCAAAACACCCACCCCCGAGTAAATGTTAAAATTTCAGCCCTATAGTTCCATTGGTGTGGCCTGTTTGCACTACACATATATGCAAAGAGCCAGCCAAACCAACTTGAAAACTAAGAAAACCTATTTTGAGAGTTTTGACAACAGTTTTGGCAGGTGGTTTCTAATATAAACAAGTATATCAATTAGACACTTATTTCAATTATTTGATTAAATTAAATGAATTGATTAGAACAAAATGTATAAACAACAGCATAAGCTGTTGAAGAAGATAAATGTTAGCAGAATGTTAGAAAAAGAGAAATGAGAAGGATTGTTAAAAAGACAGGTTCACTTAAAAATAGATAAAACGGGGACCCCTTGTCTCAACATTCCATAGCCTACCCATTTATGACACCTACCTGAAGAGGGCTGTAGGATACATGGCCAAAATGTTATGTTCATGAACCAAGATGAGTTCTGAAGAAATCTGTATATATTGGTAATCCCTCATTCAAGATAGAAAAGATAAAGACAGATCTATGTTGATGAATAATATATTTTATATCAATTCAATTTGATTGTACATACCTTGTTTTAAGAAAATTTAATTTAATATGTCAAATGGTTGGTTATATTTTCTGCCTATATCATCTGTCAAGGGAGATAACTATGAAATACTAACTACAGAGTAGTTTCCCTTCCTTATTAATTTTGTTCTCTTGTAAATGTTTGAAGAATCTGTTTGAACATAAACAAGAAAATCTTTTTGAAATTTTCCAATACAGTGCAATTGCAAAATTATTTAAATAATGCCATCACTTTTTTGACTGCATGGATAAACCAGGTTTTCTTATCTGCATCCTCAGTTTGAACTGAAGTAGATACTCATTATTTTCCTCTCTGATGACCGTGCAAATCTGAGTAATGTGTTTGCAATGAACTAATGGCGGTGGTGGTGGTGGTGGTGATGATGGTTAAATCACATGACTTGGCCAGTGAAATTAGAATTGCTAAAAATATTGAGATAAGAACTACCAAGTCTACTGTAATGAAGTTGAGAGTCATCGCAAGAACTCAGAAGGACTTTGTACAGTCCAACCCTTCAGGGCTTCACGAATCCGAAATTAGGCCTTGAGTAAAACTTTTTCTTTCGGATATAAACTAGTTATTAGGTTTTAATCACTTCTATTTTGGACTGCATCCAAGATAGTTTGGAGGCATAGATAGCCTAATGTTTACTGACACGGAAACTGATTTAGTGAACCAAGTTCAAACTCCTTCTAAGGCATTCTGTTTTCACTTTGCATGAGTCCACACCTCCCCTCAGATATTGGTTAAATAGCAGAGCATTGGAACCTTTTTGTTCTGTAAGGCAGTCCATTATGAGTTTTTGATTTGAACCGTGACTCAATAGAAACCTACAGCTGCTACAGAAACAATGATTTGGTCTTCAGTGATCATTCAAGAAATAGAGAGAAATTCCTTGCTTGTGTATTGCGTGACACAGGAGAAACTGAGTGAAGGTGGCTCATAGAATAAAGCTTTATCTTTTTCCAAACCTTCAGCAATCTAATCTGGTCAATTGTAAACCACATGACTTTTCAAATAGAGCTATTTTATTCGATTATGATATACTTTTTAAGGGAGCGTCTGGACTGTGACTGACCAATGTTACTGCACGATTATGAAAATAATGATTATGTAAAATCTGTTGGGATTTTGTGAAAATATTTTGGTAATTTCATAAAATCCTTAGTTCCACAATCAGTGGTTGACAAGATTTTGATGCAGACCATTATTACAGTAATGAGTTCTATCCTCACTGGATGCCCCACAACTGTAGCCTTTTGTCAAACTAAGCTAAATTTAGTAAATATCAAGTATGTTTTGTTTCACTGAATTTATCCTCTATCTATCTGAGACAGCTGAATGCTTAGATAAGAAGAAATTTTAATTTCTCTATAAACTTGACAGCAAATCTCTCATTTACCAACTTGAAATAGTTTGAATACAAGTTGTCAAAAAGATGGTTGCGTTCCTTTTGAAACATCCTGTATACTAAAAGGTGAAGCATCTCATGTCATCACTTTATATTATCAGAAGCTGGAAGCCTGCAGCTTTAATCCTATGCACACACGGTCTACTGAGATGAGCATCACACAAGTTGCTCCACACCTTCCTCATAGCGATGCATTTCATTTATCAGCCTCTGTTGCCATAGTAAATAATCAGGGCTTATCTTTTCCCCTGTGTGCACTTGATTTTTTGATGGGAGGAGCCGTTCATTGATGTTAATATGTTGAAGTCTTTTGCATAAGTATTATAGATCAAGTGAAAAGTAGAGGTGAAGGGGAAAGGGGAAAGGGGGCTTAAGTTGCATGCTACCTTTCGTTAATCCGTTGTCAGGTTGACTCTGGGGTCAGGGTGTCAGTTGTCGGGGATTAAGCTCAGTTATTAAGTATCTTTTGGTTTTTTTTTTTTTTTTTTTATAGAAAATTCTGCTTGTGCTAAAAAGAAGGGTATACAGCTAATGCATCCTCCTTATAGTCACCTAAGGAGCTGAAACATGGAATCTAACCAAAAGATTGATCCTTTGAACTGAGAACCATGCAATGTGCACTAAAGAGAATCAATCTCACCCTCACATGGAGATATCATAAGATAGCACATGATATTAGGGGAAAGACAGGATTCTGAGATATCTGAGAATCCATGAGAAAATTCAAATGGCAATGGGCTGGTCATGTTGTGAGAATGTCAGACAACCAGTGGACATCATGACTCACAGCATGTATCCCTGGAGATCACATGCATATCCATGGCCGACAAAATATAAGATGGCATGACGAACTAAATAAGTTTAGAAAATACTGGCTCCCTGACATCCATGATAGAAAGGTCTGGTGAATCTTGGCGAAAGTCTATGTCTAACATTGGACACTGAAAGGTTGATGATGATGATGATGATGATGATGATGATGATGATGATGATTAAATATCTTCTTCCAATAAGGAATAAAGATTTTGGAAGTTACTCTACAATTGTCTGCACATTTTTGCTGCACTTATGAAACTTACATTTCAACAAGTTGTCTTCAATTTTTATAAGATGAAAAAGGGTTTAACATCCTCTATAATTATTGTAACATACAATATTGAGGGTGTGATTTGATTATAGCAGCTATTACAATAGGAGATGCAAAAATTACTTTTCATTTTAGATTTGAATAACTTTTTTTATAAGAAAGTAAAGAAATTTACTCTCTAGATATGTACAATTTGAACCTTGGAAATCATTTTGAACTAATTGTGGGATATGACACCCAGCAAACACCTCTGATTTCCAGCTTTGCAGAGTTGGGACCATTCTTGGCAATATTCTATGACACCTTGTAATGCAACAGGCTCCAATGCTCTATTTCTTGTCATATAATATTTTTTAGTTCCAGATGCAATTTAGAGCCTCTTTACGTAAACACTTTTTTTTAAGATAACCCCAAAAGAAGGAAAACTGAGTGCAGTCATATCTCGTGAATAAGATGGACACTTAATTTTGTGATCCACATGAAATTAATTTGCAAAGCTGGAAAATGGAAGATATCTGCTGGATTTTATATTTCACAATTAGTTTTGAGAATTTCCCAATGTCCGAAATGAATTATCAAAAGGGAAAATTTCTTTAACTTTAAAAAAAAAAGAAGATATTCAAGTTTTAAAATAGAGAGTGACTTTTTTGCCACCCTATATCGCTTTGACTTTCTACTAGATGAAGCACTCTCAACCATTATTATCGGGTTATTACATATGAAACGTCTTTTTTTTTTTACGTCATAGATTCATTGATGTGATTGAATTTTTTCAGATTCAATATAAATAGAGATATGATTCATTATTAATGAAAGTTTTTGGGCTCTTGACAGCAATCGTCTCTGCCCAAGAAATTGGACTAATTTTCGAGTGCGAATTCAAATTGATACATAATGCTGCTCAGGCTGTTGATAATATCAACAAAACATTTGCAGTATTCACTACTACAGTGCAAACTTTTGTTTGGTTCAATTGGTTTGAAACTAGTAATGTGGATACCATATTAGTGAACCTAGAGGGAGACCCAAACCCGTTCTCAAAGATGAAGAGTAATCAACAACAATTGGTTCAAGCACTTGCTGAAGACTTTACAACTTGAACAGTAACCATATCACCTTATCTTCAGACAATAAATAAAAACTTGGAAAAATTGGTCCCACCTAAGCTGAATGAAATGTTCCATGACAGTGCAAGACCCAACACCTTCCTATATCTTATCTCAGAGAATTAGGACATGAAGTCTCATCCATATTCATTTGACATTTCTCCTACAGATTGTCAACGTCATATCCACAATAAAAGGTTCAATAATAAAAAGGCCATAATCAATGCTTTTACTGAATTTGTGATCACTACCAGCTCCCAAAAGGTGTCAGATAAGGTGATACCAGCTCACCCAAACTTGGCACAGCTTGCCTAGAGATGATCTTCCAAAATCTGAATTGGGAGAATAGAGGAATCAAAATAGACGGCGAATATCTAAGCAACCTCAGATTTGCAGATGATATCATCCTTTTCGCAGAGAAACTACATGACCTCTAACTAATGCTAGATGAACTAATTGAAGAAAGAACCACGTCGAGAATAAGAAGACATCCGTCAAAATTGAAGATGCAAAACTGAAGAAAGTAGACCACTACATCTACCTAGGACAATGAATCTCTATGAAAAAAAAAAAGCCTTTGGCAGAGAAAGCTCAACCTTCAAAAAGATCACATTAATCCTAAAAAGAAGAGCATACAACCAATGCATCCTCCCAATAGTCACTTATGGAGCTGAGGCATGGAACCTTACCAAAAGATAGACCCGCAAACTGAGAAACATGCAACGTACGCATGAGAGAATCATGCTCAACCTCACATGGAGAGATCACAAGACAGTACAGTATATCAGGGAAAAACATCATAGAATCTACAAGAAAACTTAAATGGCAATGGGCTGGACATGTTGCCAGAATGGCAGACTACCAATGGACATCACGACTCACAACATTGATCCCCAGAGATCACATGCAAAACCAAGGCCGGCAGAATACAATATGGAGAGATGAACTAGACAAATTTAGAAAGTACTGGCTCTGTGACGCCCACGATAGAGAGATGTGTCAAATCCTGGGAAAGATTTATATCCAACAACACACAATAAAAGACTGATGATGATGATGATGATGATGATGATGATGATGATGATGATGATGAGGAGGAGGAGGAGGAGGAGGAGGAGGACGAGGATTAGAGAATTGTTGGGATGAGGTTATAGCTACTAAGAAAAATATAATGGTTGACAATACTTCATCTAATGAAGAAATTGTGATATAAGACCAAGGGGATATTCTTTGAGAAAGGATATGAATCTTATATGCCATCAAATACTGTACTTTTGGAATTGAAAACTGACTTAATGGTTAGCAACCCAAGGAATAGAATATGCAAACTGAGTTCTGATGCTGGTTGCAGCTGCTTAAGGGACCTTCATATCAATGTATTTCATTGTATATTTTACATCACTATTCGTAAGCATTTGAAGAAGCACAAACTCTGTGTTTCTTGCATATGATAACATTCTTTTAAAGTACATATTAATCTAGTTTAAGGCTATTTGACTAACTACTTTGGCAACTCTTCCAAATAACAATGTTAGTTAGCCTTTTAATATCCTTTGTGATTGATTCTGAAAAAAAATTTTGCTGGATAGAAAAATACTTGGTTCAATTTATGCAGTTTGAAAAAAATAAAAGAGTTTTTTTTTCCAGAAATTTAGCATTGAGAACAACCACAATACATGTCTGAACGCATGCCTTGTTGTACTGATTGCTATGAAATTTAGTTCTTGCATAAAGTTCCTTTCAACACTTAAAACCAAACCATGAATGCAAAATTTGTTTGTTCAAATAGTTATGAGCAGTACTGTGTCCATGAAGGCTTTTATGTATATGTATTTAGTGATCTTGATAATTAAGTTAAGAGATTCTTTGTATCTGTAAAAGTGTATGAGTGGAGGCATAGAAAACAATAAGAAGAGGAGAAAGAAGAATGGTTCTGGTATTTGGGGGGAGGGGGGTTGTCTGAAAAAAAAAAGATCCTTAAAAGCTCTTCACAGTTGACACTCCTCAGAGGATGATCCATCAGAAAGGAGAAAAGAAAAGACAAGACAAAACAAAAGAAACCTTATTTTCTATTCTCTTCTGATTATGGTTTGCTATGCTTCTGCAAATTACAGCAATGTTGAGGACTGTATAAGAACAAGCCTGAGTTGTCAAACAAATGATTGGGTAATTTGAATAGATCGATCAATCTGTTCTTGACAAATTACACAGAGTTTCCTGAGTCTCGCTGGGTGTACGTCTCGTGAAATTACTCCACCCAGAAATGAAGAACCATATTTTCTATCAATTTTCCTTTCTTTGAGAAATCCATCTCATGCCTGAAGCAACCCAAACTTTTGTGTGGTATTTTGTTTATCAACTAATGTAATGTGCCACATAATGGTCTTATTTTCTGTCTGTAACGTTTGTCAAGGGAGATTACTATTAAATGCTAATTGTAGAGTAGTGTTTGTTGCTTATTCTTTTTTTTTTGCATATGTGTGAAAGTCTTATTGTAGTTGGATGCAAACAAGAAAATTCAGAGCAACGCAGTGTTTCTGATATCTTAAAAATATATTGCAATTGCAAAATTATTAAAATAATGCTCATTTTTATGATGGAATGGGTGAGCATATATATTATATATATATATATATATATATATATATATATATATATATATATGGTGAGCATATATATATATATATATATATATATATGCTCAGTATATCAGATGGTATACAAGAACCTAGTCTTATTTCCACAGAGAATATTAAGAAAAATCACAATTCCCTGAATTCTTCTCATTTTCCAACTAGTTTTTTAACTCTTCCCAAGTTCTGGTCAATGCAGTCAATAACAATAAAGGGTATGTTGACCTTTTGAGTCATCGGGGGTGGGGAAGAAAGAGTCTATACTATGAGATACAGTTGATAAATATGTTTATGTATGTATATATATATATATATATATATATATATATATATATATATATATATATATATACTAGCATTCCATTCATCACCACTCATACTTGCTGTGTTGGGGGTGATCAGTTAAAAAGTTGGAAAAAGGAGTGGTCAAAGGATAAGTCAATTCTCTTGCCTTTTGTTGGGCTATGACCACTAAAAATGTTCAGAATTTTCAAAAAGCAAGCAGGCACAAACTAATGACAAATTTGGCATAATTTTACATTGTATATTGAATCCCCACAAAAACCTATTTTGGAGGGGAATTTTGAAAAGAAAAACCCAAAATAACATTTTCTCCACTCATTTCCAGTTTCTATTATGAATGGTAAGGGCAGGGCAGAATCCAGATAGATACATAGATGTGATAGCCAAATAAAGAAATGAGCGTCTTTATTTATACAATCTAAGGCCGTTCAATTCACTACCTAGTAAAATTGGTGCCAGGCAATAAAATGACTGTTGGATATAAATTGTCCATTTTCTGATATTTCATAGATGGATAGATAGATAAATAGATATAAATGTCAGAACACATGAATAAACTGAACCTAGCAACAGTGATTAAAGCAGTCTGCAGTTGGTAGTGGTGATTAATATACATATATATATATACACATATATATGCATGTATATTGGGGGGGGGATCCAGGAATTAGAACAGGGTGGGTACCAGATGGAAAAACCTTTTGAATGGTGTCTGTATAGGGAGGGGGTGTAAGTGGAAACATTTATTTGTACAAATAGATATGTGAAAGAGAAATTTTAAACACCACTGTTTTTAAAATTGAATCTACATGGGATTATTTGTTTTTTTTTTATTCATAGAATTTGTTTATCTAGGTATTGAAAAATAATTTTACAGTACTTTATGGGGGTTGGGGTGGGGATTTGGACACCCTTAGACTCCTCTCCCTTGGTCTGCATCTATATATATATATATATATATATATATATATATATATATGTATATATATATATATATATATATATATGTGTGTGTACACATTGGTATTTGAGTGGGAGCATACGTTGTATGCATATGTATATGATGTTATGATGTTAGTTCATTATAACTTAATCTTTATCCCTGCAACGACAATAGCTGATGAGATAAGCCTCAATAATCCTCCCTTCTGAACCGACCATATCATCGACCATATTTTTTGTTCAACATCTCTTCACTGCGGTCGACTTGCATCGCAAGCAATAACTTTTGTATCCCTTACTGGGTCCCGGCATTATTGCCCGTTCAGAGTTTAACCAAAATGAAAGAATCAAAGCCATATATAAAACAAAGGAGTAAAAGACCAGGTGTGTAAGAACAACATTTCTTCAAATATTTTCTTAGACTTTTTTTCTTTTTAATATCTTTCTTATATGTAGCAGTTTCTGTGTGAATGTGTTTCATAGTGCAAGGAATTATTTCTTTACCAAAGCGATTACATTGCCATGGTAACACGAGCATTACAGATTTTTGTTTTTTTTTGTTTTATCTCTTATAAACCTCTCCTCTAAACAGTATGTCACGTGATTGAATCGAAGTCTTTTCCATTTCTTTGTTTATTTGTCTGTTTATCTATTCATTCTTTTTTTCTTCATTTTCATTATGGCTGAATTGTCTCCCCTTATTGAAAGTCACATGATCAGTTTATTGTTTTTTTTTGTATTTCACACGTGTATACTGAAATGTCATGGGCTGGGTGGGATGTGTAGAGATGGAAGTCGAAGGCTGGTGGGTTGAATGTGTGACAGACTGGTTATGGGACTTCAGCATTACTGCCACGCCTTTGATCCAATGCCTGTAAGGTTGTCCTCTTGCTTTCCAGTTTTTTTCCTTATGTTTCACTTCCCCCTCATTTTACTTGAACAGTCCTTCAAACCCACTCCCAGTTTCCCTAGCTGATTAATTATGGATTATGAATTGATTACATCTGTTCAAAACAGTTGCTTTCTTCAATTTTTTTGTTCAGAGATTTGAAAGTGTTGACATTTCTCTTTGAATCTCTAACAGAAAATAAGTAGTAAACAAATAATCCTTTTATGATTTCATCTGTTTATGACCTTTTATCAACATAAGTCTCTTCATCTTTTAAGTTGGTTGGGTTGGCTATGAATATATGTGTGTATGAAATAGATTCCATGATTTTGAACTGGCATTTTTCAGCTTCCATTCTGTAATGCCTGTGTCTGAGCTAATCCACTTGAATATGAGCCAACTTGATTTAAACTGATCTAAAAATCATTTCCTTCAAAAAATTTACTTCAAGACAATATTAAACCCTGTATGCAAAATAATTTCAAATTTTTGAAACCCATAATAGTTTAAGATGCACCCAACACTGAAATATTTCACAGACCCCCAATTGAAAATTTGAAAACTGTCAAAATCAATCAAATGTTAACTCCTGTTCAGTCTCAGCATATTTTATTACTCACTTTAAATGAAACACCTGAAACTCAAATTAAACTCATATTCTCCAAAGCTTGTAATTTTGCCAATAAATATTATCTCGAATTTTTTTGTTTCTTATTAGATGGAGCATTGTCAAGCATTGTTAACTCCTAAAATCATGAACCGCATGAAACTGCCTGTCATAATTGACTGTGGAACTCTTCAATTAAAAGCATAAAAATAGTGGAACTCCTCTGTGAATTGAATACAAAAAATTTTTAAAATTCACCAATCGGTAAAAAAAGGAGATAATTTCAGACAAAAATTATTTCCCTTGAAATTGACAGTCTGTTCTGTTTGTATGAATTTGAGTGTTCATTTTTTAGCAGTATTTTTTAAATCAGTTTTAACTGTTTTTTATCACAACTACTCTGGCTATGGCCCTCAGAAAACAGCTCAGATTGAAGACAAAGAATAAGCGCTAGTCGAGACTTGAATTTGCATCCCTTTTACTTCAGGAAACCTATCTATATACAACAGCGGCTGATTTGTTTGAGCTACTCAAGCTAACAGTTCGCAGAGAGTCAAATCTAACCATAAAAACATGCTTTTTGTTCTTCCCTGATCATTTGATGCCACATTTGATGATAGTATTTATTGTAATACTATCAGTAGTAATATTATCTTGAATCAAAAAAAAAAAAAATTGATGAAGTATAGACAGGTTTTGCTGATTGAAGGGATGTGAGTTTGAGTCACACCTGGAGCTTATCCTTTATTTCTAATCTGCACTGTTTATTGGTGGCCATAGACTGATGGCCCGAGTAGTTGTGATAGAAAGCAATCAAGATTGATAATGAAGAGATTCTAGTCAAAAATTAATAATGATTGACTAGGCTTCATCTGATTAAAAAATAAAATCGTGATAATATTATTCCTAATACTACTAGTGTACATAAAAAAGCAATAACAAACAAACATTCCAAGGGAAATTATGAATCACCATCACCGATAAATGCTTCTTTTCCTCATAGATTAAGTAGCAATGGTGGTAAAATTAAATTACCTTGATGAAAATACTATCAGTATGGTTTGAATCTTTAATTTATAGACATAAACTAATGGACCAATTTCGCATAAACTGAACCCCAAAATAAAAACCTATTTAGAGGAAAGATTTTCAATAAATTAAAGAAAAGCACTTTCATAATCATTGAGTATCATCATGCAGAATTTCAAGTTTCTACAATGAGCAGCTATGGTTTGGGAAAAGTCTGGATGGATAGATATATATGAATGTAAGAACACATGAATAACCTAAACCCAGAAACAGTGATTAAACCAGTCTGTTGTAGATAACTGCGATTAATATCAAACTGAATGATCAGGGAACAATGAAGAGTAAGTCTTTATGGTTAGATTTGAACTTCTGCCAACTGTAAAGCTTTCATAACTCAAATGACAGAGCAGCTGGTTCAGATAATCAGACTTCCTGAGACAAAAGAGATGTGAGTTTAAGACTCAACAAGAGCTTATTCTTCACTTCTGATCTACGTTGTTTCCTCCCTGATTCTGACTGTTGGTCTGGGTAGTTGCAATGAAAAGCAACTAAAATTAAGATGAAAGTAGTACTCATCAAAAATTGATAATGATCAACAAATGTTTTCATGGTTTTGTTTTTCAAGCTCTTTGAATCAAAATAAGCATTGGAGCAAAGATTTGCTAAAATATCCAACCCAGTCAACAATTCGGTATCCATTTACTCAACTGCACAACGAAAATTGAATGTTCATTTCAAAGGAGATAACTCCAAATTGAAATGATCCCCCTTTGACTATTTAATGAATTTTTTTTTATTCATTCAATTCATAAAAGAGTTTAACTATTCTTATGCTATTCATTGATGTATGTTACTAGAATCGACCTGGAAAAAAAGCAGAATAATTTAAAGTCAAAAGAAACTTTGTAAAACTCTAATAAATAGTCTTTGAAATATCTTTTATCCATTTTTAAAGCTAACATCCTGATCTTTTTATGTTTTTTTTCATAAATACTCACAAAATTAGATTGATTAGATACCTCAATTCACATTTATATATCATCATCAATCGATACAAGTTCACTGCTGGACAGAGGCTTTTCCCATTTCCTTCTATGATGACTTTGATTGCACCAACCTCTGCCACAATGGGTTAACTTTTTGCTCCACCTGTTGTTATTTCTTCTCTTTAAGTGTTCAGCCCATTTCCTATTTTGTTAAACCAACTAAAAACCAAATGAGGATTGCACAGAGAGTGATGGAAAGAGTAGTGTATGTGGACAAGAGTGAAATGTATACAAAAAAATCAATTGATAAAAATAGAGATGGGCTTGACACTTAGCAAGAGGAAATGACAATAGATGGAGTAAAATGTTAACTGATTGATGTCTATAGAACAGTAAATGAACTAAGAATGAAGGATGGAATAGAAAGGTTTGCCAGTAAGACATGGTAGAAGTCAACACACTCAAGGTTGACATGGAAGGAGATGGAAAATGTCTTTGTCCAATATTAGACTTATTGTGGCTGATGATTATGATATATGCAAATGAAGAGTGGTATCTTTATCAAATATAGTTTTATATAGGTGTTATATAATTATGTCTAACAATAAATGAAATAAGATTATGAATTTATGATATATTCATATATATATATATATATATATATATATATATATATATATATATACAATATATATACATATATGTTTTATATATATACATATATATATTATATATATATATATATATATTATATATATATATATATATCATATATATATCATATATGTATTCATATTGTATGTATATATCATATTGATTAATCAACTTTAAGGTTAGTGGAAAAAATTGTCAAAGTCTTTGGTTGAATATGTTGGTTGAGAATCAACTTGAAGAAGTTTTTCTGTGTAATTAGTATTCCTGAAAATGATATCATAAGTTGGTTTGCTTGCCATCTGAGAGAAAAAACCGACATAACGAATTTAATATTCATATGTGTGATCATGAGATGACATGGACAGCAAGTCACGTCTGTTATACTTACTGATCCCTCATCATTAAAAACATTTTTTAAGTAACCTACGTAAGTAAGCCCTGTTTAAAAGAATAAATGATATGTAGTATAAAATGATAACCATATACAATATACATAATAACCATATAAAATGACAAACTATATGTATGACATTTGCTGTATAGTAAGAAAGGGAGGTGGTATTTGATCAATACTGCTTTGCTGCCATGTTAATATGACTCTTTTATTCTTAAAATCCCCAAAATTGTTACATGGTTAATCAACTGATGATTCAAACAAGAAAAAAATCATACATTGTACCATAATAACATAGTACATGTTAAACAGGGGAAAAATACTGAAAAAATAACAGAAATTACATTTATGATAAATATTGGGAAATACATGACTGAAGTTACACAAAAAAGTTTTGAAAAAGTTTTTTTAATGTTCTATGTTTGAAGCTGTAAAAGCTTTCAAGACTATATATATATATATATATATAGATAGATAGATAGAGAGAGAGAGAGAGAGAGAGAGAGAGAGAGAGAGTGAGTGAGAGTAGGAGCTACATTTTTACACACATTTATGGTAAAGAAATTCATAATTTGGAAACTTTGCTTGGACCAATTTACTTTTAGAAATCAGAAAATAAAGCTTGAGGTGAGATTTGAACCCATATCTTAATGAGAATCCCACCACCATTGTTTATTTTCTGATCAATACTGTTTGCATGCTACCGAAAGTGAATTGATCTGAGCAAAAACTTAGTTCCCAAATTGTTAATTTCTTTACATGCCGTCAGATACCAATATCCATTCATACATATCATACATCTACGGATAAGTAGTGGCAGAGGTACAGTGCTGTTTGAGTTCACCACAATGCTGGATCAGCAACCCTGTGAAAAAAAACCCCAATATAAATGAACAAAATGAAATGCATTTCCAAACCTCCCTGATGGTTGCTGACTTCCACTATTCAACATTCGTCACTTCTAAAACACAATATTCTTATTAGAGAGAAAACATAAGAAATGACAGGCTTTGGCATCTAAAAAGTTATCACTGCACCCCTGAGTATAGGATTCCTTGTTAGGAAACATACATTCCTACTCAAGACGCTTATGGTGAAACCACTTCAATGGAGCTTCAATAGCCATGTGTCAAAATTGTCTGCTAATCAAATGTACAGTGGCGACATTATATATGAAGGCAGAAGTTTTTTTACTGACATGAAAAGTAATCAAACACACTATTAAACACAACGACCGAGATAGATGATAAACATGAAATCAAATACTTTGTCCAAAGATCAAAAGAATACTCCATCAAAGGGATAAAAAAAAAGAAAGACTTATTTTACAAATCTGACCGTGTATTCAGTCCGTACTTTTGCTAATTAATCAAGATTTATATGTTACAATAAACTAATAATTTCATGAAATCACAAGGAATTTCGAGAAATCCCTGAATATTCTAGTTATTCATGAAATCCCAAGTTCTACAATCGGTCAAGTAATGGTTGAAAGGTTTGTGGTACTGACTGTAACTACTGTAATGAGTATGATCCTCACTAGGTGCCATACCAACATGGCCTTGTATCAAACCAAGCTGTATATACACTGCAAATACTGAAGCAGAATATCAACACAAGCTGCAGCAGCTTTTTACCGTTTGCCATAAGACATGGACCATCCCCAAGACCTCTGTATCATGGGTGTTGGACACAGTTTCGCATATGATCTCTGGGGATCCCCGTTGTGAATTGTGATGTTCAGCAGTTGTCTGCCATTCTTGAAACATGACCAACCTATTAACATTTATGTTTTCTTCTGGTTTCTCCAATATCTGACCCATGTTTATTCTCTCTATCATCTCTCTGTGTTCTCTCAATGTGGTTTTATACATGATCCTCTCCAGTGCACATTGTATAGTTCTTGGTTTGAGGGCCAATCTTTTTGTCAGGTTTCTGCTCCTATCAATAACTATCGGGAAGATACATTGGTTGAAGACCCTTCTTTTTAAAACTAATGGGATTTTCTTGTTCTTGAACGTAAGAGCCTGCCAACTAAGTTTAGCCAAGTTTGAAATCTCTTTCTGTAATATATATTGCGAATTCTAGTTAAAAAAAACCTTGGTTACAAGAAATAGCCATTCAGTGGGACCAATTTGGCAAGAACAGAATCAAACAAATGCCATGTTTAATCCTTTTATGCAGATCCTTCAAAGGGAATGATCCCGCAGAAGGACCAAAATTTGTAGTCCCAATGTGTTCCACCTAAGTGGATTCCACAATATTGGAAAATAATTTATACAATGCAGGGGTTCTTCTAATAATCTTCTGGCACATTAATTTCAATATTCTAAGACCATATCTCAAAAGTTTGGATGAAAATGATGATTGTCATCTCAAAATTGACGTTTGTTTTTAAATGGATCGGAATTGCAATAAAATCACCAGTGAAATAGTAATTCCAAAATTTTATTGATTTATTGTAAGATATAATAGCCTATCTGCTTCATAACACCGTGTTTGATAAAACTTTGGGAGCAAATTTAATAAAATTCTCAATAAGATACGAGCTGTACTAAATTGAGAATCATATCGACGAAAAATTATATTTGTCACTCCATAGAAACTATCATATGACCAACATCTTTTAGCAACATGCCATGTTGGGGGTGATCAATCAAAAAATTGGAAAAAGGAGAGGATCAATGGATGTTACTTATCTCGCCTTTTGTTGGGCATTGATCGCTAAAAAAGTAATTTTTCAAAATGTGAGCATGAATGTGGCTGCTGGACTCAAACTAAGGGACAAATTCAGCTTACATTGACCCCCCCTTTTCCCCCTTTTGATCCCTCTTTCCTCACTTTAAACCCATTTAGGAGTGGAATTTAAAAAAAAAACGTGTTTTTCTGGACATGAATGTTCAAAATTTCAGCCATCCGGCTCCATTGCACAATACATACATAGCTAGCCAGACCAGTTAAAAATATGAAGAAACCTATGTTGACAGTTTTAGTTGATGGTTTCTAATCAATGACAAACCGACCAGAGTGAAAGAGTTGATGCAAAATCTTTTATGTGTATGCTGCTTTTTTTGACTTAGTTTCTTCCCAAGAGTCATTTACAGGAAGAAAACCAAATGTTCTGAGAGAAGAATATGGAGGGCCTGCTCCAATGATTCTGGATGTGGGATGCCTGAACCACAAGATGGCAATTTCAATATATAAGGAGGAAATCTGGAATTTGGACATGAAGAGTGAAAAGCCTTCCATGGCTCAAATGATTAATTCCTAATCATACAATACTATTAATTCCTAATTACATTGTAGATTCCATGGTAGCCAATGCTCATCTATGTAATTTATGATTAAATTATTTCTGTTTTTTAGTAAGGGGAATACAAAATTTTTTGAGCTTTTGAGATGGGGCTTGGTGCAGAAAGGTCGAGAACCACTGGTCTAATTTTTTAATTGGTAAAACGAGTTTTAATTTTTTAACTGTTTATGAAAATGGATTATTTTGAATGCTCAAAAACATCATCCATTCATTATTTCATCTCATGGCTACAACCTGGCATCTGTACTTTTCATTTTAGAAAATATTTGTTTCTTTTCCACTTTAGCAATACTAGGGCAGTGCTTATTCCAAACATGTACGGTTGGAAGGGGCCAAACTTAATTGTGTGTGGAGCAGCCTATCATAATTGCCATGTGTTGCCAATTTGGGTATTTTTTTTTCTAAATACACACTAAATTCAAATATAATATTCCACTAAACCTCCAGAACGAAGATAGATCTAAAAACAAAAACAAAAAAAGGGGAAAGTTATGTTAGTACTCCCCCCTCCCCCCAACATGCCTTGACCAGGGCTTGACTGGCCATAAAAACAAACATTAGATTAGATTCAAAGACAGCCACATCCATGTAGTAAATTCTTGCCGCCCTCAGCCGGGAGTTGTACATGAACTCTTTAACAAAGTAAGACGAAAAATTCAATTTTTTTCAACCCCTAATAGTAATCCCCAAAATCTCAATACTGCAGCAAGAACCAGATGAGTACAATTGAATTTGCTGTATTTTTTATTCCTTTATTTATTCATTTACTCATTAGTTCATTCATTGAGTTTTGTTTTTCTTTTATATCTAAATTTAGATGATTCTAAAAAGGAGATGATAAAGCAAGAGAATAACTTTTTTATTGATCAAGCCTTTTTCTAATTTTTTCCAAAATTTTCAATTCATTTAATATTTATGGTATTTTTGATCTCCATTTTACAGTGATCTACTGATCAGCATTCTATACAGATCAGTTCACGACACAAAATATAAGCATCACTGGTATGCCCATAAACTGAGATATGATATCTAATCAATACCCTTAGTGAAATTTAAAGTTCAGTGAAATTCAAAGTTCAGTAGGAGTTTCCCTTGGAATACTAGAAGTTTATTCTTCTTATATTCGGAAAATCCTATTGCCTTGGAAAAATGATGGGCACCCCCTAGCAGTTGGTAATCTAAGCAACAGTCCATGTTGCCAATATTTAGGGCCGACACAGCACATACAAATCTTTATAAAAGGTGCCAAAGCATTTGGGCCTCCCTCGAGGTTTAGTATTGGTATACATATATTCAGATCAAGACCCATTGAACCAATGCTTAACAGTTTGCACTTTGGTACTGTTTACTCTGAATGCCATGTTAATGTTATCAGTAGCTCGCGCAGCATTATATCCTAATTTGAAGCCATACTTGAAAATTTGTTTAACTTCTTGGGTTGACACCATTGCTATTAAGAGTTCAAAAACACCCAATAAAATGAATTACAACTCTGTTAGCACTGAACTAACAAAAAATGCAGCTACATTTGTAAGTCTTTTACTTCCAGAGGTAAAAAAATGATAGTTCATGTTGAACAACTTAATACTTATTTGGTGAACAAAATCTTCAGAAAAAAAAAATTCATGGATATATCTAAATGTCTATGAGATAATTTTTTTTTTTTTTAGAAAAGAAACAACTGAACTAGTTTCAGTAGAAGAGTCCATCATTTTAAATGTTGGATTGCAGATAATTTTATCAGTAACCAGCTAAACTAATACCCCTATGTGGAAGAGTCCTTTGTTGAAAATAGAGAAGGAGAAAAATGATGTTGTTCGTTGCAAAAATTACAATTCATTAGAAAAAGTTTCTAATTATATTTTTATATTACATCAAGATGAGAAATGTTAACTTTTTGGTAACAAATCTCCTGATTGGATAGAAAGAATCAAATCAATAATTTCTTTTTTAAATTTCTTTGTTTTTCAAATCTTCCTTCTAGCTAACAAGCAAAATCCTGAAAACTAATTAAAGTTTAGCAATGGGAAACAACGTGTTTTTTTTTTCATGCAAAGAAATTATTTTTGTTATATTTTCCTTTTGTTTTAATTGAAAAACACAAAACAAGTATGACATCACAAATAACACACCAAGTTTAAATTCTGACTAAAATCTATGGAAGAAATATTTTAAGAAACTGTATCCTGTCTTTTGCAATCTTGCCATACCTTGTGAACATGGAAAGAGTAATTTCAATGATATGTTTGATTAGCATGAACTAAAATAGTTTTCAATCAAAATTATCAAGGAATTTTCAATTGTATTAATTTCAGGGCAATAATGGCTACTTCGAAATACTTGTGCTAGACCATTGATGCCTTATTATAGGAATTTTAAATAATATTATTTCAATAAATATTAGTGTGATTTTTTTACCACACTTAAAGTTTGTCGAATATCTTGACAAATTTCCTGAGAATTCATTTAACCTTTGTCATATACACATAGACTCACCAAAAGATGCGCACTAAATAAAAAGACACAGAATAATGACAATTGCAAAACAAAAGACACACACACAAACAACATACACAAGTAACAAACACACTAAATTGCTTGTTATATTGTATTGTCTAAAATTTTGGAATGAAATATGATTACAATGAAAAGTTTGTATTTTTTAAAACAAACTAGTTGTTCTTACCATCATATTTCACTTGGTTAACTCTCCATTCTTCTTCAGGTGAATTTTCCATCCAGTAGATAAAGTTAAGGCTTTACAGCTGTTGAGATTATACCATAAATACGTGTGTTAAGTTTTACTCTTTGAGACCATTTTTTGTAGCCTATAGTTTGGGGATTGAACATTACACAAGGTATGCTTTTGAAACAGTAAAAATGTTTGGTTGAGTTTTATTTTATATACAATCAAGATAATGTTATTATGAATGTTGTTTTCCTTTCTGTATCCCATTATATTATACAGTAAGAAAAAGTACATTATTCTCTAAATAGAATACTGATCGTATTAGAAACTGTCAACAAAACTGTAACAAAACTGTCATCATATGTATGTATGTATCATGGTTACACACAAATGGAGATAGAAGGCTGAAAATTCAAGTATATACTCCTTATTGTATCTAGGAAAAACAGTAACTTTTTAAAAATTGATGCTTAGTTTGCTGCCAACTACGTTTTTAATGATCCAACAAAAGGTGAGAGAAGTGACTTATTCATTGATCACCCCCAATACAGCTTGTTGCTAAAAGATGTTGGTCATGCGACAGTTCCTAATGTGCCTACTTATTATAATTATTGTTGTTTACAACAACAACAACAACAACAACAACAACAACAACCGCCATCACTACCACCACCAGACCTGTTATGATAGTTTTTTTAAAATTTAAAACTGATGTTGGATATGCTAGGAAGAATGAAAATATTACATGTATCAAAAAAGTACTAGGCTAGGCATGAACGATGAGATATTTTCCCTTATGAGTATTGCTAAGGGGGAACATGTTTCCATTTCAAGTATTCATTTTACATGTACTGAATCTATTTCTGGTGAATCTAAAATTCAGACTCAAATCTTATACAGAGTATTTGATAAATCCATGCAAAAAACAGGTCGAACATTACAGAGACGAACATTACATGAGAATATATGGTACGTCTTCAACATTTTTTGTTTTGAACATGTAACATTCATTTGTATACAGGATTACCAATTCCAGAAATTAGGTCTGTGCTGACAGTCAAGATTATCTATTGTTTCAAAATTAGCCTTATAGATCAGGCATTGTCATGGTAAGACAGGGTCACAAGGATGAGGGATGCTAGTTCAAATCTCACTGGAAGCTTGTTCTTTTATTCTGATTCATGCAGCTTATTTAATGGTCTTATGTAAATGGAAAAATGTCCCAAGGTTGCAATAAAAAGCAACAAAATAAGATTGAGGAAACACTAGTCAGTAATCAACTCTAATATTGAACTGAGTGATTTTGTGGTTTGCTGGTTATAACACTGGACTCTCCTACTGGAGGTGGGGGTGGTTAAAATTTTACTGGAAAAATTCCTATCCACTGTTTTGAACTGTGCACTGTTCCTGGTAAATAAATTTGATATTTTTTCTAAAAGAAAAAGACCCATTTCAATCCAAATATATCTGAATTTTTTTTTTGGTTGGGATTAATGATTGATTGAATGGAACCCCTCTGCCCGGATCTGGAAAAACACATAGCAATGATCAGTAAACTAATCTTGCTAGCCATTGTTAGTGGATTTGATCCTCATGGGATATCCCAGTATAGATGGTCTGATATCAGTTCATGCTGAGTTACTATACTTATATAAGGAGTCATGTGATTTTCTTGGTTTACTCCCAATCAAAATGTTTCCTGATGAAAGTACAAAACTTCCCATCTTTTTGAATTATGAACTTTTCAACTGAAACAAATAAGCTATAATCTTCTCTTAGAAAATAATTTCAGAGAAATTTTGAAATATCTGTGATTTTTTGTGCAGACATTTACTATTTGACAATAATCACTCATTTAATTTGCATTTTGTGTTGTAAAATAGTCAAGGGAAATAAAAACCTCAAAAATATTGTCAAAGTAGTAAAGGGTCCTCAGATTTCATTGGTGTAGAATTGTTAATGGACTCATGAAATCAATGTTTCCTAGTGGTCAGTTTTGTTGGGCCAGATCAGTGGTATAGTGCTGTGGGAACTTTTGAGGGGAGTGGGAGCAGCTTTCCCCCTTATCTATATGCCAACAAAATTCCTAACTTGAACAATTCACTGATATGAAAAATTAGCCAACATAAGCCCAAATACTCATCCCAAATAGCCTCAAAACGTTCCTGAAATTGGTTAAGGTGTGCAGTGTTTTTTGCTTCAACACCCCCTTCATAACAATATGTTGCTGGGTCAAATCATTCAAATTGTTCTCTTGATTCAGATGCCAAAAGGTGATGTTGTTCTGTGATGCTTGATCATCGTGTATTTAATAGTAGCTGTTTCATTGTGATCTTTGGAGAATGAATTATAGTACAGAGCACTGACTACGAGTTGATAGCTCTCTTTATGAGATTTTCAGATAATGTTCTCTCCATCATTGGTCAGTAGAGTGAGGAAACAGAACAGATAGACAACAGATATGACCATTACTGCGATGGTTAATTTTTTGAAATGGAGATCAGCTTGCACACACTGGTTCCACTCTTTAGGCTTAGTGCCTTTCCACAGTAGCTTGGCAGACTGAGATGGTCAAGGTGGCTGCCAAGCTGTATGTTTTTACCTGAATAACCTTTTAGGTGGCCTTATTATTTAAATCAAAGCTGGGGGCCAGGAAGTGTTATCATGTCATTCTCAAGGGCATTTGTCCAAACTGAACATAAACTACCTCAGCTGGAATTTGAACTTGGTGTGCCTATTCCATTTTCCAAACTGTTGGAACTGACCCTAATACTATACTCTTAAAATATCACTTGATATCACACCTGAACTAAATGGGAATATTACACTTGAAATATTAGAAACCATGAACCAAAATTGACAACAAATGTTTTTTCAGTTTTCAAGGGAGTCTGGCTGGCTATATATAGAAGGCTGGAAATTTAAAAATTCATTCTCATCTTAAATAGGTTTTTGATAAGAGATTCAATTAGCAATTTAAGTATGCTAAAATTTGTCCCTTCATTTATAAGTGGCAGCATTCACACTTGTTTTTTTAAAAATCTAGCCTTTCTTAGTGCTCACAACAAAAGTCGACAGGAGTAACTAATTCATTAATCACCCCTTTTTCAAATTTTTTAATTGATCACACCCTTCACGACATGTTGCCAAAAGATATTGGTCGGATGAAGTTCTCTATTGAGTCACTAACTAGACATGTTTTTTAAATTTTTTACCTGGCTAGACTAATTAGCTATTATATCACATGACCTCATCTGTGCAACAATAGTAACAGTAATTCTATGACTTCTCACTGATTTGATATCATATTCTTCTTCTTCTGGTTCCATATCTTTTGACACAAAATGGCACAGTAGTTATTCACTGAGTCTGATAGCAGTGATTCCGTACTCCTTTAGCCAGCATGCCGAAATTTTGATTCCTTATGTAATACTATTATTGAAGTGTCACTCACATATACAAGAATTTAACTTTCAGGTAAATACTTATTGATAAGTGGCCTATCTTTCTTATACATTTGAAAAACCAGTACTTAAACAAAATACAACTAGAAATGGCAAAAAAAGAAATACTTATAAAATTAGGATGATAAAATAAAATTCAAAAGTGAACTTGATTTTAATAAGTTTTTCAAAGTCCATCACTTCTCACCTAAAAAGCCATAGTGTGTCACTGCTGACACACATGTCATAGGTTTGCCATCACCTTGGGATGTCCCTTGTTGCTGACATTCCAGACTTCTGTTTTTAGTTGGCTGTACCATTTTTGGAAATTGCAAATCTGGAGGTCATAAAATGTGATGGGTGAATGATTGGCCTTACCATACTGCTCGACATTGCTTAACTCCATTTTATTGTAATTACTCAATCAACAACAATAGATCTTTTTTTCCACTTAAATCATAAACATACTATTGTACATAAAATCCTTTTTTACATAAATCTTAAACACAAATTATAATTTAAGTACTGAATCTCATCATAAATAAACACTACATCTACAATAGATACTTTTTTTTTTTTTGAGTTGTAATAGACCCCAAATCAAGGTGGAGATAGAATATTGACTTTCAAAGATCTCACTATTCAATGAGCTAGTTGACAATTAATGGAAGTTGAACATAGTATAGAGATCAGTCTCTGCCTTGGGAAGATTAACGAAGTCAACATTGGAGACTCTCTACATGACCCCAGCCGGTTATTGCACCTGGTATTCTCAGATGGTCATCTGTCTAGGCACTGACCAGGCTCCACATCGCTCAACTTTGGTGATTGTTCAGGAAACATAGTGTTCAACACGGTATTGCATTAATTACTATGAAAATAGGAAAGAGACTGAGTCCACCTGCTTCGTTTTTTTTTTTTTTAATATTGGCAAAGATATTGGCAAAGACAAAAAGAAGTGTAAAAAATTCTGATGCAATTAGACAGGCTTTTGTGTCTGGACCACATGTGTTGATTCCCATAAATCCAAGCAAAGGTGAATATCTATACAGTCTGCCTTGCTTGAGATTTGAAAGATAATGAGAAAAAATAACAAAAGAGAGCTATAAATGTGTGGGCATTCAAGAGATGTATGAATTGATAAGGAATCATTATATATGCGTGTGTAAAAATACACACACACACACACATACATACATATATATATATATATATATATATATGTATATATATATGTATATACATACATATATATATATATATATATATATATACACACACACACACACATATATATATATATATATATATATATATATATATACATATATATATACATATGTGTGTTAATATAAATTGTGTTATATTATATTGAAACTCTTATTTGAAATGATCTCCAGTTATTATACTGGAAATGTGCATTTGGTCTAGACAACGTAAATAAAATAAACGAATAAACAAATTAAGGAAAACAGGGTTACTGCAGGATATTCATTGTGTAATAACGGGAGAATATTTCAAATAAGTTTTAATATGGTATAAGGCAATTTCCTATCATTCGGCCAGATCATATATTCATTTCTCAATAACATATATCTATATATATGTATAAGTATATA
This sequence comes from Thysanoteuthis rhombus, assembly GCA_963457665.1. Lineage (NCBI taxonomy): Eukaryota > Metazoa > Mollusca > Cephalopoda > Oegopsida > Thysanoteuthidae > Thysanoteuthis > Thysanoteuthis major. The sequence continues at coordinate 43,476,264 of OY735220.1, read as the reverse complement.
TATATATATATATATATATATATATATATGTGTGTGTGTGTGTGTGTGTGTGTGTGTGTGTGTGTGTGTGTATATATATTGAAATGCCTTCAACCACTCCAAACAGAAATAATGTCACAAACACATGGTAGAAAGATTACACGACGGGTTGTTGCAGGATCAAAGTCCATTCCTTCTTACATTCCAATTTCTATTATTGCAACTTTTGTATTGTATATGTGATGAATAAAAAAATGATAGAACTGTATATATATATATATATATATATATATATATATATATATATATAGATGTGTTTATGTAGCAAATCCTAACTCTATTATATTTCAAGCTCTACTCTAAATCAACTAAATGGTTAAATTTGAATGTATTGAGCACTTCATGAAATAATCCCATTACACATTGGATATTGTATTATATTATATTATATTATGTTGTATTCCTAATTAGTGTTGATGCACATGATGAAAAACACACGTTTGAAATACAAAAAATTACCATGTCCTCAGTGCCATATCAACGGAATTTCAGGACCTTAAAAATTACATGCATCGCTTGTTCTTGATAATGACTAACAATCGTTGTAAGTACTTGAAGAGAACTTATAAGACAATGAATTTTGGAAAATTATTTCACTATCAGAATCCAGTTTAATAACCAATTATTCACCAACGAGAGAAATTGAATGAAAAACTTATCAGAAAAATTTTGTTAGTCTAACTTGATAATACTTATTTTAGAGAAAAACTGGTGGCCTACAATATATATGAATATATGTATATATATATATATATATATATATATATTGGATCACCATAGGCACACAAATATATATATATGTGTAAATATATATATATTATTGTGTCATCCACAGACAGCTGTTTCATTGTATTACAACTCTTCAGTGTGGCTATAGACTATCCATTATACCATCCAGTACCACGAGGTAGGATCAAAACCTCAGCGCCAGACCCAGAGGCTGGTATCCTCCCTCTACTCCATGGAACTGAACAGTCAGTAAGGTTGAATTTTAAGCGATATATTTATTTATGCATATACATTCCCCATCCGCTAGAGTGCTCCATTTCATGTTGGAAGAGCACTGCATAAGCTTACAATGGATGACTTACCTCACTTGATATTGGATTACTGTAGGCACCCAAATGGCCTGCCCAGTGATCTAACCAAATGTGTTACTCTCTTTGTTCGTCTGCGTGTGTGTATCATCGGCCACTCTGGGTCACATTTTGGGGGCTAGTCTTAAAAATTTGCATGATTACAACATGTATCAGTTTATCAGAATGAAATAAGCCTGTGCGTATGCGTATGATAAATTTTCATGAGTAACCAAGACTCGTCAATTTAGCTCAGCCAGTAAGAGAGCCTTCTAGCAATCAGTTGGTCATGAGTTCAAATCACGGTGGGGGGATGTTGGTTTTACATATCAGTTTGCACCCCTCATTTTTGTGAGGATTGTTCTTATTATTCTTGTTATCAAAAAAGTCTTTGTGCAGGAGTTTTACAATAATGAAAATTGATTTTTGAGAGTTGGACATTTCTTTTTTTTCTCTTTTTGAATAATTTCTCTCTTTGTTTCTTTTGCAGTGGGGCATACTCCCAAACGCAATGTCCCTTTGGGCAGTCCAAAACGAGAAATCCAGAGGGCAGACATGCTAAAAATGTATTCCAAATACAGTAAGATTATAGAGTTTGACAAACTCACTGACCCGACAAAAACATGGGATCTTCAGGAACTGATTGGCGAAGGAACCTACGGGGAGGTGTATGCTGTAAAAAACAAACAAACAGGTATGTTTATAAATTGTATTGGTTTTATTGTTGTGGAGGAGGAGGAGGATGATGATGATGATGATGATGATGTTTGTGGTGAATAAATGGTACAGACAATGGTATTGGTGAGCCAACTTCAAACTCACTTAGCAAATATGCCCTTGGGAAAAGGCATGAATCCATCTCTCCTCCTTCTAATTATTGGTAAAATAGCAGAGCAGACTGATAATCAGTCTGGGAAATGAACAATCCTGATCCCAAACCAGGAAGTTGAGCCCCCTTAAGGCAGCTGGATGCCAACTTTGACTTCCGTCTGGCAGTTCCTACAGCCAGAAGCTGATGCCAAATATATCAGGCTCTGTTATCCAGTGGAATACATGAGCAAGGCCAAGGCAAGGGGATCCTATTCATTGGGCATCCCAGGATCTCTATACTCTTTACCCAGGCTTACATTCTGGAGAGGTCACCAGAGTTGTTCCATTGTCTATGGAGGAGGCGTCTCTTTATCAGTTAATTCAATCAAATCCACTTTCAACTCTTCATACAAAAAGGAAATACAAAAAAGGTTTTACAAAATGAAAGCTGTGAATTTTCTTCTATAATCATCCTGAAATTGAATTAGGTGTCTAAGTGTTTAGTGGTGAAATTGTGACTCAGTTGCATGAGATGAGCGATCAATTACGAAAAGGAAAAGATAAAACACCAACAAGGTCAGATTTACATGAAAGCAGTCACACTGTTCATTATATAGATAAATTATTAATGGAGCTTTTACTTTAAACCTCTTTAGATTGCAAGCTCAGCTATTACAGTCTGGAAAAGAAATAACCAAAAAAATACAACTCCCAATTTCATCAGGTATAACATATAATGCAATTAGGAAAATTCTGGATAGTTGTGGCTCTATACTGAATGTAAGACTACCACTTGATTTTGATCGATGTTTACAAAAAATAGATCTGGTTTGTCACCCAATAGAAATCGTCATGCAACCAATGTCTTCTGTCAGATTGCCATATTGGGGATGATCATTTTTTAAAAAACTGGTAAATGGGTGATCAATGAAGTTGTTGGGCAGAAATCACTGGAGTCAAAATTTAAAAAAAAAACAAGGGTGATACCTTGTTAGCAAGACCAAACTATTAGATATATATATATATATATATATATATATATATATATATATATATATATATATATATATATATATATATATATATATATATATATATTATAAAGCTTGGGCATGTGATGTGTGTGTTTGTCTATAGTGAATAGGAAAGTATTTATACTTTAATGAATAGCCCCTTATATCAGTGCTTTTCAAACTTTTTTTCTCTCATGGCCCCTTTGGATTAGGATGGAATTTTTTTCATGATCCCCTATTCAATAACTTATGAGTAATAGGTGCTGAGTCTATACATAATTACCTAACAATAACTGAATGTAGAAAAAAAATGAAGACTTTTTTCAAGATAGTCAATCCATTTGAACAAATTTCAAATTTCAAATTTCCTTTAATCTTTCCCAATGAGTTGCATAAACTGGTCATTCCTAATTTCAGAAATTCAGCTACCTACATTTGACAACAGAATCTTTTTCAATTAATCTGTATATTTTGAAAAAATGATTTAGTCCTCTTGGACATTTCTCCCTTTGGATGTTTCTATGACTCACAATTATCTTTATAACTCCTGTTAACTCCTGGGGGTTGTGACCCCTAGTTTTAGGAGCCCAGCATTGTATTTTTAGATTTACTTTGTTTGCTACAATAATTATTGAATGCTTTTGGGAAAAGTCTGGCCATCAGCAGCCATTTTCATCTTTTTTTTATAACTGGCGTTGTATGGGAAGGCATTGAAAAATCTTACAATAATTCATATCAAGTTTTAAACCCTCAAAAGAGACTGAATTGCTACTCAGGAACAGGCGCAATAAAGTTTTCAGAGCCCAGCATTATATTTTTAGGTTTACTTTTGGTTTATAGGTAAGTCCTCTAGCTTGTACACTGAACAGCAGTGCTCAAGCAGGCAAGTCATTCACAAAATAAAATGGTAAATGTGTTGACTTGAGAAAAGGAATTGGTAGCCGTCTTATTTGCGTATGTACATTTCTAAAATAAATCATAATGATTTACTTTACCCCCTGATCAATCGTGTCATGGTTTTTCCCCACCTGGGATGAAATGAATATACTGTTAGAGGTGTAATTCAGGGAACGGAGATGGGGTGATTTGAAAACACCTCAGAGGCCTCGATGGGGAGGAGTCCCCAAAAGCTTTATAAATAATAGCTTGTGTAATGCATTTCTGCTGACAATATTCAATAACAAATCTCTCTAAATGTTGGGGGGGAAGTGGGCCTCAAGGAGCCAAACCCCAGCCAGCCCCTAAATCTCTTGCTATTCCCCTGTATAGAGTAAATAAAAAAGTTAAACCATACCTCACAAACTAACATCAAAATTGATTTAATCATAATTTTGTTGGAAAGGTTCTAAATTTCTGTTCTTAATGGAGGAAATGAAATATCCTTCCTAATTTGAGATATTGAAGTCTGTCCTGGACCTAGCTATGATCTTCTTCATCAACATCATCATCGAATAATCCATAGTAACACTTTCTGTTTTAAAAAAGAGTTATTTCCTTTGACAATGTTATTTCCCTTGACAACAATCATCATGAGAAATCGATGCATTCGTTACAAAAATACAAAATCAAAATTTCATTATTTCAAACTTGTGAAGAGACCAACATGAAGTCCAAATCCAAATACCGTCCAATCTGGCTAACTTGTTTGACTACTCGTGATAAATACTGAAGCCAGAGTTTTGTTTCTTCTCACTGAATTCACTGTTGAAAGTATCACAAATCCGGCACTGATGTCACAACCCAAACTATTTTGATGTTGAATTATTGATGGAAATCTTTAGAAATCTAATTTCAGTTTCATACTGTTTGTGGCTTATGTTGTTAATCTTGACAAATGAGAAAGAGAGACAGATTTCAAGAAACAATTTTCAATAAGTTGATCTCATTAAATAACAATTTGCTGGGTAAATGGTGTGCCTAGTTTAAGCAGGGAAGTGGTTATCATTCTTTATAAATAACAAACATTTGATTTATCTCTTTTTAATTATTTAGTCTTATTATGAGATACGATCAAAAAGTTCCAAGACTGTCCCCTGTTGTAAAGAAACTAAGTATGGTGCTGTCATGCCACCTAGCAGGAACAGATTGGTAATCACCGTGAGTCAGCACGCCAGCTGTGAACATACAGACCATGGCTTTGTGACCACATTCAAATGCTCATTTGCAACTTTAGGATGGAACTCAAACTTGAAACTCAGCCAGGGAGACCCTTGAAATACTGAAGCAGGACAACAGCTAAAGATTAACAAGCGACGTATTTTGAGTGTCATTTGAGCTTCAAGAGTGATCAAACATCACTGAAGGATGACAGGAGGTCAGAACAACCCTCAATGAGCACTACTCCTGAAAATATCAAGGAAATTTGACGAATCCTTGGATTACTATCAATGAAGTTGCTGATATCATTGACATTGTCATATGGATCAGTTCCGAAACAGAATATTAGGTGCAAACAGCTTGATCTGTGGCATGATAGTGTGCCTGCTCACAGTGCGCTCTTTTTGCATTGCACCAGCACAATCATTGTTCCACATCCACCTTACTCACTGGCTTTACCTTTCTGACTCTTTACTTCTTTCCCGAAGTAAAGTTCAAGTTGTAAGGTTACCATTCTGACATTGTGGAGAAGATTCAGCTCTAATCACAGATGGTGCAATATTTAATGATTTTGACTAATTTTCACCTTCATCTTGATTAATTGAGTTGTGATAAAAACACTAATTAAATGGTTGGGCTATAATATTTCATCTAATAAGGAGAATAAATGATGAAAATTCCTTCGCTGATATTTCTAGTTCTCGTATGAAAACAACAAACATGGTGCCGATAGTCGGGAGTAAGGAGTGACTCTCAAGCTGAACAATGGCTTCTGCAGGCCATGAAAACCTTCATGAGAGGATGTGAGTTCAATTCTCAGTGGAGGCTTGCTCTTTATTTTCTTTCATGCTTTTACTTGTTTACTTGAATGATAGCCCAAGTTGTGATAAAAACAACTAAAAACAAATCTGGCTACTTCAGGGTCAAACATCACTCTTACTTCTAATCTGACTGAAGAAGATTATTGCAGCTTATTGTATTGTGTATACGATGAATAAAAAATCATAAAAATATTTATTCATTAGAATGAAATAAGCCCTAGCATATGGAATCTAACCAAGAGACAAACCCACAAACTGAGAAGCATGCAATGAGCACATGGGAGAATCATGCTCAACCTCACATGGAGAGATCATAAGACAGTTCAGTACATCAGGAAGAAAACGGGAATCAGAGACATCGTAGAATCTATTAGAAAACTTAAATGACAATGGGCAGGCCATGTTGCAAGAGTTGATAGACAACTGATAGACATCACAACTCATAACATGGATCCCCATAGATCACATAACAAACCGAGGCCAACAGAACACAAGATGGAGAGATGAACTGGACAAATTTAGAAAATACTGGCTTCGTGACACCCATGATAGAGAATTATAGAAAATCCTGGGGAAGGTCTATGTCCAACGACGGACGTTAAAAAACTAATGATGATGGTGATGATATCTATATGATAAATTTAGTAAATATGTATGACTTGTCAAGAGAGCAGGCTACCACTCACTTTGTCATGATTTTCAATCATGGTAGGGAAATGTTAATCATTTTGAGGTATTTAACTTTTAGAATGAAATACACAAAAATTTTAAACAGGAATTTCTATACATATGTAAGACTTGTCAATCTAGCTCAGTCACTGAGAGACACAACTACCATGATTGTGATTTCAAATCAATAATTTTTACTCCTCTAAATTTGATGAGGATTGTTCTTGTCATTCTTGTTGTTTTTGTTGAGCTTGTTATGGCAGAAAAACCAAGTCAACTCCAGGTTCGGATTGGAGTTTGACAACCAAGATGAAAATAAGGAGTAGTTAAAATCAATAAAATATTTGATTTATCATTCTCAGATTTTCAGTGCTCTCCTTATCTCTGCCAGCCATCTTGAATTCTACAGCACCAGATAAAAATCTTTCCGTCCATTTTGATTTTATTATAGGATTATTGGTTTTATTATTATTAGATAATGCCTGAGAACACCAAGCTACAGCTCTTTTAAAAAAGAAAAGGAATTGAATATAAACCCATTAACTTTTGCTCAAATCAATAAATAATTACAATCGAGGAAAGTGTTGTTTGCTAAACGAAATAAAAGTGAGCAAATCACATGACCATTATAACGTAATGGAATAGGGATAACAGTTGATAGCTTGGGAAAAAAAGTAAAAGATTTTTGATGATCAAATCAATAAACATTGACAGCAATCTTGAATAAATGAATTTTCTTATGGGGACTCAGAAAGAAAAGGTGCACAGTTTTGGCCTTGGTTTTTATACATTTTGGGGACATGTTTTTTTTGTAGCAACTTAATCATTACTTTTCCAATTGCCAATTTCCAACCTGTGTATATAATTCAGTGATATCTGTCTAGGTACTTTTTTGTCTGTTTGTTTGTCATGCTATAGAAACCTCCAAAACATGGGCAAGGCACATCCAAATTTGTACTTAGGGGAAAGTTTCAAAGTAAAATGTTTGGGTATTGATAAATAATATTACCCTATCTTTTTGGAAATACCCCCAGGTATTTAAATCAAATATGATCCAGGAACTCATGATGCTGATGATTTTCAAATAAGGTTTGATTCACTAAATACATAATTCAAATACATGATCTGCTATTTGGGCCAAACATCACATTTGGGCCTTCTGCAGGTACTAGCTGAAAAATACCCCACCATATGGGCAGGCTCTCAGCTAATGAATATAAATACGAAATACCAAAGAAACGGAAAAATGTACTTGAACTGGGTGGGTAGCTTTTCCTTTGTCTAGTTCTTCTGTTGCTGTCAGCACTTTCAGATGATTGTCATCCCCTTGAGGCCACTGCAGTAAATATTGGACAATGCTTCCTTGGCTGAGTCACATATTGTAATTATCCACTTCTCTCAAGGTACACTTATGTCTTCATGTCATGTCTACCAGTAGAATGTGGCTATGTGCTTTGCCAGATGTAGCTCCTGAAAATGTTGTGATAACTTCTTCTAGCTAAGGATGAAAGTATTCCATATGTTGCTGTATGTTGAACTCACTCACATGCACGCACAAACATACATACAGATATAGTGCAAAAAATATCAGATTCATTGTAAAACGTACATTTCAACATACTCATACGGCGTCAAAATTTACAGAAGTTCGACTGGAGATTGAAAAATATAAAAATCAAAAAATTTTTTTTTTGAAACGTATCAGGTTTTTTTTGCACTCTACGTATTTACATATATATATATATATATATTTGGAAATGCGTTATATTACTTTGAAACTCTATTTGAGATAATCTCCCTTTATTACACAGTTAATGTATCATTTGGCCTAGACAGTGGAAATACGATAAATAATCAGAGAAAATAGGGCTGCTACAGAAATCTAACCAGAGATCAATGGGGTAGCTGCTTCAATGTTATGTTGATCTTACCATTGAGTTAAACAGCTGCCAGTTATGAAAGGGCCCAAATAACTGCTTTAACTTTGAATTCTCATTTCATTTGTTCACTGTCTATACCTGCTCCATTTGCTTCTCAATGTGGACCATCATGTCATTAAGAAATGGATATATGATCTGACAGAAACAATTATGAATGCGTGATATTACTTTGAAACTCCACTCGAAATTAAGTGTCGGATTTTGATAATGGCCTAGGTTCACTTCTATAGTGACAGAATGGTTGAATTAACAATTGAAAATAACATTCCTTGTCTATGGCCTTTAATCAAACATATTAATCAAAGATTGTTGTCTCACAGTACACACATACTAGCACGCACAAGCACACATTTTTATACATAATGATATAAAAATACTTGCCATCACAGTCAGTCATTGAACAAACTGGAAGTTATGAAAAAAAAATTCCATAGAAAAATAAATAGGGTCCAAATTTTTGAAAAAACAAGTGTGATTCCTTGTTAGCAAGACCAAGCTATTAGATATATATATTAAAAGCTGTGACATGTGTATGTTTGTGTTTGTCTATTGTGAATGGGAAGGTATTTATACTTTAATGAATAGCCCCTTATATCAGTGCTTTTCAAACTTTTTTTCTGTCGTTGCCCCTTTGAATTAAGGATGGATTTTTTTTCATGATCCCCTATTCAATAACTTATGAGTAATAGGTGCTGAGTCTGTATATAATTAGTTTTTAGTCATACCTAACAATAACTGAATGTAGAAAAAAAATAAAGACTTTTTTCAAGATAGTTAATCCATTTGAACAAATTTCAAATTTCCTTTAATCTTTCCCAATGAGTTGCATAAACTGGTCATTCCTAATTTCAGAAATTCAGCTACCTACATTTGACAACAGAATCTTTTTCAATTAATCTGTATATTTTGAAAAAATGATTTAGTCCTCTTGGACATTTCTCCCTTTGGATGTTTCTATGACTCACAATTATCTTTACGTGGACTCCTGTTAACTCCTGGGGGTTGTGACCCCTAGTTTTAGGAGCCCAGCATTATATTTTTAGATTTACTTTGTTTGCTACGATAATTATTGAATGCTTTTGGGAAAAGTCTGGCCATCAGCAGCCATTTTCATCTTTTTTTTATAACTGGCGTTGTATGGCAAGGCATTGGAAAATCTTACAATAATTCAAATTCTGTTTCTTTTGAGGGTTTAAAACTTACCCTCAAAAGAAACGGATAAACATAACAAGCCTGGCTGCTGCAGGTCTAAACTACACTCCTATCTTCATTCTGACTGAGGATTACTACTGGAACATTCGTATTGTATATGTAATATTTCATAGATGTATAAAATTTGTCAGTTTGCTTCAGTCAGTAATAGAACCACCTACTGATCATTTGATTGACTAGGAAAATGTTGCTTTTATATATTTAGTGGAGAGTTCATTGCCCTAATGTAGGTGACGATTGTTGTTGTTACAGTAGAAAAAATAAAATCAACACCAATGTCTGACTTGGACTGTTTAACAATAGTTTACCTATGCCTTACAAAAATAAATTTTGCAATTTCATTGTATTTGAAAAGGTATCAGAAACATTATGATGCTCTTTATTTTTTATTCAACCAGAATGAGCCCAGAATCTTTATGCATTATCAATAAGAAAAATAAAATAAATTGAATAAGTGAATCAGTAAAGGATATTGCTCTATAACTAGCATTCAATAGCGATCCCCCTTGACAAATGTTACCGACAGAAAATATAAATAATCACATGGCATACATATAAATAGTTTTATTTCTTAACTAAAACATAGTAAATAAACATCTAGATTCTGGAGAATCTAGATTTCTTTAATAAACCGGTCATAAAAAAAGCCATAAGAGATCAAAAAAATTTTTTTTCAAAAACAAAAAAAAATGAGTTCTAGTAAAGTACTGATACCAATTTTCAAGTCTGTAAACAAAACAATATGGCGGGGAGCATTGGAATACATGAACATGTAAATATAAAAACATAATAAAACCCTTCGCCATCTTTGATGGCTATGGTTGTTTAGTTTCATTTGTACCCACTGTAGGGTAGTAGTAAACAAACTAGTTTATTAAACCATTAATAGCAAGTTCTATCACCAACCAGTGTTCAGCTAAAATGACTTTGTCTCAATCTGTGTAAAATTTCATGTGCAAAGTTTCCATTCTTGCTCAACTATTTTTCAAACCGATTCTGCTAAGAGTCAGAATGTCAATATTTGTTGGTAAAACCATTTTTTCTCTTTGGCTTTTCTTGCATAACTGAAATGTCTGTCTTCATTTGATAACAATACTCACAACATGTTACTTTTACTCCTTACTTCTTTCTGTCACATCCCACTCACTTGCCTTTTTAATATTTTTATTCCAACATATTTGTCTCAAAGTTTAAATATGATTTTTTTTTCTAACAATGCAAGAATATTGATTTTTGGTTCACATGCCATGCTTTTATGCAGACTCTGAGCCAATATGAAAGCAGCCAAAATTCTGCCTCAGGCTTAATCAGAATGTATTTTTGTTGTTTGCCCCCCTCTGTCTTGGAAGACAATGGAGTGTACACCAAGGATTAGCCATAGTTGAGCTGCAGTGCCTGTTGTGACAGTTCAGCCTGATTTTTGAGTGACAAACTCAGTTGCATGGATAGTCCGTGCCCGGCCCTGTAGGTGCTGTCACTTACCTCTGGCATCTGTGTTCACTTCATTTCCCCCACCGATCTTCTTTCTTCTTCTTACTTGTTTGGATATCTGCCATCTGCTATGGATTGCAGTTACAGCCTCCCAGCCTATTGGCTTGATGTTGCTTGCCTTTGGGTTTCTTTCACATACATCTGTGTCAGAAAGAACAGGTTAGAATGTATAAATAAATAACCGTCTAAGATGCCTAACTTCTAGAATTGGTTTGCAGTCATTATATATAGAGTATTTTAGCACTTAACTTTTTAATTCATACACATAAAAAAATTTCATTTTCAAGGGAAATAACTTCTGATAGAAATTATATCCTTTTGATGATTCAGTGAATTTTTTTTCTTTTTCAAATAACAGAAGACTATTTTTCATACTATTCATTGAAGAGTTCCACTGTCAATTTCAAGTGGTTTCAAGCTGTTGATGAATTTAGGAGTTAATGTAATGTTCCATGTATAAAAGGGCAAGAATCTATGTTTGTGAGGGTATGTGTGGGTATATGTTGGCATCTATATGAATGTGTTTGTATATGTTTGCGGGTGCATGTTAGTGTGTGTATGCATGCACATGTATTTATATATGCTTGTCTACATATGTATGTGTGTATGTATGGATGTATGGATGTGTGTGTATGCACGTTTTCTATGCTTGTGTGCATACACTTGTGTGAGTATGTTTGTGTGCATTTGTGAGTATATATGGATGCATAGGTATGTGTGTATGCATATGCATGCATTTATATGTGTTTTCTGTGCTTGTGTGGGTATGTGCATGTGCATTTTTGCATGTGTTTCTTCATATGTATGCATATATATACATGTCATTATGTGTCTATATGCATGTATGCACATTTATTTTTATATGTTGCTTTGTATGTATGATATATGTTTGTATATGCTTATGTTGGCATATGTGTGTATGTAATTTGTGTGTGTTTGTCTTGTGTATGTTTGTGTATCTGTGCACATGTGTGTTTTTATGTATGTGTTTTTATGTGCATAGACAAGCACATTTCTTCTCTCAGATACTTGTACAAATATCTATTCAACCAAAATTTGCTTATATTCCTTTTTAGAGGTTTATAGAGTACATTTTAGTCCTTTTTAATGTGTTGTTCAAGCCTCATGAAATGAATTTTACAAGAATGTTGTCAACATAATTTTGAACATAAACATGTAGAATACATTAAATAACTTCAATTGTGCAAACCATGAATATTGTTATGGGAACTGATTTATAGAAATCATTTATCAATCTAAAAGGTTTAATGGATTTACGATGTAAATCTTCTTACCATCTTCTGAAACATGTTTTCTTTAATCTGATTCGGAATTCTTAATAAACTTCTGTAGTAGATCAAGCAAATCAGTTTTATTTTGAAAAAGAATTATTTTAGTTTTGATTTTAAGATCTACATATATGAAATGCAATGTATATCCATATACAGTAGTGATCAAAAGTAATGTCTTATCAAGGAAAATTGATACTTCGAATAAAGGACTAAAGCTCTGATTTCATTACTTTGGGCCTACACTATATATAACTAATATATACATATTTATATACACACACACAAACGCATGTTGGAGAAATGGATATCGGTATGACAAGATGATGTGAAGGATGTTTACTATTTGGAAAAGAAAAGACAAGTCTGATTAGTACATCTCAAATTCTTTATTGTATGCATAAGGAAATGTTAGCTACCAATAAAGAATTTGAGATGCACTAATCAGCCTCAAGTCTTTTCTTTTCCAAATTGTCACATTAGATATGTACTTATATATATAATTATTGGATTCCTGCAGTAGCCCATTACTTTAATTTTTTTTATTGTATTTACACTGTCTAGGTCAACTGACATAGTCACTCTGTGATAATTGGAAGTCAGTTTATATAAATGCATTATTTCTTTATAATGTATATATATATATATATGTATATATCGTGGTGGCCAAATATGAAGTTTATCATTATCATGATCAGCCTTTTAGGGTCTAGCATTGAACATAGACCTTCCCAAGATTTGCCAGATTTCTCTATCATGTGCATTGTGGAGCCTGAATTTCCTTCTGAATTTGTCTAGCTCATCATACCATCTTATTTTCAATCAGTCACAATTTTGCATGAGATCTCTTGGGATTCATGTTGTGAGTCATGATATCTAGTGGTTGTTTACCAATATTGCAACATGTCCAGCCCATTGCCTTTTGAGTTTTTAACAGTTTCTATGATATCTTTTGGTTGTCAATTAGAGCAAGCATTACTGACAGCTATTATAAGTATAATTTAAGAATTACTAATGATCTTATTTTGGAAATTCATTGCCAGTGATTTTCCAATAGAAATATATAAACACAAATCATTCTGATCTAAAATTTTTCCTACTGATTTTACAAAAAATTCACATTGGGAATAAAAAGAAAAAAGATTGTTAGTGGCAAGAGATGAAAACAAGCATTACTTACTATACAGGGATATCATATGTACTAAGCAAATACCACTATGAAGGACAGGTTATTCAGCTAGTTATCATAATATCATAAATCAAAAATTAAAGAGTCAATTCTTTTGTATTGATTCAAGGAAGGTAACTTTCCCTTACATATTGAATCACTGTAGCCATGATCAACCTGACCAATTAATAAAAAAAAAAAAAGGCTAAGATCTTCCAAAACCTAGACTTGAAAAATAAAGGAATCGTAATAGACAGCAAATACCTAAGCAACCTCAGATTTCAGATGACATTGTCCTTTTTGCAGAGAAACATCATGACCTCCAACTAATGCTAGATGAACCGAATGAAGAAAGCAAGAAAGTTGGCTTTCAAATGAACCTAAGCAATACAAAGGTCATGTACAGCAAAGATGTCGAAAACAAAAACACAACGATCGAAATCAAAAACACATAGCTGAAGAAAATAGACCACTACATCTGCCTAAATAACAAATCTCCATTGAATCTTCATAAGAAGAAATCAAGCAAAGAATCATTATCATACAATTTTTTTTCGATTATTACATATACAATACAAATGTTCCAGTAGTCATCTTCAGTCAGAATGAAGATAGGAGTGGAGTTTGGACCTGCAGCAGCCAGGCTTGTCACGTTTATTGTGCCTGTTTCTGAGTAGCAATTCCATTTCTTTCGAGGGAAAGTTTTAAACCCTTAAAAGAAACGGAATTTGAATTATTGTAAGATTTTTCAATGCCTTCCCATACAATGCCAGTTATAAAAAAAATGAAAATCGCTGCTGATGGCCAGACATTTCCCAAAAGCATTCAATAATTATTGTAGCAAACAAAGTAAATCTAAAAATATAATGCTGAGCTCCTGAAACTAGGGGTCACAACCCCCAGGAGTTAACAGGAGTTATAAAGATAATTGTGAGTCATAGAAACATCCAAAGGGAGAAATGTTTGGTTTGAATAAGAGAGAGAGAGAGAGAGAGAGAGAGAGAGAGAGAGAGAGAGAGTATATACTTAAAATTTTTTTTTAATTAAAAATTTCAACTTTTGTTGTCCTACTGGTTCTGTAACTTTGAGACTGATCATTCCGGTTGCTCAGCGCCTTTGATCTTGCCAAGTCATGTATTGCTATTTGTAACCTTGTATCACTGCCTGAAGAGTAGGTGGTTAGTAAAGTCTTTGGTGACAGAGAGATAAAAAGTTCATATTGTGATTCATATTTAGGCAGTGGTGGTATTATACAGTGATATGTTTGTGCTATATCTCCCTTTTGGACACACACATATGCATGCACGCATAATCACACACACACACACACACACACATATATGCACCAAAGGTATGTTCTGCTTTGTTCAGTTGTGTCCTAAAGATATGGCATGCATAGATTCACAGCTTTAAGATCTCCACTGCTAAAATAAAAATTGTTTTATTAAGTGGTCTTATCTAATTGTTATAATTAAATAAGACAATACAAAAATATTTTGGTGTTTCTGATTTCTGATTGGGAATTGCTTCAAATAGCTGTAAATGAATAATACATAACTATGAAATGATTTGATTATTTTAATTTGATTACCTCAGCAGCGGCTGCTAATTTCTGTTGATTATTCTCCTTTTCTTGTCTACATTCAATTCCACACCATTTATCTGAACTCCTATTTAGTATCAGCAGAAAAAGGACCAATAAAGCAGACGGTGTTGTTTTGTTATTTAGAGACAAGTCTGGTTGGTCACCCAATAGAAACTATCACCTGACTAATGTCTTTTGGCAGCATGCCATGTTGGGGGTGATTAATTAAAAAAACTATAAAAAGTAGTGATCAATAAATAAGTTATTTCTCTTGCCTCATGTTAGGTAGTAATCACAAAAAAAGTCCTAAAAAAAAACAACAAACAAGCATAAATGCTGCTGGACACAAATCAAGGGACCAATTTAGCATAAAATTTTTTGCAAATTCAACCCCTCACTAAAAATATATTTACAGGGAGGTAATCAAAAACTAACAAAAAACCCCATTTTTTTCTAGACACAAAAAGCAGTAAATTTTAGATTTTCAGCCTCCTAGCTCTATTGGTGAGGTTTTTGTCCATGATACATACATAACCAGCCAGCCAGCTAGCCAGCCAGACCTACTTATAAACTGAAGAAACTTATGTTGACAGTTTTTATGACAGTTCTGGTTGATGGTTTCTAATTAAGAATTTATATTGAAGGTGGCATGTTTTCAAAGTTCTGAATATAGGTACTATGTATATTTTCCTGTATTTTATTGCCACCTATTTTATTGCCACCTATCTTATTCCTTGTCTATAACACACCATTTTAGCTAATATATTCTTCAGCCTCTCTCAGAATCTGATCCGGTCTTAAGAATTCTTTTTTGGATTCCCCATTTTTCTTTTCTTCCAATAAGATTCAAATAGAATCACAGGACTGAGTTTTAAAGACTTATGTTAGTATTAGGTGGTTACATATAAATTGTAAGTTTTTCTTAAATCATAGAGAATAATGCTGAAAGTGAAAGATTTACAAATGTGTTTCTTTGTTGATTAAATGTTAATAGAGATATGATTTTTTATTGATGGAGGTTTTCGTGCCTTCAACAGCAAACATCTCTACTTGAGAAATTAAACTAATTTTCAAGTATAATTTTAAATTAAGTCATAATACCACTCAAGTTATTGATAATGTCAACAAAACATTAGGAGAGAACACTACTGCAGTGCAAACAGTTCAGCTTTGTTTTAATAGGTTTTGATGTGGAAATGTGAATACCAATAATACACCTTGAGGGAGACCCAAACCTGTCCTTAACGACTAATCAACAACAGTAGCCAATGACCCATGAACAACAGTTCAAACACCTTCAAGCGATTTTAAGACTTCAATAGAGGCCTATCGCATTGCCTTAAGGCAATAGGGAAGATTAAAAAATTATAAAAACTGGTTCCACATAAACTGAGTGAAGTGCTCCATGACATAGCAAAACTTCACACCTCTCACTGAACATGTCCAAACTTAGATAATTGGAATATGAAGTCTTGCAGCATCTACCATATTCACCAGACATTTCTCTAACAGATTTTCAACTTTTCAAGCATATTGAACTTCATATCAATAATAGAAGGATCAATAAAAGGGAATCCATAATTTCCATGTTCTGACTGAATTCGTGACCACTAAACCTAAGAGATAGCATATTTTCATTAGAAGATTGTGGAGAAAAAAGTTATTGCTTCAATGGGTCATATCTTAATTAAATATTTGCTTATTTGTTGTTGTTTGTATCATCCTTCATTGTACGAACCAATGCATCCTCCGGATAGTCACTTATGGAGCTGAAACATAGAACATAACCGAGAGACAGACCTACAAACTGAGAGGAATGCAGCGTGCACATGAGAGAATCATGCTCAACCTTACATGGAGAGACCACAAGACAGTACAGAATATAAGGAAGAAAACGGGTGTCTGTAACATCATAGAAACTATTAAAAAACTCAAATGGCAATGTGCAGGCCATGTTGCAAGGATGAAAGACAACCGATGGACATCACGTCTCACAACATGGATCCCCAGAGATCACAGAAGAAACTGAGGCCAACAGAACACAAGCTGGAGAGATGAACTGGATAGATTCAGGAAATACTGGCTCCGCGATGCCCATGATAGAGTATTGTGGCGAATCCTGGGGAAGGTCTATGTCCAACGACGGACATTAAAAGACTGACGATAATGATGATGATGATGTATCATCCTTCATCTTATTATTAAAAAAACAACAATTCATTTGTAACAACCTAATACAGTTGAACATCACAAACTTGGCAACCTCAGGATGTTGGTGTTCTAAGTTTTTGAAATTCCTGGGTTCTTGGTGTAGCATAGGGAAAGCCTACTTCAAAGTACTGCAGGGTTGGGTCATTAACACAGTTATCTGAATAGCCCAGAATTTAAGACTATCCTAATAATAACAAAATGCTCATTCAATTTTATGAAATTTCAATGCAATATCTTTGTACTGCTTCTAAAAAATTACCGACACTTTTCGGTTTTACAAAAAAAAATGCCTTGTGGCTTTTAAAACAAAATTGTTATATTGTTCATACTATGTGGGTCATTGTTACTCAGAAAAAAACGGTATTTTACGATCAATAAATAAAAATTTTCACAAAATTTGATAGTTGTTTAATTCTTGAAAATAGACTGATGTTATCGAATTCCTGAAGTCTGAGCTTGTGATTCTCAACTGTTGTATCTATTAGAGAACTAGTGAGACCAAACTCAGAAGTTGTTGAATATTTCCTGCAGCAAAGGCCAACCAGTAGGAGGATTCAAATCTCAATCATTCTTTTTTCTGGAACAAACACTGATTATGACCTCTTCATTTCCACATTTAACTTAGAATCAATTACCAATTGGATTTTTCTATTCGTATAAAATAGTTAATCAATCATTAGAAACCACCTTGTGACCTACGTCTTTAGACTGCATGCCTTTTTGGGGTCAATCAGTTAAAAAATTGGGAAAAGGGGTGATCAATTACTCCTCTCGCCTTAATTTTCAAAAAACAAGTGAGAACTCTTTAGCAGAAATATGCATTGTAAATTGAACTCCCATTGAAAAATCTTTTGGGGGCGGGGCTCAAAAACCAAAATTCTGTTTTTTTGTAAGAAAAATGTTTAGATTTTCAGCTTTATTTTTGTGGCCAGTACGTGTGACAAACAGATAGATGGATAGATAGATGGCCAGCCAGCAAGTCCCACTTAAAAACTGGAGAAACCTATATTGACAATTTTGATGATATTTTTGGTAGGCACTTTCTAATTACCAACAGTATATTTCTATTTGACAGTTAGTAAAGAAGAAAACGGGAGTCTGTGACATCATAGAAACTATTAAAAAGCTCAAATGGCAATGGGCAAGCCATGTTGCAAGAAGGAAAGACAACCGATGGACATCACGTCTCACAACATGGATTCCCAGAGATCACGTGAGAAACTGAGGCCGACAGAACACAAGCTGGAGAGATGAACTTGACAAATTCAGGAAATACTGGCTCCGCGACGCCCATGATAGAGTATTGTGGCGAATCCTGGGGGAGGTCTATGTCCAGTGATGAACATTAAAAAGACTACTGATGATGATGATGATGATATAAAAAAAATACCCTCTTAGGACAAGATTTTCAGGAAATAAACTCAGGGTTAGTGGAAGGTGAAAACCCAAAACTGAAACATTGTATATACATCTTTGACGGCATTTGTTTACATTTTTTTCTGTGATTAAACTATTTGTTTTGAATTGAATTTACTAGGTGATCTTTGTTGGAACACCTGAGACCAAAATAATAATAAATCAAAGATAAAATGAGAAATATCATCCAAAATGAAGATAATAAATTAGTCAAAAGAAAAAATTATAAATATATATATATATGGAGAGTATATCTTAGTTATAAACACTGTATAATCTGTTTTCTTTCTTTCTTTTTCTTTCTGTCTATATCTTTTCCATTCTTTCTTGTACTTGTATTCTTTCATTTTGAGAATTAATCTAAAAAAAGGAATAATATGACATAATGTGGCATAAAAGAAAAAAAAATCTCCTCTTTTTTGCCCCCTCTCTATATTGTATCTTTACCAATGCTATGAACCAATTTGAGAAAAAAAGCAATGCTGTCAACCTCTCTGTAACCGATCCCTTTTGAAGTCACTTAGTTCCCTACAAACGCTGTTAACAGATATGAAATTTGGTCTTAATATGGAATTTCCCCTGTTTTAGAGACCACTGACTTTCATTGTGGTTAAAAATGAGAAAAAAAATAGACATTAAGACATCATAAGGGACTGTAGAAATATCAACCAGCATGTTTGCTTTATTGGTATTGTGATCAATATCACAAGCAGTTTAATATGAAAACCTATTGAAAAAAAACCTATGATCAAAGTGAAAATATTCCTGGAAAGCATATGGATTTCTGGTCCATTGTATTGTGTGTTTTGCTTGGGTGTAATTTCTACAAGCAGATGTTTAATGCTTTGACTGGTTTACATCAATATTGGACAAAATAGAGGATGTTTCAGGCTTTCACTTATGTAAACTATTAAATGTATGGATTATCTAATATCATTGCCGGATTAACTATGGAACTAATGTAGTATATATGTCCTCTTGGATAATGTAATGGTTAGCATGTCTGCCTCACGCGCAGAAGGTTGTGGGTTAAGATGAATTTCCTTGAACATGCTAACTGAGTACACTCTAAGCTGTGTGAATAGGGCGGGGTAGCCCTTTGGTGGACTTGCATCCTGCTAAAAGGGTGGTCATGAAAACTTGTAGGAATAGAGTCCTGGTCTCAACCAGACTTGAAACTTGCTAGTATCATGAAGCTGATGCGTACAAAGGAAATCGGGACTTTGTCACCAGCATTATCTGCTCCAATGGGAGTTGTCTCTTAAGAGACAAACACTTTATCTTTTTTTAGAATATGGAATGGACCCTGCAGTAATATATTAGTAATAATGATAATTTACGTATATAAGGAAAATATGGTTGATTTCCCCAAGATCAGACCTTTATTCATGCACTTCCCTTAGCTCAATTTCAAAATTATACACAAAATTATACACATGACTTTTTTAAAACAAATTCAAAGTATATACTTGAGGTTTAGTGTTTGTTCCATGAAAAATGACTACAATTACCAATAACTTTCAAAACCTTATTTCATTCTGTGTTTTCATCTTATCCTAAGAAAGCTGTAATCAGTGAGACGTGTTAATAAATTGTTGATTCTACCAACAATTTGTATTTCTTTCCACACTGTCAACTATTAACATAATGCATTAACTGTTGAAAATATTTGATGTAGCAAGGTGTCATAAAAAGCAACAGTAAGTTGAATAAAAAATTAGTCATGTTTATTACTCTATTCATTTATATATATATTCAACTGTGTGTAATGTTCTGTCTCCGTCCCAATCAAATCATGGGTTTATCATATACTCTGTATAATGTTCAGGTGTGGATCTTAAGTATACCGGTGATATATTCAACTCATGTAATTTTAATTTTCGTAATTCAAACATGTTTTCCTTTAGCGTAAGTGTAAGAGGAAATTATCTGATCGTTCATGCCAAACCTAATGCTTCCTTAATGCCGTAATGTTTCCAACCTTCTCATATGTTTTTTTCTCTTCCAACTCCTGTTCTAAATAAGTAGCCTTTGATAACACACGCCACCTATTGGCAAAAAAGTGGTGATCACCTGGTACTTTGTTACCACTAGCCTAATCATCAGTACAAGCAACTTCCTCCTGGAGTTGTTTTCAAACATTTGATGAATATTTTTACTGATTCTTTCAAAAGCATACCTCATGTAATGATTAAAAGAAGGTTATTGCTTCAATGAGTCATATTTTAATTAGATATTTGCTTATTTGTTGCTGTTTTTATCATCCTTCATCTTATTATTAAAAAAAAGCAACAATTTATTTGTAACAACCTCATACAGTTGAGCATCACAAACTTGGCAACCTCAGGACGTTAATGTTCTGAGTTTTTGAAATCCCTGTAGCATAGGATAAGCCAACTTTAAAGTTTTGTAGGATAAGGTCATTAACACCAAAGTTATCTGAACAGCCCAGAATTTAAGAGTGTCCTAATAATAACAAAATGCTCATTTAATTTTATGAAATCTCAAAGCAATATCATGTAATGATTAAATTTTTAAAATTGATCTTAAAAGTTGAACATCAGATAAGTATTGATCATAATGTATGATATGGTTGGACTATTTTCCTCATATATACGTTTATTTTTTCACATTGTTTTGGCCACATACTCTCTTAGCCTTTTTGGGTCTAGAATATGGAATCATTACTCAGAATGAATGTTAGATTGAACTGGACTTGTCATATCCTTTCTTTGGACATCCTGGTTGTGTTATCAGGGTACTTCTAAGCTACTTCTCAAAAAAAAAAGCAAAACATATTACCCAATGCAAGGGAGAAAATTTGGAAGTACCCTGATAACACAACATGATGTGATCAGTCCAATCGAGCATGTGCTCTGAGTTGTGATTCCATATCCTAGAACCAATATACCCAAAGAAGGCTGAAGACTAAACGGTTAAAAAGTTGTAAAAGATGAATACACAGACAAGGAAAATAGTCTGACTCTATTATAAATATTGACTGATAGACCTTGCCTAACAAAATTGAGAATTTCATGAGTATGTACAGCAATTCATTTATTAGTATTTTGCTGGCCTTACTTGATGGCTTAGTTTGTTTGAAACTTTGTCTCTTGGGCTCTCATTTCTTTATTTTTTTGCAAACTCACCGTCAGAGTCTTTATATATTTCATGTTAAATTGTTTGAAAATGAAAGCTGCAGTAGAATGCTTTTATCTTGACAAATTTCTTCCTTTCTATCAGTTTGAAAGGAAAAAAAAAAATTGAGTAAATCACGCTGAAAATTTATCGTTTCCAGTTCTGGGCATTCAGTTGGGAAATAGTCCCAAATTTCCCAAAAAGGAAACAATCAGTCACTCAACAGAAACCATCAAGAGACCAACATCGTCTGACAGCATGCTGTGTTGGGGCTGATCAATTAGAAAACTGGAAAATAAGGATGATCAATGAATGAATTACTTATCCCAACTATTGTTGGGCATTGATCACTAAAAAAGTCTGAATTATCAAAAAACAAATGTGAATTCTGCAGGACACAAATTAAGGGTCCAATTTAGCATGAGCTTACATTGCAAATTGCACTCATAACTAGAAACCTCTTTGAGGAGAATTTTCAGCAAAGAAAAATTTTTTTCTCGAGTAAATGTTCCAATTTTCAGATCTTGTTGTTGGCTTGTACACTTGATACATTCATATAGAGATGGCGAACAAGCTAGCCAGAGCAACTTTTTTCTGTAATGTAGTGCGGGCTTGTAATCTCTTCATTGGATATTGAGCATGATTCTCTCCTGTGCATGTTTCATGGTTCTTAGAGGGTCAATCTTTTGGTTAGGTCCTATTTTCCAGCTCCATAGGTGACTATTGGGAGGATGCACTGGTTGTATAACCTTCTTTTTAGGACTAATAGGATTTTCTTGTTCTTGAAGGTTGAACTTGCTCTATCAAAAGCTTGCCAACCTAAGTGATTCTACACCCAATGGACGACAAGGCTATAAACATACTGTAAAATTAAATAAAAGTGGATCAAACATCAGAAAACTAAAAACTACCTTTTTAGCAATAGATTTATAGGACTATGGAACAGATTGCAAGAATATGTAATGCTCTCACCAGATGTAGATACTTTTGAGAAGAATTTGATATTTATCACAAAACCACAAATGTTTAAGTTTTTTAATGTCATATAAACTAAATTTATTATGATGTATGCTTGTATATACAACTTGCATATTTTTTCACACTAAACAAATGTATCATGTATTATTAGTATTTTCCTGGCTTGTTTTAGTGGCTCAAACAATAGAGGGTTGGCTCCAATTTCCTAGTCTTTTCACAAACTCACCTTCAAAGAATATATATATATATATATATATATATATATATATATATATATATATATATATATATATATATATATATATATATAAGCTCTAAAAGATGATAGGATTTTTATAGTATGGGTTGATTATCATTTCTGAATATTTCTATTTTCAAACATTGTTTACAAAAATGTATATATTCTTTGAGGGGACTTGATTTTTAAAGTATTGTTTCCGAAACTAAAATATCATAAAATTTTCATCCAACCCTTTCTAAAGGCATTTCAACTCAGTGGGTGTCTGAAAGGAAAAAAAATCAAAAATATATTTCAAATGAAATGGTTTTTTTTTGACAACATGAAACAATTGTCGCTGCTGCCTATCTTCAATCAAATAAGTATTACTCTCTTCCTCTCCTCAATCAGCTTTAAGAAGAAATTATAAATTGTTTGTTTTTGATTTTTTCATTCTGCCCACATGAAATCTTCAGCATATAAACTTTCTCACAGACACAAAGCTAGACCAGTCAGTCTCACTTTAGCTGCTGTCCACATTCAGTCACAGGAGTCTTACTCTTTTTCTCTCTCTAATTAGCTTTAAAGAGAGGAAGAGAATGAAACTCATTTTTCTACTGTAACTCTTTGATGTGAACAGACAAACATACAAACAAATTTGTGACCCTGTGATTTATATGTATAGATTCCAGTTCATGTTAAATTGATAGAAAACAAAAGCTGCAGTAGAATGCTTTTATCTTGACAACATTCTGCCTTTCTATCAGTTTGGGAAGAAAAATTGAATAAATCACGCTGAAAATTTATCGTTTCCAGCCCTGTGCATCCAGTTGGGAAATAGTTCCGATTTTGCAAAAAGAAAACAGAAAGAAGAAGAGAAAAATACACTTAGATTTGGCAAAGCCAAATTCTAAAAAGTTAATATTCTTTACCCGAACCTCAGGAAACCAGCCAAAACAATTGCAAGGTCATTGGAAGTTCTCCAACTATTCACATTCCTAGGGAGTACTGAATGTCTGTTGCATAGTTTCTTTATCTCTTAGAGTGTCAGTCTGTCGATTTATTTAAAAGGAAGTTAATCTTTCTAAATGGTTACCAATTTATCTACATTCTACTGTTTGTAATCTGTCTGACCAAATCTAAGTAAATCTGGGTTTAAGTATCTATTTATTGCATTTTACCCTTTTCAACTCTCTCAAAACAACATCAATCTTTGTTTACACTTCTGAATATTTAGGAGTTGGCAATAATATTCAACTGAGGTTAAAAAGAAAATACAGAGGAAGTTGTTTATTACCTCTCCCCTCCCCAGGGCCTCTAAGAGGTGGGTAGAATCGGTGCATTGCACCAGGGCCCAGAGTGTCTAAGACAAGCTAGAGAGCCAAAGGGAGTTTGAGAGAATTAAAGGTGGCCTGGGGCTTAAACTTCCAAGTTGATGCATTGTGTCAGTAAATGAAATATTTTCACTCGGCTAACAAATATAGTGAGTTGTGCAGAAAGGGTTATAGCAGATGAAAATAGGATAGCTAAAGGACAAGGGTGTATGTGTACTGTGTGTATGTGTGTTGGGGGACAAAACAGCTTTGATCTGCATCGGTGGCCCCGCTTCTACCAACTAATTCACATGTGTCCGTGTACCTATCTATCTGTTTGCCCACACAATATTTCTGAATGAATTTCAACAAAATTTTCTGGAAGGAAGAATTGGTCAATTTTGGAAGTAGACCTAGGAATTTTTTTTTGTTTTTGATTAAGAGTTGTTATTCCCTCTTGTTCGTCCATAGAATATTTCCAAAAGTTCACAAATAATTTGTATGGCATTCTGTAGAAAACTAGGCCATGGGTTAAGGGAGAATTCATTAAATTTTAGAACAGATCCAGGTATGTTTCACACTTACCTCACCATCGTAACTATTAGTGAACAGTTTTCCATTCAGTTTTTAGTGACTAGGGCATTGGCAGATGTACGTGCTCTCTGAATGCTTCTAGTTTGAAATAAATTCCAAATTCCAATTAAAAAAATACATTTTTTTCATAATGTCACGTTGTTTATAACAAGAAATTTATAACTTAGAATGTTAATTGTCCTAATTTCTACATTCTTCATCTAGTTTTATCTATCCAAGAGTCATCTAAATAAGCAGCTATTACTAGAGATCCTATTAGTCCTAAAAACAAAGGGTCTACCACCAATGCATCTTCCTGATAATCACTTTTAGAGTTGAAACTTGGAACCTGACAAAAAGATTGACGCTCGAACTGAGAACCATGCAACGTGCACAGGAGAAAATCATGCTCAATATAACAAGGAGAGATAATAACACAGCACATTTTATTAGAGGAAAAAACAAAAAATCAGAGACATCATGGAATCCATTAGAAAACTCATTGTGTGTGAAATTGTGGCAGGAAGAAAATAAGATGGTATGACAAACTAGATAAATTCAGAGGATACTGCCTCTGTGGCGTCCATGATAGATAGGTCGACCGAATTGTGGGGAAGGTCTATGTCCAACGATGAACACTAAAAGGCTGATGATGGTGATGATAACTGAACATACATTACATTCAATGATTTTGGATTGAACATAAATAATTATTCATCAAAGTTTTCTCCTTTTTCCTGTTTAGAAAAAAATTGCTTATCTTTTTATGCTTTTTTATTTGAATTGAACTGATTTTTTTTTCTTGGTGCAATGAAATATATACGGGATTATTTATTCATGGTGTGAGTCAAGTTTTAGGAAAGTTATCCTTCTTATTGACTCCTAGTTTACATTTATACTTCAGAGGTGTACGTATTCACTTGTGTCTGTCTGTTTATGCATCTGACAATCGATCTGTCTGTCTGTTGGTTTGTCCATACAATATCTCCAAAAGTTTCCACTGAAGTTTTGTAAAAGGATAGGCAAAAGGTTATAGAGTGATCAAATTTTATTGCAAATCAGCATAGGCATACAAACCATAGGGAATAGGCAACTCCCCATGAAACAGCATGAAATGTGAAGCAAATTGGTGTTATTCTGGCAAAAGCATGTAATATTCCAGGCTAATCAATCCCTTTGCCCCTTTTAACGAAAGAGTTCCGATATGCCTACATAAATCGAGGAATGTTTTTCTCTCCAACTCCACAAGGAGTATGCTAGAACAAACAAAAACACAGAAAAAATACTCCTGAATAGAGTATTTTTGAAAGAGATACGTACGCTAGTAAGAAAGAGTGTATATCTGTATGTCTTGGAATCTAGGGAAATTTTTTTTTTTTACTATTTGTACATTTGATTCAATTGCTCTGTTGTGATTGTGGATCATTATATCTTGATTTTCTTCTTTTTTTTTCAAGGCCAATTAGCAGCAGCCAAAATAATGGAAAATATCCACGAAACAGTCGAGGAAATCGAGCAGGAATACCAAATCTTAAAAGCTGTGAGTTGTCATCCAAACTTTCCACAGTTTTATGGACTCTACCTCAAAAAGGATGCGAAAATGGATGATCAGTTATGGATTATCATGGAGGTAAGCAGTTTTATTTTAAATCCTCGTAAAACTTTTTGAGAAACTCCAGTCCAAGTCTGGAGTTGACTTTGTTTTTATACTGTAACGACAAGAACAATCCTCATCTAGTTTAGGGGAGTAAACTCTTCATTAATTGTCCGTCCCATCATGTTAAAGCAAACCAATGTATAAAATTAACATTTCCCTTCAATGATTTGAAATCTCAATGACATGATCAATAGGCAATTTTCTTACCAACAGAGCCCAACTGATATGCCTTACATATTTGCAAAAATTTGTTAAAAATATGCAACGGCTTATTTCATCCTGATGAATAAATACATCTTATACTAAAAAATACATATTTTTTATTCATTTTCTAATATGTATTATATTGTGAATTAACATGGACATATTTGGTCCTAAAGAATGAATTATAAATTGTGTTGCATTAAATAGAAACCTATTTGAAATGATCTCTCATATTTAAAGGGTTCATATACCACTCAATTCAGATAATGTAAATAGAATAAACAATTAAAGAAAATGGGGCTTCAATTCCTGCTGCTCTATTTCCTTCAATTAATTATTCTATTGAAATTGTCTAAATTGAGTGATATATTATCCGTGTGATGGCGGGAGATCATTTCAAATAGGTTTCTGTATAATATAATGCAAATCATTATTCATTATATGTACTATTCAAAAGTTACAGTAAATATCTCCATTCGAAATATTAGTAAAAGTGAAGTGTGACCCTGCAGCAGTCAGGCTTCTTTTCCTTCCATTTCTATAGATATAGAATCTACTGATGTTGGATAAAAAGAAAATACCATGATTATATTCATATTGTCAGAGATTAGATTTTAAATGTGGAATTCATACAAGAATTCTTATTTACCACATTTGATTGTAAATTGTATTGTTTTGGTAAGGCATGGTTTTTGTACACCAAGGAATATTAGCAAATAGTAAATTAGAAGAGACAAGAAGAAATGAATAAACTTTGGGTATGAAAAATAATGCCAAAATGAGTTGCTGAAAGTGTGCTAAAAATATTCAAAAGAGGTGTGACAAATCTTTTTAGACCATCAACTCTTCCATGGAATCCTTGATCTCTCTGCTGGGCTTCCCCCTCAAAATTCATCAAATGTAACAATACCTAATCACAAAAACGTACCAATATTTTTTTTTTAAGTACCAACTCTTCTAGAAACGTACCAATTTTTTAGTGTGTACATATGCATCAACTGATATGAAGAACAAGTATATTTCAACAAACAGAATATTAAACTATATAATGAAAACAGATAATATAGAAATGTGTATCAGCAAATCATATTGTATGTATTTTCATTTTGCATATGAATGTCTGGTTTGGACTAAAAGTTTGATAGACTCCTATGCATTTATTGTCCCTTTGGATAGTTCCATTGAGCCTCAGGGATTGATATTGACCACTTTAATAACCCCTGGTTTGGAAGTGTATTGTATAGGGTCTCACGCCCGTAGCATGAAGTCAATGGTGAATGGCTGTGTTACTCATGTTCCAAAATACATGCTAGTTGTTTAAACTAGCATGCATAAGCATGGTGTCCAATAACCATATGAGCGCAGAAGATAGCACATTATCTGTTTTTATGGGGAGGAAAAGCTAGAGGGAACTGGTGACACAAGATTTGAAAATTCTGGGTATCAGTTTTGATCAATAGAATTTCTATTTTTTTCTTCGGGTCACAGTAATATTCTTTGCAAGATTGACCATAAATGATTTTAGGGTGCTAGAATGGCATATAAGATCCCACCACTTTTCTCAGCAGGCAATATTATATGAAAAAAAAATGCATATCTCAGTATTCCTCTCATTTATCATTCTTAAAATTCCTCTGCAAGTTCTTGCCAATATAGGCTGGATAACAAAGATTTACATTTTGAGACTTTTTTTCCTGGGGATAAATAGAAGTCTTATATTCCATCAAATACAGTAGTTTTGAAAAGACTTTCATACCAACTGAAGAAAAACTATTATTCAATACTGATATTTTATATTTACTTAAATCTAACAAACAGAAGATATTTTACAAAACTAAAAATAGGTTCTTATTATCAGTTTTGACTAATTTTTTTCCTTCATCTTGATTATTGGTTGTTTTTATACAACTTTCAATTCAGTCAAACAACTGAAAATTAAGATAAAGGTAAAAATTTGTAAAATATTCATAAAAATATTGAGCTACAATTCATCATCTAATGATAAGAATAGATTACAAATCACAGTCACCAATTAAATGACCATAGTATCAAAATTTGAAATCATGAGAAAAAATTACATCAAAGAATAAATATGGTCAGAATAAATCCTATTTATGACATCACTGGTGTTCTACACTAGAAAATATCTTAAAATGGGTAAAAAAACATCGAGAAATAATATAGATTCTGGATAATCTAAATGTTATTAAAAGAGCTGTCAAAATAAGGCCTCAAAAAGTTGAAAAAGCTTTCTTCTTCACAATCGGAAAACTCAGTGAAGTACTGATGCCAATTTTCAAGTCTGTAGACAAAACGGTATGGCCAGGAGCGCTGGAACATACAAACACATAAAAGCATATAAACACAAATATATGCACATATAAAGGAGGATAGAACTCTTTACCGTCTTTGATGGTTATGATTGTTCAATATTAGGTTTTCCAAAAACACATAAGTTACCTTGACAACAGAAGGGGAATTTTCAGCTCAGCTGATTACAAGCCTTTATCAATTCAATGAGAAAAAGTATCATCATCATCATCAGCAGCAGCAGCCGCTAAACATTTGTTGTTTGATACAGACCTCCTTAAAGATTTGCCAGTTTTCTCTATCCAACATAGCCTGCCCATTGCTAGTTGAGTTTTCTAATAGGTTCTGTGATATCTCTGACTTCTGGTTTTTCTCTAATATGATATACTATCTTGTGATCTCTCAATTTGATGTTTAGCAAGATCCTCTTTCGTGCATATTTCATGGTTCTCCATTCAAGAGCCAATCTTTCGGTGAGGTTCCATGTTTTAGCTGTATAGGTGATAATCGGTCCTCCTTTTTGAAACTAATTGGATTTTCTTGTTGTTGAATGTTAAGCTTGCTCTTCTAGAAGATTACCATTATTCACTATTGAAAAAACGGTCATATGAATGAAAAAATATGCTCACCCCAAAAATTCTTTAAAGAACTTTTTGCAGTTTGATTTTTATATGTTTAGAAATTTTATTTATTTTCAACTCTCATTGAAGTGAAGGCTATCAACAGAACAATTCAAATATCATGGGATTTAAGTAGGATAAAAACTAACTTGAAAATACAATCACTCATTTGAATTTTTCAAAAACCAAAAATCTCCAAAAACCAAAAATTTTTGATATATTGTAGAAAAACCTGACCAAATGCAACTGACGCTTTATTCCCTATTGCGTCAGTTGTGCTTCAGCACTCCTACCAGTTACATGTACATTTGATGCAGGTATCTTTTTATTGTTTTGTATCCGTACAGGGGTTTGAGCTTATTTATGAATGAAGTTTTATTGAACATTTTACTTGAAAATTAAAAGTGTACTAGTTATTTTATAATCTGTTTTCATCCACCTTATTTACCAATTTACTTACTCGGCAAATAACCTTAAATATTATTTATAGTCTTTATCTATTCCGCTCAGTATGAATATTCACAAGGTTCACTGCAAAATATCAATGTGCTCGACATTAGTCATAAATATTGTACTGCACTGACAACCTGGATAATTCCTGATATACGCTGAAAATATACTACCATTCCAAAATCTAAAAAATTCAGAATTCCTAAGCACGTCTGATCCCGAGGGTTTTGGATAGGTGATTTATTGCTGTAGATATTGGGTCATATTTTTCATTCTGTGTGTAGATCAGGGACAGCGAAATGAGTTTTATAAATTGGTGCAAAGCTGTTTCCATCTTCCCACACGCACATTATACAAAGACCTTCATCATTTAGCCATCCTGTTCTCATCTGCAACAACCCTTTCAGCACACAATACTATATTAAAATTTTAGTAAGCAATAGAATCGACCTATTTTATCGGCAGACATATTGTATTGACTTTCACAGCTCCATGCGAAAAACTCTTGAGTCTTCTTTAACCCTCCAGGCCCAGGTGTGATGCACCAGTTGCACCGCACCTCTTACAGTGTTGTAGGGGGGAACTCATTATTCAGATGGCAACATATTCACACTTTTCGCTATAGAGTTTCAATGCTGTAGATGTTGGTTATAGACAATGTGTGGTAAGATCTGTTTTGATTATGTAATGTTCCACTAGAAATGATTAAGTCCTGCTATGTTTGGTTAAGAATAAAATTAACTTTCTTTAAAAAAAAGTGGTAGGGTTGTGCTTATTTATGGGCAATGCTGTGTGCTTTGGCATTGGCAAAGTAAATCTTCTAAATACCGAGTTTCTGGCTTTAATGTTTGAACTGGTTACTCACTCTCCAGTGAAAGTGTGATGTCAAATGGACCGAATAATCAATTTCTTTTATACATTTCAAATACAAAGAAAATAAAAACTTGCCATCACGGTCAATAATTGAACAACCATAGCATTAAAATTTAAAGTCATGTAAAACAATCCCATTGAAAATAGATGCGATCAGAATAAATTCTACTTATCATGTTGTGGAAACTTTCCACTGAAAAACATCTAAAATAGACAAGAAAACTTGTAGAAACATTTAGTAGATGCTATTAATGAACTTGTCAAAATAAAGCCCCAAATATATGAAAAAAATTTTTCCAAAAATCTTAGGAAACAATTTACAAAGGATGTAGTTGAGTACTGATACCAATTGTCAAATATGTAGACAAAATAATGAGGCCAGGAGCACTGAGCCATACAGACAAATAAGCAACCAGATAAACTGACACAAACGCATAAATAAACAAACACAAACACATATAAAAAAAGATAGAATACTTCGCCAATTTTGATGGCTTTGGTTGTTCAACACTTTTGAGAGAATATGTTTAATTTTGGAGACATTTGATTGAGTAAACAAGGGAATATATTGAATGAATAGTCATAGAGCTGAGCCACAGCAAGGCTCTCTATGACTGAAGTAATACCCTTTGATTTTGGCTTATTTTGGTTTGCATGATTGTGATGTAAAATAAACACGTTAGTAGATTACTTGTCGGCCATGTTGTCTCTGGGTTGTTCGGATAGACTTTTAAGAAAATAGGATTTAAAAGAAAGGAACGATTGGAGAAAAGAGTTTGCAGACACTAATTTTTAAATAAACCAATAAAAAAGTAATCAGTGTGAAATGAATGAAAAACAAATGTTTGTTGTCAAGATCAGAAGGATAACCAGACAAAGAAACACACAAGGTACAAAGGACAATTACCAAAATTTGGCTGCAAAAGATGGACATCAATTGGTAAGAGGTTTGAGGTCAAAAGTCAAAAGGTCATTTCTACTCAAGCCAGGGAAAAGCAATAAATAGCCCAAACTTGGCTATATTGGATTGATGAAAAGACTGAAGTCCAACTTGTGCAGCCTCCCAAAAAGAAAATGATAGTTATCAAAAGAAATTAAATAAATAGATGCCCTAATCTTCTGTAATTATTCTGCTACGGTATGACTACATTGGCAATTCTTTAACAAAGGGAAAGGTTTGGTAGTTTAATGAGAGGGCAAGAAGAAAGAGAAATATTGAGGGAAAGAGCATGACAGAGAGAGAGAGAGAGAGAGAGAGAGAGAGAGAAATAACAAAAGTTTGGTAGTTTAATAAGAGGGTAAGAAGATATATATATATATATATATATATATTGGGGAAAAAGAGAGAGAATGAAAAGAAGTTTGCTAGTTAAATAGGGGGGTAGGCAGAGAGACGTGAACCACTCAAACTTGTAAGCAGACATCTTGGATTGCCACAGTGGAGAAAAAGATGTAGAGGAGGAAGAAGAGGTTAAGAAAGAGATGATGGGAAGAGATGCTGGGAAGGAGTGGGAGAAAGAGAGAGTGGGGAGGAGGAAGGAAAGGGTGAGTTGGGTAGACAGGAAATTTTCTTATTTTGCATCAACTTTTAAGGACATATCATTTTTTATATGTATCGAATTAAATATTGAATTATCCTTTTTTTTATTGAGTAAATATTCCTTTTATA
The DNA here is from genome assembly GCA_963457665.1 of Thysanoteuthis rhombus. Lineage (NCBI taxonomy): Eukaryota > Metazoa > Mollusca > Cephalopoda > Oegopsida > Thysanoteuthidae > Thysanoteuthis > Thysanoteuthis major. Next base: position 43,443,425 of record OY735220.1, on the reverse strand, counting down.
ATTCTGATTACTCCCACAAAAAATCCTCAAGATTCAGAAAAAATACAATTCCAAATGGAATTATGCATTTCATGGTTTTCTGTGAAGTCCCAATTTTATATTTTTCAAAATGATTGTGGAAATTCCAAGGGTACTGCTCATAACAACAATGTTGCCTTATGCTATTTTCTCTTTTCTGTATAAGAATGAACGTGTATTTGTATGAGTAAATAAGAGTATATATGCCATTTCTTTTGCATCATTTGATTTCAGCAAAATTTCACAGTAAATCAAATCACCATAGCCCCATAAATTGCCCAACCAACCAAGTGGGCTACAACTTTAAGTCTCTTTGCTTGTCTGTGTCTATATGTGTAGGTGTGTGTCTCTGGGTATTTTGGTGGTTACAAACTTGAAAGTTTGCGTGAGTACACCATAAGGCCCCATCTAAAAGCCATTTTTTTTATCATTATTCTTCAAAAAAGAGTTTTTAGGGTCTACATGGTCAGTTTTGGAGCAACAATGCCTGAATCTTGTGCTGGTATTTTTTTAGATAGTAACTTATTCTTTGATCACTCCTTTCTTTCTTTTCACTTCACTCCAGTTTCTAATTGATCACCCCCAACACGACATGCTGCCAAAACAGGTTGGTCACACAACAGTTTCTATTGAGTGACTAAGCAGAACTTTAAAAAAAAAAAAATTAACAGATTGCTTTATTGACTGAAGGATTCATTGGTAGTAGCAGTGTTATTTGTATGACTGTTTACTTCCTATTGACCTTATGATTAATAATTGTCGTAAACCTCCACATTTGGATTATGAACTGTCATTCTGCAAACAAACTGTCTGCATAAAATGAATAAATCAGATGTTGCTTGGAACTCTCAAATAAGTTTATGCTTTTTATAAAGTTCAGTACAGCTCCGAATATGCTGTTTGAAGTCTATCCAGAAAGTGTGCAGCCATTTTGAATATCTCAAGAACCAGTTGTGCCGTCTTCATGTAACTTGACAACCATTCAGAGATGGACTTACTGTGCATGTGTGAGTGGACACTCCCCCATGAGGTTACTCAGTTGGAGGTGAGATACAATGGAGTGAGTTTTTGTGCTTTGTGACCGTGATTCAGGAGAATGTGATAAGGAAGCTGATGGTGATCCCCTAGGAAGGCTTTCAGACTGTTTTGAAAAGTGGAAGGATCACTAGGATTAGTGTGTGAAGTTCCAAGGGGCTATATTTTTTTCATATTAGATCTTAAATTCATTAAAAAAAGGAAATAACTCCTGATTGAAATTATCTTCCTTGGATCATCCGGTGAACTCTTCTATTCAATTCACAGAAGAGTTCCATTATTTTTTATTCTATTCATTGAAGAGTTCAGCTGTCATTACAAGTTGTTACAAGCGGTCTATGAATTTAAGAGTTGGCAGAATACTTTCCTGACACATCATACTTTTCGTACAGAGCTGAAATTTGATTGATATGCTTCTGAAGTTTTCACCCCTTAGCCACCACACTCTTCCATTGCATGTCTATAATTTTTACTTTTACAAAATTACTATAGACTTTGATAGATAGATTTATCTTGTATTGCTAGCATTAATTCTATTTCTGGTGAGTACATTCACTCTGTGTATAGTTATTAATCTGTCAAAGTGCCAGACTCTTCCTCTGGTTCTTGAACCTCAACTGAACAATTAAAAAAACCCAACTTTTTTTATATGCCCTTCTGAACTTCTCCATTCATCTCACCTTCATGATCAATGTTTTAAATCAACGGCTTTTGATCATTGACCAATATTTGGATCAATGCACATTGGCCTAAGGTGATTCATCAATTACATCTTGCTATGAGTTTTACATCTTTTTGTTCGTACATAATTCTAGGATTGAATGGGCACTAATTTGTAAAATATTATGCACATACGCATACACACACACACATACATATATGTATGTGGTGGATTTGATAGACAATAAAGAAACTCGAAATTTGGAAAACGGGTTGTATTTATTTCCGTGATATGTTTCGGCAAGTTGTCTATCCTGTTCTCAAATGTCAAATGGGGAAAAATGTTAAAATAGGTGAATTAGATACAAGGTTTCTTCTCCTTAATAACATATCAAACAACTATCCCTCACATGAAAACACATAACATATGAATCATTGACGCATAACATCAAACACTAACATATGCTGTAAACACACATACAATCTTCCATAATGACACAGTCACTATATTCAACTACATATACACACAGAGAAAACTTCTCTCTCTTTTCACACCCGTATATAACTCCACTGAATTCAGACACTGACACATCAAACTTTTTTTGCCTGACAACTCCCCGAAACATGTCACAAAAATAAATACAATCTATTTTCTTAATATTGAGTTTCCTTATATCAGATAAACCTCATCCATTTTCTTACCATATATATATATATATATATACATATATATATATATATATATATATATATATATATATATATATATATATATATATATATATATATATATATATATATATATAAACAACTGATGATTCCAACAAGAAAAATTTATGCATAATACCATAGTATCGAATTCAGTGTAAAATGTTAAAAAAATACTGAAGAAAATTATATAAATTACTTCAACAGATATTAGGAAATAAGTGACTGGAGTAAGACAAAAAATTTTTTTGAGAAGGTTTTTAATGTGCTGAGTGTTGAAAGCTGCAAAGCTTTCTAGACTATATATATATATATATATATATATATATATATATTAAAAAAATCAGAAGAACAACTTAGCAATGTTTTTGCAAGTTCTGAGTCTTTTTACTCTGACAGTGAATTGGATTGTGATTCAAGAAAATTGTATAGGGTGATAAATGCTGTGGAAGAAATGATTGTCTTGGAGTGGTTGACAAGATATTTTGCAAAATTCATGTCACGCATTGATATTGATAGTATATATGTCTACCAAGTATAAGTGAATCACTGTAGCCAGTGTATTTACCAGAACTAGATACCTAAATTATTACCTAAAATTATCTAAACAAGATACATCAAAAGATTTAAGCATTGTTTGCACCTAAATCATCATAGATACCCAAAAAAACACTTTGGAAAAAAAAAAGCTTTTAAATAGATCGTGATGGTGTACTGATGGATATTACCAATGTTGTAGCCCCCAGAATGTAACCGGGAGCATCCGGAGATACACACATATATATGGACATAGAATCAGTTGCCTACTTGGCTGGTTGGTCAGCCATTTGTAGGGTTATGGTGATTCAATAAAGGAATATGTAGGTTTCTTATCATTAGTCTTCTGCTACTGACTTTTTTGATAAATGAGCCTCTCTAGTACCGATTAACCTTACTGGCTGACAGACTGACACACTCCCACCATCTCTGATTTCCTCTTTCTCTCTCTAAATATGTCTGGTAGTACAAGGGAAGGAACTATGGAAAGATGTTGTCTGCTTCCATCATTTGATATAATTTATGAAGATTGATCTGACAAATTAGTCTGACAGAATTCTCTGACAGGTTATATCGACAGATTTACCTCATTTGACAACCTTCCACAAGAACAATCCATGAGATCTGACTAGTGCATTTATGGTCTGATTCTCCTTATTCCATTCTACACTCACTTATTGACTATTTGGTGATAGCATAATAAAGTAAAGTATCCATCTTTAAGGAGATAAGCCCCATTAGAGTATAAACGGCCGGGGACAAAGTTCTGGCTTTCTTTGCATGCATCACCTTGGTGGTCAAGTTTGGTCAAGATCAGAACCTTATTCTTACAAGATTTTATGACCAGCCCCTTGGTAGGTTCCAAGTTTATTGAACAGATACCTTCACTCTAATGACACAGCTTAGAATGTACTCAGTTAGCTGCTGAGTGGACTGGAAAATCAGTAATATTGAAGAGTTTTCCACACTCTTTGCTCATACCAACAATCAAACCGAGAACCTTCTGCTTATTAGGCCAATATGTTAACCATCACAGTATCCGAGCAGGCTACCTAGTAATAGAGTGGTAGAAAAATATTCATGTTGAAGATTTTGAGATGAAGTTATTTCTCCATTACAAATATTGACTTGTTTTTTCTAATCTGTTTTGGTTGATTTATTTTTCGGTAAATCTTCTTTTTTTTAGTTCAAGTCTATTTAGTTTGATAAAATGCTTTTTGTGGGCAAATATTGCACCTGTATTTCATGTCTGACTGTCTATTAGATATTGTCAACTAAAACTGTTAACATAAACATAGGTTTCTCCAGTTCTTACATGAGTCTAGCAGGCTGGCTATGTATGTATGTATGCATGTATGTATATATATATATATATATATATATATATATATATATATATATATATATATATATGTCATGTATCAATTGTACTGGAGGATTGGAAATTTGAGCATTTACTCCATATTATGTCTTGAAAAACGTTTTTTTTATTTTTAAAAATATCTCTAGCTAAATAGCTTTTGGTTGGAGATTCACTTTCCAATGTAAGTTTATGCTAAATTAATCCCTTAGTCTGTGTCTGGTAGTATTCGTGCTTTTCTTTTAAAAATTTGAATATCTTTAGTGATCACTGCCCAACAAAATTTGAGATAATTAACTAACTCTTTGATCTGCACTTTTTCTAATTATTAATTGATCTCCACCAAACATGGCCTGCTGCCAAAAGTTCTTTTGTCTTAGATGATTTCTATTGAATGACTAATCAGACCTGTTTCTTCTCAATTCATTCTATGATTATTTGAATATATAAAAATATAGTAGAACCAAAATACTTGAGTTGAGTTTAAGATTTTGCGATAAGTATTCCCACCAATTCAAATATTGTGATTTATTTTCTTTCATCTATTTTTGTTCCTTTTTCTTTGGTAAATTGAACCACTGTAGCCATCAAAGATGTCAGTTGTTAAAAATTTAGCCATTAAAGGTGGTGAAGTGTTCCATCCTTTTTTATATGTGTATATGTTTGTGTGTTGTGCAGAAGTGTTTATGTAAATATATTTGCGCGTGCCAGTGCTTCTGACCATACCGTTTTGTCTACAGACTTGAAAATTGGTATCAGTGCTCCACTAGACCCCTTCTAAAAATGTTTTTAATTTTAGGAAAAAAGCTTCCTTGACCTTTTTAGGCCTTATTTTGATAGTATAGTTTATCAACATCATCTTGACTCTTGAGAATAGAAAGAACAGTTTCTTTGTTTCTCAAAATCCATGCCCAATTTAGGTTTTTGGTAGAGGGGGTGTCAATTTGCAATGCGTGCTTATACTGAATTGGTCACTTAGTTTGTGTCCAGCAGCAGTATACATTCTTATTTTCTTGAAATTTCCAACGTTAATGATCACCATCCAACAAAAGGTGAGGGAAGTCATTCATTCATTGATCATCCCTTTTGCAATGTAAGTTCATACTGGTCCCTTAGTTTGTGCCCTGCTGCATTCATTCATTTTTTTGAAAATTCTGACTTTTTTAGTGTACACTGCTCATTTCATCACTTTCCTAAATTCTTTAATTGATCACCCCCATCGATGCATACTGCCAAAAGACATTAGTCTTGTTATTCAGATTCTTTTATAATGAACACTGCCAATCTCACCACTTTTCTAAATTCTTTAATTTGATCACCCACACCAATGCATACTGCCAAAAGGCATTGGTCCTGTGACGGTTTCTATTGATTGACTAAGCAGACTTGTCTTCTTCTTTTCAATCCATTCTACACTCTTTTGTTGACAACCTAAGAATAGAGTAGAACCAAAATGAGTTTCATCATTCCAAATATTATGACTGGTTTTTTCTATTTTTTTGCCTTGATTTTTTGGTGAATTTTTAAGATTTTAGTTCAAGTCAATTTAGTTTGATAAAATGCTTTTTGTGTGCAAATATTGTATCTATATTTTGTGTCCATTTCCATTGTTTTATCTTATTTCCTATTGGCAACTTTGTATTGTTTTTTATGGGACTGTCTGCTTCTTTGTTAGTTTCTCTGTCTATTAACCAACTTACTTGACTGCATGACATTTTTCTATTTATATTCAGCTTTTCATCTTGATATTTATGAATCACCACTACCCACAACAGACCGGTTTGATCACTGTTGCTAGGGTTGAGTTAATCACGTGCTCTGACATTTATATGCATCTATCTATCTATCTATCTATCTATCTATCTATCTATCTATCTATCTATCCAGAATTCATCCATCCATTACCATTCATAGAAGGAATTTGAAATTTTGTCCAAACACTCTCTTCAATGAGTGGGGAAAATTGATTTTTTTTGTTTTTTGAAATACCCTGAAATGGTTTTAGAATAGGGTTCAATATGCAATGAAAGTTCACGCCAAATAAGTCCCTTAGTTAGTGTGTATGTTTTAAGAAAAAATCACAAATTTTTTATTCAAACCATACTGTACATTTTTACTAAGGTAACTCAATTTTACCACCTCCATTGTTTGATTTATGGAGTAAAAAGTTGCATAAATGGATAGCTGGTATTCTAATAATTTGCTAGTTCTCTATATCTTTTATAAACCTTTGCCCAGGGAGTAGCTGGAGATTTTGGGGGTCGAGTGGAGTTTGGATATTTCCCAACCTGGAGAGCTGTGGACATTATATAATGTATATATTCATGAAGCTTTTGGGGCCCCACTCTATTGGGACCTGGAGTGAGGGGCAATTTTAAATGTCCTTCCTTTCCTCAGCTATGTGCCTGCCTTTGCTCTGAAGTCGGAAGAAGTATATATATTTACTGATATCTCTCTGTCTGCATGTAAATACAGAATCTCTTACGGTTTTCAATGAATTTCAATGAAATTTTCATGCACCATAGGCAATGGATTTGAAAAAAAAAATTTGAGACGGATCTAGTAATTCTTTTATGGTAGAGAGATTTTTTTTATTCATTTATGTGTTAACTTGTTTCTTCCTTGCTATATTTAAAAGTTCTCCATGAATTTCGATGACATTGTGGAAGTGTGGGCCTTAGGCTAAGGAAGAATTAATCAAATTTTGTGGAGGTTCAAGGAATTTTTTTCTTTCGAATGAACATATAGACAGACTATAGATAGAAGAAAATAGTTTGAACTTACAATTATCAAACATTGTCAATTAAAGTTACTCATGGGATGATCAGAACGTATTCTATGGAGTTGTGAGAAACACTGATGAGATGAAGAAAACTAGTGAAAAATAGACCAAACAACTGAACAGTCGCATATCCAAGAGCAAAGTGATGATTTTATTTTTTCAAACAGGTGATCAATGAATAAATTACTTCTCTTTCGTTTTGTTGGGCATTGATCACTAAAACAGTCCCCATGAAAATGAAACATGAATGATGCCACACAAAAAACTAAGGGACCAATTTAGCATAAACTTACATTGTAAATTGACACCCCTCCACACACACTGAAAACTTATTCGAAAGTGGGCGATTTTCAAATACTGAGTACTGCATTATTAAAAATACACATTGTGTCTAAATTTGATGAGGATCGATCAAAAATAACACTCCGCATATACACATACTATTTGGCCATAATTTTGCTGTAAGGACAAGGGAGAAAAAAAATAAATAGATAAAAGGGATTCAAACTTGAGTCTCGTTACCACCTGCTTTGTATCTCTTTGTTGATAATTTTTCTTCATAAAATCTGGATATCATAGTTGTATGCCTACTGACTTGATATTTGTAAACCACGGTACATAAATATTTTGTTATCAGAATTTTCAATTCTTTCTTATTATCTGTAATTGTCTTGTAATATCAATTGTAATTCTCCATTTGTGTTGGTAATGGATGCCCCCTCACAAAAAAACTCCCCAAGCAACAAGCATTTATTTTTCTTATATGCTAATTTTAATTTTGGGACTGTGGCAGTTGTCAAGGCCAAGTTTTGCATCATAATTACATTGTAAATAGAAACCCCTCCCCCCACCTCATAAAGAAAAAAAAATGTGTGACGTAACTTGAGAATTTTTACCATATGCAACGTGCTTGAAAAGGAAAAAAAAAAGGGGATATAACTTGAGAATTTTGCATTCAATTTCGAACCAAGGCAGAGTTTTACTTTATAGTTGGATTGTAAATAGAACCTCCGCTCCTTATAGAATCCGGATGATAGATGTTTTTTTTCTAAAATAAAAAAAATTACCTTGAGATGTATTAAAAGTATGTGTACTGACTCAATTTAGTGAGAATACATTCAAAACTATGTCCTGGAGGAATGCATACATAGAGAATTTTGGAACCCACTAAAAAAAAAATAACCCAAAACAAGTGACGTGACTAAAGGATTCTCACCATGGGCTTCGAACCTGATCATGGGAAGTTTAGATAATTGAGACTGACTTGCAGGCAAATAGATCAACAAATTTAGATTTTAGTTGCTCAATAACCCAAAGGTTTTATAAAAGTGAAAGTATCATAATCATTCTATAAAAGTGAAAGTCGCATCATAACAGTTTCATAAAAGTGGAAGCTACATTATATTTCCGACTTTTGCTCTGACAATTCAATCCTTTTTTTTTCATCCTTGATGTTAACAGATTGTTTTGGCTGATTTATTGGATTATCCAAATAAAATTCAGGATGCTAAGGACTTTTCTCAAAATTATAGATAGTTGAATTATAATCATTTCATATCAGTGAAAGTCATATCATAATCAGGTATCAAATATTGCTGTTCTGATAAAGGAAGTAAACCATAAAAGTCACTCTATTTTTGTTTGCTCAATCTGGTCAGATATATTTTTTTCTGTTTCCAAATCTCTTTATTGGATTGTCTAGCTACGTTTTCCTTTCTGTAAATATACAAACTATTAATCCATCTGTTTTTCCATTTTTTGTTTGTCCGTATATTCTGTTGATCTGTCTATTTTTTCATGTGAATCTTTTTTATTGATATATACCTATGTTCGGTTTTTTGTTTCTATTCCTGGTTGCAAGAATGAAAAAATAACAGTTGTCTGTAAAAAACACTTTGTTCAACTTCCAAGCATCATTGCAAAATAGTCTCTTGACTGACATCTACTTACAAAAGCTACCTTCAAAGAAAACAACCAAAGATAGTGGCACTTTAAAAGTAGTTCTTCTAATAAAATGGGTTGATATTTTTAAACAATGTTATGTGCAAAAAATACATTGAAGACAAAGACAGAGGAAATCAAACAAAAAATGTACTAGGTTGGAAGTGTTCAGCACAGCAAGCTCAACTTTCAAGAACAAAAAGATCCTATTGGTTTGAAAATAAATGTCTTGAACAAATGCTTCTTCCCAATAGTCACCTATGGAGCTGAAACATGGAACCTAACCAAAAGATTGACCCTCAAAGTAAGAACCATGCTACATGCTCAGGAGGGGATCATACTCAAGATCACATATAAAAATCATTGAGACAGCACTGTATATTAGAGAACAAACAGAGACTTTATAGAAAAAAAATTAGAAAACTTAAATGGCAATGGGCAGAACATGTTGCAAAAATTACAGACAATCATTGGAAATCATGACTCACAATATGAACCCCCAGAGATCATGGGCAAATGGGAAGTCTTTTATTAAAGGGCAGAGGACTAGATTTGCCCTGAAATTTACATGTTTTTTACCAAAATGGAGGACTTGTATGCCTATTCTAGAAACCATATGCAAATTTATAGCTGGCAAAAATAAAATAGGTTGATGATTTAATTCAGACAGTTCTGACGCAGTATTGGCTATGATGCCCATAATTGCGCAGTCTAGCAGATCTTGGGGAAGGTCCATGTCCGACAACAGATGTTAATAGGCTGATAATGATGATGATGATAGTGGTGGTCATGATGATTCTGCCTTCATCCATCTGTCTTCACTTGTTTATTTTGATGTTAGACTTTGTTATCAATGTTTTCTCCTATTATCAGTCTCTGTGCGCTTTACTTGTCATTCTATTTCAACATAGATAAGTACAATGTTTATACAAAAAAAGTTTCTTATGAATATTTCATTATCTAGACAGGTACACAGAAACAAGAATTGGTTTGTGGCCTTTGCATATTGATAAGTATCCCTATTTGCATATAGATTACATTGTGCAACTTTTAAAACCTTTTTTTTCCCTTTATCCTGAGTAATAAGCATTATTTTCTGATCAATCATATAAAAAGTATACAAAATGACTTTTATTCACTTCAAACTTTGCTTTTGTACCCAGAGTGGTGATAAATTGAAGTATCCTTATTTTCAATGAAACAATGGGTGATTTTCAACATTTTTGCAACATGCACATAAAAGAATTATGCTGGGCCCCACATGGAGAGACCACAAGACAGCACAGTACATCCGGGAAAAGACAGGAGTCAGGGACATCATAGAATCCATTAAAAATCTCAAATGGCGGTGGGCTGGCCATGTTACAAGAATGGCAGACAATCGATGGACATTGTGACTCATGACATGGATCCCCCGAGATCACATGTGCAACCAAGGCCGGCAGAATATCAGATGGAGAGACGAGCTAGACAAGTTCAGAAAGTATTGGCTCCGCGACGCCCATGATAGAGAAGTGTGGTGAATCCTGGGGCAGGTCTATGTCCAACAACAGACGTTAAAAGACTGATGATGATGAAAGTGAGAAAAACAATTACGTATAAATGTCACTGTCTTTTCAATAAAAATAAAGTTCGAATATAATGAATGATAGCTGTTTCCTATAGTTTTTGTATCTAAGCAATTAGGAAATAATGCTCACTACTCAGGAACAAAAGATCATGTTGCATTGTGTTATCTACTATATTTATAAGTTACATTTTATGTTTAGAAAAAAACATTTCATTTCACCAAGTTTTAGAAGAACCCATCTTTTCAGTCTGTATTTTTTTCAGCAAGTTGAAAGAGTGTGGATATCTTAAATTTTTCTTGTCAGATTTCTCAATTTTGCCTACCATACACTGATACACACATATCATTTGGATAAAGATAAGATCATGCATACATACATAAGGTTTAAACTGCCTTCTAAGCCCTCTCACTCACTATATGTACACCCACCTATATATGAATATATATATATGTGTGTGTGTGTGTGTGTGTGTGTTTACTAAGCTCAATCTATCACAAATAAGCAAAAGTTAGACATTTGGCGTGGTTCAAAATCAGTACACTAGTCATAGTCAGTGAGCAGCCTCTCTCTCTCTTTCTCTCTCTACATATATATATATATGTATATATATATATATATATATATATATATATATATATATATATATATATATATATATTTATTAAAAATAGCATTCAGCTCACGTTCTGCATTCCTGTCGTGACTGGACAAACATATATTTAGGTTCCATCATCTCAGGTTTTTGCTGCGGTGGTGACAATGCAATGAATGCTATTTTTTTTAAAACTTTCGTTTTTCAACATTATTTCTGATGAATCTACCATTGCATAGTACGTAAAATAAATTTTCCTGAAAGTCATAATACTCTAATATTAATAGATCTCTATATCAAAATAATACTCCCCTTCCCTCTCCCTTTCTCTCTCTCTATCTACATATATGTAAGAGATAAGTGAGAAGGAAAAGCCACATTAAATATAAAATAATCTCCAACCAGTGTGGCTTTTCCATACTTCTTACTTATCTCTTGTATTTATTACCCCCCTTTTGTGGAATAATAGTACATTTCTATTTCTATTCATACATATATGAGTGTGTGCGTGTATGTGTGTATATATGAATATGTGTATGTATGCACAGACAAATACACACAGATACACAAACCCACAAGATTATTTCAAGTCAAGATCCGTACCTTTAAGTTAGTTAATCAATTGATTAACTATAAGAAATTATTTGTTGATTTACAAAATTGCGAGTGAATGTGTATAAGTGTGATTTGGTGGTTAGTTGTGTACGTGCATATCTGAAATAATTTCGTAAATTATGAGTGCCATATTTTAAAAAAATAGAACTATGCTTATTATGACCCAGTTGCATCAGATAATCACTGATGTCGCATTTAAGTATTGCTTAGGTTTCTTCTTGCAGTATTTTCTTCCCAAAACTTTTACTGCAATGATATATTATTGATAGCTTGTGTGACTACAAACATTGTTCCCTCTAAGTTGTGCTCGTGTGCACGCACACAGATGGTTTGCTGCAATGGAAATTAGTGTGTGTGCACAAAAGATTTCAAATTCGGTAGATAGCTCACTGAGTTTTCATTGAGAAAATATTGATTCACTATATTGAATTCAAAAGTGCACGCATATCTTAGTCAAAGTTTTTGTACCCACTGACTACTAAAGAATCATTGACTACAAGCAAGGTCTATGGGAAAGGGGTGCAGGATGTACACTGTAACCTAGATCGATGATGGCGAAGGGGACCCTGGGTAGATGTCAAAGGGACCTGATGGGAGTCCAAAAAATTCCCCCACCTATCGGAGCCGAAATTGATAAAAACAGAATGACTAACAGAGAATGAAAGGCCTCCCCCAAGAACTGAAAGAAACTTTGTGGTTTTTCATAAAATTCCTCTAAGAGGCAGTGACTGCAAGTATAACAAAACAAATGGCTTCAGGAAAAGATTGATAATTTTCTCTGGTATCTTGGAAGTATTGACAGCCGAGACTATCTGTCTGTTCGACTCATTATTACATTTATTGTTTTTCTTGTCATGTCAATGGCTTCATTGATCATCAGTCAAGATTTTTTCTATTCGTATGTGCCTTCTGAAAAAGTCTTACTTTTCTTCCATACATTTTTCAGCATGAATATCTTGAGTGATTGTGCACATATCCAAATAATGCCAATTTCATCTAGTTGTGTCTGTAATAATAAGTCTAATTTTCAAGTTCATGGTTTCTGAAACAGTGCAGTAGAATGTTACCTGTATGGATGCTCAAAATGGTTGTACGCATTCTTGAATATATTCCTCTGCTTCATTGTAAAAAAAAGACTTAGGAGGTTTGTAAGAGTGATTGCTATTGGTAGTTGATAAAAGTGATTGATTACTTCATGGTCGAAATGTTGTCAGGAGTTTTTTTTAGGATTTTCCCTTGTCAAATCAATGTGCATTGGAGGAGAAAGACAAGAAAGAAATCAATTGTTTGTTTGAAAAAAGCTTTTGTTCTCCAAAATTAACATACACTCAAAGAGGAATGTTGCTCAGGTTTTCAAACTGAATAAGACATCTGACTCAGTGAAATTCCCAAACCAAATACGATAACAATTCAAAATTCACTATCTTTCCAGGTGAAACAAGTAGATAACTTCTACAGGGCATTAATGAGCAGCAGGCTGTTCTTTCTAAGACAAATTGATCTAAAGTGTCGGTGAGAGCATTTGACTTTGTTGCTTCAACTTTCCTCTTCTACATAGCAGTAAGCAATGAAGAAGGCACAGTAAGTGGATTTGTGAAGTAAGCTTTGCAGAAAAGGAAATGCAATAAACTTCACTCCTAGCCAGGGGTGTAGCTGGAGATTTGATGGTTTGTCCTCTTGAACACCCCTTCCACCATGTAGTGCAATGGTTCCCAACACAGGGCCATGGACACTTAAAAGTCTACAAAGATTTTACTGAAGTCCATGGGCAGACTTTTCAAAAGCCTGAGGCTACTTGTTGAGTAGGCAGAGTTTTCAAAAGCCTAGCTAGAGATTTGAGGATCTGTTGGGAGGGCTTGGCTCTGTGAGGAGCCCCTTAAACTCCCTCCTTCAGCTACGCTTCTGCTCATAGCAACAAAAATGGAGAAATCTTATATGCACAATTTACATGGTGTAGAAATAAGAATTTGTATACTCTCAGAATGATAGTTATTAAATTCTATACGTCAAAAAATGTATTGAAGTTGGTAATGGTGTGCATGTTTGTATGTATGAGCAAAAAGTTCTTTCAAAATGTTGAATATAACAAAAATTGTCAAAGTAACTCACTGGATATGTCTTTCCTATTTTTTCTTGAAGTTGAATGTTTGAGGCAACCAAAACCTTTGTGTGAGTTGGCATCTTTTTATGCTTGTTGCAAGTTGTGATTTGTTAGTTCAGTTGCTTCATCTCTGATACGATGCATGTTGTATGGCAAACATCTTTGTGATGGGTTTAGTCACTGCTATCAATGCTCCAAGTACTAATATATACTGTTTTGAATCAGTGCCATGTGGTATAGAGTGACAGTTTCTTGAAGTCTGTAACTGGTTTTCATCTTCAGACAGGGTGTTCAGGACAGTCTGTGCCCCATACATACATATATATATATACATACATACATATATATATATACATATATACATACATACATACATATATATATATATATATATATATATATATGCATATATATACATATATATATATACATACGTACATATACATACATAGATACATACATACATATATATACATACATACATATATATATATAGAGAGAGAGAGAGAGAGACAGAGAGAGAGACAGAGAGAGAGACAGAGAGAGTGAGAGAGAGAAGGAGAGAGGAAGAAAAAGAAATAATATAGGAAAAGGAGACTGTTCTGTCTACTTCTGTACCTAAAAAGTTAGCTCATTACCCCTGGGAGTGTAGTTCATTTAAACTCACTTGGGGAACTTGCTCATTTATCAGCTTTAAAGAGATTACAAAATTTTGAACCTAGAGAAATTTCAAGTGTCTTAGGATTTCAACCCTTTTGAGACCCCTGGGACATGTATATCTTGATATGATTGTTCTGGAGATCTATTTCAAGAGTCTACACAGAAGCTTGTGTCATGAAATATAATAAAGTAAATCAGTTTTCTTTTGGCTTTTACAGCCACAGATGATGACATCATTATAGTATGAAACCCACGCAGATATTAGTTCACATTACATGGCTGAACAGGAGAGATGTGTAAACAAAGTAATCTACCAATTCTGTGCTTTCTATCCTAAGGATGGGTCACTAATTTTTCTATAAATTATAGATTTACAGGTGATTGTTAAGACAAAGTGTGTAAAATCAGAAAAACATAACTTCTAATCTTATTCTATGTTTTGTTTCAACATCTAGAACAGCTTTTTCAAAAATGTTGGCTGAATGTTGCTTAACAGTGGTGATTGTATGAGGATCAGTGTTTCCTGCATGACTTGGCCGTAGTTTCATGAATAAATATTGAAACAGAACAAAATGAAAAAAAAGGCTTATTGTATTCTTTGTAAATGTATATATCTTTAAGTTTCTGCCGGAATATGTTGTCACAACAAAGACAATAAACAAATTTTTACAATGCTTGGATTAATTTAGGTAGAATCTGGAGATTTGGCTGACAATTAATTATCAGGTGGAAATTAAGATAACTAACGGAAGTCACAAACAGGAAAGAGTTTGAAATCCGGAAGTTCAGTGGAAAGGATCCATCAGGAGCCAGACTGGAAAAGATCTTTAATTAATTATTGATATAACTTTCCAGTCTTCAAATTTCCTGGATAGAGGGCCAGATAATCAGAAATGAAATAGTTTCAAACTTAATGTTAGGCAGAGCTAAGATGATTTCTTTAAGTATCTGCTTCTAAAAGATTACAATGGTTTGGAGAAAATCTGCAATGAAATGCCTACAGAAACAGCAGGAGTTACAATGATATAACATTATTATTCTTGTGATGAAGGTAATTACAGGTATATACCTTGATAAGAGCTGATGATTAATTCCAAAATTTTCTGTATTGTTTGAAGTCTTTTCTTTTTTAACTTATATTTAGTTCACCAGTAAGAGACAGATGGATTTTAAAAAGATGTGGAAGATTTTACTGTTAGAGACAAATGAATTTTAAAAAGTAGCTCTTTAATGAAATGGAGCTTTGGTTTTTAGTCAGTTGAAGAGAGTTCTAGGATTGATAGTTTAGAAAATTTAATTATTTCTTTTTTTTAAAAGCCTGAGCTGCATCAATTCAATTGGTTGTCGAAAGGTATTTCCTACTCTGTTAATATAGCCTTGACACCCGATGTTATCTATACAAGAATTGGTGTTATGTTTGCTTCCAAGGGCTGGTCTTTGGGGAGGGTACAGAAAAGGTTCCTCTAGAAATGGTCCTGATTAAGGTTTAAACTTACTTATTTTTAAACATCTTCCATTCAAATCATTATGCAGTCAGTGACAAATTTCAAAACAAAAAAGACTCTTCAAATCTTGGAGGAGGTTGTTAGTCTGTTGTTTGGTTTTTTTTAGAAAAATATGGGAGATTTTTCAGAGAAAAATGAATTTCAAAAAGTTGCTCTTGTGATACTTAGTTTCATTAATTTGAACATAAATACTTCAACTGTACTATATCAAAATCCATGCTAATCAAAACAGCACTATTCAAGGTATTGCAACATTTGTGTTGAATCTCTGTTGGATTTTGAAGAGCACTTTAAAATGATTTGTAGAAAATTTGGTCTTATAAAATTTGGCCTTGGAAACTGAGTCTGGATAATTTGGCTTTTTTTTTTCTAACTCTTTGAGACCAAATCTTTTTTTTCCAGATTACTATTTTTAGAGAAGCTTAATATTATGATGGCCTTTCACTAATTTCTACCTTTTTGTTCTGAATTTATTCACTATCAATATTCCCATAATCATCTTCTGTTAATTCCTATCCTTTTTTAGAAAATATGACTGGCATAATTTTTTTTAACCAAATTTTCCATGAGTTAACTTTCTGAGACCAAATTTTTTAAGACTGTATTTTCCTAGCACCAAAGTAATGATCTCCATAATTGTGGATTTGTATTCATGAGAAATGTTAAACCTTTTCTAAAACTAAATCTTCTGTGCTGATTTGCTTTAAACTTTTATTTTTCAGCTTTGTACAAATGGTTCAGTGACGGATCTGTCAAAAGATCTTGTCACACAGAACAGAAGAATGGATGAGGTTCTAATTGCCTTTATTTTGAGAGAAACGTTAAAAGTAAGTATAGATTGTCTTTATTATTGGAATAAGTATGAATCATCTCAGTTGTTTTTTTTACTTGCTTGATTTTTTCGCCGATCAGAAAACTAAAAATTTTTTTTCCAACATTGAAGAAAAAAAGAGGATTACTAGAACATTCCTACAGTATACATATCTCATTTCTTTTCTAATAAAAATCTATTCATAGAAATTCAAATATACCAGTAGATTTTTTCTCTAGTAATAACTTGTAATAAGAAACTATCAAATTATCATCATGTCAAAATATTTACCTCAGCCAACAAAGTTGGAGCGGTATATGTTTTCAGTAGTGTATGTCACTCCATCTTTCTATTTGTCTGTCAACAAGATATCTCTGGAAAAATTTCAATGGAATTTTGTAAAAGGTTGGGCAATAGGATGAAGTAGAAATGGTTAAATTTTGGAGCAGATCCAGTAATTTCTTTTGATTTACGTATATTTTTTCTCTTTTTTTATCTTTAAAAGTTCTGAAGGAATTTTAATGAAATTTTGTGTTGGTGTAGACAATAAGCCACAAACTCCCCCAAAACAACGATTAAATTTGGGGGCAGATCCATGCACAATTAATTCCTCTATATTAAAGTTATAGGTCCAAACCAAATAATACTGCCAAAATTTCATGGCTTTCAACACAGTATCTACAAGAGTTCTCAATGAATTTCAATGGCATTTGGTGGAAAGGTGGACAATATGCCATGAAAGGACTGATTAAATTTTTGGGCAGATCCATGGACAGTTACTTCCCCTACGTCATAATTCTATGTTTACACCATATAATATCATCAAAATTTCATGCCTGTCTACATAATATCTCCAAAGGTTCTCAATATATTTCAAAGAAATTTTGTGTAAGGGAAGACAATATTCTGTAAAAAGAATGAATAAATCCTGGGATGGATTCATGCATAATTAATCCCCCTGATGATGGTGTTGGCAGACGTATGCACTCTCCAAATGCTTCCTAGTTTTAGATATCATCATTGCCATATGGAACTAATTCAATATTAACTCTTGAATTTGAATTTGATTGGCTGCTGCTGCCTTCTCAGGATAATCAGTTTTCATTGATTCCAAAATCAAACTTCAAAATCCCCAAAACATCAATAAGAACTGGATTCAGCTTTTGAGATCATATTTATTTCCTCTTCAATGGAATAATCGTAGGAGTCAAATGGAAATTTAAAGGTTTTATTACTTTGAATACAATCCTTGCTTCCTTCTTGTAGAGGGAAAAGTCCCTGTGAATGAAAAGTCATCAATACTCTTGTTTATGAACAGAAGCTTTTATTCCAGGTAGATTTAGTTGGAATGTGATCTGAGCAGATGTACTGGGATCAGATTGTTAACCTGAGAAGAGATATCAGGTGGATTTTTTGTGTCTTTAGTAATAGAGTTAACAATGTCAGTTGTACAGGCACTTTAGTCAAATTATTCAACAAGTGTCGCTTTTGAGAGGATTTGAACTAATAAATGAAATGCTTGTTTATTTGGATTGTATTAAGAGATGAATTTTCATCAGTAAAAACAACTAATTTTTCATAGCTTAAATGTAAGGGTGTAGCTGGGGGAGGGGTTAAATCATTCCACCTAACCCCCAGTACAGAAGGCCCCCTCCAGGCTTTATGAATATTAGTTCACCTACTGCATTTCTACTTACATTATACAAAAAAATCTCACTAAAGTATAGAAGGGGCCACTCAAGGAGCAAAGCCCCCCAATGCTATCAAATTGCCAACTACGCCTATACTCAAACAATCTCTCATGATCTAGTATTGTACTTAATCTAATCATCAGAACATTAATTTCATATTACGTAAAGTTTTGTTCAGACTTTTCCCCTCATCTTGGTTTATTCGTTGTACGTAATGTTTTGGCTGTTGTACTCTATGGCCCTCTTCAGGTGTTGAATGGGTATATTTTTGACCATCGAGATAGGGGGTAGTGCATCTCAGTGATCACCTGAAACATGTGTATTCCACCATCTAATTTCCAGTGGGTTTCATTTTTAGTCCCGAACATTATTGTTTTTTGCAATTGGTGTCATATATCTGTAGTAGTCTGGAATTAATTCAGTTTGAAACTAGAGATTTTTGATACCAATTACAACGGACAACCGTGTTTACAACTGAAAATTAACCTTACTCAAAATTCAAGATGATTGCTGAGATGCCCCCTCCCTATCTCGGTGGTAAAAAATACAATAACTCTTGATACTCCCCCATCTAAAAAATCTATATTTATAAGCTGTAAGCAGTAGTGGAAATGGGGGGGTGGGGCATGGTAGTTTGGCATATACCTACTCCCTGTTTTTTGTATGTTCAGGGTCTCTGGAGACATTTATTGATAGCTATCCCTTGTCAAACTGCCAACATGGGTTAACTGAACCACAGCTGCACAGGTTTGCTTTGTTCATGCCTTTGATAACACAGCATGAATCTTAGATACAGCCTCATCTTATACCTAGTTTCCATAACTCATTTATATTGCTGGCTGTAAGTCTAGTGGGAAAATTATGTAGCCTAGAACTAGTTGCACATTTTGATGTTACAAAATTAACAACATGACTTTGTTTACAAGAAAAACAGATCTGGTTAGTCAATCAACAGAAACTGTCATACAACCAACATTTTTTTGGCAGCATGTCGAGTTTGAGGTGACCAATTAAAAAATTATACAGAAGGGTAATCAATGAATAAGTTACTTGTTTCTGTTGGGTGATGATCATGAAAAATGTCTAAATTAAATAATTGTGAAGGCTGCCAGATACAAACTAAGGGATAGATTTAGCACAAGTTTACATCGTAAATTGAAAAACTTTTGTGGGGGAGCGGTTAAAAATATCATTTTTCATTGACATAATAAGGAGTAGATTTTTAGCTCTTTAGCTCCATTGGTGTAGCCTATAAGATAGACAGATAGATAGATAGATGTCCTGCCAACCAGAATCACTTAAAAGCTGATAGAAACATAGGTTGACAGTCCTAGTGACAGTTTTGAACAAAATTATTCAGCCTTAATGATAAAAGATTCTAGATGATTGGTGAAATTTCTTTCTTTCTAAGGTAGTAAATAAAAAGGTGACAAAAAGAACCCCAACCATGTTAGGAAACCTAAGGAATTTGAAATTGTTAGGGCAGCACATATACAACCACAGCAACTCATTCATTAGGCTACATAAGGACTCTGAACCATTTCAGCACCAAAAAGGAGTAAGACAAGGTGATACCAGCTCACCTAAACTATTTACAGCCTGCCTTGAGATGATCTTCCGGAACATGGACTGGGAAAATAGAGGAATCAAAATAGACGGCGAATACTTGAGCAACCTTAGATTTGCAGACGACATCGCCCTTTTTGCAGAAAACCTACACGACCTCCAACTAATGCTAGACGATCTAAACAAAGAAAGCAAAAAAGTCGGCCTACACATGAACTTCAGTAAAACGAAAATCATGTGCAAAAATCATGTTGAGAATAAGAACATAGCTGTCAAGATAGAAAATGCAAAACTCGGCAAGGTAGACCACTACATCTACCTAGGTCAACGAATCTCCATGAGACCATCAAAAGAGGAGGAAATCAAGCGAAGAATCACTTTGGGATGGCAAGCTTTCGGCAGAGCAAGCTCAACTTTCAAGAACCAGATGATCCCAATAATCCTCAAAAGAACAGTATACAACCAATGCATTCTCCCGAAAGTCACTTATGGAGCTGAAACATGGAACCTAACCAAGAGACAGGCCTGCAAACTGAGAAGTATGCAACATGTGCATGAGAGAATCAAGCTCACCCTCACATGGAGAGATCACAAGACAGCACTATATAAGGAAGAAAACAGGTGTTTGTGACATCATAGAAACTATTAAAAAACTCAAATGGCAGTGGGCAGGCCATGTTGCAAGAATGAAAGACAACCGATGGATATCACGTCTCATAACGTGGATCCGCAGAGATCACTTTAGAAACCGAGGCCAACAGAACACAAGATGGAGAGATGAACTTGACAAATTCAGGAAATACTGGCTCCACGATGCACATGGAGGGAAATGTGGCGAATCCTGGGCAAGGTCTATGTCCAACAACGGACGTTAAAAGACTGATGATGAATCGATTAAGATTCAGAAAATAGGCATAATGGTCATTTTAGCATACTTAGCTTGGATGTCTAAAAACTCACTACAGGCATGTATTTTCGATAGATTTAAAAAGATTAATTTAAAAATTGAATGCTTTGAGAAATAATATGGTAAATATATATGAGAAATTCAGAATTTCTGATAAAAAATTTTTTGTAGTAATTTTGCCACAGGCATTTGCCAGTTTTTTGTTTTTATTTTTATTTTTTTGATCTTTCATTTATACTCGACACGCCGTGGGAAGGTAGAGATGTCTTCCACGTTTTTCCTCTTCTATTGTCTCTACTTTTATGTGATCAATCTACCATAATCCACTTCCAGCTTGCCAGATCCATGGAAAGGACATAGAATTCCCTTTTCCAAGTAAGGCCACATTGGTGGCGATGATGAGCCTCACCCAATCACACTTACCCATGACATATTGGTAGGGAGAAGGGGAGATAAATAGATGCCTTCCCCCAGGGCATCAGTGTGAAATGAGTGTAAACTGTCTCAGCTGGAATTTTAAGTCTGTACACCTTTTCCGTTCTCTGTGCCTCTAACCATTTGACCAACCATACCACTTGAATGTATGACGAGAATTAAAAAAAGTCTTATTAGTTTCTCAATAGAAACCATTATATGACCAATATCTTTTGCCAGCGTGCCATGTTGGGGTTGATCAATTGAAAAAATGAGTGATCAACGAATACGTTACTTCTTTTGTCTTCTATTGGGTGGTGATTGCTGAAAAAGTCCAAATTCTCAAAAAGCATGATCATTGCTAGAAGCAAAGAGACCAATTTAGCACAAACTTTCATCGAAGTCCCCGCTAAAAATCTACTTAGAGAGTGAATTTTTTTTAAGAATTGAAAAAAAAAATTTTAT
Organism: Thysanoteuthis rhombus; assembly: GCA_963457665.1. NCBI lineage: Eukaryota > Metazoa > Mollusca > Cephalopoda > Oegopsida > Thysanoteuthidae > Thysanoteuthis > Thysanoteuthis major. The sequence goes on along the minus strand of OY735220.1, from coordinate 43,421,486 downwards.
AAACATAATAAGGAGTAAATATTGGAATTTTCTGCCCTCAAACTTCATTGTTGCAAGCCAGCCAGACCAACTTAAAAACTGTAGAAACTTATGTTGACAGTTTTGGCGACAGTTTTGATTGACATTTACTAATAAGAAACCACGGAAATGTTGTGAAATTGATAGATTATATTTGGTAACTTCTGTGGGCAGTCTGTCTTCATTCGTAGATACCCTTTTCAATTATTGAAATGATTGATGGTTGCTTGAAAGTCTTCTGTGGAATTGGCCTGTTTTATTCACAGAATAATAAACACTTCATCTAAAGGAACTGATGGATGAGGTTCTGCCACTTGAAACTCTCTAACTGAATTCAATATGCATATGTTCATACATGTATGGACTGATGAGCCAAAATATCATAGCCAGCAAGATGTGGCAAGACTGACAACTACAGGAATAACTTGAATAGTGTTGTTCTGATTAGTGCAAGTTTTCATGTTATACAGTCAAGGCATTGCTGTACAAATAAATGTAACCAAGTATAAGCTGGTAAAAAAAAGAGATTATATTAAATACCTTGAACAGTGGAGTTTTGAATTGTGCAGAAAAGTAGGGAATCACTTAATTGCACTAATCAAGGTATACCTATATCATCTTGTAACAATTGCACATGTCAGGGTCAGATATATATAAGTAGATAAGCTGGCCTTGGATACTTGATTTTGATGTGTTGACAGCTTGTTTGATAAAGGCAAAATTTCCAATGGCCAGAAGACGAGGTCAGAGCATTTATAAAATGGCACGGCTTGTGGAGTGTTTATGTTCAATTGTAGTGAGTACCTATCGGCAGTGTTCCAAGTGAGGAAAAATCACCAGCCGACCACCAACAAACCATTGGGCTACCAAAACTTATTGATGCGAGAAATGAACATTGGCTTTCCCACCAAGTACAAGCCAACAGAAGGGCTAATGTGGCACAAATTGCAGATAGTTTTGATAAAGGTGAAGCAAAGAATGTGTCACTACGTGTGTCAGAGTGCATTAATCCTTGTTATGTATGGAGATGCATAACCATAGGCCAGTCTGAATACCCGTGCTAAGCAATGTCCATCATCAAAAGTGTCTTCAATGGGCATTGGGCAACCAAGGCTTATTGATTTGAAAAGAGAACAGAGGCTCTCCCGCCAAATATGAGCCGACAGTGAGGCCACTGTGGCTCAAATTGCATCTTGCTTTAATAAAGGTGAAAGAAGGAATGTATCACAACACTGTGCTTCAATCCTTGTTGTGTATGGAGCTGTGTAGACACAGGCCAGCCAAAATACACACACTAACCAAAATGTCTTCAATGGGCATTAGGCTGCCAAGGCTTTGTGATATGAGAAGTGAATGTAGGCTTTCCGGCCAAGTATGAGCCAGCAGAAAGTCTACTGTGGTACAAATCACAGATAGCTATAATCAATCCTTGTTGAATATATATATATATATATATATATATATATATATATATGATAATTATTAATTGTTTTGCTGAATTACAAGCCTTCAGTGTGGCTATAGACTATCCAATATCCCATGAAATGGTTGTTGAAAAAAATCCTTCAATGTTGTACCATAAACTTTAAACCTGGGTGTTTATTTATCACATGTACATGTGTGTGTGTGTGTGTGTGTGTGTGTGTGTGTGTGTGTGTGTGTGTGTGTGTACCTTTTTCATTTTTTTTATGTTTCTTTTTCATTTTACATTTTTTTGTACAATATTTTGCTCAAAACAAAGAAAGCTAATGGTTTATTTTTATACCGTTTTTGGAATTACTTAAAACAGATGGTCTGCTTTGACATACCTATTGCTACAAGAATCGTACACCTAAGTAAGAATTGGCGAATTGAATCAATTTGTCTCTCTCTTAGTGTTTTTAATTATTTCAAGCGGATAAAACTTTTAGAATACTTTCATTTTTTTAATGTTGTTTGAGGAAGCAAAATTACATTTTTTGAATTTTAAAACAATGTTTTAAAAATCAAGCCCCGCCAAAAGAATATGTTGTATATGTGAAAGTTGAAAATGAAATCAGATATGGCTTTAATTGTGGTTATTAGTTGTAGGTCATTAATTGTGCGATACCTGTACGTATACAATTTACATATGAATGTTCCCTTGCTTATTGTATCTGTTTCTGTTTGTGTATACATACACGTATGTGCATGCTGACCAATTTATGTGAAAATATATGTATAACAATGTGCACCTGCTAAATTGATGTGCAGGAGGTTTATTATATGTAAGTATGCTCATGGCCATCTACTTCCCACACAGTTATACATATTGAATCGTCATAGCCTCATAAATTACCTCCCCGACCTAACAGCTGATTGGGCCACAGATTCTTTGCTTATGTGTGTGTGTGTGTTGCCAGGTGCTCCTGGTCATATTTTGGGGGCTACAGCCTTGAAACTTCGTATGAACACACAATGAGGCACCATCTAAAAATATGTTTTCTGTTCTTTTGAAATAGTGCTTTCTTTGGTCTCTGTGGTCCTTTTGGATAAACGATGCCCAAATCTTGTGTTGGTGTTTTTTAGATAATTATAAATAAAAGATCTATTTTTGGGAGGGATAATTCTTTTTGATATTTCTGGTATACATGCTGGCTACAGTGATTCATCTATGTGTGGTATGGATATATCAGATAAGTTTTGATTACCAGTTGTCTGGTAGCCAATCATTGGAATGAGAATTCCTGGCACTGTAACAATTCAATTACTTCAAGACCATTATTTTTATTACTTCCATTATTTTTGTCATTTTCGTTATTACCAGATGGAAGAATTGCTGTCAAGTATCTCACTTCGGTAAGGATACAAAATAAACTGACATCTAAACAGAAAAGTGGAAATGTTTATTTATATGATTCGACATATTGCCGTTAGAAGTTCTGATTTTAATACTGCTGAGCAGTGCTGAACAGTGTTGCCAATTAAGCACTTTTTGAGCTAGATTCAGTGCAATTCTTGTTTTGGCAATGCAAAAATGTGTTAAATCAAAACAGATGCCTAAGCATTTTGACCATCTTCTAGCATCTTTTGGGTGACTTTTGGCCATTTTTGGCTTTTTGTTGTTAATTTTTTTTTTTTCAATGTAGTTCTTTTTAACACTTTATTGGCAGTCAGTTGCAGTTTATTTTCATTCTAGTGCTTTTTGGCCCTTTTGGGGGGAGTCAAACTAGTGCAAAAATATTTTTTAGCCACAGAACTGAGACATAGCGTTCCTGTAAAATATAAGAAGTAATTTCATTTCTTGTCACTCACAGTCAGGGCAATCACAGGTGATGGGGGATTTGGCTTGAATTATTGAGCATACTGTAGAGATCAGTCTCCTTTATAGGAGGATTAACAGGATCACTATGGAAGGCTCTCTTCGTGATCTCCTGGTGCTTACACATGTACACCTGGTATTTGCGGATGGTCGCCTATCTAGGTATTGACCAGGCTTGATGTTGTTTAACTTTGTTGATCATACAAGGAGAGGCGTGTCTAATGTGATATTTAATTGAATAATTCAGCTTTTGGATTAGGGTCAAGGTTAGGGTTGTTAATTGATTAGAGCCATTGTTACTGGTGATAAATGATATCTTTGCTTCTCTCCTCATTGATTCCTGATGTTTCTCGTATTTCACCACAATCTGAGATATAATTAATTTAAAATCAGAATCTTTTTATAGAAAGTGTTTTCTCAATTTTTACATTAACATTGGCACATAAATTTAATTTTTTTTTTTTCTATCCAATTATTTTTCTGGCAATAGACAGTAAAGTTCTACCTTACAGATGTGATAATAATTCTGATACTAGTCAGCCATATTGCTCATAGTCCATTCTGTCATACTTACAATACAAATGGAAGATTTCCTCAAAATATTACTGTGCATGCTTCTGATTATAGCAGTCTGTTAAAAAGAGGAGAAATATTCTCCAGACACCTCAAGGAAATATTGGCAAGACTTCGTGAGAGTGTAAAATGATTTGAAAATAAAGCCTATTAACCATTTTCAATGTTTTGGGCTGAACACTATTTTACTAAAAGCTCGATATTTTGGGCTACACACCATTTTTGAATGAATGGACTCAAGAGATTAAAACAAAAGGTTCATAAAAGATGGAATGAAAGCAGAGGTCGATTTTTTAGACAAACAAATAGAATGTACATTTAATGAATTGACAAATAAAACGTTTATAGATAATACAATCAAATCTGAAAAAAAAAAAGACTTGTAAACATTTAATACAATCATGTGAGAGAGCATTGCTGTTTAGATTAGATTACTCAAGAGTAGAGTTAGTTATTAGGTTATTCTTGTACATTAGAATGATATATAGGAGAGAGCTATTTAGGGAAAACACATGACATAATAGGTCTTATGTCATTAGGTTTATCTATCGAATGGATCCTGATTAGTGATTAGTGATGCTTCTAATAATGAGTGGTATATTTGACTAAGCTGGATTATCAGAAACCAGTTGGTTCAGTTCAAGGCGCAAGGAGCTAAAAGAGGCCAAATGATAGGCAGTGTTAGCATTTAGTCGTCAGAAAGCTTTTACAGATTCTCACAGCGGGGAAGATTGTTGGCAAAAGATGATAGTCATGATAAAAGAATGGAAACCAAGCTGACTGGTAAGTTAGGGAGATAAAGAGGTGATGACCAGCTGGCAAGTCATCCTGAGCATAAAGAGCCATGATAAACAGATGTGAGGGCTTTTATAGATAGGAGCTAAAGGAAATGATATCATTAGATATGTGGCTAGATTTAATATTTTATACCTAAATCTGTATTTATTTTAGTATCTATTTTAATTAAAAATAAACAAGTCACTGCAATCAATTTGAATTTTTCCCCTCGGGAGCCCTGGTACAGGTAAGTTGAAGTGCTAGAACTAAAGGTTCTCAGTGTTCTAGTAGGAAGCAAGCCAACAGCAAATATCTGCAAAAAAAATTCCATGATTTTTAACCAATAGGAAGCATTTCAAGTTGTTATGTATTTGTCAACTAATAAACAGCAACAACAATTTGAGAAGCCAAAAGTTTATTTAACCAATAAAAAGTTATTTTTGCAGTCATTGGTTTATTCAACTGAGGGAAAATTATCTTGAGAGTCATATATCTATTTATGCAACTGAGAGCAATTTTTTCTTCGGGTTTGATTTTTCTAGCCAATAGGATTTAGATATTAAGGTTGCATGTTTACTTAGCCAATGTGAAACTAATGCAGTCAGATGTTTATTTAACCAATAGAAATTAATTGCAAGAATTGCGTATTTGGTCAAGGCCAGTCAGTGGCAAGTCAGCTGTAAGAAGGTTGAACCACCTTACATATAGATTGTTGGTTCACTTTCTAAATGTTCAACAAGTGATCAACTTTGAGTTGCTGTGTGACTTAGATCTTCTTGTCCTAAATGAAGCATGCGATCTATACAATTGTATCTATTAGCAGTTCATTGATCCTGAAATGTTTTATGCCAATCTGTTAGGCTAGAATTACGTTTACACATGACTAAATTTAACTGCATATTAATACACTTGTTTTCATGTCACTAACTACCTACCTGCACAAAACCAAAAGTCATTCTTGAGAATAGGAAAAGTGAGGTACCAAAAGACAGGGTGTTCATGAGGGGGAGATTGTACTGCACCAGGGCCCATAGGTCCAAAAGGGGCCCAGTAGAGTTAAAAAAGTTAAACTTCGAAGTCAAAATGATGTATCTATTGATAAAATAGGTTGACTCTATTGTTTACTGTTGAATGAATATAGCATGTTGAGCTAATAGGGTTTTATAGTAGATAAAAATAGGATAGCTAAAGGACGTAGGTTTTTACTCAAAGAATCAAGATGGGGAGACCAAAAACGGCTATTGACCGCCTTATAAAATTACTTTCAGAGACCGTGCCGCCAGATCACCCTGTTCAGGCCAGAGGACGAGGCCTAATTGTTGTAGACAATGAAACGAAAATCTTTTAGGTTGAGGATGTGGCCAATGTCAGAAAATAACACAAATATATGAAAAACTTATTAATTATCCCATATTTACAAAATGCGAACATACTGGATGTTTTGTCTGTAACTTTTAAAAGAGTGATTAATATTCAAACTTTTGTTCAGACAATGCAATTTCTTCTTTCCATATTTGATGTTAACATGACTTCTCAGACAATTTATCCTACAGCCATCTCCAAGCATGATATGTACTATTCAAAAGAAAAAGGGATTTTCTTCTGTTTTCTTTCTCTGGTTGTGCGAAATAAAAAATTAAAAAAACATCATCAAACGGAAAATTGGAGGGTCTCTTTTTCTTTTTATGAAAACAACTTATTTTATAAATGTTGCTGTTAATGCTTGATTTTTTTCTGTTTGATATCATTTTTTACTTTGAACTACTAAAGAAAGACATCATGGATTTTTTGAAAATTTATTCTCATTAGATGAAGTATTGTAACTTATTATTTTATTAATTTTTTTGGTAACTTTTTACCCTCGTCTCAATTTCTAATTATCTTTATCACCATTATGACTCAGGCACTCATTATATGGCTACAAGTAAACAGCATGATTGGAATCAGAGAGTAAGCCTCCTGTGAGAATCAAACTCACATATTCATTGCTAGAGGGAAACTGGTATATGCCCAGATGTCATTACTGATTGTGCTTTTTACTTGTAGGTATAGAATGACGGCTTGAATCAAGGTTGTGATAAAAATAATTAAGAACTTGTCATCATAGTCAATAATTGAACAACTGTAGTGTCAAATGTTTAAGTCCTGTGAAAAGATTCAATCGAGGATTGGTTGGAACAATTTTTATAATTATGAAATCACTTGTATTTTCCAATGGAAAACGTCCAAAATAGAGTATAAAAAACATCTAGCTTCTCCAGAATGTTATTATTAAGCCTGTCAAAATAAGGCCCTTAAAAGCTTTTTTTCCAAAAATCAAAAACACATTTTTAGAAGAGGTCAAGTGGAATACTGATGTCAATTTTCAAGTGTTTAGATGGAATGGTATGGCCTTGAGCACTGGAACTCACAAACACGTAAACAAACACACAAACATATGAACATATAAAAAAGATCTTTGATAGCTATTGTTGTTCAATTAAGATGAATGAAGAAAGAAGAAAAAAGTAATAAAATCATGGATTTGATGTTTTAATATCTTAAATACCAACTCTTTTCACACTGATTCAATTTTAGTCAAACAATCATCAGAAATTAATAAAAAAAAAACTTTAAAAAAAAACGGCTGATTGATTTTTGTCAATTTGTTGCAACTATCAGAATCACAATCCGTATCATATGAGCCTTACTACTGAAACATGATCTGACTATGTTGGATCACACAACTTGTCGGATGGTGGCACCATATTGCCGAATCTGATAACAAGCAAATTCATTTTTCCTCTTCCCACCTCCAATCTTTCAAAGTTGGGTGATTGAATGTACGAAGGCTTCTTCGATTTCTCTTCTCTGGTGCCACAGTGTAGCCGGCTTCCCCAATCGTGTATGCATGTCTCCCGTATGCTCTATTACTTATCATGCTTCCACGGTGATTTTTGTTTGACAATGATTTGGGGGATGAGTCTTTGTCCATGTCCTGAATTATGGAGTATCATTACACGACCTGTCAGTGTGAGTGTTGCGTTTGGTGGCAGTGGAACAAGAGCGATCGGACCTTTCTCTATGTCTACAAAAGGCGTTATAATTGCAAGGTATTCTTCCTTTTACTTACTCTTCTCTTTGCAATTGAACAACCATAGCCATCAGAGATGGCGAAGGGTTCTATCCTTTTTTATACTCGTGCGTGTTTATATGTTTGTGTCTTCAAGAACTCCTGTCAATATCGTTTTGTCTACAGACTTGAAAATTGGAATAAGTACTCAAATAGACCCCTTCTAAAAAATTTTTGTTTTAATTTTTGGACAGAAGGTTTTTTTGTTCTTTCTGGGACCTCATTTTGACGAGTTCATTAATGACATCTAGATTCTCCAGAATCTAGATCTTTCTAGATGTTTTTTACTCTACTTTAGATGCTTTCCTCTGGAAAATGCCAGTGATGTCATGAATAGAATTAATTCTGAGTATATTTATTCTTTGATGGATTTTTTAACAAAATTTTGATATTTCTGTTGTTCAATTACTGACTGTGGTGGCCATTTTTCACTCTTTTAGTCACCCGATTTCATTTGTTTTGAATCTGATCTTGAATGCTCTGTGCCTTTTCTAATTTTATAAATTGTACCTGACCAGTAGTGGAAATTGGAGTGTACACTGGAGTACAGCATATACCTACTCTTCAGTTTCCAGATTTTTTTGTATGTCTCCAAACAGATCCAAAACTGGCTATACTTTTAAAAAAATGGGGCTTAGTGCCCCTGAACTCCTTCCTGCATGGTTTCACTTTGCTTATTCCAGATGGAACACTCTGTGAACGGACAGCATAAATACTGGATACAGCTTTACCGTATACCGATTTCCCAAGACCCATAACCATTACTATATTATGAAGCATGATCCAATATAACTTGTAACTATATAATTAAACTTTGATCAGTAGCATGTAAAGTAAATTATAGTCATATTGAGAGTTTCCTCCCAGCTGCACAGCTCTGTGGCAGTACATAAGAAGGAATTATGCCACACAGATTTTATAACACACAAATTTTGAAAGTTTCAAATAAAAAAGAAAAAGATGATCAATAAAAAAACTATGTGGCAATTGTCATACCACTCTTTCTCCAAGTAGCAGCATTTGATCGCAGGTTTATGATTAGATCATAATGTATACATATTGGTGCATAGATAAATGTAAAAAATTGGATTAGGTAATGATGAATAATGGAGAAAAATCAATACACCAAATAACTTACTTATACATTTTTTGTTAAAAGTCATCGTTGACATGGACCTTCCTTAGACTTTGCCAGACCTCTCTATCATGGGTATCATGGAGCCGAAACTTTCTGAACTTATCTAGCTGGTCTTACATTTTTGCTCGCCCAAGTTTTGCGTATGATCTCTGGCAATGCACATTGTGAGTCGTGATGTCCAGCAACATAACCAGCCCATTGCCATTTAAATTTTCTAATATACTCTAGGATATCCCTGACTCTTGTTTTCCATTTTATAAACTTCAGAAAAAAATCAATGATCTTCTCAAAATATTTCCAGTACACTCATGCTGCAGGCTTTTTGGTCTTGTGCAGGTAAGGAAAAATTAGAGGAAACATTTGTCTAGAAAATATTCATTGTACTTTAGATATTAGTTCTGTATATCATATTTGACTAAGAGATACTTCTCTGAATTTTTGAGATGAGGTATTATTATTATTTCTATTAATATTCGGACCCTCCTCATCTTGGTTGTTTTTCATACAACGTTTTGGCCGTTGCACTCTACGGCCTTCATCAGGTATCATCTGGCAGGTGTGGGGAAGTAACGAACCGAACCCTTTATTTATCCAATGGGGGTATATTGACCGCACTCCCCTCTTAGCATTAGTAGTATTATTATATTGTCTCACACTAGGATTGAACGTAGAACCATCAGATTACTTTGCAGTAATTTGTCTGATGCTGTAACCACTACGCTCTGTGTCCATGATACCTGGTGAAGGCCGTAGACTGCAACGGCCGAAACGTTGTATGAAAAACAACCAAGATGAGGAGGGTCCAAACATTAATAGAAATAATAAGAGATACTTGTTCAGTAAGGGTGTTACTGCTCATTGCAGCTTGTCCAAACTACTTCAGTTTTAATAGTTGAGGTTTTTAAGAACAACCTCCTACCTGTAATTCCAGTTAATTAGATGTAGGGTAATATTTGAATACTTATTTTCAAAGTTCTTCTCATAGAGCAGAAAATTTCAATTTATCAACTAGCATAGTACCTTTACAAAAAAAGACAGGATTATTTACTTGTAGATCGGAGATTCTTCATTGGATTGAAGTGTAGTATTTGCGTGCACATTGAAAAGTGTTACACACAAAAGATGTGTATGTATATATACACACATATATATGTATATATATATATGTATATATATATATATATATATATATATATATATATATATATAATAATAATAATTGAGTCATCCACAGATAGCTATTTCGTTGTATTACAACTCTTCAGTATATGCATATATATATATATTTTTATATATATGTGTGTGTGTGTGTATGTGAAATTAGGGAAGACAGTTTAGGAATTGAATTTTGCTTGGACCCAATCATTTATGATAGTGAGCAAAACAAAAGAAATGAGTCCCGTCTCCTGGGAGAGATTTGAATTTACACCCCTTTTATATATATATATATATATATATATATATATATATATATATATATATATATATATATATATATATATATATATATATATATATATATATATTGGTATGGATTTAATAGAGGATAAACAGTCCTATGGCTAGTAATCAAAGCATACAGAAGCTGCCCAAATTTTGAATCTAAGAGTTCTGGTGATTTTAGAAATTTCTGTCCATTTTATGTAATTTTGTTTAACCATTATATTGTAAATAACATACCATTTTGATAAAGTATAATCAAAAATATTTATTCTTCTGATCTGAATAGTGGTATACATAGAGGTTTTTTTTGACTGTTTTTTTTCATCTTGGTTGTTTGGGCCATTGTACCCTACGGCCTCCTACAGGAGGGAAGCCATAAGTTACAATGGCTGAAACATTGTGTTCAGGAAAAAAACCAAGATGAAGAAAATAGTCTGAAAAAATCTATGTACACATATTGATGAGCACTCATTTCAAAAATTCAAACTGAAAAGTGACAGCTAAGATCCTTATTTTAATTCACAAAATATTGAAATCTCGATTCTTTCAAACTGAAAATTTATCAAAATCATTTTGAAATAACTGTTTACTTCAACCTATGAACACTAAAGCAATTAAAGAAATCTATAAAAGATATAAAACCTAACTTGCTATCACAGTCAATAATTGAACAACGTGGCATCAATATTTGAAGTCATGAAAAAAATTTGATCAAAGAATAAACATGATTAGAATAAATCCTACTTATGAATTCACTGGCATTTTCCCCTGGAAAACATCTAAAATAGAGCAAAAAAAACATCTCGATTCTGGAAAAATTACACCTGTCAAAATAAGGTGCCAAAAAAGTAAAAAAATTTTTTTCCAAAAATCTAGAAAAATATTTTTAGAAGAGGTTTAGGGAATTACTGATGCCAATTTTCAAGTCTGTAAACAAAACAGTATGGCCAGGAGCACTGGAACACACAAACACACATGTATAACTGTAACTTTGATACTAATGCATTACTGACATATTATAGTATCTCAATTATTATTGTTATCATCACTGCTACAAGTGAGATTGCTAGAAATTCCATGGTGCATCTTTGATACCTAGAAATAAAACACCAAGTATTAGGTTGTCTCATATGAAATGGCCATTTATGAAAGGAAAAATAAAAACAACTAAATAATATGAACAAGCCTAGTTTATTAATGGAAATAAGCTCTATTTGCTTCAATAGGTTCTTTTCATTGGGTCCCAAGTGTACAAATTCCTACTTTATAGAAATTAATATCTGGCCAATTTTGAAGGCATTTCATCAATTTGTTGATTTTCTTGAGAGCTTGAACAGCATTTTCACTGAGTCTGAATTCATACAAAAACAATTGTCTGATTTCCTTCGAGTATGGCATCTTCCAGACTGTGGTATTATCTTTTTAAAACTGATATGATAAATCAAAAGTTAAGAATTTACAATAAAGCTAATGTCATATAATCAGTTAAATATATATAACTACATTTTCTGCTTCAGAATTTGTCGCAATCGCAATCATGAAAATGAATGCCAAAAATGCCAATGCAGATGGTGGGGCAACTCTGTTCTCTCCCCCTAAAAAAGTTAGGGAAACCATCCCCATGCAAAGAGGTTGGAAGATTTGAAATTTTATGTAGAATCAATATCATTCAGATGACATCATAAGTAAGATCAAGTATAATACTAAAGAAAGTGTTGCACCACTCTGTGGACTTGCTGTAACTTGATCTCCAGTGAAAGCCACCAAATACTGCAAGTACCAAAACTCAATGATTATGATGATACAAATAATAACTAACAACTTGGTTTAAACCATGTAGTCTGATTGTGTCAGCTTACTTCTGAGTCAGTGTATGTCATTATCTATATCTTTATGTTATTTTATTGGAGAATATGATTTCCTTGAAGAGTAACCTCGAAAAATATATTGGTCACAAAAAGTTTAATTATTCTTTCTTGTATTAAAAATAATTCGTAAACACAACTGAGTTTTAAAAAAAAATTACAAAAATCCCTGGAAAGAAATCACAATCGTCTGACGGTCATAAATACTCCTTTTTACTGGAGTACCTACTTTGCTATGATTGTGGTATGTATATTGTTTGGATTTATATTTCAGAAGACAGAATTAAGTTAAAAAAAGAATACTTTGAGAAGCATTGCTCTAGATGACAATGTCAATCATGGATGACATTGAAAATGTTCAGTTTTCTGTCAACCTATTTAAATCCTTAACGGCCACACCTTATCATCCAAATCAACACTGACCTTCTGTAGAGATTTGGAATCCTATTTAAGCTGTACACACAGGCCTTCACACATTGATCAGCTCACACATATAGCACAAATGAATAGAGCTTTCACGGATTGTTCTTACTATTTCAAGCCAGTTGATCTGAGGTTTTAAAAACCTGTTCTCATGCAAGCCTCTATAAAGTTTGTTATAGGTCCAAGCCAGATGAGAAGTGTAGGCCCTATTTCAAACTGATCCTTGATGTTTTTATAGTCAGTGCTATATATATATATATGTATATATGTATATGCATGTATGTATGTATGTATGTATGTATGTATGTATGTATGTATGTATGTATGTATGTATGTATGTATGTATGTATGTATGTATATATATATGTATATATATATATATATATATATATATATTATTTATGTATTAGTATATGCATATACATGATGTAGTGTACATTGTTTACTTACAAGTAACAGAGCCGTTTTTTGAAAGAATTATCCATAAAAATTTATCAGAACAGTATACTCGTAATCAAGGCTAAGTTTAATATCGTTGAGGCCAGGGCTCAATGCATAAAATTTTTGAGGCCCTTCTATTTTTGTATTCAACAATCATTTTCTAACAAATCAAATGAAATGAAAAACTAGCATTCCAAGGGAAATTATGAATCACCACCACCCTTTTTTGTTGTTTTTTACCTTGTAAATTAAGCAGTAGTAATGAAAATACTACCAGTATGGTTTAGATCATAAATTTATAATAAAAAAAAACTCAAACAGGTACACAAACTAAGGTATCAATTTGCCATTAGCTTTGATTCTAAATTGAACACCCCAATAAAAACCTATTTATGGGGGAATTTTCAAAAATTTTTTCCCCCCACTCATTGAGAGGAGTGTGTGTTCAAAATTTCAAGTTTCTGCTATTAATGGTTTGTGCAGGGCAAAGTCTAGATAGATATAAATAAACGTCAGAAAATATAGATAACCTAAATCTAGCAACAGTGTTTGAACCGGTCTGTTGTGGGTAGTGGTGATTAACTAAACCCAGCATCAGTGTTTAAACCCGTCTGTTGTGGGTAGCAGTGATTAATATCAGAACAGGTCTGGTTAGTCCCTCAAAAGAAACCTTTATGTAACCAACGTCTTTTAGCTGCATGCCTTGTTGGGGATGATCAATTAAAAAAGTGGGAAAAAGGGTGATCAATCAATCTTCTTTTGTTGAGCAGCAATCACTAGAAATATCCATATTTTCAAAAAAACAAGTGGGTATAAAAGCCTAGGAGGGGGTTAATGGTAAACAAAACATTTTCAGAAGGTGTGTGTATGAGACTACTAATGCAAATTTTCAAGGCTGTAAAATTTAAATTGCATTCTGTACAGCTTCCACCCTCTTAAAACCCTGTTTTCTAACCATATTAAGGAGAAAATGATTAAATTATCGGCCCTCTGCCTCTATTAGTGCAGCCTGAAGATGTAACACATATATACATTGCCAGCCAGCCACCCAGAATCACATAAAAAATGAAAAAACCAACGTTGACAGTTTTGGTTGACAGATTCAGATATTCTTTTAAGACATATTTTGCAGGGGTGCCCTAAAATCTTTGGGCTTGTCTTGCTTCACTGTTAGCATTGTCTTGAGGATGGCCCTGCTTGCAAAAAGAAAAATTTTAAATTCGAAAAGAGATTTTTGGTATGTTTATTTGGTTGTCTGTTTTGTCCGATTCCTGTTATAAACTTGAATTTATAATAAATTGGTCCATGTGAAGTGCGTTAAGATAGCTAATAAAACAATTGAAGGGTCGTAATAAAATGTGGTAGGCTGTTGTAACATAACAATGAAGAAGAGATCACAGATATGCTTATGACTTTACGTCTGATCACCCTTTAAAACAGCCTGAGTTGAGACATATGAATTATTTAAGACAAATTATCTATTAGCTCTATGCTCCTCAGTGCCAATTCATACATACAGATTCATGCTAGTAAAATTATAATAGTCAACACTTAGTAAGTACATGAAAATGCCAGAATTACCTTAAGTAAAATTAGTAAAATATTTATGAAATTAGTATTAATTTTTCTTTAATATCATACAGTTAACACCTGGGTTTATTTGGCACCTAACAATTCATCCCTCATATCCCAGCCAATCTCCATGATGAAGCTCCAGTTGTGTTTAATCTCTGAGGAAATATGCGGATCCTCCTGAACAAGTTACCACTTATTGAGTATCAATACTCTTAACACAGATTTTACTAAGTTTATTTCATAACTTACAAAATCAATAGATTAGAATTTAGTTGGCTTAAATATTGACTTATAGAAGAGTTTAATTATGTTCAAGGTTCCAATATATAAGATTAGTTAATCCTCGTGAAATAATTAACAGATATAACTTAATTTCCATGAGATAATTTTTTTAGAGAAGAAATTATTGAATTCATTCCAGTGGAAGTCTCTATTGTTTCAAATGGTGAATACGAAATATTTCTATCAGCAAAATTGTTACTCCTGTGTTGAATAGTCCATCATTATGGACAGGGAAACAGAAAAATCACAATGTTTCATAATATAAATAGATCATCCAAAACAACCAGTCTTTTTCAATTACTTTTTACATCAATTTTCCAATTGGTTTTATGATATGAACAGTTTTAATTTCATTACTTGATAATAATATACTTGAACCCACAGACATGATTTTAACTAGGAAGAAATAACTGATACAAGATATTATCTAGCATGGACAAGGGCTTGAGAACAATTGACTGATACTAGATAAACTCTAGAATGGACAGGAGAATGAGAACAATTTACCCTCATAGATTGAATAAAAGGTTATGTTTGAAATTCCCTCAGGGTTATCATCTATAAGACAAATGGAGAAGGCTGGAAGGTGCAATAGCTGAAACATTGTGTCTATAAGAACTAAGATGAAGACACTAATTTGAGTAAACCTTCTTATCATGTGGAGGAATCATACAGTTGTAGAATGGATAATAGCCTGTAGAAGTGAAGGGGAGAATTCTAGAAAAAAAAAAGACATCTCATGAATGGAATTAGAATCACGGATGATGAAGATAATACTTTTAAACAGGGTTACAGCAGGAGATTTAGGTGCCCAGGAGGCTGAGCTGGTTAATGAGCCCCCTTTCAACAGTTAGCAAGATTTGTTATTCTATAATGTTTGTAAAAATGCAGTGGGTGGACTACAATTCATAAAGCTTTTGGGAGTCCCCCTCAATTGCTGAAGGAGGGGTTAAAATTGACACCCAACTTTACCCCATCCATCAACTACACCCTGCTTTCAAATGCGTTTGGTAGATAATCAAATATGGGTACGTAAGATAATAGACTCTGCTTATGTGGACTGGGACATTGATGGGAATTTTGTAAGGTGTTACAGAGCTGTTTTTGCTGCTCCCACATACACATACAACCTGCACAATTACACACATCCCTTAGCTACACTGTTTCCGTCTGTTGTAGTCTTTTTAGTACACCACACTGTATTCATTGGCTGATGAATGATATTCAATCTATTTCAATTACTACATACACTTGGACCCCACCCCCTTTGGCACTTTTGACCAAAGTGTGATGCATAAGTTGCAATCCCCTGTAAGAGGCCCTACATATGAAACTAATACTTGAAATGGCCTTTAGTTGGTGACTTTAACTACTGAGCTGTCATAGCTGGAGCTAATATTCTTACTGCTGTTGAGAAGCTAATCTGTTTAATCTGATTGGGTGGGACAAAGTACAAGTGATACTTACATAGATATGTTAATGCGACCTTGAAGAGGTCATACTAGATTTTGTAAAGCAGACAAGTTTATCACCAAATTCATATTCCGGAAGAAAAAAATAATTTAAATGAAAACGATTATAGGAATTTTTTTTTTCATTTTTCTTCTTTCTGAACTGTTCTAATCTATTATGTTTCATAGATATCTGCATGAATTGATTTGGGTTATTGAAGAAGCATTTTTTACTTGAACTTTTTTTCAGTTTAAAACTAATTTTTTTTTCGATATTGCGCAGATTTTAAATTGAACTCTTTGAAATTTGAAAAAAAAATCTAAAATTTGTAATGCTCTTAAGTCCATTTGGTTAAAAGACCCATTAAAAAAGTGCTGACTTTCATTTTTAAATGAAATATTATTGAAATCTTAAATGAAATAAAATTTCTTTTTTTTATTCTCATAAATCAACAAATAACTTGGTTTAATTTTTTTGCAATATGAAATGTAAATATTTTGAGAATAGATAATCAGATTCATAAAGTAAAACCCAAAAAGAAAAAAAATCAAATATGGTTTAAATCAATATTTGATCAAGTTCATTAGAAACCATCAAATAAAACTGTCATCACAACAGTTAACATAGGTTTCTTCAGTTCTCACTCTATTCTGCCTGTGTGTATGCATATGTATGTGTAAATAGATATTGGTATGGATCATGGTTTATCTGACGATATGAGAAATGAATGACAATATTGTGAGTTTTGTTTTAAAATGATGGCTGAAAATTTGCATTAGTACTCTTCAAGACTCCTTCTGAAAACGCTTTTGTGGGCTTTTTTTGTCAAAAAAATACCCAATTTTTTTCTAATTTTAAAAGTGTAGAACCTGTACAGAATGTATCTTCCATGTTATAGCCTAAAAAATTTGCATTAGCAGTCTACGACACACCTTCCGAAAACTTTTTTAACCCCAGCCCCTAATAGTTTTCTAGTGAGAGTTCAGTCTGCAATAGAAGTTTATGCTAAATTGGTCACCATTTTACTCCTGCTTGTTCTTCTAATAACAAAAGGAGAGAGAAGTATCTTATTCATTGATCAACCCTTTTTCCCACTTTATTGATTTAATCACCCCCAACATGCCATGCTGCCTAAAAATGATGGTCATGAGACAATTTCTATTGAATGACTAACAAGACCTGTTTCATCTATTTTTTTCTTCTGCAATACGAAATATAAATTTTTTGAAACAACTGATATGCTGAGGATTCATAAGTATCCCATCCTTTCACTCCGAAATTTATTTTCATTAAAATGCCCATTCAGCAAAAATCTTGTCCATGAAATATCCTTTCAACGAAGAAGTTGTTGAGAAAATGTCAAGTCCATCAGCTAATTGATAGTTGGAAAAAGAAACGATTTTTCGATGGAGATGTTGTCAAGAGCCCTGTTGACAAACATGCTTTCAATCAGAGGATTTTTGACAAAATGCCCGTTGGTGAAATGTCTGAACAAGGAAAAATTCATTATCTGTAGCTTCTCTGTACAATATCTTGAACAATGTTTAAAGATTCATTGAAAATACTTTGTTTGAAGATGCAATACAAGTGTCTTCAAACAATAATTTGTTCACAAAAATTCTAGGGTTTTTAAGGACTCTACACACTAACTTCAGTAAAACAAAAGTCATATACTACAATCACATTAAGAATAAGGATAATCGAAGATGCAAAACTGGGGAAAGTAGACCACTACATCTACTAAGGACAACAAATCTCTATGAAATCCACAAGAGAAGAAGAAATCAAGGGGAGAATTATCCTAGGATGGCAAGTTTTTGGTAAAGCAAGCTCAACCTTCAAAAACAAGACCATCCTAATAATTCTAAAAAGAAGAGTATACAACAAATGCGTCCTCCTAATAGTCTCTTATGGAGTTGAAACATGGAACCTAACCAAGAGGCAAACCTGCAAACTGAGGAGCATGCAATGTGTGCATGAGAGAATCATGCTCAACCTTACATGGAGAGATCACAAGACAGCACAGTATATCAGAAAGAAAACGGGGGTCAGAGAAATCGCAGAATATATTAGAAAACTAAAATGGTAATGGGCTGATCATGTTTTGAGAATGAAAGACAACTGATGGACAGCACAACTCATAACATGGATCCCAAGAGACCATATGGACCAGATGGAGAGATGAAGTAGACAAATACAGAAAATACTGGCTCCATGACACCCATGATAGAGAAACGTGGCAGATTCTGGGGAAAGTCTATGTCTAAAGACAGACATTAAAAGACTGATGATGATGATGATATACACAACATTTTTGCATAACTTGACTCTGATGAAAACAACACAGGTTCAGCATCAGTAAAAAGGAATCAGTTTACTGTCATTAATACAAGTCTTAACCTTCCTACCCACTGTAGAAGAGTATTCAGCTTTTATTAGGCACTGTTACTGTTGACTAGTAAGGTTAAAACTTTCAGCTGCTACTGCCTGATCATAGTTAAGGGAGAGTGGTATTCCCAAGTGCTCACTTACACACTCACTTCTCTGTCAACTATTATGGTATGCCAAAGATGAGGTATTTTTGTCAAGACACCTGCAATGAGGTAGACTCTTAAGACTGGATACATGACTTTATTCATCCTTTTCAAGAACATTATTGCAAAGTTGGCATTAAACAACCGCCTTGGATAGAGTTTCAGCTTGGTTTACTGATACCATGCCAATAACCATTACACCAGGTGCATCTTTATATCCATCAATCTATGGGGTTGGCCAAAAAGATTGTGCAATATATTAAGTAAAAATAAAAGAAAACCCACCATCATTAGACAATAATTAAACAACTATAGCAGCAGAATTTGAAGTCATGTAAAAAATCCATTGAAGGATAAAAATGGTCGAAAAAATTTTTACTTATGATATCACAGGCATTTTCCACTGGAAAACATCTAAAGTAAAAGAAAAAACATCTAAAAACATCTAGATTCTTGAGAATCTAGATGTTATCAATAAATCCATCGAAAATGGTCAAAAGAGCTTTTTTTTTCCTAAGATCAAAAAAATATTTTTATAAAGGGTTTAGTGGAGTGCTGGTGCCTATTTTCAAGTCTATAAACAAAATGGTGGGGCCAAGGGTGCTGAAACCCACAAGTAGACAAACATACGCACATATAAATAGGGTAAGAATCCTTTGCCAACTTAGGTGGCTACACTCCTTTTTTACATTAACTTTATATACACTGTTTTGTTCCATCATCTTCAGCTATCTTTCTGGTAGCTACATAACTTCATCTTCCTAGAACATATTATCTTTTGAAAGCAAAGAACTGATCCTCCTTGGAATTGGAATATTTTCACAAAGAGAATCTTGCAAATAATTGAATAAATTGTTATCTAAAGGTGCAATATCACAGAGAACAGATGGGTGAAAACTTTCCAGCCAAGCTTTAACTATTTTTGTCTGGTCACCCTAGAAAAATGATTTCCTGATGGAATATATTGTCCTTTATTTGAATTAATTAAAGAGGTTTTTTTGCTGCTTTCAATTGGTTTGCTTGAATCAATCATTTGGTTGTCCAGAAAGAACATGGTGGAAGAGTCCCTTCCAATTTTACCATATACATAACATCATCCTTTCAGGATAAGGGCCAGCCTTTAGTATGGTTAGTGGTAGTTCGTTTTGCTTGTCCCATGATCTTTTGCATACAACGTTATTATAAAGAATCCATATTTCATCAGCTAGCATAATCTGTTTCAAATGTATGTGTGGTTCATTTGGTTTGATTCTTATGATGTTGACAGTAAAACAAAATATCCACTAAACTAGAAATAGATGATGACTACTTGTCATGTTACAAACAATACCTTTCATCTCAGATTAACATAAAGAAAATGAGTTTTTGCTTTCCTCTCTTTTCAGGCCATCAATTACATGCATAAAAGTCATTATATTCATCGAGATATCAAAGGGCATAACATTCTGATGACAAATGATGGAAGCATCAAGCTGGTAGATTTTGGTAAGCTATCACTTACATATTTCACAAAAATATCAATTTTCAAAAAAATAAAAGAGAAGAAAAAATTAGATTGATATTGCCTCCATTATTTTGGAGAAATAATACTTGGCAACAAACAAATGGGCTAATATTCATACTCATTCTTCATCTCATTCTTCTAATTGTAAAGCACTAATTTCAATATAACCTGCATGAGATATTTGTTTTTAATGATATCACTTGTATGTACTATTTGGAAGGCAGAGAAAAAAAAATAAACTCATGATATATTTTTTCCTATTCCTTTTAATATGAATGATATGTGAATACTTTCTGAACAATGCAGCAAAAGAGTATTCCTTCCCATCTTACAAATAATAAAGATTTGCTTAATTTTTATGACATGACATTTCTCCCTGACAATTAAATTTACCCCCTCCCCCATAAAAACGGTTGTAAAGTTTAGATATTTCACTCTAGGTGGTTTCAAACCATAATTTTCATAGAGTTCTGCAGATTTTAAGATTTTAACAAGAAGTAACATTTAGGATTAAGAAGTATGGAAGCTTAAAGTGGCTATCATTATCATAACATAAGTTATTTTTCACATTACTAAAACTAAGCAAGTCAAAATTAGTATTCTTTTCTTAACATTCGCTGCATTTATTTTGATAAGGGTTCAATTTTGATTTAGTAATCATATGATATTTCATAAAAGGTAAATAAAAAAATGTTTTTTTCTACAAAAACTGCAATGTATGTAAATTAAACCAACTCTTGACCAAAACCGATTGTCTTAATTTCAGCTACTATTTACCTTCATAAAGCACATAAAATTACTTATTTGCTATTCAAATATTAGGATTCCTATCATTAGAGAATAGACACAAAAAATAAGTTTAAGTCAAATTTTAATTGTTAGTTTTTCAAAAAAAAATAAGCCTCATTTAATTCATAAGCAATTGTGAATAATACTGCATCATCATCCTTTTCAATTTATCTGCTATAAATAATAACATGCTTTCATTTAAAGTAGCTGAAAATTACTGCCCAGTGGGTGGTTATCTGAGCTATGTAGAGCCTACAGCCATAAAATATTAAATGATTAATTAACTCAAGGTTTTATGACATTTGGCTCAATATTGTTTTGGATTATCATCCATAGGGTGGTTATTTTCAACTAGTTTATCTAGTATACAATATTGTTCTCCAGAAAATTTTTATAATGAAAAACTTGAAGTCATTAGAAAGACATCAAATATCCAAACACAATTGCCAGACATTCCATACATCCCTCAAAATCACTTCACAAAGAAATAAAAAATAACTTCACTTTTTGGCAATTTCATAAATTTATTAACACTGCAGGGAATCTCTGGCACAGGAGAAAATAGATGGTTGGACTTGATTTGCATGTTCCAAGATGATTTGTTACCCACAAATTTAATTTTACTGAATTCCTGCATAATGATAAAATCCAGGGGGATCATCAATTTTAAACCTATTATCTTAAATTTCAGGGAAAGTCATTAAAATACATCATTATATTAATCAAGTTACCCACCATTCCCTGTGTCTTATTGGACTGTCCATACATTTCTTAAAATCAGTCCACCAGAAAATAAAGAACAATATTTGCTATTCATTTTTTGTTTCTCTGAAGAAGTCAATTCATACCTCAAGTTCCTCTTATGGAGCAATTTGTATTTGTATTTATTAAACATTCTTTTTTTATCTTTATTTCCTTTCATCTACTGCAGAACAGTTATGCTGCCAAAAACAGATATGCATGTATCACTGCAAATTACCATTGGGATTATATATGTACATCATCATAATGGCCATTATCATCATTATCATGATACCCAAATTTTGTTTTACAGGTGTATCTGGCCTGCTAAAGAGCACACTGGCTCCTCGGAGGACATCTGTTGGTACGCCCTATTGGATGGCACCAGAGGTAAGTTAATTGATGAAAATTGTCAAGCCAGGTTCAAACCCCAGTCAAGGCCATCAGTGGCATTAAATCATCTCTCCTCCTCCCCAGCAATGAATAAATTTCAGGGGCATACTGGGTTCTCTATTTTTGGAAAGACAACATTGATTCAAAACTAGGCTGTGGCAATCCTTTGAGGCAGCTGGATGTCAACTTTGAAGTCTGTCTAGCTACAATGCAGCCAAGCTGATACCATTTATATAATGCCCTGTTTTCTTTTGGACTACTCCAGCAAGGCTGAGAGTTAGATTCTGTCAATAGGACATCCAAGGTTCTCCACTTGCTTGGCCCAGGCTGTCACAATGGAGAGAATGCTTGGGTTTTGTTCCATTGTCTATCAAGACTAAAAGGGCATGCCAAAATCTACATACACTTTGACCAGGCTTGTACCCTTGAGAGGGCACTCCACTGTTATTCCATTGTCTATTGAGACAAACAAGGTATCCCAGGATCTCCATACACTTTGCCAAGGCTTGCACCCTGGAGAGGACAGTCCAGATTTTTTCATTGCTTATCAAGACTGAAGGAGGCTTTCATCTATGATATTCATGGACTGGTGGAATGAAATCTGTAATTGCTTACCTATGTTTGTCCTGATGGCTTTATAGGAGAAAGATTCAGATTCAGCATCAAATTAATCATTTTATGAGATCAAAGCAATGAAAATAAATAGTCATTAATATCTATGCACAATGAAATGAAATAAAATACTGCAACTAAAAAGAGGCAGTCATTATATATATATATTTATATACTAATATATTTATTTATACATCAAATAATGGATATTAGTATCAGACAATGTAAAATAAGGAAAGACAGTTTAGGAAGCCAATTTTGCTCGGACTGAATTAATTACAGTATTGAGCAAAACAACAGTGTTGATCAGAAAATGAAGAAATGAACCCTAAATAGAATTTAAACCCACACTACTTTCCCCATGGTAGCACCAATGTAGCCTAGGTCTACACTAACCAATGGAGCCACTGCTCACTACCATGAATAATTCAGTTCAAGCAAAATTTAGTTCCTTAACTGTTTTCTGTTATTTCACATTGTCAGATACTAATATCCATTATTTATCTTACTATTGACATAGGAGCAATATATTCTTAGAAATAAGTGAAAACACATGTAGACCTGAGACTAACTGGTGTTGCAGGGACTGTAGCTGTAAAAAAATAGCTTTGCCCAGTCTAGAGGGATCAGTAAGCCCTGGGACAGCACTTACCCATTGCAAAAAAAAAAGGGTCAAGCTTACCCTGACGCCTTTGCAACACCAATTGTGGAGACTGGATCAATTTTTTTTACTTTTCCTTTTACAGAACCCCACCTTAAACCAACCTTGTGTCACATCTTGTTCTCTCATTGGGAAGTGAGTAAATACGGATCAGAGAGTAGTATCCAAGCATTTATTGAAAAGTGATACTGATGCAAAATAGATATATTTATATAAGCAGGTCAAAAGAAAACAAAGGCAAGGGAAAAGCATAAAAAACATTTAAGATACATAACAGGTTCAAAGCCACTAGAGTGACTTGGGGAAGGTTCCTAAAATCAGGTGATTTGATATGGAATGATCCATGTGCAATACCTATGTAGATAATCAGTCAAACCAATTCAGAAACTGAAGAAACCCATGTTGACAGTTTTAGTGACAGTTTTGGTTGATGGTTTCTAATAACTACACATTTTCTTGTTTTGTACACCTAATATTGATGAAGTATAATTGTTTTTCGTGTTGCTCTCATCCTTCAAATATAAATGCATATAATCATATAACCATATAAAATATGGATTGAAGTCGTACTCAATGTCTGTGTTTAACTAATCATAGTATTTTCAGGATGTTGTTCATCATCATCATCATCATCATCATCACCATCATCAGTCTTTTAATGTCCGTCGTTGGATATAGACCTTCCCCAGGATTCGCCACAATTCTCTATCATGAGCGCCGCGGAGCCAGTATTTCCTGAATCTGTCCAGTTCATCTCTCCATCTTGTGTTCTGTTGGCCTCTGTTTCTTATGTGATTTCTGGGGATCCATGTTGTGAGACGTGATGTCAATCGGTCGTCTTTCATTTTTGCAACATGGCCTACCCATTGCCATTAGAGTTTTTTAATAGTTTCTATGATGTCATGGCACCCGTTTTTGTCCTTATATACTGTACTGTCTTGTGATCTCTCCATGTGAGGGTGAGCTTGATTCTCTCATGCACGTGTAGCATACTTCTCAGTTTGCAGGTCAGTCTCTTAGTTAGGTTACATGTTTCAGCTCCATAAGTGACTATCAGGAGAATGCATTGGTTGTATACTGTTATTTTGAGGATTATTGGGATCATCTGGTTCTTGAAAGTTGAGCTTGACTAGCAGAAAAGTTGCCTCCAGTATCATGCAACACATGAGGCAATGATTCTATCTCCATTTTCTGAATGATCCATGGAGACCCAATCATTATTTTTTGCAGTCATGTTTTTTCACATCTGTGATGCTAGCTAGAGGGCTACAGGGCTGAAGGGCACCAACTACTGTACTATTACCCATAGCTGGGAGAAGTGGATTAATGACCCTACCCAAGGCATTGGAGCAGAATGAATGCAACCCAGTCTGCTTAATCACTCAGTAAAAACCATCATGTACTCAATGTCTCTGAGCAGCATGTTGTGTTGGGGATGATCAATTAGAAAATTAGATCAAGAGGTGATCAATGAAAAAATTACTTTTCTTGCATTAAAAAGTTTGAATTTTCTAAAAACAAGCATGAACACAGGTGGGCACCAACTGGGGACCAATTTAGTATTGACTTACATTGCAAACTGACCCCCCCACTAATAACTTATGGGGGGGGGGGGGGTAAAAAAAAAGCAAGGTTCAAGTTTTTTGTTGATGTAATAAAGAAAAAATGTTGAAATTTCAATCCATCTACCTCCATTGGTATGTCCTGTATGTGTGATACATAAATAGCCAGCCAGTCAGCTAGCCAGACCCATTTGGAAACTGAAAAACATATATTGACAGTTTTTGTGACAGTTTTAGTAGACGGTTTCTAACTATTCCAAATGGAGTTAGATCTTGGTTCAATTCTCCATGCCAGTAACCATTAGGCCACCCACACTTTAAACTGATTTGATTAGTAAATAAATTGGGATAGAAAGCATTCCAATATTCAGAGTTTCAGTTTGTCCTTTTATAAAAGGTTTAGTGAGCCATTTGTAGAAGTGAACGTCTATTTAATCCACCATATCTCTCCATTCAGCATTTGCTATTTTTTTTCATATAATTTGTGTGTATTTCTCCATGTTGTGCAAGCACGTCATTATTTTTTATGTAGCAGCTTCAAGATGGACTTTCAAATGTTACATGTACATCTGGCAAATGATTCTACTTCAATTGTAGCTACATATCCAATTGGTACAATTTCTTTCTTCCTTTATTTATTTTCTCTCTTTTTTTTTTGTCATATTCTTTCCCCCTTCCTATTCTTCTTTTTCATCTTTTTTCCCTTTCGGTCATTAGAAACCGTCAACCAAAACTGTCAGAATAGTCAACATGGGTTTCTCCAGTTTTCGTGTGATTCTTTCAATTTATCTACCTACCTATCTATCTACTTATCTATCTATCAATCTATCAATTGGGTTGCACCAATGGATCTAGAGGGCTGAAAATTTAAACAGTTAGTCCTTGCTATGTCATGAAAAAACTTTTTTTTAGTTTTTTGGAAATTTTCCTCAAAAAAATTTTTTTGTAGAGGGTTCAATTTACAGTTTAAGTTTATGCTAAACTAGTCCTTTGGTTTGCGTCTGGAGGTGTTTATGTTTGCATTTGAAAATTTGGACTTCTTTTGGAATGTCTGCCTAACAAAAGGCGAGAAAAGTAATTTTTTTATTGATCACCCCTTTTTCAAATTTCTTTCCAATTGATCACCCCCATGGCATACTACAATAAAATGTTGGTCATGAAAAGTTTTCTATTGACTAACTAACCAGACCCTTCTGTTTCTACTCCTCATTTATGTTATCATGACCAGCATCATCATTGCAATTGTTTTTGTACTTTTCTTTTAACTTATAGTTCATTACAAAAGTTAAGCAACTTCGAGCCTGGTCAGTATAAGAATAGTTGAGCAAATCTTCTCTGCTCTCTATGAACATGTTGTGTCGGGGGGGCCAGATTTAAGGTTGCTAATATATTAGCCCCCTAACACATATATAACCCAGAATTGATCTAAGATAATTCCTGATGAGTAGCGTGTTCGTTGCTTAAGCACAAAAACAAGGTTAGTACACAGTTAGTTAAATCGTTAACAAAACGAAGAAATAAGAACAAACAAAGAAGTAAACAACAGTGCCAGGTTTAATTCATCAGTGAATTAAAATAAACAAGGACTGGAGTTTCTGCCAACATGAATATGTGGAGGGATCTACCAGGATAGAAGATGTAGAGATAGGAAGGATGAAGGGAAAGAGATGCGACTAAGTAAATGTGAGATAGAGTCTATAGAATGTCCGTCAGTTTGGTCATCCTAGTTTTTCCACTATGAAGTTATCTTAGGAAGTCCGACCTAGCTACAATGATAGTGCTTAACTTGGTTAGGATGTGTTCTTGAGATGAATATGCGATGATGTAAGTGTAGAACAAAGTGTGTTTAAA
Source organism: Thysanoteuthis rhombus (assembly GCA_963457665.1). Taxonomy (NCBI): domain Eukaryota; kingdom Metazoa; phylum Mollusca; class Cephalopoda; order Oegopsida; family Thysanoteuthidae; genus Thysanoteuthis; species Thysanoteuthis major. Next base: position 43,394,460 of record OY735220.1, on the reverse strand, counting down.
AATTATACTAACTATCCTAACTAAAGAGAGAAAGGAGAAGAGACGAGCTTACCTTGACGCCGTTGGAACAGAGAGAGAGAGAGAGAGAGAGAGAGAGAGAGAGAGAGAGAGAGAGAGATTTGCCGCCACAGTTTAAATATCGTAAAGATAAGAATCTGCTATCTGATTGGCAGTTCTCTGTGACGTCAAAAAGGGGAACAAGGAATTTATCGTTTCTACAGAGATATAGGGGTTAGAAGTAGATCCTTTCCAAAGGGCAGATAACTCTGTATATGAATAATTTACTTTAGCTTAAAAGGTGGGCACTACAAACATCACAATCATCTTTGGTTTCTTTGTTTGAATGGAATACTTTCTATGCCTGAAGAGATCCAAGAGCAGTTTGCTCTTTCTGTCTCTTTCACAGGTTCTGGTTTGGTCTTATACTATTCCATTTTTTGCTTAGCTGTGCTAAAAGGTTTCATACAGTTTTGCGGTATACTGTAATCTCCTAACTGTTTTTATTTATCTGATTATTGTTAAAACTAGTACAAATCATGATCATGGCTTGGCGTCTTGTATGAGAAACTCCTTATCTGTTAAAGGACTGCCAGTGGCCCATTCAGGACAGACAGAATTTTAACTCTATTACAATGATGATATCACTACAATTTATTACTTTTCTTTCCCAGGAATTTTACTTATCTGATATAAAGTACATTCTGAAAGTTTCAAACTTTTCTGAATCAAGTTCAAGAAACTATTTATGTCATTACTAAGTTGTCTCTTGTGTTATGGCTAATCACCAAAGTTAATCAATGTCTGGTCAGCACGTAAATGGGTGTCCATCAGGGAATACCAGGTGCTGTAAGCAGTTGGGGATCCTGTTAATTTCATTAATCTTCCTAAGAGCTGATCTCCACACTACACTCAATAATGCACGTCAAAAGAATGTTACATGCCTCTGAATCCTCTGATTAGCATATGACAAGAAATGAATGAATTTCCCTTGTTATTGCTACTGTCTGTCATGACTTTTGAATGACCATAGCCATCAAATATGGCAAAGGGTTCTATTCTTTTTCATATGTGCGTGTGTTTCTGTGTTTGTTTGTGTACTTGTTTATGTGTTTGTTTGTGTACTCAAGTGCTCCAGCCTGTACTGTTTTGTCTACAGACTTGAGAATTGGCATCAGTACTCCACAAGATCCTTTCTGAAAATATCTTTTTAATTTTTAGAAAAAACACTTTTTTGACCTTTCTGGGCCTTATCTAGATGGATTTATGAGTAACATCTGGATTTTCCAGAATCTAGATGCTTCTATCTGTTTTCCCCTTGGAAAACACCAGTGATATCATAAATGGAATTTATTCAGACCATATTCATTCTTCAATGGAATTTTTTTTCATGAATTCAAATTTTGACGCTACAGTTGTTCAATTATTGACTGAAATTGTGAGTCATTATTATTTTCAATAGTTTTGGGCGATGAAAGTTGCATTTTCCTTTTGAGCCATATTAAAGGACCCCTTTATTCATTTAAACACTAAGATATATTATAAAAGACAGGTTTTTGATATAGGGAATATACTGACATAGGTAGGTTGGTAGATAGATAGGACCAGATCTACATAGACAGATAGATAGATTATGTATACGCATGTGCATTTATTTTAGAGCCTTTTATATATCTATGAGTGTATTGTGTTAATATATGAAGTTAAGCAATACTCTCTGACTAAACATTTCATTAGATGACCATACCATCTGTCTGTATCTAACGATAGTCATAAAAAGTGATTTTTTGAGGATGTTCCTGTATATCTAATAGCTCTTTCCACTCATAAAAACCATAAATTATCAAAAATTTCAGCATTCAAATGGTTCTGGACATATCAGTTCTTGTACAATCATCAAAGTTAAGTAATGTCAAGTCTGATCAGTACTTAGAACAGTGACCAACTAGGTATAACAGTTGCGGTAAGCAGCTGGGTGTTATGTACAGATCCTCTCTTAAACCACAAGAAATGAATGATGTATTCAAAAAATGAAAGAAGCAATTTAATAATTTACTAATATTACCAAGATAAATGCTAATGCATAAAAAATTAAATTAGAATTAAAAAAGGTATATTTTATTCTTGATCAGGAATGCTGGACTTACATAAGATATAGCATATAGTATCCAAGGATTACAATATATGAACATGTTCTTGACTGAACTTGATGTGACCAGAAAATGTTCTTAGGGTTTATCTTGATTGCACTAATTCCATTCTTCCTGCTGTCAAAGATGTTATTTTTTTAAATGAAATAAATCTAAGAAATTTACTGTGTGCTACAGACTGAGGGGTAATTTTTCATTGGCTTATCCAATTAAAAACTATCAAAACTGTCACCAAAATTGTCAACACAGGTTTCTTCAGTTTTTAAATTGGGTGGCTATGTATGTATGAATCATGTGTACAGTAATTTGACTGGCCATGTATGTATATACTATGCATACCTGATTCACATTCAGCAAAATTCACATTTGTTTTTTGAAAATTGAGAATTTTTTGTGATCACTGCCAAACAAATGACAAGAGAAATATCTTCAATTCATTAATTACACCTTTTTTCAATTTTTTGATTGATCATCCCCACTACGACATGCTGCCAAAAATCATGTAATAGTTCCTGTTGAGTGACTAACCTGACCTGTATTGTAGACTTAATATGGAGTAAATCTTGAAATTTTTAGCCCTCTAGCTCCATTGGTGTAGTGCGTACAAATGTTACATGCATAGATAGCTATGCAGAACCACTTGGAAACAGAAGAGGCCTATGATGATGTTGACTGGTTCGGTTGACGGTTACCAGCTGTTTTTAAAAAAAAACTTTTTTCTCAATTCAGATTATTTCATGGTCACCGGCTAACTCCTAACGGTTTCTAATGAGTGACCAACCAAACCTGCCCATTTTTCATTTTTCTAGTAAATTTTTTAATTGCTCTTTTTTGCTTTTTCTCACACTGTGATTGGTAATTTATCGTTTCAGTCTTGACTGGTGGACAGTTTTGGCTAGCGGTTGACATTCAGCAAAAAAAAATGAAATTAAAAAGCAGATATTCCTGATCTGGCTTAATACTAAACTTGTAGACAGAAAATAATATCCAAGGATTACGTTCTATGGACAAGCTTTTGATTTCTCTTGATTAGACTTGAAGTGACCTGACAATGGATTTGGGGTTTAGCCTGCTTGCGCTGCTAACCTTTACCGTATTTCTGAGCACTTTTTTTTAACCGAAATAAGTCTAAAAAATTTACTCTGCATCTTGCAGGCTGAAGGTCACTCATTTCATAGAAATTACCGTCAACTGAAACTGTCACCAAGATTGTCTACATAGGTTTCTCCAGTTTTCAAGTTGGTCTGGCTGGCTTGCTAGGTATTCATGTACTGCATGTAGAGCCTGCACCAATAGAGCTAGATGGCAAAAATTTTTAAACATTTACTCCCTATTATGTGTAGAAAAGATGTTTTGTTTTCAGAAAATAGTCCCCACCACCCCAATTAGGTTCTTAGTTGGAGGTGTAGATTGCAATGTAAATTTATGCTAAATTGATATCTCAGTTTGCGTCTGAGAGCATCTATATTTGTTCTTTGGAAATTGAGACATTTTTAGTTATCACTGTCCAGCAAAATGTGAGGGATGTAATTTATTCATTGATCAACCTTTTTCCCAAGTTTTTGATTGATCACCATGAACACTGCATGCTGCCAAAAGACATTGGTTGTGTGATCATTTCTATTGAGTGACCAACAAGACCGATTTTTATTTTTTATTCTTTTAAATTACTGTGTGTCTATGAAGCCAGAGTGTTCACAATGCCAGGAAATACAGTACATTTTTCTCTCTTTTCTCCTTAAATGTCCACATCATTTTCTCCAGGGATACACTTTTTACAATGCTCTGAAAATGCAGAATCACATCCATATCATTAGGAGATTACTGAAAAATCTGATAAAAAAGTATTACTAAGGACAATAATAGAGACAGAGAAAATACGAGGATAGAGAATGTTGGGAAGTGCGTAAATGATTGATTTCAAGTAAGAAATGTTGGGGATCGCTAATGATAAGAGTTAATCCCCTGAGTATTCACGGGAATCAATGGAAAATAAGTTACAAGGAAGGAAAGAAATGAACAAAGATCCGGAAGAGAGACAGGATGGAATTAAATACAGGAAGGAAAAATGAAAAAACAATGATTACAAGGCTCTATTATTGAAATAATGTTACCTCCAAATCATGTTGCGTACACTGATTCTCGTATGATTGCCAAAGTTGAGCGATATCAAGCCTGGTCAGTACCTAGATGGGTAACTGCTTGGGAATAATGGGAGCTGTAAACAGATGGGGATCATGTAAAAGCCTCTCTTGACCTCTTGACGATCCAGTTATTTCTCCTGGTAGGAGATGGATCTCTATATAAGGCAAAATATGCAAGCCATAGGCACTCCTCCTCAACTGGAACCCTTCGGTTGGCCTCGCTGCAATATTAGACTGACAAGTAATGAATGATTGAATTGAAATGATACACTGAAAAAGACAAGAATAAGAGGAAGGAAGAAGAGAAGAGATAAAAAGAAGGAAGGAAAGAGTAAAAGTGAAAAAATGAGGTAAAATTTGGGGTAGAAAGAGAAAAGGGAGAGGAAGGAAAGGAAAGAAAGGGAGAAAAAATTGAATTATGGATAACTCACCATCACAGTCAATAATTGAACAACTGTAGCGTTGAAATTTGAATTCATGTAAAAAAAAAAATGTCACCAAAGAAGAAATGTGGTGAAAATAAATTCTATTTATGACATTATTGGCATTTTCCACTGGAAATCATTTAAGATATAGTAAAAAAAACATCTAGAAACATGTAGATTCTTCAGAATGTAGTATTATTAATAAATCCATCAGAATAAGGCTCCAAAAAGATCAAAAAAGTGTTTTTCCCTGAAATAAAAGAAAAGTTTTTTCCAGAAAAGGTTTAGTGGAGTTCAAGTTCAAGTCTGTAGACAAAATGGTATGGCCAGGAATGCTTGGGCATACAAACACATAAACAAACACATAAACACATGCACATATAAAAAAATTGAACTTTCAGTCATTTTTGATGGCTATGGTTATTCAATAGCTAGCCAGTCAAAATTAAAAACTGAAGAAACCTATGTTGACATCTAGGGTGACAGTTTTGGTTGACAGTTTCTAAAAGAACAATGAAAGAAAAAGAAAAAAAAGTGGTGAGGAATGAAGGAAAATCCAGAGGAAAGAACTGCAAGAAAGTCGGTAATGAATAATGAATAAGAAGAAAGTTTGATGTTTATGCAAAAGGCCTAATATGATACGTTCGCTTTTCAAGTTGACCTTCCACCGAGAGATTTTCCTTATGTCATTTATGTGTATGTTTTTGAACTTTGCTGAAAAAAATATTTTTATATGTTCAGTACAAGAGTTTTGTACTCAGTTTTTAGGTCTGCAAACCAGTGATCATGAGGTCTATTCATAGGCAAATGTGAACTCTTTCTATTAGGGGGCAAAGGGCTTGATTTGTCCTGAATATTCCACAGTTTTGCCTGAATTACAACAATTTTCTCTAAATTTAATGCATTTTGCCCGAATTGGAGGGAAGAGGCACTTGTACCTAAGGGCTTGAATGCCTATGGTTCTATTCACACATTTTGTTGAACTTATTACCATCATTCTACTTAGGAGCATGCATGTACTCAGATCCTTGGCAGAAATGCCGATTGGTATGTAAATAATCCTGTCATCTTTTATCAGTACTATGCTAGTATTTCAAAAGAACAATCTATTTTTACACAGACTGAACTATTGGTCCCTGTCATGCAGAACCTCTGAGAGGAATTTTATGAGGCAGTGCAAGGCTATTTTCGTCCCATTCCTCCCTCGGAATTTAAAATTTAGAAGACATTCGAGGCCAGCGGTTCCCAACATAAGTTTCTTGAATCCCTGCAAGGAGGGGGCCCACAAAGGGTATTATTGGAGATCTATGAGCTTTTAAAAGTCCGTGGGAAAATTGATTTGAGTAAAAGTAGTCCTGGGTAATGAAAAGGTTGGGAACTGCAGTTCTAGACTGACCCCCTTGGGCATGTTGAAAAGTGATTTGACACTGTTGATCATCGGCCATATTGACATAACGACTATCTATGTTGATACGTGCAACCTTGATGCTAACAGTTCATTATTCATTTCTTACCTGGTATCTTCTCACATCAATAAAACTTCTTGATTCATTTGTTTTAACATGTTCTTGAGTTTTATTACCTTTCCCCTTTTAATGTTTGGGTGAAGAAGGTGAGAAGTCAATTACTGTCCACTGGAACCAAATACTGATGAAATTTAAATTTTCTTTGCCTCTCCTCCCACCCTTACAATGTTATGAACAAGGTGGAAAATATGCCAAATTAATGATATTTCAGCTGTCAATATTGAGTTTAACAACTCCTCACTCCATGGTTTGATTTGCTACGAAAACAATTGACTGAATGAGGCTTGATGAACAAGTGCCTTAACTAATGTTAGACTTACAAAAAAAAATTATCTCATAGCTCTCCATTTTCAGTGTTTTTAACTCTAAATCATTATAACTCTCTTATTGCTTTTTAGTCACTTTTAATCTTCATTTTAAAAATGTCATGTTTAAGAGTTTCCGACTTTGCAATTTTATCATCAATAAGATATTTTAACATTTTTTCACTGGTCTTAATTCTGTGGCATAAATAACTCTCTCCTTGCTAACTCTTCGATATGAAAAGTGGCCAAAAAGCCTTGCTTAGAGAGACAAAAAGTAGAGAAAAAAAAAAAAAAATTTGAATTACCAATGTTTTTTGAATGCACCATTTGGTAAGACCCGTCTCATGGTGACTGCTTAAATCTATTGTTCACTAAGTTTCTTGGTTGGAAAATGTGTATTAGTGAAGGGATTGTGATCTGTAAGAGTATGGGGGCTTTTGAGCATCAAATTAGCCCTTAGCTGAAACCTAGCTGGCCGTTTAGAGCCAGAAGTGGTCTAACCAAGTTACTATCGGCCCCCTCCTCAGACTTCTTGACTTCTGGACTTCCCTTAAACTTTCTGGACTTCCCTTCAACCTTCTTGTCCGCAAGCAATGCACCAGCTGCAACTCCCTCTCAGAGGCCCTGCCGACATTCAAAATTTAACCTGATGAAAAATTGACATTGGAATACTAGATGAATATATTGATAATCTCAGAAATTCTCTCTTGTTGGGATCATCAGTTGTTTACCATGTAACTGTTTTGGGAATTTAAAAAAAACACTTATATTAACCTAGCACCCTAGCAGTGTTGATCAAATACCATCTCCATATTTATTAGGTATCATTTTTTTGAGGGTTGAGTTATCTATGAATGAGTGCTTGATATCGGGGATAGAGAATATGTAAATTGATGTAAGTAAAAAATCCAATGCTTCACAGTGACTCTGTGTCTCTATTACAGCTACAAGCATCAAACTCAGAGAGCGCAAAGCACAGAATTTTATATATATATATATATATATATATATATATATATATATATATATGTATATATATATATATATATATATATATATATATACATACATATATATATACAAAAGTTTGGGGACTTTGAACTGCCCATGTTAAACAGGGATTGTTATAATAAAAAATAAAATTGATCGGTCACTAATTTCACTCATTGTTACTGACACTGTTTGCTTTGTTGTCAAAAATAGCCAATTATTAGTTTCTACCACTGCTTTTCCAACTTTTATGAATGAATCTGCATCTAGGGTTAGTGAGTTTAGCAAAATATTATCATCTTTGATTGGGGTTATTTTTTATTTTACAGCAATTAATGAAAATGTGGTATCTATGAGATACATACACATAATTGGGAAGGTATCTTAAACAAAGATCAAGACAAAAACAAATTTATACTATAACTGAAATATCAGACATATTTGCTATAATAGCAGATAAAAAAAATCATAACTTCACGATACAAATAAAAATTTGTTTTGATATTTATGTGTATCTTTAAAAGAAATTTAGGACTCCTTCAAAGCATACTCTACACAGGCTCTACTCTAGCTTATTGAACTATAGTTATTAGATTACTTCTGTGCTTGAAGTTTCCAAGCAAAAACAAAAGAAGAGTTAAGAAAATGATTTAAACTAATCAAGATTCTAATTCAGTACAAACTGGCTGTCTTATACTGACAATCTATGCAAAATTGCAGTTGAAATAAACAACCAAGTACAACAGAAATAATACAAGCAAGATTTTCCAAATGCAAAACAAGTAGTCAAATTTTTGTGCTTGGAACTGGAAGTCAGCTGATGACGTCAGTACTTTGACACTCTATCATAAGCAGTTTCAAGCAGTATATGAATTTAAGAGTTGAGTAATTTCATCTCTAATCAAATCTTTTTGAAAGATTTTCATGTGTGGTTCATCTGACGTTTTTGTTTCAAATTATTTCAGATTTATAGGTTAATTGAAATAAAAGCTATCCCCCAAAATGTCCTTCTATGTATACATACATGTATAATTGGTGTATTTTATTAACAACCATATTTTTTTCCCCACTTTGTATTATATCATACTCTTGGTGCATTTTTCAGGTAATTGCTTGTGAGCAGCAACTTGACTATGTATATGACATTCGCTGCGATGTTTGGTCCCTCGGAGTGACAGCGATTGAGTTAGCTGATGGTGATCCTCCTTTATCGGAACAGCATCCTATGCGAGCACTTTTTAAAATCCCCAGGTAACTTTCTTTTTTCTTCTTCATTTCAGGTGAACATCAACAAAATCAGATATTGTTAATTAATTATGAATGACTTGCTTGCATATTTTTTCAGAATTACTTCCGTTGTTTTCATGTTTTGGAATTTATGTTGAGCTCCAATCATAATGTGTTCATTATATGATCAAGTGTCATCTGATAACTTTTGGGAAAAATTCGGGTAATTCAGGCAAACCTGTGCAACATTGGACTCCCAATTAAAGAAAAAAAGTACAGCCTAATTGGACTCGAAAATTAAAGAAAATTAGATTTTTAAAAAATTTGAATTAGCAACACTGTGTGGTAATGCATATAAATTAGGCACTGTGTGGTAATATGAAAAAACTAAGCATTATCTTGTAGTTTGTGTGTGTAGGCATGTGAGAAAATGCATGCGCAGGAGAAAAAATGTTTGTTGTGAGCCAACATTCTACACCTGTGCGGGATATGTCAGTATCTGGCAAAATGGCTTTAGTGTGCCGAATTTTTGAAAAAAATAAGTGGCTCCCAGTTAAATGGTGTTTGAAGATTTTTTATAATTTTTTGTATCAATTAATTTTGGAGGAAACTGTTCTGATCCATTTTGGTTTTATACAGGGACTCATCCAACATTTAGTGGGATCTTTTATCGTATAATATTTGTAGAAATGCAGTAAGTGAACTACTATTTCAGAAGCTTTTGGGAGCCCCCTCCCTTCATTGGAGGCTGGTGAGGTCAATTTTGTATCGATGATATGCTCTTAGGTTGCCACATAGATTTCAAAATATTCTCTTAATGCCATGAATTAAAGAAAATTGGTCATTTATTAAAATTAGGAACTGTCCACTAAAACTACCAAAATAGTTAAAATAGCTTTCTTCAGTTTTCAAGGGATGTTAGCTGGCTATATATGTATGTATCATGTATACAGAACAGGCACCAATTGGGCTTAGAAGGCTGAAAATTCGAACATTTACAGCTTATTATGTCTAGGTAAACTTGTTTTTTTTTTTAAATTCAGGCTTTTTAGTGATCCAACAGAAGTCAAGACAAGAAACTTTTTTATTGATCACCCCTTTTTAACAAAAAATTTTTGATTGATCACACCCAGCATGACTGAAAGACTTCACTCATGTGATTGCTTCTATTGATGGGCTCAGCAGACCTATTGTATTTTCCTTTATCAGTACCTATAACTGCTAAAGAATGATGGATTTCTCATCAGGAAATTGTAAACTTTACAGGCTTAATTTATTGTTCAAATAATTCTATAATGATACATAATCAAGATTTGTCTATGGTTTAAGTCATTGTTTAGAGGCATACACCCAATCAACCTTTAATTTCATAGACAAGTGTTATATTATGCAAAAAAAGATGTACCTATTGAGAATGCATAAGCATTCTTCTCTTGTGGGATTGATCTTCTATGTGTGCCTGACATGTGTGACCATGTTTTTTCTCTTAGTTTCACCATAATACAAAATATTCAACTGCCAGTTATTCCTAAAAAACTGACTTTACAATAGAGAATTTTCTCATTTTGACTGACATTTTTCTGTTTAATTTATTCATTTTCTCATTCTATGACTGAGGACAAGGACTTCTAAGAGGGGTAGGGAGCAGCAGGTGCATTGCACCAGGGCCCTGAGGGTTAAAGGGGGATAATAGATGCGTATCCAAAAGAATTTGATACAATGTCTGCTAATAAAATAGATTGACTCAATGGTTTACTGGTGAGTGAATACCGGATGATATGATAAAAGGGTTTCAGCAAATGAAAACTGGATGGCTAATGGAATAGAGTGTTAGTGCAGTGTGTGTTTCAGAGTGCCTAAAAACATTTCTGTTTCTCTCAGTGGCCCTGCTGGTGACTCTCTCCTGACGCTTGATATGGACAATTGCAGGACTCGGCTGAGTTTCAGTGTGTGGTAGTCTTCCAACTACTGTTTTAAAACCATTTGTCTTATAGTTCGGCATAGACGGCAAATCCTGTTTACCTAAATCAAAACACTCAATTATAATGACCAATCAAACAATCTTACTTATTATCTAATTGGGAGGTGTTTCAGGTGATAATTCGCTAAAAAGAAACAAAAAATACAAAAAAAGAGAGAGAAAGATTAGTGCAATCTATTGATTAACAATAATTAGATTAGGAATTACAATGTCACAGTATGTTTTTAAAACCTACACTGGAGCTTAGCCCTAAATTCTCTGTTATTATATATTTATTAGGTTGTTTCATAGGAAATTTTGTTTTTTTAATAGTAAGATATAGGATGACATTAACAACAAAAAATGGTAGATATTTAATCAAAGTATGGTTCATTTGAAGTAGCAAACTTTTTCCAATGATCCTCTAATGATAATATACCATTTCTATGAAATTCTTTAGGTTTAATGGTCACAAATTCAGCGAAAATACAAATTATGCCCCCCCCCCCCCATTATTGAATCTTTCATTACAGGCATGAAGTTCAAAATGAGTGATAACATGATAATCTGTAGGAGAAATGTCAAGTGAATATGAAGCATGCTGCAAGACTTTATGTCCCAATTTTCTAAGCTTAGACACAATCAGCTTAGAGATGTCTGTCACTATCATGGAGCATTTCATTCAGTTCATGTGGAACCTATTTTTCCAACTTTTAAAACTTTTCCTATGGCCTTGAAATGACGTGATATGGTGGCTTTTGAAGTCTCAGTGTCTCCAGAGAGTACTCAAACTGTTGTTTGAGGGTCATTGGCCACCACTGTCAAAAATTCTTTATCATTAACAACAGTTTCAGGGTTCCTCTGAATTTCATTATTGGCATCCATGTTTTTAGACCTAAACCTATTGGACAAATGCTGAACTGTTCACACTGTAGTAATGTTCACTCAAAATGCTTTTTGGATGTTATCTAACTGCTTAAGTTGTATTATGGCCTAATTTGATGGACCATTTAGTGATCTCAAAGCATTAATCCTAACTCAAGGATGGAAATTGTGGGGGTCAAGTGGGGTATGACATATACCTACTTCTCTATTTATGAGTCTTTGATATGTCCAATGTCTTCTAATGGACGCATTACCATCAGTCTAGTACTCAAAACCGAGCCTTACTGTATACCTAGTTCCCAGAACCCATTTTCCTCATTAGCCATGTACCTAGTCCCCAAAATTTCCATAACTGGTCTTTTCACAATCCGGAAATAATTTTGAATAAGAAAAAATGAGTTTGGAATTAAAAATGGCTTTGAATTTTCAAATGAAATTAAAAAATGATTTCAAAATCATATTTTTGATTTTGGGAAATGTTTGATTTAGCGTCTTCTTGTCGGGTTGGTGGCCATTTGTAACGATCGACAGAAGCAGACGACATGAAAGACACAGGTAAACAGAATAAAATGTCTCATTCTATTCATAAAATATATCATCAATTAATTCTTCAGACACTAAGCCCAATAACTTTTTTTTGTCTTGTGTACATTTTCTTCATCCTCCATTCATCAAATAAACATAAAACTTTGAATTAAAATGTGTGAGAAAATCGACCCAGAGCAGCAACAACCATTTTGTCTCTCTTCTCTTTTGCTAAAGGTCAAAAAAGTTTTTCATTTTGGTGGAATCGATCTTATTTTTTATGAATTAAAAAAAAAAAAACAGTCTAAAATGTGTTTTGAATGTATAAAAGTAATGTTTCTTCTATACCATTATCTTTATGCTATATTTCTGCTTAAATCCAAAATTTAAATTCCAAAGAAGATTTCTATATTATTGAATTATTGCGATACTTCTTCAAATTTTACAAAAAGCGCGTGGAAGTAGTTATCTTGGATACACCAAGTTGTTACTTGAAAGTATTGATTCAAGCCTAAACCAGTTTTTAGAAATTCGTGAAAAGAAATGAGTATAGAAATAAAAATGACTTTAGATTCAAAATCAAAACTAAAAAGACTGATTTTATAATTACATTTTGATTTTTGAAAATGTTTGATTTTGCGTCTTGTTGGGTTCGTAGCCATTTTGACGATTGACTGAAGCAGACGACATAGAAAACAGTAAACCAATCTCATTTCATTCATAAAATATGAGATTATTATGATTTTGTAAACACTGACCCCAATAATTTTTTTCATCTTGTGAGTATGTTTATTTCATCCCTAATTCGTTAAGTAAACATAAAACTTTTTAGTAAAAAAAATCTCGAACCAGAATAACCGTTGCCTCACTACGCGAGATGGAATCTGTTTGTTCGGTGATCTTTAGTTTGACGTTCATAAACTAATGGCTGTCTTTAAACAAGCATGCAACCCACCTAAGTCATACGAAGGTACCCCATAGTACAATTCTCAATTGAAAAGTACAATTCTCTATAAATAAGTGTAATTAAAGTACATATTCATCTAATTTTAACGCAGTAAGGAACATTTATAGCCTATATTTTATTCTTTCTAGTAGATTACGCACCAAGAATTTGTCAAGATACGACGAGAATAATGTATCCGAGGTGCCCAACTGGATTCTAACCTTTTTAATGAAGAACAAAAGATATGCAAAGGAATATGTTGTTTATTCGAACTTTTAGATAAAAATATATTGTTGGAGCCTTTGTATGACTTTTTCATCCTTTGTATAACTTATATGTAGGTTTATGTACGTCAAACCGAATTCTTTCTAAAGGTCTTGAAACATGTTTTGGATGCACAGAAGTAATTTTTCTTTTTTCATGCTTTTTCTGCTTTTTTCTTGATTAAAACGTCTGTAACTTGAAACCCATCAATTGTGTCGAAGTGATCTATGTGCTTATTGATAGAAGAAAGATTGCAGATAATAATAAAACATTTTTCTGGTAGACAAAATGAAACCGGAGAAAAACGGGGTCGAAAATTTTTTTCCATTCGTGACCCAATTCACAAATAGAAATAAATAACATTGGAAAATATCGGCCTGATTTCCACACGTTTTCAAATTCCACTAATATTATGATTAAGGACGTATTTCAATTTAAAAAAAAAAAAATAGGGACATATCAATTTCCGAATGTAATTTTGAAAGAAAATCTCATGGATTTTTATTCCTGTTTACCTCTCACATTTTATGGTGTGATAACTCAATGAATACAAGGCCATCTCGACCATATTACATCTGTATGAAGATAATACTCTAGAGAAACTAAATCCGTCGGAATTTTAATCGATCCTGTGGTATTTTTTTAATCGACTCTTAATCGGGGGGAAAAAACAAATGCCAGAAACATGAAACATTTCTTGTTATAAGAAAGCATTTCGTTGTCGTACAGTGTAAACTTTTTGTGCAAAAAATATCAGTGGGAAAAATTTTTATCATCTTTTTTCAAAAATTTTGTCATTGAATTATAAATGTTTTGGTTGGCTCCTGCGAAGATGGTGAAATTTTATCTTCATAAAGAATGGTCTACTTAATGATAAACATGAAGTTTTACAAATGCTGAGGGGCTTTTTAAGAGAATAAGAATTTTCATTATTTCAATTCGATTAAAGACGATATCATTATTTGTATATGGTATCTGGTGAAATGACTTTTTTTTTTTTTTTGCTTGCTTACTTACCTTTATTTGCTTTTTACCATGTTCAACTCATGGTTAACATGCTGTATTTGCTCACTCTAGTCATCCGTACTTATCAGCAGTCAGTCAATACCTGACCCGCTTTGTGATAGCGGGAGGTTTGAATTGAATTAAATTACAGAAGATCAAAAATGACCTCTGAATATCTGTTAGGATCCGACATAGTAAATAAATGCATTTTCACTATATTTCCAGAAATTAGTAAGCAATATTTTTGTGTAATCCAACCAGTTAATCATTTTTCAAACAATTTAAAAAAGATGTCGGAATTTTTGTCAAATAACACGATAACCATGGCGTAAAATCGCTTAGAAATCCTTTGTGAGTTCGAAAAATTATTATTTTTCTTTTCAGTGATTAACTCCATGCTATATTTTTGCAACTCTAACCAAAATTAAAACTTCAAAGAGGATATTCACATTTTACGATTAGTTTTTGAAAGGGCGTCGAAATGTCCGTCATTATCCCTGCGAGGTGAAAGCCCGTTGATTGAAGAATTCCTATCTCTTCGCATACATAATTTTATCATCATTTTTTTCAAATTTGTGAATGATAATAAGAAAAAGGAGTATAGAATTAATGATGGCAAAAATTTTGTTGGAAGCTCAAACATTCCAAAAAAAAATCTAAACAAAATTTTGAATTCAAATATTCAAAATTTTGTTTTGATTTTTTTCGGAATGTTTGAGGTTTCTAACGTTTGACTAAAGCAGACGACATGAAAGGACAGGTATATAAGATATCACGTTTTATTTATGGAATATATATCTGTTTGATAAAAAAAACAAAAACACGTCAAGGTAAATAAGTTCATTTTTTGTCTTAGTATATATATTTTTTATTTCGTCATCAAACTCAAAACTTTGAGGTAAAAAAATCAAAGAAAACGTTGGACTCGGAACTCGAACTATTTTCTTTTTTTTTTATTGCTTAGTTAGTTTAATTAATATAATGTATTGTCAAATCGCCCTTTTTTTCTGTGGCTTTAAAGCAAACATAAAAAAAAATCAAGCAAACAAACAAATCAAAAACCTTTTTCAGAATCATCTTCAAAAACTAAACTTCTTACTCGACTTGCCGTAAGTTTCACGATCAGGTGACCCCCCAATCTCCATTTGGGAGAATCTCAATTTACGTGCGTAAAATAGAGATAATTCCTGTTGGCCTCAAAATGAACGAAGGCTTACAGTATCATCTCCTCAATGGAGGAAAAAATAAATACATAAATTACTTTTTAATGATTGTTCAATTGATTTTATTTGTGCACCGTTTTTAACATCGGACGGGCAGTGTGTGAAACATTAAAGGTTTTTCGTTGTTGAAAAGGTATATACAGTATCACCAGATTACATGGGGAGATTATCCTGTAAACCTTTTTTAATTTTGAGGCTGACAGGAGTTATTTCCATTTTACGCACGTAAACTAGGATTATACCAAACAACTTTTTTTTTTATAAAAGAAAAAAAAAAAAATGGTGGAAATATTGTCCTAACTTTTAAAAAAATTCAACTTGCCCCCAAATTACCCATACTTGAAATAATTACCCACAAGGACTTGGTGTCCCAGTATGCACTGGTGCACTGTTCTCAGTTCATCCCTGATTGACCCTTCTGCAATCCATGAGCATAAGTTTTAGGTATAAGATTGTTGCATACTTAGTTCTCAAAACCCATTTTCTTCACTGGCTGTTAAAAGCTCAAAA
Source organism: Thysanoteuthis rhombus (assembly GCA_963457665.1). Lineage (NCBI taxonomy): Eukaryota > Metazoa > Mollusca > Cephalopoda > Oegopsida > Thysanoteuthidae > Thysanoteuthis > Thysanoteuthis major. Next base: position 43,378,378 of record OY735220.1, on the reverse strand, counting down.
ATCTCCAATAACAAATTATATCTCCACTAATATTGAATCTACAAAAAATGTAGTTACATTTGTTGATCTGTCTCTTTTAGCATTATTCGCTTAAAACTAAAAAAATATAACAGCACTGTTTAGTCACTCAATAGAAACTGTCACAGGTCCAATGCATTTTGGCAGCATGCCATGTTCAAGGTGATCAATCAAAAATTGAAAAAGGGTTGATCAAAGAATAGGTTACTTTTGTTGGGCAATGATCACTAAAAAGTCTTAATTTTCAGAAAACAAGCATGAATTTTGTCAGAGTGACTAATTTAGCATAAACTTACATTGTTAATTGGACCCTCCCACTAGCAACTTGTGGGGGGAGATTTTCGATGGACAAAAAACTTTTATAGACATAATGAGGCGTAAATGTTCAACCTTTCAACTCTCTAGCTCCATTCCATAGATAGATAGATAGATAGATAGATAGATAGATACCCAGTCAGAATCATTTAAAAACTGAAGAAACCTATGTTGACAGTTTTGGTTGATATTGATTGTTTTGATTGAAGGTTTTTTAATATTTCATGTGTAACAAACTAATATGATCAGAATGTCATAATCCTGTTGGCCTAGACCATACAAAGATGAAATATAGTACTTCACTGAAGCATTTGGTAACATTGGGTAATTTGCATGAATTCATATTTGTCACTGCACTGGATGTAACTGACATAGACATTTACTGATTATGGCTGAATAAAGTTGATGGATACTGCTTGACCAATAATGGTTACTGTGGGCTTTTGTCTTCACTCAGAGTAACTGGACATTGACATCAAGTGTCTGGAGAGTCATGTGATCCATAATTGCATTTTATCACTTTTAACAGAAAATAGAAAGAAAGAACAAATGAAAGGAAAAAAAGAAAGAATGAAAGATGAAATTGATAAGAAGGAGGGATACCTTAGAGAGCTAGTGAAAGTGTACAGTAAAAATAAAGAGGGAAAGGCAGATAGTAAAAAGTGGGATGAATAAAGAGAGCCTTAATGAAAGGAAAAAGCAACATGAACACTGAAAGGAAAAAAATTAGCAAAGAAAAAAGAAATAAATAGGAAAGATTATAGAAGGGATTAAAAGATGTGAGAAAATAACAAATGAAAAAAAAAAATTTTGGATGAGAAAAAATAAACAAGTATATCAAAGAAGAAGACAAATAAAAGTTTTTAAAAAAATGAACAATTTAAAATTATTGAAAACCCTTAAATTTACCAACTAATAGGAGTTGGTATTTGTTAATGCCAAAAGTCTATTAAAATGAAATAATCAAGAAGGCTATATTTTTTAATGTTAAAAAAGCTGTAATAAAATATGTAGTACTCCAAAACATAAAATTATTATTGATCAGTAATATTTACTCACTTTTTTGACTGTGTAGTTCAGTAGTACTTTTTGGGGAGTGAACCGAAATTTCATCCGAAATCCATCATTGACACCATTGTTCTCATTGTAAAAGAAAAATGAAAGGTGATGTACACTATCTCATTAATGACAGAGAAATAAAATAAGATATTAATGAAAAAGGTCTTTTATACATTGAAATGTTAAGTCTTTAAGGGTTTGCTGTACAATTGACTTTTTTTTTTTTTTGGTCTAAAATCTAATGTTTTATTTCTTCATCATTTTCTCTTTTTCTTTTTTTATCATCCTTCTTTTTCTCTTCCTTTACCTATCACTTTTCTGCTTTTTTTTGTTTTCCTGGTATATTACTGGTTTACTCAAGCCATCAAAAAATGATGTCAGAATCTCATCTTATCTTGTAATAATGCAACCTGTACTTGCCTTCTACAAAAACCATGAAACTTTGTATGTACCAATGTGACCCTGAGTAAGATTTTATGCTTAGTAGTTTTTGATCCAGTCTGCATCCCCAATCATTTTGATAGGGTTTTAGGATAGAATCAAGTGAGTTTGTGGGGGTAGCGAGTACAAAAGTTTACAATATTTTTGCTAGTGAGTGGGGTTGAGGGAATAAATATTTATCATTTACAATAGAGAGGGGGAAAATGAATGAATGTTTATCTTTTACAATGGAGATGGGGATGGATGTTTATCTTTTACAAAAGAAAGAATGAATGTTTATCTCTTATGAGAGAAAAATTCTTTTTTTGAGAGAAATTTATAGATATTAGCTGAAAATTATGCCCATTAGGACATTTTGCTAGTTTGAATAATTTTACTATTTCATTGAACTTGAAAAATATCAAAAACAAAATCATGCCGCTCTACATTTTTTTGCTAATGTCCAACCAAAATGAACTTTGATTTTTCATGCATTTTCAAAGGAGAAAGAAATAATAAATGAGGGAGATTACTTTTTAATTAGCGTTTAATAGTAATCTCCCTTGACAAATGACAAAGGTTACAGACAGAAAATATAACTGTCACATGATAATATGTATTAGTATATCCTCCTCCATTTCCTTTGATTCTTTGTTTTGCATCCACGCTATCCTTTTCTTTATTTAGCCATATCTTACAATTTTCCTGTCTCTCTTTTTGTCTTTCAGTATTTAATCTCTCTGTCTTTATCTTATTCTGGCAAATTAATATTTTTTCATCTTCATGATATTATCTCTTTTCCTTGCTACGGCCATCTCTTTTTACATATATATATATATATATATATATATATATATATGCATATCTTTCCACTTTATTTTCTTTCTTTCATTATCTCTCATATTCCAAATGCTAATAACTTTTTAATCCGATCAGCTGAAGAGTTGATCAAATCGGATAGATCAGCCTCCAGCTTGTACTTATTTCTCAAGCACTGTTTCAACATTTGCCACGAGTTCAGTCAATTCTCCTTGACTAGTGTCTAATGACAAGTGCCCCACATGATCCATGTCAATACCTGTGTCCCAATTCACTAGTGACTGAAGTTATGACACTGAATATCAAGACAGTCTAAAACCCATATGACTGAAAAAAAGGCTGGATCAGAATATTGTGATGAATTTACTTGTATGATTTGCCACATGATGGACAATATTTTCTGTCTGCAACATTTGTCAAAGGAGAGTGCAATTGCAAAATTATTCAAATGCTGCCATCAGTTTTTGATGACATGAGCATTTATTAATGCATATATATATATATATATATATATATATATATATATATATATATATATATATATATATACACATATATATATATATTTGTATATATATATTTGTATATATACATATATTTAGATACATACATACACACGTAATAATGATTATAAATTGCATTATATTATATTAGAACTCTATTTGAGATTATCCTCTGTTATTACATGGTGAATGTATCATTTGGCCTAGATAACTTAACAGAATAACCAATCAAAGAAAATGGGGCTGCTACAGGAATTGAACCTGCTATGATGGGGTAGCTGCTTCAATGTAGCGTTGCTCTTACCATTGAGTTGAACAGTTGCCGGTAGTGCAAAGGTTCAAATAACTACTTAAACTCCAAATTCACATTTTGTTCATTCATGGTCTATATCTACTCTATTTGTTTCTTTCAACACAGACAATTATATTAAGAAATGGATATATGATCTGAAAGAATGATTATGAATTGCATTATATCATATATAAACTCTATTCAAAATGATCCCCTGTTATTACTCTGTGAATGTGTCATCTGGCTGAAACAATATAAATAGAATAAACAATCAAAGAAAATGGGGCTGCTGCAGAGATCAACCGATAGAGTAGCCACTTCAATGTAGCATTGCACTTACCATTGAGCTAAACAGCTGCTGGTTTGATTCCTGGAGATAATTAAAGAGTAAATAAAGTTTCAATATGATATAATACAATTTATAATCATTCAGTTGGATCATATATCCGTTTCCTAAAAATAATAATAATAAAAATAATAATGATATATATATATATATAGATAGATATTGGGAGAGAAAGAGAAACAAGAAAGCCTTATTCTTTCAGTAACATTTACCTTTATTGCTGAACCCTGAAAATTCTTTCTTGATTTTCAATGCACAACATATAGATTATCAAAATATACTCAACTAAATTTTAGGAAAAAGTTGGTATAGGTATATGTATTCACTCCTATCTGTCAGTTCCTCAGTTTGCTCACACAATATTTCCAGATGACCTCAATAAATTATAGTGACATTTTGTGGAAGGGTGAGCCATAGGCTGAGGAAAAGTTGATTCTGACCAGAACTAATCATCAAAGATTACCTGAAACATTATATTAAAAGATATCTAAAATTACATTAAGAAATTGATCTTTTATGTAAAATTATCTAAAATATATCAGCACATGATTTGAACATTATTGGTCCAAAATAGCCATAGAGACCCCTAAAAGCACTTTTTTGAAAATAAACAAATCATTTTCAGACAGTGTCTAGTGGTGTACTCTTGTAAATTTACTAGGTGTTTGCCCCAAGTACCAGGAGTACCAGAGATACACACACACACACACACACACACATACACACAAAGAGAGAGATGAATCTGTAGTCCACTTGGCTGGTTGGTTGGGCAATTTGTGGGGCTATTGTGATTCAGTTTTGAGACTGCTTGTAGAATTTTTCCTTAGTTTTCTCTCCTGCATCATAGGTAATATACATTGATTTCATTCAGTTTTTAGTGTCAATGGCATTTGCTGAGGTACACATTCTTAGAGTGCTTTATAGTTTGTACAAGTTTTCTTAGACAACAAAGATACTGTTGGATAGTTGAATAAAGATTACTCTCACTCCTTCCATGAATTCACTTCCTACCATTCCTGTCCTGCTGAGGACCACAGTGTCTGAATGCTCAACAGTGAAGTTTTATTTTTACCTTGTGGTTTGCTAGAATGGAGGCATTCCCTATCTCACTTATTAATTTTGCTGCTTCCATTTTCCATGCTGATAGCCATTATATTACCTTGCATCTGCAGCTAGTATATATATATATATATATATATATATATGTATATATATATATATATAGAGAGAGAGAGAGAGAGAGAGAGAGAGAAAGAGAGAATACAGGGAGAGGTGGATTCATGCCTTTCCCAGTGCTAACTCAACATGAGCAACCTCAGCTAGAATTCAAATTTGATTTGCTTGATCCATTTTCCGTTTTGATAACTATTATGCTACCTTGTACCTCAATTTAGTTCATTGTATATAAAATACAGGGACTGATGGAGTCATGCATTTCCCTATGACATTTGTGTCAAGTCAGCATGAGCAACTGCAGTAGAAATTCAAACTCAGTTCGCTGGTTCCATTTTCCATGTTGATGACCATTATGCTACGTTGGACCACCAGTCACCGATTACTACTGGTGTGAAAATTCAGCGAGTACAATTCCAAGTTTTGTATGCCCATTTAAACTCCTGCTTCATGTTCTTGATGTTGCTTTCTTTCGGTCACCATTTTCTGATGAAATAAAGTTTTTCCTCTTTTCTCATATATCATATATCAGATGAAAACTGAAGAATAGATCAACTGAAATATGAAGAACACCAAGAAGGACTTCAGTGTCCGAACAAAATTTGGAATATTAATGATTCTTCCCAAAGTTATAGACAATATATCAGTGAGCATGAGTTTTCACTGCCATTTTTTTCGGTGGGAAAGTAAAAAATGGGAAAAATTTGAGAAAAAATTGATTTTTCTTGGAAAATATTTTAGTGAAAACTATCTTTGCTTGGAGATGCTTGGATAACGACATGGAGAATGAATTGGTAAACTGAGTTCAAACTCCTGTTGAGACAGTTTGTGTTCATTCCACTCGAATGCCATTGGGAATGATGTGTATCCATTTTTCTCCACAACTATGGGTAAAATAGTGCAAGTTAGAATGAGTTACATCACTTAGGGTCCTTATCGCCTCTAAGTCTAAATTGCATACTGCAAACAGGCCGTGTAAGTAGTAATGTGATATGTGGAGCCCAAGCAGGGGTGGCTGAGGCTGTAGCCAGTATGAGGGCACTACTTACGCTTTGTATTTGCTGACTATTAGCAAAGATCAATAATGTTCAGTTCAGTTTTTGGGTGGATCTCCCTGAGAAAAGCTGCTGCTGGTTCTCCAACAGTTTCTGAAGCTACCATCATCCATCTTTAGTCATGTGATTAGTTAGTTCTCATTCATCCAATCAGTTTTTTGGCCATTTGCCTGATGATATTTTCTTGCTATATGGCAGATGCAGGTATCAACATCTTGCAGGTTTAACTGTTGTAGATTTCAAGTTGATTTCAAGGCTAAATATAATAGTGTATGCTTGCAGTTCAGCAATTGTTATAACTATTTTCATGCTTAAATTAGGTAGATAGACACTTTGAATAAAGGGCTAAAGCTCCAATTTCCTTGCCTAAACATTACTTTTGGCCACCATTACACTATATATATATATATATATATATATATATATATATATATATATATATTAGTTGTATATAATGGTGGAACAAAGTGAGAAGGTGGAGGTGGAGTTTTCTTTCAGTGTTGACTACTGCTGTATATTGTTTCATGGATCAAGTCTCACCCAACGTTGAGGCATAGAACAATTCCACATACCTTCCTATGGCACTAACAGTGAAGTCAATGATACACTCAGCAGATGCTTGTTTTTTGGGTTTTTTTGCCTTTACTCACCTGTAAGGGCCTCATCTTTAACTTCATGTCATATTTGCTTTTGAAGAGAGGAAAATAAATATTGTATAGGTCACTTAACTAAAATAGTGATGATTATTGATTCAATTGTTTGTATCTACCAACTTATACTGGATGTTTCATAAAGGATGTAACCCTAAGGATAAGAGGCTAGAATTTATGCATGCATAAGTTTCATGCTACAGTATCAGCTATATGGCAACACTGTACTCAGAAAGAATAGAGTTTAGCAGTTGAAATCATTGTACCATGTACTAGGCCTAATCAAGCATCCATTCCTCTGTTTTGTGCTAGCTATGTTTTTTTTCCAATATGATGAAGCATTTATGTAATGAAATGGGTACAAGGTTAAAGGAAATAATTTCAACATATATGTATGTATAATCAGCATCTTTTTGTAATTTGTGTCTTTAAAAATAGTTTTCAGATTTAAGATAGCTTAAAAACAAATTGTCAAAAAGAGGTTGCACTCTGTAGTGTATTTAATGTATTCCTACACTCCTTCAAAGCAAATTGATTCACAGACACAGATTGATGGACATAGACTTTTCTTAAGATTTGCTAGACTTCTCGTTTGTGGGCATTGCATGCAGTTTGGTAGGCTTATTGGCCTGGAGTTGTTTAGATCTTCCGGGTCCCCTTTTCTATATAACAGCATTATGTACGCAGTGTTCCAATCCTCTTGACTTTACTCTGTTTGAGGCATAAGTTGAATAGATGGGTTGATTTCCTGGTGATGACTTTACCCATTTTTTGTAGGTTGGTGGTAATCTTATTTGTATCAGGTACTTTTCTTTTTTTTTATTGGTTTATGGCTAGCTTTACCCCTAAAGGAGTAACTTTTAAGAGATCTTTGAATTGGTGACTTCCCAGAAGTTGCTTCATGGGAGCTGAAGCAAGCCATCATGTCCCCTCAGTCTATTCTAAATCCTTCATTGCCACTTTTTCTTTTTATACTCAAAACCAGGACAGACTCTTGGTACCAGCTATATCAACAGTCACCCTGGGTGCCAAGTGTCAAAGTGTCTGAGACAACAGGAATTTTGAAATACAAATGGGGATATGATTTAATGAATAAATTAAACAGAATAATAAAAGTCATGATAAGGAAAATTCCCTTTCGTAAAATCATATTTTTCAGGAATATCTGGCAGTTAAATACTTTCTGCGGTGGTGAAACTAAGGGGAACAATTGGCAAAGGAAATTCTCATCGCTTTTTATTCCTATATATCTATTTTTTCACTGTAAAATATCAATAAATTATCTAGCATTACAAAAGAAATTATGAATCAATGCTGCCCATATATGCTCATTTTTATCATGTATATCTAGCATAAACGTATATTGTAAATTGAACTCTCCACTGAAAACTTGGGGGATTTCCCCCCCCAAAAAAAGACAATCTAATTACTCATTGAGAAGAGTGTGTGTGTGTGTGTGTGTGTGTGTAGAATTTAGTTTCAACATGGATACATTGATAAATACATCTATATAATTGTCAGAATGCATGAATAACTTAAACCCAGCGAAAGTGTTCAAACTGGTTTGTTAAGGGTAATGGTGATTAATGATAGCAACATCATTAACTGTTACATGCATAACTGATGGGATATACACACAAAGGTGTTTTTTTCTCAACCTCCTGGTGACCAATGTCTTTTGAAAGCATGTCATGTTTGGGTAATCAATAAGAGAATCGGAAAAAGTTGTGATCAATGAATAAGATACTTCTCTTGCCTTTTATTGGGACATTAAAATATCTAAATTTCTAAAAACAAAGATGGACACAAAGTAAGGGACCAATTTAGAATTGATTTGCATTGAAAATTGACCCCCCCCCACTAAAACCTCATTTTGAAGGGGAATTGAAATTAACAAAGAAACTTTTCCCTACTCAGGGGAGAGGAGTGTGTGTGCAATATTTTAAGTTTCAACTATGAATGTTTAGGACTTGGCAAAGCCTGGGTACATGGATACATAGATAAATATTAATGTCAGAACATATGAAAAACCTTGACCCAATATCTAAATAAGTGCTGTGGGTGGTGTTGAATAATAAGATACCACTATGCATTAAAGGGTACCTAAGTTCAGCTTTCCTGGAGCACTAGGAACCCTTGAGCTGTGCCTGTTCAATGCTGCCACTTTTTTATTCTTATCTTTTTTTCTCTCCGTGGTGATAGTAAGTTTTTCTAATAAGATATTGTTTATTTATATCTTCATTCAATATTAATTTGCTTTCCATCCCATTTCAAGTCAAGAAAAATATCAATTAACTTTGTCCCGCTCAAATCTGCCTTTTTCAATTCAGGAATTCACGAGTAGATGATGTAAACACTTTTCTTTAGCTCTTTTTCCATCTTGATGTGGTTTCTTCAAATTCTATTGGCCAAACCTAGCTTACAGAGAAGTGTTACACCTAGTTTTTGCATTTCAAATCGTTATCCGTATCTCATAAAACTAAATGGCTAGTATAGGTATCCCAACTTTTCGAAAGTTAGCTTTGTGCCACTTTATTGCCTTTATGAAAAAAGGCAAAAAGCAAAAATAGTGTTCGTTTTGCAGAAGTGGCATGCATGCTCATTCAACCTCTCCTACACCTGAGTTTCATGTACCTTTCATTACCCCAACCTCTGATGACTCGACCTAAAATCCTATCTTCACCATACTTGGGGTCTGGAAACACTCAAAAATTTTCCGATGTAAATTATTGGTAATTGTTTGTTCGCTTTACATCATTTCAACATTTCAACATTTCAAAAATGATCTACTTTCAGATAGCAGGAGAAACCTGTACTTGATAACTCAGGAATTATGTTTTGTTCTTGTCATCAGATGGCATTAGGAGTGTTTAGTCTAAACTAACTCTATTCAAAAAGATCGCTTTTGATCAGATTGTGACAGCTGTTTGATGACTGTCCATTTTTTTTTGAATTGTCAAAATTGGCATATTTTTGTTTATTTTTTTGTTTGATCCTAACATTGAAGATGGAATAAAATAAGTATCATTTTCATACTATAGATCCATTTTAATACAGAAGTTGGTGTCTGTAATTTTCTACCACATTACCAGTAAGTCTGTATTGTAACAAATTTTCCATTTTTACAAACCTCAATCTAATTCCAGACACCCCTCTTAACCTCTTCAAGACCGACTCTAGTAATTGATCCTGAAATGATGAGAAAACTGAGGCAGTGGGAGTAGGGTGAGGCTAGTCCGGCAGGAAGACAGAAAAAATTTTTAAATTGTGAAACCTCACCAGCAGGTTGCATTTGACAAGACTTATATATATATATATATATATATATATATATATATATATATATATGTGTAGTAAGTGTCTGAGATGTTAGTAATCTTTTGGCAACAGATAAAAAAGAGAGGGGCGAGGAGTTTTGTTTATTGACTATTGGAATGTTTTCATCTAATTTATTCCTTTTTTTACAGTTGGTGTAACCTGATTCAGTAGGGGTTTTTCAATTTTTGTATTTTGCTATTATTTTGAGAGCCAAATGTTTTGGAAAATTGGGGTCCATGCTCAAACTATGTTATAAGTGATTCAGCATTATATAGAGCCATGTTATAATGGGTCTACTGTATATTGTGCTTTTTTATTTTAAGAAAGGTAAAGATGTGAATCAAACATGAAAAAGTTATGTAGTTTGTAGAGAAGGAACTGTGAATGATCTTGCTGATATATGTCTCAAAATATCGAATTTGGATGGCAAGTATCACTGTAAGTGTAACAAACTTGTTTTTTATTCATCATATATTCTTCATATGAAAAAAATCTGTGATCAATTTAACAATATATTCAGTAGATGTGAAAATAGCTGTAGACATAACAGAATTGGTGAAAGAATCTAGTTTCTGATTGTAAGTGTTAATTCATGTTAATGTTGTTCGAGAAAGCATAACCTTGAAAATGGCTCTTGAATTCAGAACAAAAATAAGTTTGAGAAGTCCAATCACATCAAAATTTGTTTTGGATTTCTTATCTTTTTTCCCATCCCTTATTATTTTTAGTCTGGCTGAAACTAGTGATGTTGTGATAGAGAAAGAAGTGTGGGAATACAGGGCTGTCTGCACCTTAGAAAACTCTCGAAGTTGAACCAATTTCAGAAATGTTTGTTTTGAGGCTATATTGGATGAGTATTTGGACATGTACTGGCTAATTTTTCTTTCTCTGCCATTCCCATGCATTCACACAGTACTACACCACTGGATGAGACGTATAAAATGGAGTTTAAGTTAAAGTCATTAATGTACTTGATTATTGAGCCATAGTTTATATATCTAATTACAAAATGATGGCAAATTTATGATTGAAAAACAGTTCCCTTGATTAGAGCTGCAACTAATGGCTATATTCATAGGTGATTAGTCATCAATCATTTTAAACAATTAATCGATTTAGTCATTGATTATTTTGAATGATTATGAATCGCACAATTACTGGCTTTTATTGAGGTATCAGCTATTAAATTTATGGTCAGGTTTTTCAGATATGTGCTAAATAAAAATAAAGAGAATGAAAAAAGACTTTGTTAACTTTATAGTTGATTTGGTGTGCCAGATACAAAACATGAAAAAATTCAAAAAGTAATTTTTCATTCAAAACCTAGGACTAGGCAAAGTACTGATATATATAATGTAATTCATATTCATTTTGTTGGATCATATATCCATTTTTCACTAACATAATTGTTGTGTTGAAAGAAACAAATAGAGTAGATATTGACCGTGAATAAACAAGATGGGAATTTGGAGCTGAGATGGCTATTTGGGCCTTTATAAGTATATATATATATATATATATATATATATATATATATATATATATATATGTGTGTGTATATATATATATATATATATATACATATATGTGTATATATATATATATATATGTATATGTGTATATATATATATATATATATATGTATATGTGTATATATATATATATATATATATATATATATATATATATATATATATATATATATATATATATATATACATATATACATTATAAATGTGTTATATATTACTTTGAAACTATTTGATCCTCCATGTGTTGAAGTATCTAATGAATAGTTGACTACGAAATTTGTCATTGACTAATTTTATTTTCTATTTTTCTCATTTATGTCAATTAATCATTGCTGCCCCACTTTTGGTATTAACAAAATTTAGTTCTGTCCAAGGCCTGATGTTATGTGAGGATGGGAGTAGAAAACTATTTACCAACTTTACAAATTAGGAGATCTACCTATCTAGAAAATCAGCATTTGAAATCTTGGCTTTTACTTTGATTCAAACAGTGTCCTTTGGCACCAATAAAAACATAACTGTTTCATCAGCAGCAGCAGCCTTTTAAGATTTGTCAGACCTCTCTTTCATGGGCGTTGAATTTGTTTAGCTTGTCATGCCATCTTACACAGTTCTACTTATGTTCTCTGGGGATCCATGCTGTGAGTTGTGATGTCCAGCAGTTGTCTGCCATTCTTGCAACACATCCAGCCTTTGCTAATTGAGTTTTTGAATAGTTTTTATGATATCTTGGACTCCTGTCTTTTCTCAAGTATACTGTGCTGTTTTATAATCTCTCAATGTGAGGTTGAGCATGATTTTCTCATGTGCATATTGCATGATTCTCAGTTTAAGGGGCAATCTTTTGGTTAGGTTCCATGTTCTAGCTCCACAGGTGACTATCGGGAGGATGCATTGGTTGTATACCCTTCTTTTTAGGACTAGTGGGATTTTCTCATTTTTGAAAGTCGAGCTTTCTCTACTGAAAGCGTGCCAACCAAGTATGATTTTTTGCTTGATTTCTTCTTCTTTTGAATATTTCATGGAAATTTGTTGTCCGAGGTAGATGTTAGTGGTCTACTTTCTTCAGCTCTGCGTTTTAGACTTTGATCATTGTGTCTTTGTCCTCAACATGTTTGTTGTACATGACGTCCATTTTGCTGAACTTCACGTGGAGGCCAACTTTCTTGCTTGCTTCATTCAGTTCAACTAGTATTATCTGGAGATTGTGAAGGTTCTTAGCAAAGGGGATGATATTGTAAACAAACTTGAGGTTACTTAGGTATTTGCCGTCTATTCTGATTCCTTTGTGTTCCCAGTCTACGTTTTGGAAGATCATCTCAAGGCAGGCTGGGAAGAGTTTAGTTGAGCTTGTATTACCCTGTTTCACTCCTTTTTCTAGTTGAAAGGACTCAAGGTCTTTAGGTAGCCTGATGAAGGAACTGCTGAGTCAAAAGCTCTTTTGAAGTCAACAAATGCTACTGTCAATGGAATTCTATATAATGCTGCTTTCTCTTTTAGTTGGTTTACTGAATGGAGATGGTCATTGGTTGAGTAGCTTTTTCTGGTTGGTTTTCATCTTGCGTTCTGGTGATTTGATTTTTGTAAAGAGGTTGTAGATGCAATTGAGTAGGCTTATTGACCTGTTGTTGTTGAAGTCTCTCAGGTTTTTTTTGTATAACACCTTTATGATTGCAATGTTCCAATCTTCTGGGACTTAACTTTGAGGTATAAGTTCAAAAGTATGGCTAGTTTTTTAGTGATGACTTTTCCAGCTTTTTGAGTTGGTAGATGGTGATGTTATAAGGGCTTTTTTTTCTTTATCTGTTTGATGGCTTACTTCACTTCCTGTAGAGTAACTTCTAGGAAATCCTCGAATTGATTACTCTGGGCTTGTGGTACTTATTCATTTTTCTGTCTTTTGTTTGATGGAATACAGATTTTTGTAAAATTTGTGGGCACACTCGACAATTTGGTCTCTATCCATTGTCAGGTTCCCATTTACCTCAAGCACACTGGTTATTTATTTTATCTTTTCTTTGTTTCTTTTGGATGGTTTTGTTCTGTTCTGTTGCTTTGATCTTTTCTAATGTTGTTGATAGTGGCTTGGGGTTTCGGTATTTTTTTCCTAAGATTCTTGGTTTCTTCTGAGAGTTAACTTAGGGTTTGTATACTCTGGCTCAAACATACTGACGACTTCAATTAAGGAAGTTGTTATTTTGTTGCTGAGCTAATTGATGTTCTCTTCTGCTTTGATGGGGAGTTAATATCTGTTCTTCAGTTCCAACATGAATGATTGGGTGAGCTCTTTTTGTACGCTATGTGGTTGCAGTTTGATGCTGAACATTTTCCTGTGTTCCATCTTGATGTTAATTTGAATTTTGCATCTTATCATTCTGTGGTCACTTCCTACATTGATTCGATTTAGGACCTGAATATTTTTTACAGTGTAGCTGTTGTCTACTAGGATACAGTCTATTTGGGGGGGGGGCAGTTGTGATTGAGGCTTCTCCAAGTCCACTTTCTATTGGCTTTCTTTTTGAAAAAGGTGTTTATGATTTTGAACCTCTTTGCTATTATCCCCCCAAATACCTTTTGTTTTCAATCCTTACTATTGTAAATTTGTTCTGAAGGTCTATGCCATCATAGGAATAAAATCTTTCTCTTTCAATCAACTATGACAATAATTAAATTAGACTTTTTTAGTTTTCAAATCCAAGTGGATCATCCATCATTAATTTTGACTAGTATTTCTTCCGTCTTAATTTTAGTTGCTCTTCATCACAACTTCTCAGACCATCAGGCTATGGCTGTTCGTGAACAGTGCTAATTGTGCATAAAGGGAAAGCTTGCATCCCTTCAACTTGGAAAGCCTGCATGTACAGCAACTGCTTTATCAATTGATCGACCTGAGTTTTCATAGTTGGCTGTTCAATTCTAACCCATTCATTAATTTTCCCTCATTGCTCTGATAGCTCAAACTGTGGAACAGTTGGTGTACATAGGTAGACTTCTCAAGGTCATGCAAATTTGAGTCACACCTAGAGCTTATTTTTTATGTTCAATCCATGCTATTTACTCATGATTGTAGGTTGACTGTCTGAATGGTTTCCATGAAAAGTAACTAAAATCAGGATGAAAGAAATAATAGTCAAAAATAAATAATAGTTAATAATGCTTTATCTGATGAAAAATAAATCAAGATAATGAAAACTTGTCTTCGTTTTTTAAAATTTCCTAACCTGATTGCCTCTGAAGCCTGGCCCTGGCATCATACACTAATTATCAGTATAATTATAATCTGTCATCTAAGAATGTTTGGAAAAAACAAAAAAGATGAATAGGTAACACAATGGGAAAACCAACCTTTCATCTACATCAAACATTAAGTGTTATCAGTAAGCATGAGCCAGATTTGTGATTTTTCTTTCTGTTCAACTCCATGACGTCACTCATGTTAACCTTGCATTCACAAGTCTAATATGTTTGCACATTCAAATTTTTGAATAGATCATTAGTACATTAGTTACTAAATTTTTATTTTACAACCAGCATTTTGGTTGCCTTAGTTCACTTGGTTTGTTTATATAACAACCTTTTTTCAGTTTCTGTGTATCTGTATGGTACCAAAGTTGTATTTGGAATTAATTTTGCGTGGGGGCTTATAAGAGTCAATCACATGTCTCCTATTTTTCTCACTTTCAATCTCTCTCATGGAAACAATGCTTTCCAATGTTTATCTAATTTCAACTATCTACATGCTTTACTCATCCTGATCTTTGCTCAGCTGGTCATATTTTACTAATATCAATGTTCAATCAATTCTGGATTGATATTAACAATTTTTTCTTTTCCTATGCATTTGTCAATGTGTAGAAGATAAAAAGGATATCTCAATGGAAATATTGCAATACATAATGTTATTCTCTAATCCAGCATTCTGTGATCCAGTAACTCCCATGGTCTGGCACATTTTGAATTTGATAGCATTACTTCATAGATCTGCTTCTAGAATTCTTCTATTTGCCTTATAAACCGCTATTTGAACTGTAATTCAGTGGTTTATTAGCTGACTTGTTAAACTGAACTCATAGGTATACTTGAACACATTCAGTTTAACAAGTTGATTCAACTAAATGTGTAAAAAACCTAACTGCAGTTTAAAACTGAATCAAAGAACTTTGAATTTGACAACTTTCAATCTAAATTATAGAATGATATTAGATATCTAATATTTTTTTCTGAATTTTGATGAATTATTTTTAGTGCAGCCAAAAAGCATGAGCAGCACAAATAATTTTCATTCATTATAATATGAATTATATCAAAATATATATTGTTCTGTTTCCCCGCACTACAAATTGTTGAAAATTGATAATTGACTCACTTGGATTTCATATTGATGCATGTGTTCTGTACAGATTGTTTTCTGGTAAGAATTGTTTAAAATTTGATTTATCACAAAAATCTCCAAGTACAGACTTTTAGCCTCTAAGCCAAATTTCTGAAAAACAAAAAATGTATTCCCTACTGATTGAAGGTAGTGTGTGTGTAAAATTTCAAGTTTGTATTATCAATGATTAGGGCTGAGAAGAGTAGAGAAGAAAGAAGAGAAGAAAACAACTATAGTAAAGATGAAAAAAAAAGAAAGGAAAAGCAATGAATTTTAATCAAAAGAATCTGTTTAATGACACCAATTAATTCAATCTTGCGTCCATGGCTTTCCATTTTCTCTTACTCTGTATCTATTTCTTTCTTTCTCTCTTTCCCTTTCTATCTTTCTCTCTTCCTTTCATTGATTGATGAGGTATGAATAGAATGTCTCTCTCTTTTCCCC
The DNA here is from genome assembly GCA_963457665.1 of Thysanoteuthis rhombus. NCBI lineage: Eukaryota > Metazoa > Mollusca > Cephalopoda > Oegopsida > Thysanoteuthidae > Thysanoteuthis > Thysanoteuthis major. The sequence goes on along the minus strand of OY735220.1, from coordinate 43,362,062 downwards.
TTCTCTCTCTATCCATTATTTAAATTCTATTTCACTTTCAGTCTTAATTGGAAGTCTGAACTTGTCATTGTTGTTAGGTGAGGAAAATGAAATCAATTCAGTCAGAGTTTAATAGAAGTAGTGTATAAATTTTGTATCACCTGGTATTTGTATTGCATAAAAAAGTATCTCTATTGATTATAATTCACCAAGTTCATCAGTTTGTTTTAAAAATTTACTTATAAACAATGTTTAACTTGGTGTAATAATCATGAAAGCCATTGTGTCTGAGGATATATCAAAATGCATTATTGATCTGTTGTTGAATTAGTTTTTCTGTATTTATTAATACCTCTGTCTATATTATAATGATCCAATTTCTGGATGTTTGATTACTTGTATGTTTTTACCACAGTAAAACAGCAAGACCAGCGCATTATAGCAAGATTTTTATTCATGGCATACTGTTAAAAAGCTCCAACTTGGATAATAAAGCAATTTCCAGCTCCATTCGCAGCTGTTATTAGAATTGCAACCGTCACACTGTACACAAGCTCACATACGGGTACCTCACTGCTGGCTGAGTAATCCTACTGGATAGTCTTTGTTCATGCATGTGCAGTAAGGTCCCCTTTGATTGGTTGCTGATTTGAATCATCTGGTTTGTGTAAGATTCAAAATGGCTTGATACTTTCTGGACAGACCTCGTATATAATCTGAAAATCTTGTTATGGGAAATAATTTAAAAAAAATGATGATACTTATGAAAATAGAGTGGAATAACATAAATTAGGATTATTTTTCCTTTTTTGACTAGTTTTTATAGATAAATAATATTTAATGGATATCAATAGAGTGCAAGTTTTACTATCAATGGTTCTTCCAGACACAAACTTATACAAAATTCTCTAGTATTGGACCTTATCTAATTGAGAAAACAGTTTACATATCTTGCCATGTTCTTTTAAATTTTCATGCAAATTCTACTGTTAGATATCCTTCCAGGTACCAAGTCCTGATACCAAGAATTAATTTCAGTTTTGACTCAGGCTGGAATTTGCTTTTATCGTGTTTTTCAAAAAGTTTAACATTTTCAGTGTTTTCTACAAAGATTTCCATAACATTTCTGAAATGAAAATATGAAGATCCACTTTTTTCTACTTCACTTTACTTTACTCTCTATATTGACAAAGCCATCTGTAAACACCTTATGTAATTATACAGTGTTCTCAATGAATAAGCAGTATTTAGCCTAAATATCATAATCAACATAGTTGTTCTGTATTTTCACTCTTGATTGGATGTAGAAAACTTCTAAATACTTTTTGCCATCAGTTCTAAACTTGACATTCTGCTTTCATTGTTTAAATCCTATGTTTTCCTTTTCTATGAATTTTTGGTCATGAAAAGGTCTATTATTCACTGTTATGAGGAAAAAGAAACACTTTATTTGAATGAATAAGATAATTAATGTGGATTAAAATTAAGTTTACATTTACTTGAGGCAATTTATATATATATATATATATATATATATATATATATATATATATATATATATATATATATATATATATATATATATATATATGCGTGTGTATATATTGAATCAAGGTACCCTTAAAAAGTTCTAACTCTCAGAAAGCATAAACAACTTTTGCTGTGGAGGCTTGCTCCATTTACTGGTTTGTTATTGGTTTGCCCACTGGAGCAGGAAGCCAACCCAGTATTTTTTTTATTTAGGTCTATGCCACTGGTTGTCAAAATCAAACTTTAACCCAGATAGAGCAAAAAAACAAATTTAAAATATGGTCAGTAATAGAAGTATTAGTATCAAGGATGAGGTGCAGTTGGATAAATTGCAGGTCAGACAAGGCTCTTCAGCTATTGTCAGAAACCAGTCTAGGGGATGTATCACTCAGATTCCAAACCATGGAGTGGAGCCCCCTTAAGATGGATGGCTTCCAACTTTGACTTCTTTCTAAGAGCTCCTGCAGCCAAGCTGATATTAAATGTATAGCTCGGTTTTCCTTCGGACAACATCAGTAACACTGGACTGGCTAAATATTGACAATAGTCTTGCAAAATGGGTTTGAGGGTGGATTGTGTCAGTTGTTGATCACAATCTGGATGTAGGTGATAGGTCAGGTATAAGTTACTTATGGGGGGGCTGATACATCAAATTTAATTTTGAAAAGTGTTTATCTAATGATTTACCATCAAAATCTAAATAAATAAATTCATTTTCATTTTACAATTATATTATTCATCACAGCCTTGTAGCACATGCTGTGTGGCTCAGCACTGGCCCACAGCTGAGTAGTTGGGATCACTGTTCTAGTCAATGTCAAGTTTCAGTGTATCAATTCCAGTTTTAGTTCTCAAATGAGGAAGTATATTATGTTACTGGTTTTGTATGTGAAATGCTTGTATGAATTATTGCAAGAAAATGACCTCTAGGACTACAGGTTGTTGATGGGAGGAGATGTTGATAGAGAGACTGGTATTAGAAGTGATTAACTCCTCGGATTAACATTATTCCACCTGAAAAACTATAAAGCTCTCTCCACCCTAATCCTAGTTATCATAGAATGAAAAAAAAAGAAAAGAAAGAGATTCAGAGAGAATTAGAGGGAGAGGGGAAAAGAGAGAGAAAAAACAAGGAAATCAGTAACATATTCCAGCGGGCTTTGATACTGTCCACTGGCTGCCTTTCCAGTTAGTTCTGCTGCTGATGCTTGTATCGATAATGGAGGTGTTACCTCTTGCAACCCATCTGAGAAGCGATTAAGGGTGCGGTTATGCACATGGTATCAACATTTGAGACCACCACCACCTCCTTTACCTTAGTTACCTATGCATCCACTTAGCCGTTGTCTCTCGTACGGTTCTGTGTTGCAGTGAGAGCCAGGTTTTGCTATTGTCAGCTGTGATCACATTGGGACTCTAGCAATCATCTTGCTTATAACTGTTCTGGACTTTTGGATTCTGGTAAGTCTTTGCAATTGGCTTTTTCAACCAATTTCTCATTAATTACCCCTAATTATAACTATTTGGTGTGTGCAAAAGTTTTAATTCTAGAAGTTTAAAAAAACCTTTTTAGAATGAAATGAAGAAGTCTCCAATAAAATATTATCAAAGTCCCTGTTCATAATTGCAGTCTTCTATTTGCTAGATATTTATTCTCTTTTGTCAATTAACAAGTGAAATTAATCAAACACATATAAGTATTGATTTTGATTTATTCTTTTGAAAAAAAAAACCCAAATTTATTGAAAACAAAGAAGATCTGAACATTTAAAACATTCATTTGTTCCTTCATTGCAATAAAGCTAATATTATACTTATTTATTTTATACTACTAAGAAATTATTAAATGTTTTACAAACTGATAAAAAATGATTGAAATTATGTATTGAAAGCAGTAATGTTTTATAACACAATCAGAATTTATCTAATCATAGCTTTATTTGAATTTTGAGTATGAAAATTGTAGCATTTCACAAGAAATGAAAAATATACATTGATTAGTTCAAGTTTGGCATTATTACCTCTGAGAAGGAAGTTAGACAGGTTATGTATCCACCTATGTTGATCTGTCTCTTTGTTTGTATGCTCACGCAATATGTTTAAAAGTTCCCAATGAATTTCAATGACATTTTTGGAAGGGTGGGCCATTGGCGAATAAATTATTGATTAAATTTTTGTGCATATCATGGAGTTTTGGGATTTGGGACAATTGTTTTGCTTTTTATATGTAATAATGCAGTATCATAAATAGAAATACTAAACTGCATTATAGTTATTTTTCAAATTATTGATATGCTTCTGACGGATGATTATTACAAGTTTTTGTTGCTGTATAGTCTGGGATCTGTAACCTGGTTTTTTAGTGATAATGGCATTGGAGGAGGTGTGTGCTCTCTGATTGTTTTCTAGTTTTAGTTATTTCATTACTGTTTTAACAACAGGAGGATTTTGTCTTCTTATTTGAAGCTATTAATTTGTATTCAATAGAGATATTTTCTTTGTTTTCATTTCAAGAAAAGTGTCAAGTTAGGGCAAATTTAATCAACAAAAGTTCTCATCTTAAAAAATGTTCTTTTAGATTTGGAAAAGGTATTCACTGTTTATGTACTGAATCAAGTTGTTCTTTAGCCTCTGTATACCATATTTAAGTAATTTGTAAAATCATAATGCTTGCAAAATCTATCACACCATAGCTTAGGTATTTTGGGGATCTGCTAGGTGAGGCTAATACAGCATTTTAACCCACTACACAGTAAGGGTATACTAAAGTTGGCACCTTGTAGTTCAACAGATCATTATGAATTGTCACTGCTTAAGCACTCCCCAGTCTTTTATCTGGCGACTGACATCTAGATATATTTTTTTGTCCACACCCCCATCCTCTAGAAAAGTGGATACCCATGATTGGTATCTCATTTATTATGTTCTTTTTCTAATAATCTTTATTGACTGGATCTCTTGGGTGGGGAATTGGGGTGGGAAGTAATCAACCTTGATAATCATTCTAATTCAACAACTTTTATTTCTATGAAAATGTCCTCAATCTAATTTTATATATGCTTCTCTAAGTTTCAACATTGATACATGTCTGTGCATGTGTATATTTATATATGCTTATAGAGATATACATGTTAAAATGTAAAATGCATTCATTTGTATGTATAGTTGCATGCAACGCTATTGAAGCATATATCTATATGTAACATATACTTTCCCATATATATGTTTGTTCTGCAATACATATACTCATTTACTCATGTACACATTAATATGAAATTTTATGTTTAATAGTATAAAACACTTCCTACTTTTTCTCAAGTTCAAAAAGATTACAATTACATGTATTTGTTTTAAATACAAACTTACTATGCTGCACAAAAATGACAGCAGTATTCAAAAAATTTTGCAATTGTACTGTACTTGAAAATATCAAAAACAATCAATTTTTTGCTCTGCATTTTCTTGTTTATGTTCAAACAGAATGACCCTAGATTTTTTATGCATTTGCAAAATGAATCAATAAAAGATGAAAAAGGAAAGGGCACTCTATAATCACCATTCAATTGTTAATCCCAAATGTTACAGACGGATAATATAGACCATCACATGGCATATTATATAGGTAGATACTATCTCAATTATGAAGTAAGACAAAAAATAATGTCAGTTAATTACTTATGACAACTATTTCATGATAGTTTATGGATTAGTTTACCCTTTCCCAGTCAATTGGCACAACAAACTAAATGAAGATTACCAGCTAAGATTTATTTTTTGAAATCTAAAATAATTTGGATTTGATCTGGTTACAATCCAAAAACATATACCAGATTTGCTGGCATATAAGACATATTTAAATGAATAAAATCTATACTTCACATCTAATTTGCTGGTATTATGAATCTACAGAAGCTCAAAATGGACACCTATGGACCTTGGGTGGATTGCAGTGAATGGAAGTTCTCCAAATACTCTTGTAAATCATATGTCTTATAAGTTAGCAAATGCAGCAATATATCATGTTATGTAAATACTAGAAATCATACACCAAAACTGTCAATATCAACACAATCAATATCAACACAATCAATATCAACATGGATTTCTTCAGTTTTTAAGTGGGTCTGGCTAGCTAACTATGTATGTGTTGCTCATACCAGTTGAGCTTGAGGGCTGGAAATTTAAAGATTTATTTCTTTTTATGTCAAAAGGTTTTTGTTTTTTTACCCCCCAAATAGATTGCTTTTGTCACCAGCACAGTGATATTCATTTGTCGTTGTTTTTCTTACTTTCTGTGAATAAAAATGTGAAAAAATTTGCGTATTGTCAAATTTGAAATATGCAGATATCAAATTATTATTGTCTTAGTCACAAGAGCAAAATTTGAAGAACTCCTATTATCCAGTGAGAAAAAAAATTGAAACTGTTGGTAATGTCTATTAGTGTACATTCTTGTGAATATGCTTTTAGGTAATGTATGTTTTTAATTTTGGGTGTTTTCCTTATTCATTGTTAATGGTGATTTCTTTATATTCAAATTGAATGGTCTTAATATTCTATCTGCTGTATCCATTTCATTAAGCACAGAAGTAAATAAGTAATTTTCGACGACTTGCATTTATCCCAATGAAAACGTCAAATCAGTTAATTAAAATTTCAAAACACTATCAAACCATTGATTGTAATTGTCTCCTTTGAGTTGATAGTTTATTTCTTAATCAGTCAAGAATTAGCTGTTGTAAGTCCACTGCTGGACGAAGGCCTTTCCTATCTCCTTCAATGGTAAGCGTGATTGCACTAGCCTCTGCTAAGTTTTATAGGCAAACTTTTCTATTTCATCTCTCCATCTTGTATATGGTATTTTCCTACTACATTTACTATCCTAATTGATTAGCCTTCTGCTCCATTTATGGTCCCTTCTCGTTATTTTCCCTGCCGATCTCCATAGTATTGCTCAATTACTTGTACGATATCTTTCAACTGGGTCTTTCCAGCCAATAATTATGCTCAGTCTCATTTCATTTTCATGGTTTTTCTTTAGCTGTATGTATTTATTACTGACAAAAAATGCATACCTCAAACAGATTTTTTTTCTATTGATTTTCTCCAACTCTTTATATTTTCTGTTTTTTTTTTTAAATAATTATTTTAAAACAATAACCAACAGAATTGAGTAAAAAACAAATCCAAGGCATCATCATCATCAACAGCATTGAACATAGTTGTGATGTTAATGGCAGCAGTTTCCTGCCTACTTCCAGTGAAAACACAGACACAGAAGAGCCTTCTTTTACCAGGAGCAGCCCACTTAGTGTCTTCTGTATGTTTGCAGTACTCCTTTACCCTATTTCTGTTTGCTTTAGTAAGACTGAAAACCAATAGAAAAAAGGACAAGACTTTTTTCCTAATAATCACTCAAAGATGTTTTCTTTAAAATTCATATTTTTCTTTATGAACACTTGGAAAATATGTAAATGTCTTATCTGAATTATAAGATCAGGTAAGAAAAGGATCAAATGATTTCTTACCAACTTATATGATGATAGGAACTTGATCTGAAATAGGGAAATGATGTATATATGTGATTGTGTTTCCATTAATTCATTGAACTTATTTTGAATATTTAGTTGGTTACAATTAAAACACATTTTCAATGGTAGCTAAAGCAAAGTTGCAATGAGTAAAAATTCCTATTAAAGAATCAGTGCCTGAAAAATTAAGATATTATTACCAGATTAATAACTGCACTTCAGTATTTTTTCTGAAAAGTTCATCATTTTAAATAATTTAGGAATACTGTTATGCTGGAAATTATATGGCCATATCGGTTTATTAGTGTAGCAATTAATTGCAAACTAATAACAACTGGATTCAGCAACATAGCTCCGGGCGAAAAGGGTGGAGAGGCTATATGAATACATCCTCTAGGCCACCAATGGAAGGTGCCCTCCAAAATCTTTATAAAAAAGTAGTTCACCTACTGCATTTCAACTGACATTATACATTGACAAGAATATGTTAAGATCCTTTAACCAACGGGACAGCCTTTGTGGTTGTTTTCCATCAATTAAGTGATAGTCCATGTCTATTGCAAATTCTCTTTTTTTATCAAATCTTACTAAATGTTGGAAGGGACCTGGATCCCCAAAACCCTAGCTACATCAAATGATGTTGATAAAGTTACAAAACCTAAACTTCTGCTGATTCTTGTGAAAAGTATGAGACACTTATTTCCTTCTTTCAGTTTATTCTTCTGACAAAGGATTCATATGCGATATTACAGAAAAAATATTCCCAAATAAAGACACATGATATGGATATACACTGAAGTAATTCAAAATAACTGGGGCCTTTGCCTAAATGAATGCAATGCAATATGTCCTTCCTTTATGAGGAAGGTGAACTCTCTTATCCTCAGACATTTACAACTAATCTACTGACTCTAACAAAATCCAAAATAACTGACTGTATTTAACCTTTTGCAAGATTATTTGGAAAGAACTGACTTGCTAAAGTACCTGCCTGGATTACAATTGCTGAGAGTTGGAAATGGATGATCATTACTCTCAAAGGATTAACAAAAAAAGATGGAAAAAAAGCAAAATATAAACAATGAAAGGATGAAAGTGAGAAGAGAAAAAATGTCTCCATCAAAAAGTGGTATCTAATATGGCTGACAATCAAATCAAATTATTTGTATTGATTATAATTAAAATCTAAAGCTAATTAACCTGAATCAATACTTTAAATAATTCTTTTTCTGTTTTGTTTTTTCTGTATATGAATTTTTCATAGTACATTTTCATTTCTTGAATAAAATTATTTTAATATTCTTCTATAAATATAAGCAAAAAGACAACATTATCTGAAAAATCTATTTTCCATATTTTTCTGTAGTGATCTCAGTTATTTTCATTTACATATATATTTACTTTATGTAAAAAAAAAAAAAGTCTCTATCATGTCAGATATTCTTATTTGTTTCTGTATGACTTATACAAAGGCTTAAACTTATTAAATTACTGGATTATATTATGATTGTAATCTCATCCATGTTATCTGATCTGATGTAGTCAACACTAGATCTTAAATGATTTGCAACTTTTGGTTTCTACTTACTTAAAAGCCACCTTTGGTGGCCATTAAGCTCATTGTCAAATCACTTCCTATTTATAAAATTTATGTTATAATTTTTTGCAAATAAATAATTGAATAATGGAAAATACTCTATAATTAATACACCTTAGTTATCTCTTGGGAAATTTGATCATTATAACATGGATTATCAAGATGAATGTGTACGAAAATCCTATTCTACTATCATGAGGTAGCAAATTGGACTGGAAATTGTTTCATTCTTTAAGTAAGAGCATTTTAACAGTATTACACTAACAAAAATCTTGCTGCAATGTGCTGTTGTGAATTCTTACAAATTATTGAAAAAAAGTAGGAGATCCCTATTTCCTTTTTTCAGTTTATTCTTCTGACAAAGGATTTACTTACAAGATTACAAAAAATATACATATACAAGTAAAGACACTATATGGATTTATGCTGAGGAAATTCAAGATAACTGAGGCATTTGCCTAAATGAATGTAATGCAACATGTCCTTTCTTTATGAGAAAGGTGAACTCAGTTGTCTCCAGAAATTTACAACTGATCTACTGACTCAAAATCCAAAATGGCTGACTACATTTATCTTTTTGCAAGATTATTTGGAAAGAACTGACTTGCTAAAGAACCTGCCTGGATTACAATAGCTGAGAGTTGGAAATGGATGATCATTATTCACCAAGGATTAACAGAGAAACAAGAGTAGTTGCTTCAGAGTCAAACTCCAAGCTGACTCTAATGGTGCAGCCTGTATGTAACTCATACATTGATAGAAAAACTTCTCTACTCATTGAGAGGAGTGCGTGTGCAAAATTTCAAGTAATTTCTATGAATGGTTAGGGCTATGAATGTGACACATTTATTGATGAAAAAATGCAACTATTTCAGTCACTAAGCTAAAGAGGAGAAGAAGAAAGGAAAAGAAAAAGAGAAGGTTTATTATTGGTATCCATATTCCCAGACCTGAACCTATTGAACTGACACTAAACAGTTATCATTGTAGAATTGTTGACTCCAAACTTTGCTTTCAAGGGCTCAAAAACCTCCAATAATAACAAATTATATCTCTATTAACATTGAACGAACAAAAAATACATTTGCATCAGTAAATCTGTCACTTGTAGCATTATCCACTATGATATAAAAACATCACAATTCATGTGTAACAACTCAATGCCTATATTTCCAGGTCCAACCATTAAAAGTTACTGATATGTCACTATGTTGAATTATTATTGCATTTTAGGTCAGTTCCTGGTTGTAGAGTGTAAAAATGAAGGCTGGAAGGTGTATGCACTCATCTTGGGTACTGAGATAGTTAGCTTTATTAACATGAAGTAAATTTAATGAAAGTATTTAATATATCTATCTTTGAAATGTGAGACCTGTTAATTTTGTATTGGGAATATTCAGAGTATAGGGGTTTTGATGTTGTATACTTAATGTACTTACAAATATGAGACCAGAATAAAAGAACTAGACTGATGTATAAAAAAGTAAATGACAAGCTATTTCAATTCAAAATGTATACAGGGGGATGGGGTATAGTACTGTAATAAGAAGCAGTAAATAGAATAGTAATTATAAAAAAGTAAAATACAATTGTTGATATACAATAGTAGAGTAAATACAATAGTACAAATTTACTTTGTTGCTGTTGATATCCAAAATTACTGATCCATTCAATTGCTAATCATTTCAAAGGCTCCCTAAAAGTTTTAGGCTTATGCTACCAGACCCATGTGGACTCCCCCTGCATATTGAGCACATTAAAAGAATAAGTTTGGACTGTTGTAATGACTTGATTCACTGTGTATTTGAAATCAAGTCAACTTTCCTTTGAGAAGATTAATAATATAAAACATAAAAGTATAGACTATAAATATACAAAATAACTATAAACATGATAATTGTGAGATATAATTTCATTATACAACTCAATGGCATACATTTTATATTCGGTTTATCCTTAGATCTTTGGCAGAGACATTCAGTAAGATTCTCATGTAAGACTATTTATCTTTACAGTAGACACTTGCTTCTCATGTGTTTACTTTGCACTTATCCGCTTGGGAAAGCCATGAATCTTTTCTATCCTCAGGTTCAGCTTAAATAGCGCAGAGTGATGTGAGTGATGTCATTTGGCGTGTTTTTCACTTCTAAGTTCAATTCACGTGTCCCAAATTAGCTGAGTAAGTAGTTATATGGTATGTGGAGTTCAAGCAGGAGCCCAGCATAAAGGCACAACTTTTTACTTATTTATCTAAACTGAAACAATATTAAGGCTGGATCTCAGTGTGACCACACCTTGATTTTGGGCAGGGCGTTTTTCATATTGAACCGTATTGATCATGTGATTAGGTAGACAAGTCTTTAAGTAAACCTATTATGGGTGTGTGTTCTCTCAGATTGTAACCTCAGCTCATTGAACTGTGATCTCAATACAGTTGACCAGCCTGTAAATAAATTGCAGCTATGCTGCAGGATCACTGACAAAAGATCATGTACATCATAAGTAATGTATCAAATCAGCTGCCAGATTATAATGTAAAATAAGTCTCCAGCTTTTAAGCAAATGAGATTTTAACAGTAAACTTGTTTGGATAATTTGTTTATTTTTATCAATGCAATCTAGACCCCCCCCATCAAGAATACTCATAAAAAAGGATATTTCTGAAGGATTATGTATACATACATGTATATATATATATGTGTGTATATATATATATATATATATATATATATATATATATATATATATATATATATATATATATATATGTATATATATATATATATATATATATATGTATATGTATATATATATATGTATATGTATATATATATATATGTATATATGTATATATATATATATAAATATGTATATACATGTCTGTGTGTATATATATATATATATACATGTATGTATATATATCTATACATATTTATATATGTATGTATATATGTGTGTATATATATAGATATATATGTATATGTATATATGTGTATGTATCTATGTATATGTAATATATATGTATATGTGTATATTTATTTGTATATATGTATATGTAATATATACATGTATATATATATATATATGTATGTATATATATTTGTATATATAAATATGTATATATGTTTATGTGTATGATTATATATATATATGTACATATATGTATTTGTATATATGTATATGTATGAACATATACATATCTGTATACATATGTGTGTGCATATATATATGTGAGTATATATATATATATATATCTTGTTTAACCACGTCCATATCTGCAGACACTTATATTATGAAGAAATGGATATTTTACTTGACAGAATCAGTATAGATATGTTATTTTAGTAGAGACTCTTTTTGAACTGACACCTTGTTTTACATGGTGAAGATATGCTGGTTGGCTTACAAATTGGATGTCAGTTCAACTAATTGGTTTTAGTAGTATTGCTCTCGAGTCGGTAAATTATACCTTCAAATTGATCTCTGACCCTTCAGTTTATGATACCTCCAACTTCAATTCAGACTCTTCAATTTTTAATTAGAATAATTATGTTTATCCTATATTTATTGAAATTCAGCAATACATAAAACATTGCATTACTGCCAAAGTGAATCATGAGGTTTCTTTTTAGCATCCTAAGGTTTTAAATTTAGGGTCTTAAGGCCATGAGCTGTCCTCTTGTGACTTCTTATATTATTCATAAAAGAAGTTGCAAATCTTATGTAACATTGAACATAACACAATACTTTCAAATTCAAAAAGAAGGCAATATTTTTTATCAGGAGGTTTTAAAAAAATATAAAAGAAATTAACAATAAAAAATCTATACAAGTAAATCAGGAACACCATTTTGTGCTACTTAAAAAAATTTGAGTTACATCCTGCTACAAAGAATTCAAAGTTAAAACTAAAAAAACATTTGACACTTCTTGAAGCAACTTAAAAAATGACCATTTATCCAAAAATCTCAATTAGGTACTTTATCCTTTCTTTTCAAGATCAAAGCATTACTTGGATCCAAAATTTTTTGAAGAAAAAGTGTATCTAAAGTACACAGGTTAAATAAAAAATCTAAATCCAGAATCTTTTAAAATCTTGTTCTTGAAAACAGAATTGCAGTCAGATCCTCCTTCATACAACCTTTAATCTGATTTGATTATTTTCTGTGCATTACATCACAAAAAACCTCTGGATAAGCTGGGATGATTTTGTCTATGGTCAATTACAATGAGTGGTGACAATTTTCTGTTTCTTTCAATCAATTCAAAAAATCTTGGTGAAAGTTTTCTATTTGGACATGTACTGGTTATTTCTCCACCTCTTAAATCCAGTGACTTTTCTTTTGAACATTCCATGTTGTTCATGTATGCTTCAAAGTCTAATTCTTCAGTTGAAGAGGATAATTCTAATCTGCCAATGCTTGTAGAATCTTCATTTGGTGGTTCATCAGTTTCAGGTACCTATTACCATTTCATACGAAAGAGCAGATATAAGGATTTGATTGTTGGCAAGAGACCCTGTGTTGCCAGGTATCCATAGCAATCAAAGAGTATCCTGATTAATTTCCAGGTAGTTTTGTCATCATCTACTTGAGTAGATGTACTGTCAAATCATATTGGGAACACCTGTTCTCAAGGTCACCAAAACTAAGCAACATAGAGCCCAGCTGAGTTATACCGAAGACTTTAAAAAAAAGGGTACTCAATGCCTCCCTGTTAAAGAATAGGTTGAGGGTTCACCTAGCCTCAAGGATGAGGGATTAGCTAACTACTCTAACCTGGAAAAAATCATTCTCTTACAGAAACATAGACTACTTGTCGATGGCTTATTTTACCCGTGGGGCAAAGAGATTAACAAACTTATTTCAGTTGACATTTACCTATGAAATACCTCGTTAATGAAACTACTGATACAATTATAGAAACACATGAACAAATTTGAGAACAGACCAACCTACATTAGTATTTATTATGCATTTACCCTTACTTATTGGGCACACATTGTTGGCTCAAATTAAAATTCACTCATGTATTCTATTGTTTAAAACTTTGAGAAGAGTGATTAACATTCTAAATTTTGTCTGTACAATTTCTTTTGTTTTTCCTTGGAAAAAAAATGCTTTTTCTCTCTTCTTATGGATTTTACACCTAACAAGGGCTGAAGAATGGATCAGCCAGAATGTGGTGATAACAACATTAATTATTTAAAGAAAACTTTCAATTGTCCAAACCAAGTTTGGAAAGCATGCATTCTTTATTTCGTTCAATGTAGTTAGATGGGTCAGATCTGTTGAAGATATCAATTGTTCTGCAATATATATATATATATATATATATATATATATATATATATATATATATATATATATATATATACATATATATATATATATATATATATATATATATATATATATATATACATATATATATACATATATATATATATATATATATACATATATATATATAGATATATATATATATATACATATATACATATATATATATATATACATATATATATATATATATATATATATATATATATATATATATATATATACATACATATATATATATATATATATATATATATATATATATATATATATATATTATAAATATATATATATCTAATCCTAGTGCCTGGGGATGATTCTTTGATCCTTGGCAGAGTGCACATATACTACATTCTGATTCTAGTGGACCTGGGTGTGACTCTTTGATTCTAGGTGGAAGTGTTCCATCTATATGTGAATAATCCCATCATTTTTTATGGGTACCATGTTAGTACATAAATAATACTATAGCATCAAGGTTAAGAATGAACATGTGAACTTCATCATTCATTTACTTGACCCATTATTTTATACATGTATTGCTCAATATAAGAGCACAACCATAGTCTTGGTCTCAGTGCCTGTTAGATAATACTTGTTGCTATGAACTCATGATAGGAATGGCAAATTTCAACTCCATTTCTTGGAATAAAGCCCTTTCTCTTAACAGCTTGTGCAACATAATCATATGGTCTAAACTTTTATAACTCTGCGGACTGATATCTCTTAGTTTGATTTTTTACTTATGTAAATTTTGCTCCAATGGTATTCATTTTCTTCTCCGGGTCCCATATCTTTCTATGTCGAATAAAAGTTGTAATTCACTGTCTGACTATGGGATATTACTTACTAGGGCCCCTATCCTTTCTAAATTTGCTGGTCACTACCTTCTAATACATCCTATGTGTCCTCAAGTATGTCACTCATGTTTTGTTGGGTTGTCCTCAAAGTTGAGATTTTCTTCCTTGTTTGCCGTTCTAGGCTTCTGTCTTTGGTTGGATGTTCCATTTTGGACAATGCAAATCCAGGTCATAAGACATGGGTGTGATGGGCCTTAAACTCCCATGCTGGTCCATAATGTTTTGACAGGGACCTGAGGAGCTCCTACATGAACAAAAAATGCACAAATAATGTAGAAATTTTCATATTTACCACAATGACTTACTGTCTGTTTTATCAGAGTAAAATATGATTGAATCATGATAATATAATTATTCTTTTCACCTATTTTATCACTAACTCTTAATTTATCTGATGCTAGTAGAGATACTTGGCTTTGGATGCATTTCTAAGTATCTAAAGTGAATACAATCTGATGAATTCACAATCATCATCATCATCATCATCATCATCATCATCATCATCATCATCATCGTCCGTCGTTGGACATAACCCTTCCTCAGGAGTCATCACATTTCTCTATCGTGGATGTTGTAGAGCCAGTATTTTCAGAATTTGTCTAATTCATCTCTCCATCTTGTATTCTGCCGGCCTTGATTTTGTATGTGAACTTTGGGGATCCATGTTGTGAGTCGTAATGTCCATCTGTTGTCTGCCATTCTTGCAACATGACTGGCCCATTGCCATTTAAGTTTTCTAGTGAATTCTATGATGTCTTGGACTCCTGTTTTTTTCCTGATATACTGTGCTGTCTTGTGATCTCTCTATGTGAGGTTGAGCATGATTCTCTCATGCGTGCGTTGCATGCTTCTCAGTTTGCAGGTCTGTCTCTTGGTTACGTTCCATGTTTCAGCTCCATAAGTAGACTATTGAGAGGATGCATTAGTTGGATACTCTTCTTTTAGGGTTAATGGGATCATCTGGTTTTTGAAGATCAAGCTTGCTCTGCCAAAGGCTTGCCATCATAGAAATCGTAGAATTCACAATGCTTTGTATCAGTTGCTTTTAAAGGATGCTAACAATCTTCAATTGGTCTGGGAATGTAGATTCTATCAGAATTGTTGCTTCTAAGCAATTAAGAAAATAATTCTATTTTACCTTTTTAAGAATTTGCATAAAATAGATAAACAAATATAGGACACAAAATGCAAAATCAATTCTTACAATTTTTATTTTAATTTTCTAGGAAAAATCTTTTTCTTTTCAGAGTACAGTTTTAATTTACATAATTACTGTATGTGAATTCTTTTTATACAAGAACTTTTTTTATTGTCTATTGCATCATATGAGTATTTCTATTCATGCCTTTGTCAAGGACATCAGTAATCATAGATTATCTCAGTTGGAGTTTGAACTCTACTCGCGGATTTCATTTTCTGTGCTGCTCACTGCTTGGCCACGGGGATCTCCTCTGATATTTTTTTAGAAATGTAGATGAATGTATACGAACATACATTGATACCATATGATTAAGGTGCTTTTATAGGAAATATGCTTGACATTGCTACTCCAAAACCCTTGTTTCTGTCTGTCTCTCACTCACTCATACACACACACACACACACATATATCCATACATACTTGCTAACATTCACCTGGTCATCATTCTTAACACTGATATTTTGGAGCCTTGAGCCTGATGTTGGTTTTCTCCTTATTAAAGGCTCCCACTGAGTGTTCAATTCTATCATCAGTGTGTAATAATGATAAATCCGCATCTCAAAAATTGTCAATAATTTTATATTTTTGTTGGCAATGTTTTCATCAAAATTTTCTGAAATGAGCTATATCAGTTCATTCAGCAGTGCTTGAGTAAGGCATGGGATTTAAGGCCAGCAGCCCAAGGGCCTTTGTTTATACCATGTATTTACTTGTGTTTAATAAGAACTAATACAACTGGAGAGTGGAATTCCTTAAAGATGAAACATCTAAAGAATGTACACAGATCAACGATGGCGCAGGAACAACTAAACCGAATTGCTATTATGGCATTTGAAAACTTATAATTTATTGATGTTTTGGACAAATATGTTTCCAAGAAATTACATAAAGCAAATGTTTGAATTTTGATTGGTGTTAGTCTTATAAAAAAAATCAATTTGGAAAAAACAAAACAACCTACTGTACCTGTAGTCTAAGGGGCTACAAAATCTTTATCCATTATTGATCATGGCTGATGATCGGCAATATGCTTCAGAAAGTCCATGATACTGAAGGAGATAAAGCAAACAAAGAGGCCTTCTTTCATAAAATGTATGGAAAATGTTTTAAATAACATTGAGGAATGCATAAGCATTTAAAAAATATATATTTACATTGTGAAAAGGATTTAATTACTAGTATTTTCATAGATAAAATCTATGACAATAATCTGAAAAACTGATCTGTTTCGATTCCTGTTGTCCTTGATTCCTGTTTTTTTTTCCATAAAACTATTACTGATAAAAATCTCCATACAATTAAACAGATAATCAGTTCATTTACAGAAAAAGGCACTTATCAAAATCACAAACATTTTTATCAAACAGTCCCAAACACCTTATTTAAAGTGATTCAAATAAGTGGCTTCCTCTATATATCCTTCACTCAAAGTTATAAGCCAGCTATTGTTATCTAAGAGACCTTGCTCCAAAGTGATCACAATTAGCGGCTTCCTCTGAAGTTTCAAAAGTAAATCCATTGAGTTCTAGGTTACACCTGATACTCTTTATTGTGTAATTATCATATTCATTTTTCAAGCTGTTCACTTTTTTAATTTCCAAATTACTGGATCTTGATCCATCAATTTGATCTAATAGCCGACAACTCTTTGTGAGATTTTTTTCTGTAATATTCTTTCTTTTTTTTTTTCTTTTATCCATTATAAAGAATTTTTTAGCTGGGATGTTTTCTCATTATTTTGAATGTCTGGAACAAGTTTAATTGCTTTTCTCTGATAATTTTCCTGTCCTTTTATACAGTTGTTGTAATGTGGGGAGCATGGTTGCACTGCATATTCTAACTGGAGTCTTCTGTATATTGTGTATAATATTTTAAATGTTTTCAAATCAGAGTACTCTAATCTGCTTTTTATTATTCTAGTCATCTTTGCAGCTTTTTTGTAGTTATTTCTTATAAATGATTATGGATTTAGAGTTTCAATGTTTTAATTATGCTAAGATTTTTCTCATTCTAGTTTCTAGATTTTTCTCATTCTAGTTTCTAGTTTTTCATTATTCATGGAATAGTTTTTTTCGTTATTTTTCTTATGTTCATTATTTTGCATTTGTCAAAATTGAAATGTAGTTGTCATGTTATAGGCCACTTTTCTAATTTTTTTAGGTCTCCATCTAGTTTTGTTGTGCTGTTTTGATCTTTTACAGTATTATAAATTTTTGTATGATCTGCAGATGTACTATATTTGGATTGTAGTGCTTTTGGTAAATCATTGATATTTAATATGAAAAGTATTGAGCCTGGTATTGAAGCTTGTGGTACACCTCTGTCTATTTCTTCCTATTCTGACTTTGTACCATCTATCGTTATGCATTGTTTCTTGCCTGTTGAGAAATCTTTTAGCCATCTTAAAATATTTCCTTTGTTGTCATAAGATTTTAATTTGCATAATAATGTTCTATGAGGTACTGAGTCAAAAGCTTTACTGAAGTCAAAATATATTACATCAGTTGGGTTTCCTTTGATGACTAGTTTTGTCCATTCTTCTAATGTTGCCAATAAGTTAGTTAAATATGATTTACCAGGTACTTGAATAAATGTTGTTAAGCTGCCTCACCAACCGGTACATGAGTGAAGGGCTGTTAATGTTCAGATTAGGCCAGGTCAGTTAGGCAGCTTAGCTACATCAATTCAAATTAAGTCTAAGAAGTTTATATGCAAATTTGAGGCCTGTATCCCCCAACCAATAAAAATCATTTTTGACTAATTAGCTTGCACTCTCTTCTCACAAAGAAATAATTAAGAGGGACCCTAGAAAATTTATCCAATTCAAACCCACTTTTTTTTTTATATTAAGTTGCTTTATACCAAAATTCAGTTTTGATGAAAGTCATTTTGGATGGAAATCTATAATACAAAAGTTATGTAGACAGAACTGATTTTTGCTGAAGCGAGATAGACAAAATATATGTATAAGTATATATATATATATATATATATATATATATATATATATATAGTCGTGTCATCCATGGACAGCTTTTTCAATGTATTTCATCTCTTCAGTGTGGCTATTGACTTTCCATTATCCCATCCAGTACCACAAGGCAGGATTGAAACCTTTGCTTCAGACCCGGAGGCCGATATCCTACCTTTTGGTCAGTAAAGCTGAATTTAAGCAATATATTTATTTATGCATAGATTCCCCATCCACCAGAGTGCTCTATTCTTATGGAAGAGCATTATATATATATATGCTTTGTTCTTACCTTTGATCCAAATAGCCACCAGTAATGCAAAGGCCGAAATAAATGTTTCAGCTCCAAGTTCTGATTTTGTTTATTCTCTGTCTATATCTGCTCTATTTTTTCTCTCAACGTGACAGTCAAGTTACTAAGAAATGGATATATGATCCAACTGAATGATTATGAATTACATTATATCATATCGAAACTCTTATTTGAAATAATCTCCCATTATTACACAGTGAATGTATCATTTAGCCTGAAAAAATAGAGCAGATATAGACTGAGAATGAACAAAATGAAAATTAGAGCTGACAGTTATTTAGGACTTTGCATTACCGGCGACTGTTTAGCTCAATGGTAAGTGCAACACTACAGGGAAGTGGCTACTCATCAGTTAGTCACACGTTCGATTTCTGCAGCAGCCGTATTTTCTTTAGTTATTTGTTATATGTATATATATGTAAATATTTATACATATGTATATATATAGATACATATGTTAAGAAATGGATATATGATCTAACAGAATGATATATATATATATATATATATATATATATATATATATATATATATATATATATATATTCAAAAGTTTTTCAGTTTAAAACCTATTTTATCTGAAAAATTTATGCATACATCCTGATATACAAGAAAGAACTGAAATTAGATACGACTACAGGATTAAAGAACTTTGAAGAAAGAGTGAAACTAATGTTAATCTTTACTTCTTATCAGAGGATTAAATTCTCTTAAAACTGAGCCTTCAATCAATGTATCTATACTATAATGTTACAGTCTAGCCAATGGAAAGCAGTTAGCAGCCAATAATCCAGCTTAACCCAATGAAAGCCTTCAAGTAGATTTGAATCATCCCTTTTGTCCAAATGGAATTTCTATGTTTTACCATTTAAACTGCAAACATTTAAATCCTATAATTGTAAATTTAAAACACAGAAAAACACTGAAGAGTGGCAGGTAAATTGCATTGACCAAATGTTAGTTTAAAATTAATTTATTTGAATTCTGCTGTCATAATAACATACCCTTTGCATATTTAAAATCTCGAACAAAGATCAAAGTGTATGTTTAAATATACAATTACTGAGAACGCTGTTATAATCATGAATAATGGTATCAAACAGTTATTGTTTTCAAAGTCAGTAGATCTCAAACAATCTATTTGAAATGAAATGAAAATTCCTATTAGTTTCATACTGATTCTTTATAATGTAAATTTGTTAATAACAATGCAATGGATCTATATCTATAAATGTAAATTTAAATTGTAAATGTAAATTGTTACAATTTTTATGTTCTTTGCCTAATGTTCTCGACCAGTTACTGTTATCTTGAAAACTCTTCCCTAAATCGATTGCAATAAGCAACTTTCTTAGTATTTCTTAGAATTATGATATATCATCTACATCTGCACATTAAAAAGTAACCATTGATGAGATACCAAAATCAGACTTGTCAAAATGTTGAGGATTCCTCATCAGTGGATACTTTGGTCTTCTATAGTGATCTCAGGAGATTCAAGAGCAAATGACAAACATTGGAATTTGTTATAAAAGTGGATATTACTAATCTGGAAACAACTTTGACTTTTGTTCAATGCATTGGGATAGAAATCCAAAATTAGTTGGCCTCCATTTTTTCTTCCTGATAAAATAATATTACAAATGATATCAGAAAAAATCAATCACAAAATATTTTTTTCTTTTTAAAAAATATCTTTTAGATAATGAAACACTGAGGATAAAAAGTGTTTCAAGGCTAAAACTGAAATATTATTTATTATTACAGGTCTAGTTTGACATCCATTTGGAACTATCATGTGACCGACATCTTTTGGTTACATGCCGTGTTGGAGGTGATCAATTAAAAAATTGGAAAATGGAATAACCAATGATTGAATCACTTCTCACGCCTTTTATTGAATTTAAAAAAAAAAGCATGGATGCTGCTAAACACAAACTGAGGGTCCAATTAAGTATAAAATTTCATTTTAACCCCTGTGAAAGAAAGATGACCCCCCCTCCCAAAGAAAAACAAACAAATAAATGAATAATTTTGAAGATCTATTAGATATTGATTGAAATCAGGTATTGATCAGACCAGAACACGTTAGTTGGGCCAGTTGGTATGGGCCTATCATTTTTAGGCAGCCTACTCCTCTTTGTAAAGAATATTGATATTGTAACAAGAGTCAAAGGGGGATCTACAAAACAAAATATCAATATTTTAAAAAAGATTGATAAAAGATTAATATGGATCAATTCTTATTATAGAATAAACATGAATGTACTATTGTATTTACTGCTTCTTATTACTGTACTGTACACTATTGTCTAATATACATTTTGAATAAAATTACTTGCCGTTAATTTTTTTATATCTCGATTTAGTCCTTTTATTCTGTTCTGTTGATTGTAAGTACATCATGTACACTACATGTACATGTATATATCCATATATAGATCATAGGTATTTGACAATGATTACCAAAATACTTGGTAAGCAGAATTGAAATGGGGCTTACATTTCCAATCTGGTCTGGGACTATTATCATCTTTCCATGGACCTGGTATTGATAAACCATGCTGTCATCAAACACAACAATTTAACATAGCAGGTTTATGACTCACTGAACTGTGCTTTCTGTTCAAATAGAATAACATAAATAAACTGAGATGATTATAAAATAGTTTATTTTCAATATTTTTCGAGGCAAAAATGTCAAAACATACCTGATGACTGAAAATGATTGGCTACAGTGCAGAGTGCTACTTCTGGATTTTGGTTCATTTTTTTTTCAATCTTCCACTTGTACTTGAGGTGTTTTGGGGAGTTGGAGACAGCAGATTCATTATTTTGTCCATCTATTTTTTATTCTGTTTTATTTTACTTAAAAAATTTATTATAATGCACTTCCGGTTTGCCACACCTGTCAAAAACTAGAGCTCAACTGACCATACATTTCAGGAAGACCTTCTATATTCTGTCCATTGCCAGACTCTTGCTTGAATTCAGAGTTGTCCAACTTCTAGACTGGTTGCCAACAAGGCTGAAGAGCCTAGTCTGCCTTACTATTTATCCATAGCTGAGGGGAAATGAGATGGATTCATGACTTCTCCAAGGACATTTGTGCAAAGTGAATGCAAACTGTTGCTAAAAGAGTTTGAACTTGGCTTGCTGAGTCCATTCTCTGTACTGTCATTTGCTTGGTTAACCCACATCTTCTTTCATTTGAATAAAGGCTTCGATTTCATTCAATAAGGACTGATTAAGATTTTATTTCTGAAGTCATATAAATACTTGTATAAGTTTTCATAACTAATAATGATGAAATCAATCAATCATATTTCACAGAAAAAAACATAATTTTTTATGAATTTGCTTTGATTTAAAATCAATTTACTACCTATAGTTAATTTGCATTTGCTCACAATATCTATCAATATGTATTCATCATTTGAAGAATAAATTTCTGTATGTCTTTTTAAAAAAATTCTTGTAAATTTGAAATTTATTTACAACTGCAATTGAAGGGTGGTAGGATATTCTCCATTGCACATTTCAATATTACATTACCCATCAATCCTCAATTTAAAATAAAAATGATACAGTGTTAGGTTCCTTTCTGTTTTGACTTTAAATCTATTTTGATATCTATATAGCCTTATATAAGATGGCAAAAAGTCACTTTCTATTTTAAAACTTGAATAACTTTTTTGATTAGAAGTTCTTTTCTTGCCTTTAGATATATTCATTATGGACCTTGGAAATTATTTTGAACTAAGTGTGGAATATAAAATCCCAAATAAATTTGTAATGGATCAGAAATTAACTTGCTTCTTAAAGAAGGAGTTTACATAAAGAAGCCCCAAGACACTCCTAGAATTGAAGAATAATATTTGACAAGAAACAGAGCATAGGAGCCTGATGCATTATGAGCTGTCATGGAACATTGCCTAGAATGGGTTTGATTCTCTGAAGCAGAAAATGGGAGGTGTTTATGGGATGTTATATTCAATAATTAGTTCAGAGTAATTTTCATGGTCCAAAATATATATATTTAAAGAGAAAACTTCTTTTTCAGTAAAAAAGTTATTCAAGTTTTAAAATGGAAAGTGACTTCTCTGCCACTCTATATCAGAAGGTGTGGTCGTGGATATTTAAAGATGAGCTGAACTCTATAACACCATCTTTTCCTCTTTTACCTCTTTCAATCAATATTGATCAGACTGGTATTTGTTTCTACCTCTATTTTCTATCTGATCTCTTATGACTATCAACTTATTTATCTTCCTGTTCCAATACCTACTTAATTGGGTATTATGCAAATTTAGTCTGAAATAAGCTGCATACAATAAAAAATGATTAATCTCCTGTGTCGATCAGAGAACCCCACCTGTTAGATTAAACATAATCAACTGATAGTCTGGAATGCAATGCTTATAGACATGTAAAGTATCTTGTATTGTGTAAGCTTTGGGCTTTCCATTCATTACCAATGAGATTGGGTAAGTTGTTTGTTATGGGAAAAGGAGGAGTTGCGTGATTTTTCATTTGGTCAACGCCTTTTGTGATTAAAGATTTAATAATTAAAGATTCTTATGGGTAATAAACAGTGGCTCACTGTTACAAATTGTTTTCCTACTTGTCAATAAAAGGCAGAACATGTTTATATGTTACAGTAAGATTGTGAAATTAGTGATTTTATGAAATTCCAAAAGATTTTTTGAAATTCCTGAATATTTCAGTAATTTCATGAAATCTTCAATTTCACTATCAGTGTAGTAATGGTTGATGAGGTTATAATGCTGACGATTATGACTGTAATGAGTTTTAACTCCACTGGGAGCCACTCTACTGAACTTTGTAAATATCAAGTGCATACTGCTCAAGTATTCACAGTGTATATATACAGCTTTGCTTGCTCATTAGAAGATAAATATGTTTATAAAAACAGCACCAATAGACTAGTGGCTGAATGGAGAGCATGGACATCATGATATCATTCAACAAAATTTCAATGATCTATTAAAACATAAAAGAATCAAACCAACTGATTGAAAAAATAGCCTCAAGTAGTTTGGAACATGCTCTTTGCAGGGGTTTTTGTTATAAAATGATACAGCTTGTACAAAATTTGAAAATGGTACATTTGTGATATGATTGTTTGAAAATGGCTTCCCAGAAATACTGGAATTAGGAGCCCACTAAAAAAATATTTCCTAGAGCTATGATGATGACATTTTCAAAATCTACATAAAACATTGACGCTGAGATCAAACTTTCAGTACATTAGAAGTTCTTGTAATGGAAAAAATAATTTGGCTGCCAATGTACTCAACAAAGTAGTCCTTTCTCTTGGATCCATAATGACTGAATTAGTATAAACATAGAGGAAAAAAAAAAGTCACGCAGGACTTCATTTCAGCCTCCCAAAAATGTTTGCCCAAACTTAGAATGAAATTGAAAATGGTGAAGTAGAGCACTCTTCCTAAATTGGTCCATTGATATGGAGTGACCCTTTAGATACCCCATATCTTGAAAGTACCCCTTTATGTACTTGAACTACATTCAGGTTTGAATTCTGCACCAAAAGGTACATTGGAAAAACATTGTCCCATAAATTACAGTCTGTGTGGGAGCTGATAATTATGGGATTTAATCTTGGAAGGGCAGCTGTATTGCTCATTTTATTCTTGTTTCTAAAAATAATTATGAAATATTATTGATAAATTAACAAACATACATGCTTATGTGTGTATATATATGTAAACTAAAGTGCCAAAAAATTGGCTTCTCCCTTTCCCACTTGTAGAAATGGACTCAACCAAATGATGTATGTGTGACATAATAGGTGAAGAGGAAGTGTAGCTATAGCTGTTTTCTAAATGGAATCATCACATTTAAAAATGTCTATTAATTTATTGGTTATTTACTGAGATTAAGTTAATATGGAAAAATGTTATAACTTATGAATAATCCAGCTCACTACAATATAAATTCCTGAAATAATTTGACAATATAAAAGTAATGTTAAAGCATAATATTTGAGTTGAAGACTGAAATGAAAACTATACGGCATCGTCATACAGTAAAATCCCTGATTTATTTTTCTTGCCCAGGAGTTGGTCTTGTCTGTTCCAATTCATCATTAAAATGAGCCAATTGCTCACTGTGTGTTTCACAGTATCAGTTTGTCCAGGCTCAAGCCATTCTTATGAAGATTTAGGTTGGGATGTTAAAAGTTGTCTTTGCTTAAACCATGGTTTTCTTCATTTTGCGTTCTTGTTATGAATCCATTTTTCATGATTATTTTGTATGAAAATGACTTTTTTCTGTGTTTATCAAGGAAAGATCTTCATTTCTGTAATGTTCATGTGGAACCCAATCTCCTAGATTCAGATTTTTTCATAAGACTTTTTAACGAGGTGAATGATGGTACACGCATGAACAGCTGAGTACACTTATAAGACATTTCTAAGATTTTCCTAACATTGTGCAAAAAACGATGCTAGAAATCTTTCCATCAACCTCTTTTAATCCAGAAAGAAATACAAGTAGACTCTTGAATTTCTCATAGCTCTTACACCAGTTCACTGAGTGGCCAGCCACTTGTGGCACTGTGCAAAGAGTCATCTCTTAATTGTTTATATTGTAGTGGTTGTTACTGCTCTATTTTATAAAATTCCTTGCCTAATTTACTTACATTTACTCCTAGTAAGCAAAATGCAAGTGTTAGTAGAGGTGTGTAGCACAAACACAAGTCCATATTGATGCAATAAAAGTAGCAGTATTAAGAAAACTCAACAATCTGTCATTTAGTAAGTGGTAGTACTTTGAATTTATTCATAAGTAAAGTACCATATGTGTTCTATCAAGATACATGTATCTGTTTCAGTTATATGAATGTATTGCATTTTGCCATTTGATCCATGCTTAATATTTGTTTAATCCAAATTAGTAACAGTCTTTGAAGATATGAGATGTACAAAATTACTTGGGTATAGGTGTATTATTAAATCATTATTACTTGACCTCTATTATCAAAATGGATAATCCAACACCATTCTGGAACTTGGGCTGCTGGAAAAACTGTGGTGTACCTGTAGTTATATCCACTTTTAATATCAAAAAGCTCAACTCAGAGAATAGACAAATATCATGAACATGACTCGTTCAGATGATTACAAGATTGAAATTAATGTATTTTTCTTTTTCTTTCAGAAATCCTCCCCCAACATTTAAAAATCCTGACCTTTGGTCAAAGGAATTTCAAGATTTTGTTGCTAAGTAAGTAAAACCTTTACTTCCTATTTTCGTTTTTCAAGAATTTCTCTTTAACTTCATAATCAACATCAATCGGGATATTCCTTGTTGTTTTTTTTTTTCTTTCTATTTTCCTTTTTCCGGGTCAGAATGTAATGAGGTCTTTATTTCAATTTACTCTTGAAAAAATGGAAAAATAAAATCTTCTATATTTTCAACTTTATTGAACAAAATCCATTTTAGAATTTACTTCATCTCAGTTGGTCCAGGAAAATTAATAATCAAATTAGTCTATAGGACCTGGAGAATCTGGATCATTTTGTTATATCTTATTTTAATTTTAGAAGTCTTGATAATTTATAATACTGATATGCAGTAAGCATGATGTATTATAAAAATATTCTTATCATCATAAATAATATTTCATTCTTTGGCATATGTAGATAAGAGAAATCATATCTGATGGTAAGTTATTCAATGCAGTAAAACTAATAGCTATTGCTATCTTCATGGCTATCCCTCGAGGTTGAGGATAATGGTGTATGTTACATAGAATGAAGATGCCCATCTGTGTATCTGTTTAACATAAACTTTTTGTTGCACTCTAAGATACACACAATATTTCACAAATTGGCCAATGATTCCAATGGCAAGGAAACCGAGACATTTGGAACTGATGGATCTATTATATTGGCATCTATTCAAAAGAAAACCAGAAAGAATTTTTTTTTAGAGCTTCGATAATGAGATTGGTTTTCTCTGATTGTCAAAATGTCATACTAATAACGATACATGAATAAACAAATCATCACATTTGGATTACATCTATTAAAACCATTATTTTCTAATAGCTTTGAAAATAACAACTATCGATAGTCAGACTTAAAAAAAAGAATTCGGAACAAAATTTGTTATGTCATTGGCATTGCTTAACTAATTTTTTATGATGTTTCTACCAAATTAAATGTATAATGGCGGTGCAGAGTGGTTTAACAGTGACCAGCTAGGAAAATGGAATCCGTGAACCAAGAACTCTTATCCACCACAACAGAAATCATTTTTTTCAACAACCTACCACTAAAAAGAGGATCATCAGCCCATCCATTAAACATGAATATTACACACTGGTCAAGGCAAAAATGAACTTCCCTTGTGTTCTGTCATATATTGATATATTTCTTATCAATGGCAAGCCATGACAGTTGACAGGGGAGTGTAGGTGAGTGGGCATTTAGGCAAACCACTCTTTTTAACTACTTTACTTGCCTAGGCAGCTGCAAAAAAGATGTTACTTCTATTGTCAGTCTCAACAGGGACCAATAATAACACATAATTTTGTTATGGTGACAGATTTGGGCAGTTGTAAATTAGAGTACACACCCACGGGATTCCAGAAAACATAAGACCTCACATAATTGTCACATCAGGAGAATTTAATTTTTGGAACTGGTCTAAAAGAAGAAGTCTACATCAAATGGCTAGAGAGAGGAAGGCAGTAGCATATATGGATAATACATGGGTAAATAGGAAGCATCCAGAGTGCATATATCTGTTAATGCCATACACTGACAAAAAAATGAATGGAAATGAAATATCAAAAATTTATATTTAGTCTTTTATCAACTGTCCATTTTAACCTATTTTCCCTGTGAGATTATAAAAATATCCTTCAATCACAAACAAATTGCTGGATCCACTCCAACAGTTGGACACACATAAGTGAATATTTATATCTCCTCCAACTCTGTTTGCTGAGTTTGCATTATATCCACTCATCATTTTTGTATCTGAATTCCTCTTTTGAACACATGTTTTCTTCTGTTATCTTTAATGAAATCACTGTCATAGTTGCACAATAGTATTATTAACCATTAAGAATAAAATCAATCAAGTGCTTCAGAAATTTTGCCTTGTGTAACAAATTCATACACTCGTCTCAATTTCTCTGATGAGGCATTTTCATTATTAACCTATTCACTGCCACAAACAAGATAATTCACTTTAGCAAGTCATCAGTCCAGTGCCATAGACAAAACTCATCTTGTGATAGATGGTATTTTTTTCTCATGTACATTTATGTGTGTATTATACTTATTAGATATTCTCTTGTACATATTTGATGATTTGCATGAAAATAAAACTGTTTCTAACATATGAAGAAGGCTTTCTGATACTCTGCCATTACGTGTTTCCAGATATTCACTAAGTTTGGTAAATATTGAGTAACCTCCCTTTCACTTACTTGGAAAACTGCTAAGTTCCATTTCTCTTCTTTTAAAAACTACACAGCTGGTATTTTAAAGATTTATCTTAGCAAATATGGGTATGAATCAAACATTGTGTACAGTGCCTGGTGTTTTGCCAATGTGGCTTTGACCAAGAAATGCTGAGAGTATAAGTCATTAAAAGAAAAATGATAGAATATATCCATTTGATTTTGATGGCTTATTATTTTTTACATCACCAGATGCTGTATTAAGGACTACGAAAAGCGACCATTCACTGAGGAGCTTTTTGATCACCCATATTTTAAACAAGTACCTAATGACGTAAGTTTGGTGAGTATCTATGAGTTGTTTTCCTCTAACATTTGAATATAATTTCATTATTCTCTAACTAGTTAATCCACATGAAAAAATTCACTGTTATATTTGAATTTATATGAAATGATTCTTTAGAAAATAAACTGCTCTCATACTTACTTAGCCTATGATTCAACTTGTAACCTCAAAAAGTATATGTCCAGTCATCCAGTCATGGGAGGTGGGGGGCAATCTCCTTCTGGCAATACCTCGCTGAAGCACTAAAAAGAGAACACTTGTGGGTTACCTTGATGCCTTTGTGACACTTTTTGTTGAGACAAGGCAAATTTTGTTTTTGGTGACAAGTAAGTACGTGGGCCTTCACTTTAAACTCAGCCTTATGCCACATTATGCCCTTGTAGAGAGGTCGTTAAATGCTCCTTCAATAATATCTGGTATATGATGAAAAACTACATATATGAGTAGCTACCATATACAATGAAAACAACAATTTCATACAACACAATACATATGAAAGATGTGCTGGGTATATGAAAATCTGACCTGAATTGATTATCTGATAATCCCTGCAGAGATTGTTTCAAAATACTTAGTACTTTGCAATGAAAATTTGTATGTGAATTTTTTTATTTTATGTCTATTACTCTGAATATTACAAGCATCTTTACTTTTTCTCTGATCAATTAATTCCATTCCTTTCTTTGTTTCCTGTAGCTCAAACAAAAGCTCACGAAAATGGTGCACCAAATGAACCCTGTTATTCACGCTCCTGACGTGACCACCAAGCATGGCCAACTCAAGTCCAAAAGGGCTAGCCAACGGCCAGTCAATGTACCAGATGACTTGGCAACTCTGCAGTCTTTGAATGCTGTAAGTGTTTGTGATTATCTTGCTTTATTTCATTTGATGAAATATTGTCAACCATAATTATTATTAATTTTTTACTAGTATTTTCTTTACATCAATTTTAATTACTTTACATCGCAACAACTCTGACTCTCAATCTACAAAATTGATCACAATAAGTTTCAATATTGATTCATTGGGTTCCAGGCTACTAACAATCAACTTATACCACACACACATATATGTATGTATGTGTGTGTGTCTATGTGTATAATATATATATGCGTGTGTATATGTAGATATGTGTGTGTGTGTATGTGTGCATGTGTACATATATTTATGTATATATACTTATATAAGTATATATATATATATATATATATATATATATATACATATATATACATATATATATATATATGTGTGTGTGTATATATATATATATATATATATATATATATATATATATATATATATATATTCAAAAATTATTTTTTCTACTCTAATTTCTGTTTTTGTCTTAGATTCTCTTCTGAGATTACATTTTGATCATATTTCAATCTGATTCAATTTTTTCAGGATATTATTGTGCAACAACTTGAGCAGCGCTATCGCCATGGGGTAATCTATACATACATTGGAGATATTCTGATGGCTGTGAACCCATTCAAGCCTCTACCTATTTATGAAGCTGGAGTAAGTTTGTTAATTTCTTATTTGGTCAAAGGAATCACAAAGAAAAAATTTATTCATCCGAAAATTTACAAAGATCTATGGCTATTTTGAAGATTGCACTTAGATATTCATAACTTGCATAAATGAATTACTGTAGGTATTTAAAGTTATCTAAAAAACATAGATCTTCTATCTGAAATTATCTAGAAAAATTGATCTTCTGTCTAAAACTAAAAAAAAAAAAATGCAGCTCCAGTTTTGGACATTGTGGATCTAAAATAACCATAGAGACCCACATTTTTTTCGTTGAAAAAACAAAAACAAAAAAACCCCCAAAAAACGTAGTCCCCAAAATATGACCAAAAACGCCTGTAAACTCTCACCATCAGAGACAGACACACAGGCATTCAAAGAGAATAGAATCTTTGTGCACTTGTCTAGTTGGTTGGACAGGCCATTTGTGGGGCTACGATGATTCTATTATTGAAAAGTCTTAATACCAATGGCAGATATTTTTAATCAGTCCGTATTACTCAAGGGGAATAACTATTGAATTTTAATTATAGAGTAATTTCCCTTCTAAATTTTATTCTATTTGCAAATGTGTAAAAAAAACACTGATGGAATATCTATAGCCACTTTACCTATGACGGCATAATTCTACTGATGTAGGAAGGAAAGTCTACACCTTCCTTAGTCTCCATATTTTTCACCATCTGATTACCAACTATTTTTTTTGTTGGACAAATTCTTGAAACATGAACAGGTGGAAAGTATTTACCCTATTTTTATTTCATTCAAACCAAAAGAATTTTACAAAAATAGTATAATGAGGCTTGTAAATCATTTGAAGAGGTTTATTGATAATGATGGAACCTGTGTAAGTGAATAAATTCTATCGAACATAAATTGCTTGATGATATATAGCTAGACTAAAATGATGTGATAGATATCAATGGATACATCATATATTATATCGATATTTTTTTGATTCTTTCTCAATTGATTCAAAAGCGTAACTTTGTAAATAATTTGTATTTTCCAGCAACAGGCACAATACATCAATCAAAGCAAGGGATCTTTACCTCCCCATATCTTTGGAGTTGCCGATCAGTCATTCCATTCCATGCTACATCTCCAAATGAACCAGGTAAAAAAACTTGAAGAATTTGAAAGATCATTATTTTTAATTCTGAAGAAAAGATTGCCCAATTTTATCAATTACAAAGGTGTAATGTTCCATCACGAGAATGTATGTAATAGAGCAAATATAAGGAAAAAAGTCTGAAACTTCCTTATTCTCCAGATTTTTCTCCATCTGATTATGAACCATTCTAGAATTTATGGAACCATCTTGTTGGACAAATTTTTAAAACATGAACAGATATTTTTTCCTTTCTTTCAAACCAAAAGAATTTTACAAAAACTGCATTATGATGCTTGTGAATCATTGGAAGTGGGTTATTGATAATGTATTATTGAAGAGATTCTAATTAATCATGAATTTTTGATATTTTTTCTGACCCT
Source organism: Thysanoteuthis rhombus (assembly GCA_963457665.1). Taxonomy (NCBI): domain Eukaryota; kingdom Metazoa; phylum Mollusca; class Cephalopoda; order Oegopsida; family Thysanoteuthidae; genus Thysanoteuthis; species Thysanoteuthis major. The sequence goes on along the minus strand of OY735220.1, from coordinate 43,329,902 downwards.
AAATTTGGGCATTACTCATGGGAGACCTGATAAATACAACAGAAAAAATTGGATATTTACGAATTGAAAATTCTTGGAAATATTTTTTTCCAAGTATGGAACACAAGAACAATAATTTCTTTTATGATAATTGGTTTAATTCTTGATTATATATATCTCTCTATATAGATAGTTAATGATATATAGCTAGGCTAAAACATTGTGGTGATAGATATGAATGGATATATAATATTTTACTTTCAATTGAAAAATTAAATGTAAAATTTGAAGAAAATTGAATATATATCTAATAATGTTAGATGTAAATTGATTTTAAAAAATTATTTTGTGTCATAAGTTCAACAATTATATTAAGAATAGCTAGAAAATAATCTGTTTTTGTGAGAAGATACTGAAAATATTTTTAAATCAACAATCCAAATAGGAATTTCATTATATATGAACAATTGTTTCTATTAGATTTTGATTATCATATTCATTTTATTGATTGTTTGTTTTCCATCTTCATGATTAGTCTTAGCTGTGAAAATAGCGTAAATCATCAGTTAAATGCCCTGTTCACTCCCCCCCACCCTTCAAAATGGTAAGCCTGTACTATTCCTATCCTTGTTATAACTGAATGTATTGTTTCATTGATAGTGCATTGTCATCAGTGGAGAATCTGGATCAGGAAAAACGGAGAGTGCCAACTATTTGTTGCAGCAACTAACCAATCTTGGTCAGGTAAGTCACACTCAGTTATGCCTCTTGAAGAGTTACTTCCCTTAATAAATTGCCCTTGGAATGAAGTGCAATGCAACACGCTTGGAAATTCCAGGACCGTTAATAATGATAATTCCAGTCAGAGCCGGCTCTAGATACTGGAACACTGAGGGTACCTGTCATGTGTCTGAAGCAGTAGAACTTTCCAAATACAAATGAATAAATGTGAAAAGGCATGAAAATAAAGAGAATAAAAACACTTAACATAAGAACAGACCCAGATGTGAAGTCAGATTTTTTAGGGGTATAAGATATTACCATACTTTCAAGGGTTCCACTTATCTGGAGCCCCAAGAACCTTTGGCTAATCCTAATACTAGTCATCTTGTTCAGGTTATTGGAAAGCCCATCAATTGATTTTTCTTTTTGAAATTCTCTGAGAGATTATAATATCAGGGTAAGGAACCATTTCTAACTTTTACGAATTCATTATCTTTGATAAAATATTAACACATATTTGCTATTATTTCAATACAAGTAATAGTTTCCAATTTAAATTATGATTGAAATCTAATTTTCAATACTTTGCATGGATGTTATCTCATTTCATATGAGTATATTTCAATCATCTGTTGATACTATATTAATCAATTCTTAACTTTTCACCTCATGTTATTACATTGAGAAAGCATAATGATGTATGTATTTTCAGGCTCCTGACAAGTCTTTGGAACAAAAAATCCTCCAAGCTAATCCTTTGATGGAAGCCTTTGGAAATTCCAGGACTGTTATTAATGATAACTCAAGTCGTTTTGGAAAATACCTTGATATGATCTTCAACGACATTGGAAGCGTTATGGGAGGTATGATTTAAATGAATATTCTTTTACATTCTTTCAAAAAAAAAAAAATGCTTTAAAATATCAATAAAATTCTTGATATTTTTCTTTCCATACCAATTTGTTGAATCTAAGAAAGTATTAAGAAGAAATTTAAAACTCTTTTGATATTTCATTTTCTCCACTAAAAGGAATTTTTGTCTTTTTGAGATCATCAAAATTATTGTTTCTTATTTTATTCTATTTTTCAATTCATTTATTTTAGGATTCTGCATTAAATTAATTACCTCAGAGTTTTTTTAAATATCTATATTCTTTTTATTTACTATAAAGTACTCATTTTGAAAAAAAACACTCAGCACATTTTTCAGTTTAAAATTACTCGGTAAGGTTTTGTAAATTCTGTGTATTGGTTATTAACTTCATATGATTTTTATTCATGGTACATAATGCCGTTTTAAGGTTTAGTAAACTTTGTGTATCAAACATTAGCATCGTATAATTATGATGAATGTTGACGTATAGTATTACGAATAATATTATAAATCAAAACAATATTACATATATATGATAAAACATAATCACAATATTATATAATTGTTTTACTCCTCTTCTAATTTCACAGCTCGCATTACCGAATATCTTCTGGAAAAGTCCAGAATTATTCAACAAGCTCCGTAAGTCATTTTCTCTTTTAGATGAAACATATATTAATAATATTTTGAATCTTTATCGTGTAATGAATATATAATAATACTATGAATTTTGATTGTATAATGAATATATAATAATACTATAAATCTTTATAGTATTATATGATAATAATATAAATTAGTTTAGTAAGTGCAGTAAATTTATAGTAATACTATAAATGTCTATAGCATAAAAAATATATATCATACTATAAATGTTATTAGTATAATAAATTTTTATTTTTCCTTCATTCATATTCTCAATGCAAATTTTTCAGCAATGTTCCAAAAAATTTTCAAAATATAATTTTCGTAAGAACTGGCATTTTTCTTCTTTATAGCAAACTTTCCAAAATTTTGAATTTTTTATTCATTTTAATTTTTTGTATTTTTGCAGTGGAGAACAGAGTTTTCATATTTTTTACTATGTCTTAGCTGGTCTTACTGCCTTGCCAAGTGACGATTATTTCCTCAAGTCAACTCAAAATTTTAGGTGAGCAGATTATTATTTTCTTGATCTTAAACTTTTTTTAAAGTCATTTTTTCTTTATGATTTCATTCATAATTTCTGAGAAGGAGAATTACCATTATTACTTACTGATTTATTAGGACTAATATCTTCATCTTGTTTGTCATCACCACAATTTTTCAGTTGTTTAACATTGCCCTCTTCTGGTATCTGTCATAACCCCCTGTGAATTTTGAACTAAACCTTTTATTCAATCCACAGGGATAGATAGTTTGCATTCCATTATCTGTGCTAAGGGAGAAAATCTTGTATCTGTTAAGCTACTTGTCTACCTATTATGCTGCTATCTACCAGCATATGAAATTTTGTTGGTGCAAATGTATGAGTGGATAAATAACACATGTACATCTCTCTGTCTCTGTCTCTGTCTCTCTCTGTCTCTCTCTCTATATATATATATGTATACATATTTAATCTCTGTGAACCGCCGCAAATATTTTCATCTACATTTTGTTGGATCACTTTACATCCATGATACAAATTCATATATATATATATATATATATATATATATTAGAAATGGTCTTATAGAAATATATATATATATATATATATATATATATATATATATATATATATATCATCATCATCATCATCATCAGTCTTTTAGCGTCCGTCGTTGGACATAGACCTTCCCCAGGATTTGCCACACTTCTCTATCATGGGCGTCACGGAGCCAGTACTTCCTGAACTTGTCTAGTTCATCACTCCATCTAATATTTTGCCGGCCTCGGTTGCGCATATGGTCTCGGGGAATCCATGTTGTGAGTCGTGATGTCCATCGATTGTCAGCCATTCTTGCAACATGGCCAGCCCACCGCCATTTGAGATTTTTTATTGATTTTTGCTCTTTCTTATATTTCCTTCCTCTTATCTTTCTCTTAGTAAATTAGTGAAGTGAAGTTATATTAAAAATACTGTGAAATGGAGAAAACTTTAACCTTTTTTAATTGGGGTTTTCTCAACTACAAATCGACACATGATAAAGCAACATTGTATTTTGATCTAGAAAAACTCAATTTACACAAACATGCAAAAGAACACCATGATATTTGTTGACTCTCAATTTCATGGACTACTTGTAACCACTCCAAGTAACAGAGAGACTCTTTTGTGAATAGAATGCAAATTAATTCAACTCTTTTGTGAATAGAATTGAGCAGAAATGAAAAAAAAAATCCTAAATTTGAAAGGAAGTAATTTCAATCAGAAGTCATTCCCTTTGAAATAAAATTCATTTTTTAAATATTGATTTAAGAGTTAAAATAACTAAATTGACTCCATCAAGTTGGGTTTTAAACTTTTGTAGACTTGACAATATGTTCTGAAAATTTCTTATTGACCTACTATTTTTTTATATATATAAGGTAAGAGACAGGACAAAAGAAAAGAAAGATATAAGTTATTCTGATTTGATTTGATTCAAATTAATTGATTTTTAAAACTCTGTTTTTACACTAATTCACTTTTGATGATAGACAATGTCATTTATTTGTTTCCCTAGGTATATCAGTCAGTATCGGCCTGATCCTTCCAGCAATGCTGCTGCTGCTGGAAAATTCCAAACTATCAAACAATGTTTTGATATCATTGGTTTTACTCCTGAAGTAAGTTTGGTTATCTTATTTTTCCTTCATTTTTTCTCTCAACACACAATATACAGGTACACAATCTCTTATCTAGAACCATCAGACCAGACTTCTGAATTTGGAATTTTTAAAAATTTCAGAATGGTGATACAGCTATTATATTGTATTGTACAGCATTGATCATTTCAGTTTCTCTTTCTGCTTCTCACTATAATCTGTTGGGGAATCTGCTGCTCTTTTTAACATTTCTATAGTTGTCAATCACCACTAGATTGATAAAATATCAGTGAGCAGCAGAAACACACTGGGTACTGAGATAAAACTATATACTATGGGCTATCCAAAGCTGTCTCAAAATGATAACTTCCACTGTGCCCTACAATAATTTATGGTCAATACATGCAAATCATGGAACATTTAATGACAAATAAATTCATGAAACAATATATTCATAACAAGCAAATTAGAAATAAATAAATAATTGGATGGTTCAAAATTATTGGCACCTCTAAAATCTATTCCTTGATTTTAGAATATATTACGCCATACAATATGATTTTTGTTCCAGGGTAGTGAGTGTTATTTTCTAATTTGCTTATATGTAAAAAATATAGAATTTGACTATTTATTCCTTTGAATTTAGCTTTTGTGACCACGACATTGATTCTCTTATGTAGTTTTTGATGTGATTAAAAATGTCACTCTCCTGATCACAAAAGCTAAGTTTGAAGGGAATAATTGTAATTTTCTATATACTATTAGGCATGATAAATTAGAGAATAATACTTATTATCTAGGAACAAAAAAAAAGTAAAAATATCTTACACAGTGTTATCCAAATATTCTAAATACATTTTTGTGTATACACAGAGCTGGTGTATAGGTTTGTCACCCTTTTGTTTTACAGGAAGTGAACCAAGTTTACTGTGTTCTCTCAAGTATCCTGCATATTGGAAACATTGATTTCACTGCTCAAGAGACCAAACATGGCAGTGACTCATGCACAGTAGTAGATGACACAATCGTTAACAATGGTAAGTTCATATCGTAGTGCAGTAGAATTGGCCCCCCCAACATATTTTGCATCATTGACCAGTGTAGCATTGGCAATGTGGGGGTGGTGTGTTGGTGATGGATGATGGGTAAATATAAGTGATAAGTCAACTATAAGTCACTCATGTGGCTAATACACCCAATTTGGTTTCTAAATGAGTTTATTTAATGAATATGATATTAAGATCCACCTGAGCTCCCAAGGGAAAAGGTCAAGATAATTTTTCAAAAAGTTTTGCTCACTGAGTACTGAAATGTTTTTATCTAATTGATTTCTTTTTACACTCTGTTTGCTGAGTAAGTCACACATCTCTTAGAGTGGGCGTGGGAGGTATGACACTCAAGAGAAACCCTGTACAGCTTCTGAATAGTCAGTATCATTACTCTTGCACTTTAGGGCCATTATTAAGTAAAATTTATGAATCATTTATTCCTTTGGTTGACTGAGAGTAAATAAAATCACGGAAAGTGAAACCATGAGTAACTGAAAACATAGAAAGTAAAACCGTGGGTGTAGGGCACCTCTGTGAAAGTTTTGTTTCTACTTTTCATTTCTTTTCAGTCGCTTCACTCCTGGGAGTTGAAGCTAAAGAACTAAATGATGCATTGACAACCACTGGAATCCTTGCTCGTGGTGAAGTGATCATTCGTTGTAATACCAGGAATGAAGCTTTAGATGCTCGTGATGCAATGGCTAAGGCTCTCTACGGTCGACTGTTCAGCTGGATTGTCAACAAAATTAATATCCAGTTGAAGCCAAAACGAGAGGTGTAAGTATATATATATGCCTCATTAATCAAGAAAATATTGTAGGTTGCATATAATTGTCTGAAATTTGAAACTTACAAGGAAGAATGTGGCTACATAATCAAGCTTCCAAAGACGTAGGATTCATGTTTAAATCCTGTCAGAGGTTGTCTCTTTATTTATGGTCCATGCTGCTTACTTAATGATTATAGAATATGAACTGATTTGGATATTGCAATGAAAAGTAACAGAAATAAGATGAAAAAAAGATGGATGTCTTGAAAGATGATGGGATGATGCCAAAGTGACCTCTTTAGGATGTAAGCCTTGGTGAAGCACGTAGTGATCTTGGGATGCCCAGTTGTCAGAATCCTTCTCTCGCCTTGTTAATGTAGCCCAAAGGAAAGCAGAGTGATATGTTGAGTCTCAGCTTGGCTGCAGGATCTGCTAGAAAGAAGTCAAAGTTGGTATTCATCAGCTTTAAGGAGGTTCTACTCTCTGCTTTGGAATCAGAGTTGACAGTTTCCTAGACTGGTCACACAGTGAACACTTACCATCTCAGATGAAGTTTGAACTCAGCTCACAGATTCCATTTTCCATGCCACTGTTTGGCCACAGTACTTGGCCAATACAATTTTAGCTGTGTATGAATAAAAAAAAATAGAAAAAAATAAAAAATAAAACTCATTAGCAGATAATTTCTGTCTGAATTTCTGAGATGAAGAATTATCTTTATCATACATTGAGAGTTATCTTCTTTTTTTCCCTGTAATTATACCTGGGTTTCTTCTTTATTTCAGCTCCACCACCTTCTGTATTGGAATTCTGGATATTTTTGGTTTCGAAAATTTCCCGAAAAACTCATTTGAGCAGCTTTGTATTAATATTGCCAATGAGCAGATCCAATATTACTTTAATCAGCACATCTTTGCATGGGAACTGGTAAGTCAAAATTGAATTGTTTTTTGTTTGTTTTTTTTTCTTGAGATTTCAATTTAACTACTTGTATATCTGATTTTCCTTGTCATTTTTTTTGTAGCAAGAGTATGAAGCTGAAGGTGTTGAAGGTGCGGAGGTTGACTTCGAAGACAACCGACCTGTCTTAGATATGTTCCTGATGAAACCTATGGGTCTTTTGGCTCTTTTAGATGAAGAAAGTCTTTTCCCTAAGGGAACTGACCAATCTCTGACAGGTAAGCAAGATATGCTCATTTCCGTTGTCAGAGGTATAGCTAGAGGGCAATTGGGGGCCCGGGGAGATTCGCTCCTTGAGGGGAACCCCCCAACATTTAGTTAGATTTGTCATTGGAAATGCAGTAGGTGAACTATTATTGATAAAGCTTTTGGGGACCTAAGGTCATTTTTAAATCGACACTCCTCACTTATAGCTTTGGTCTAAAAATGCTTGTTGCTTTGGCCTAAAAATGAAATTTCTGACAGTTTAATACACAAGCACACACAAAATTGTTAACCAATGTACTTAGGGTTGGCATATCTGAATTTGTAGCAATCCTAAAACATACTAAATAATCATCATTCAATATTAGCCCATCTCAGATTTATCACAGATGGACCTTATATTGATGTTTTTAATTAAATACATATATGAAGTGTTTTTATGGTTCTTAATAGAAACTATGGCACAATAGAATATAATCCATTAAAAAAAAGAGAATAAAAGAAATCAATGTTAGGACTGCCAAATTAATTTTAGTTTTATTGATACTCTTGGAGTTATTCATCTGCATTTTCTTTAGAATTGAATGTAACTCAACACCTGTTAATAATATTAGTGTATGCTTCAAAATACAACCATATGCATGAAAATCCAGCCATTCTGGACTTGCTTTATCACTGAGATAGTAGTACATTTGCCTACTAAGAGGTTGGTGTTCAAATTTGAATAAAAGATAGGATTTTGAGTATTGATTTTCAATACAAGAAGTCTTCAACAACTTGGAAAATTAACAAAACACTATCTTCCTACACCTAATTGGCCTTGTGCCATACTGAACTGCTCTTGAGACATCCAGTGCCAAAGGACATTAATCAATGCTCTTGCAACCATATTTATTAAGTGCCAAACAATGTTAGTTATATAACTTCCTCCTTTTTGAAAACTGCACCTCGTCCCCGTTTTGTCTTCTACACATTGCTGTGACAAATACCTGCTTTCTAGTGAACCTATGAAGTCTTTGGAAAATACCCATTGTTCTATTCTTGACGTACACGCCTCAGCAAAAAAAACGATTATGTAGAAGTTATATAGAATATCACAAAAGTCAATCAATTTTATGACTATGCATTTTCGTTTTTGTTTGGATTGATAAATTATGCTTTCTTTTCCTTTCCTTTTCAGCCAAATTCCACCAAAATATTAGGTGTCCAGCTTATATAAAACCAAAAGCTGAACAGAATCTAAGCTTCACTATTGAACATTATGCTGGAAAAGTAAGTTTGTTATTTATCATTCCTGAATGAAATTTTTCACATATTACTCACTAATATTGATTAGGAAAATTCTTGGTCAGTTTTCAAATTAACAACTCTTTGATTGTTCTTTCGCATCCTTGGTTAAGCACAAATGATTCTTTAGCATTTTAACTCAAAATTTTCATTTTGTTTATCCATGGTCTGCTCTATTTGTTTCTTTCAACACAGACAATTATGTTATTAAGAAATGGATGTATGATCCAACAGAAAGATTATAAATTGCATTATATTATGTTGAAACTCTATTTGAAATGATCTCCTGTTATTACACAGTGGATGTATCATTTGGCTGAGACAACATAAATGAAATAAAGGTATTTAGGCCTTTGCATTACTAGTGGCTGTTTAGCTGAATGTTAAGAGCAACGCTATGTTAAACCCTATTGGTTGCAGGTTCAATTACTGCAGCTGACCTATTTTCTTTAATTGTTCACTCAATTCATGTTGTCTACTCTAATGGTACATCCACCATATAATAATGGGAGATCATTTCAAGTAGAGTTTCAAAATAATGTAATGCAAATTATGATTGTATCTATCTACATATCTTTCTGGACTTCACCCAACCCTTACCTTTCATAGAAGAAACTTTTGTTTTGTGTTTTGCACACACACTCCTCTCACTGTGTTGGGAAAATATTTTCTGTTTATGGAAATTTTCCTTCCAACATAGGTCTTTAGTAGGAGGTTCAATATGCAATCTAAGTTTCTTGTAAATTGGTCAATAGTTTGGGCCCACTTGTTTTTTGTAAAATCCAGACCTTTTTTATGTTCACATCCCAATAAAAGGCAAAAGAAGTAACTTATTCATTGATTACCCATTTTTCTAACAGCATATATGGATGCTGGTGATTCATAGTTTCCCTTGGAATGCTAGTTCAGTATAGATTTGTAATTTATCTTTGGTTCCCAGTGTTTTAAATCTCTGAGGAAATGCAGTTTCTTATTTGATATCTTCTATGTGAAGAATATCATAGATATAACCCAGATTTAAAAGTTTTTTTTAGAGTTACTCATACAACCACATAATTGCAGAGAAAAATGTTTTTTTGTTTATAGGTTGAATATCAGTCAGTAGGTTTCTTGGAAAAGAACAGGGATAGACTTCCCACGGAAGTTGTCCACTTGTTCCGAATGTCCGTCAAGGAAGTGGTGAAGGCTTTGTTCCATACACCATTGACAAAGATCGGTAAGTTTGACTTTAGTTTAATTGAACACTATTTGCTTATTCTCTACACCTAATGTGAATATTTCCAATGTCTATTCCTATTAGCCTCAGAATATCTTATCAAAATTAGTGTGTGTTCACATTCTCAGATCTGTATCTGTTCCTAATATTGTACAGATGATAGGAATAAACATCAAAATACAAGTACACCACAGATTTTCTGGCACCCTTGGTTCTAGGGGCATACCAGATTATCAATTTTACGGTCAGGTGATGACAAGTGAATAATTCATCTCTGACCCACTAATTATCCCCACCTAATATCTTTGAAGCATTTGGATTACTTAGATTGATTAGGAAACTTGAATTAAATAGACGTTATATATAGATTAAATGGTTACATGTAATGCATTATTATGAATGATACTTATTTATTAATATAAATGAAACAGATGAATTAATTAAACTAACACAGCAATCTACTAACAAAGAATTTTGAAGTACTACTTCTCCAAATGTGAAAAATTGAGTTTTCTCAACATTTTTAACTTTTATTGTATTGATATAGACTTGTGTTTGTACTTTTTACCATGACTGATACCTGCACTTTGCTTTGAAGTCATTATTACAGATAAATGAAAGCAAATAAGGCTAGGAATTTCAAAAAATTGATGGAGCACTAAGAACTACTCCAGTATAAACGATGAAGAGATGACTCCACCTACAACACCACCTATGGTCACTTGTTTGAAAAGTCATGAGAAATTTGAAGGTCCACTCATAATTTTATATGCATTAAAAGAATATTGAATTATCTGTTGCCACAAAATCTGATCTTGTGAGTTTGGTTCGTACTAGGTACCCTATTGTGGCCTTCTGCTAAGCCATGTAAATACGTACAATGTATTGTAACAATATTGAACATCATCAACTTATTCAATGCTTTCAGCCTACTAACTTTGTTCTTGTTGTTTTTATTACAATATTTCTACTGACTAGTTCTCTACCTTTCCACAGGTGTGCTGCATATGAGGAATATAACATTATAAAATTACAGATGTTTACTTGATGTCTACCACTGATTAATTATCTCCCCTCCTTTTTTTAATTTCTTATAGGCAATTTATCTACATCCTCCCGCAATTCTCCTGCAGATGACAAATACAAGGACCCCCGCCAGACCGGTAGCAGAGTATGTATTACTGTTTATTGAATTTTGTTCATTATATCTCACTTTTTTGATTCCTTCCCTGTTATTATTGTTTTTATTTGTCTCGTAGTTGTAACTAAGTGGTGCTTGATTTTGAAATTATCATTATGAGTGGAATACAAATGGTTTTAGTTCGTGATAACTTTTAATTGTGTATTAATTTTTTCTGGTGATTATTCTAGGTTAAGTTATTGTTTGTATGTGTATAGAACTAGAAATAGTTGCAGTATTGATCGACCTTTGTCTATTACTTTGAGGAAAGTCATTAACATTTCAAATTTTGTTTGGTTCTTTCAACTCCTTCGTATTCTTGATGTTTTACTTTGTACAAGAATGTTTTGAATGATCCATCTTTCAGTTTTTATCCAGTGTATAAACCAATAGGCAAGAGAATCTATTGAGAAAATGGTGAGAATGGTAGCTAAGATTACCCTCTCTGGGACAAGGTCCAGATAATTGACAGGAAGCACCACTGGATAGCAAGAAAGTTGAAAGATGTGGCATCTATTGGCTTGACAGCCAAAGGGTATTGGGGAAATTCACAAGTATAGATTACAATCGCCTGATATATGCATAGTCTTCAGGTTTTATCCAAGCGTTGCTGAGATGAACTGATCCAATTGGTATATTATCAACCTTTCTTATGTTGCTATTTTCTGAGGAAATAGTTTTTTTAACCTCTTTTCATTCAAATTATATACATGACAAAAGCTGATAATGTATCAGCTTAAACATTCTGTTGAACAACATCAAGAACACACAAAGAAGTTAAATTATTTGGACAAAATCTGAAATTATTGGACTTAGCACAAAGCAGAATTCAATTAGCACTCATTGAGGAAGAAACTCAAAAATAATGGTTTGTAAAACTAGCAGTCTAATTCTGGCACTATGACAAGGGCTCTAGTAGTAGTAGGTGTAGTAGTAGTAGGTAGTAGCAACTAGATAGATGAGTAGGAAGGATGTATAAAAAAACGTACATCTTTCAAGCCAATACATTAAGGGTTATGGTCAATGTTTAGATGCATGTCTTCCAATATGGATGCAAGTTCAAGTCTTGCTTTGAGTCCATTCTTTGTTTTTTCTGCTCATCTTTATTTTGCAAAGGATTCAGATTCAGTGCTTCTAGCTATTTTCATGTTAAATAGTATTTATTTATTCGTAACTCGACTGCAACGAATAAACTTATCAGGATCAGAAACTATTTCTCATTTGTAATTCACCATACTATTGGAGTGCTACTATATAGCATGCAGTCTTACAGGCCTATTCTGTGGTTTTGGTTGACTATGGTTTATTAGCCTTTTAGCTAAGTGCAAAGTGTAGTAACTGTTCTTATATGCTTTATATTTGATACATCCCTAAAGTTTAATAACTCAAACCACAGTTGATATTACAATTTATTTTTAGTCAAAGAAGAAACAATGTAGTTTAATCTATTTCAAAGTTAAGAACCTTAACCTACTCTCAAGTTGATTGTAATTCATCAATACATTTCTAAATCAACAACATGCACAGGGACCACAGAAAAGGTGAGGTAACCCACATGCTATAATAGCACAACTATTTGTTTCCTTTTTTTTAAAAAAAAATGGTCAGTGAATACACCGTATTTGATGGCATACAAGGCTCCTCCCTATTTCAGTAGGGAATATTGAGAGAAAAAAAAATGCCTTTTCATGGATTCCTCACATTTGTCACTTAGATTTTATAACTCCTCCTCAAGTTGTGGCTTATGTGAGGCTTGATAATAAAAGGGGGTAAAAGGGGTCTTACTTGCCATCAAATATGACATGTTTCTAGCTTTGTTGGTCTCATTTGATAAACTGCTGTACTTATATATTTTGTCTGTAATATGACTAAAAAACTCACTACTGAATATACTTTTGTCTCTTTATTGATATTGTAGTAAAAAGTTTTATGTATTTATTCATTCATCTCTTCTTTTCTATGCCAGGTTTCCCCTGCTATCTGAAAATAGAGCATTCTTATAAAAACTTTCTGTAAGCCAAAATGGCATAAAGTGAAGAAGCTATTACCATTAATCTATTTGGGAAATTCTTTTGAGTATTCCCAGACCCCAGAATGTTGATGATGATATATCAGGTCGAGTAATTGGAGGTTAGGGTGGTGGGAGGTACAGGAGACTATTGTGTAGGAGAGGGTGTGCCCTGCTTCTATAATGATGCAAAATGAATATCAAATGTTATTTCGCTTTTCTTCTTTTTTTGTAAAAGCAAAAAAGTGATGTGGAGGGGGAAAACCAGCATAATGACTATTCTCTTTTATATCTTGTTGTCTATCATACTGCTTTTGATATGCCTGTATTTACACAATATTACTGTATTCCCATTTTCTTACCTGATATACTGGTGTTCATTTCAGTTTGACAATGTAAGTGGTGTGAGTATGTAGAGTAGAAATCCCAAAGCTAGTATATCTTTACACTGCTAGAAATTTCTGAATGAACACAACATATCCCATTTACTAGATGTCCTACAAGCAGCAGTTCTATAATCAGTGGTGTAGTGCTGTGGGAACAAGTAAAAAATAGCGTTCTCTTATGGGGGAACTGTGTTCCTCATAATACATACTGAACTTCTCAGTAAAAAGACAGGTCAGGAGATACATTTCCTGGTGGTGAAGTAAATTATCTCCCTTGGATAAGAAGTTTTGTCTTAAACTCAGTTGTTGAGATAATGTGTTTGTAGAGTGGAATATGTTTTGAAGATATGTGTTCTTATTCATAGATTGAAGAAAATAAATCACTGGAGCATAAAGTTCCAAGTGCAGGTAGACCTGCATTCACTCACTTCTTTGTAGCACTACACCACTGCCTATAACTGACAGCTGTTGATAATTTCTTAACTGATCTACAACTTTCCAATCTTTACCAAATGTTCCTATATTGAAAGCTAAAGTGTGTTTAGTTTAAATAAATAATACCAGTCACTGCACCCAGAGAAAAATCACGATTATGACCTTTTCTATTTTGCACCTAAAGGGAGACAACTCACGTCATATTTGTAGAAGAATCAGAATTTTATCAATTTTTTTATCATTTCAGCATTATCTTATGATTATACAGTCAAGGTTGTTGAGTAAATTACTTAATAAATCAGGTAATTGTGTAACACCAAAATATTATATACATATATATCTGTATATATCTATATCGATATAAATATATGTATATACATCTGTATATATCTAGATCTATCTGTCTCTATACATACTTACATAGAGATAAGAAAAATTGCTGCATTGTACATAAGGAATAATTAAAATGGAATAATCAAAAAAAATATACAACAATTTTGAATGATGTGTATATATATACTTTCCTTATTAAAAATAAAAGTTGTGAGAAATAATAAGAATTTGATTATCAAATAAGCAAAAAACAAATGTACTTTTTATCAATTTTTCCATCATCAAGTATACATTAAGTTAATGTACAAAAAATATGTCAGAATATACACATACTTGTCAACCATTATCAATTTTGGACTAGGATTTCTTCCATCTGAATCTAAGTTGGTTTTCATTGCAACTACTCAGACTTATTCCATGACCTTTAGTTGATAAGAAGTAAATGATAAGCTCTCAGCATCTCTTTTGTCTTGTAAAACCTATATTACCATGATAACTGCTCTTAAAGCTCAATCAGTAAGTGCAGCTATCATGGTAACATAGGTTTCTTCAGGGAAATGAGATATTAGTTCAATGGGATTAGAATGGTGGTCTAAGTAATTGTGATGAAAAACAACTAAAATTAAGATGAAAGAGATACTTGATAAGAATTGAAAATGTTTGATGAACAAGTGAGTGAAATGGATATATTTTGACTCATTTTTTTTACATATCATTACTTGTGCATTATCTCTACTTGTCAAAAATTAATAATTGTTGACAATGCTCCATCTAATAAAAATTCAAGGCAATATCACTTGTTAGTTTATCAAAATTCTATTATCAAAAACAGTTACTTTCTAATGATTCTTGATCATTTTATATTAAAATGATCCCGAAGTAATTGTACACACATTGGTTACTCATCATATTAGACAAGTAGCATTTGTCACAAAAAAATCAGTATACAGCTAAATAAAAATTTTCAGAATTAATCATATATACAGTCACTTTGGATATTCCAACCTAATGATTTATTAAATTCACACCTCAGATATTGTTTAATATAGATGGATATAAATGTTTTTAACTAACACAAAAGACTAGTATCTACATTGAGTTAATCCAGAATATAAGTCAAAATTATAATCTATAAACTATAAATAAGGTGAATAACTCATAAATTCATTAAAAAATGGATGTCATCATCAAGGGTAATAACCCCTAGTTTGAATTATTCCCCTTGACGATTAGATAAAATTTATTCATTTTGTATCCTATTCACTGAAGAGTTCCATTATTTTTTATTCGATGTATTGAAGAATTCTACTGTCAATATGAGCGGTTAAAAGCAGTCCACAAACTTATGAGTTAATACATGAAAGTAATTTCTACAATATTTCCTAGAATCAATTTAGGATCCTTTGACACTTGATGCAATAAAAATCTATTCTATTTTTTAGCCTCTTTCAATCTTCTCATTTTATTTATCTTTATTTTTTATCAAGCTGCCGAACGACACAATTTCCCTTGCACCTATATATGGCACAAGGCTTATCTCCCTTAACTAGCAAGTGAAAGCACTTGCACATTTTTGTACCATCAAGTAAAGCAATTTGAGACACTTATGTTTTTGATTTTAAAATGTATAGTAAAAGCTGTTACTGTCACACTTATGCTGACTCAAGCTTTGTTTCAAAAGATATGACCTGAGTGAGGAGAATGCATAGACTTCATTCTGTTGAAGAGGGAGAGAGGAGACTAACAAAAAATATTAATTACAAACAAATAAGCGGTTATTATGTATGTAAGTAAATAGCATAATACATGTACATCAATTGAAGACAATTTGAACTAACATGATATCATTAAAGTGTTATTGAGTACTCCTTAAACAATATATCAGTTTTGTCAAATTTTTCCCTAATATTACGTAAATTTTCATTTCTAGATTTATGATAATGGTCTGTGAAGCAATGAGTTATGGACTTGTAAGAAATAGTTTCTAAAGTAAACAAAGTGGATTCCAGCTCATTTTCTTTCTAATAATGGTATCATATGAAATGAAGACATAAGAGAAATCATTTTAACACTTACAATTTAGTGGACAGCTAGTGGTTAAATAAACTTTTAAGAAAAGAGTTTTGAAAACAAAGAGGAAATAATAATGGATTGATTGTTAATTTTCAATGAATATTTCATCTTAATTTCAGTTGCTTTTTATTGTAACTCTCAGTCAGATTGTTTTCCCATGATCATTAGTATGCTGTCGGTTGGAGAGACCTTAAAAAATTTTTTCTAATAACAAACAAATCTCCAGATGGATCGAAGGTCTAATAGACTGTTAGCACCTAAATTTGAGAGAAAAAATATTTCTCTTCAGAGAACTGAGTTTTACCTAAAACCAAATCTTGACTAAAAACTGATCACAATGAAAATGATGATGTAGAAAACCTGTTTCAGGAAAATATGTCTTTGAAAAAGATATACTTGATTAAATTGCCTGCAAATAATTCTGGTTCTTGAGTCAATTTACTTGATGGAACAGGCTTCATGTTTATTGATGCAAAATTCAAATTGATGAAATTACTGTATAGTTTTATCAAATTATGATTTTTTTGACTGCATGTGTTTGTATTCTGCATTGCAAACCATTTCTTTGTTTGCTTATACCTCAGCTTGAAGCTTAATTCAATACATTTTCCTTTTATGACTTTAGAAATTTATTTTCCTTTCATTTGATTCACAGTTGAAACACCAAAGTATCAGAGAACCAACAAATAAAGTTCACTATTTTCAGGAACAACATTTAGTTAAAAATACACAAACTTTCTTGGAGATTAAATAAAAATAAGCTGGTCTTCCAAATTGGAAGTAAGTTGTAATAATTGTAAGAATGAAAATTTTGCAATATCCCTGGCTCAGTTGCTGTCATCTTGACTGTGGATGAGTACTTCACAACCTGAGATCAACCAAGCTGCATATAAAATGTGAAATATTTTCAGTCTAAATGAGGATGAAAATATACTTGATTTTTTCTATAGTTTTGCTTTTGCTCTATTTTATACTTTAATTGTACAAGTCTTTGCCATAAAATGTGTCGATATTTGGTTTTCCTAGTTTTTCAATCCTGCTATGTCAATATATCTTCTATATATTGTTGATACTATTATTGTTTATCTTGATATCATTTCAACTTTTATGTGCTTACGTAACTATCACCATTCCCATACACTTGGTTATTATTGTTTTTTGAATTGTAATATGAAGTATGATATAAACAACAAAACAAACATAGATATTTGATCAGTACATGATCCATTTGAAGCAACAACCTTTTTTCAATGATCATCTAATTATTATGTGCAGTTCTCTATAAAATTCTTTAGATTTACCGTCACTGATTCTGTAAAAACATATATTGTGGCTTCCCTATTAGAATAGCGGTTTTCAACTATTAGAATAGCGGTTCTCATCATGGGGTATGTGGACCCCAGGGGTCCACAAAAGTATTATTAGGGGTGTGTGAGCTTGTTGAATTGGCAGACTTGTCAAAAGCCTAGGTTCCATGTGATTTTTGAGTAGGCAGAACTTTGAAAACTTGAAGGTCTGTGGGAGAATTCATTTAATGAAAAGGTTGGGAACCACTGTGTTAGATAGTTATATAAGTGCTAAGTTTACTGAAAAAATTCTCCGAGGTGCCTAGCTTTTTGAATAAAGAAACAATCTACCATCAATAATGAACAAGGTAACCTGAAAATGCAGTAGTCGAGATAACACTCGATTGCAATATGTTGAAGGACATCAAGAAAAATCAATCTATAGGTTGTGTACTCATTCTAAACCTTAATCTGATGACTATATAAAGAGAGACAAGAAATTGCCTACTGCAGGATAACAAAGTTCTAGTTCACTATAGAATGTAGACACGAGTTCTGCCCTGATAGATTATGGAAAACCAGACTTCTCGCTCTTCTGAGTTTTTAAATATACAAAATATTCATGTAATGAAAAGTGTTTAAGTGGATATTCCGAAAAAAGTAACTCTCTGTTAGTCTTCACCTCAAAATTATTCTCAAGCCAATAGTTCCAAATTTCATATGCCTGTTGAATATAACTATAATATGGTGTACATCATTTTGTATGTATCATGTATATCAACTAATAACTATTACTCTATCCAAACTTGTGTATCCATTCTTCCAGGTTGTTGCAAAATCTATTGTATTTGTGAATTAATGCTTATTTTATGTCTCAGTTGGTAGGGCCTATGAGAGCAAGGTGCAGCCAGTGCATTGTTTTGGAGCCCAAAGGGCCAAAGAGGTTGCAGACTTTTTTGGGTAGTGCTGTGTTTTGTATCAAAACTTCCAAGTCTACAGAATGGCTGTTGTTTATCGGCAAGCAAATAAAGTATGGCATACTAAAAGGGTAGTAGCTGATGGAAATAGTATGGCTAAAGGGTGTGAATGTTTCTGCAGTGTGTATGGGGGTGGGGGCTTTGCACCGCCTTTTAAAATTCCTCTCGAAGGCCCTGGGAACTGGTGTCTAGTGTATCTTGACTTTTGTCAACGGTGCTTCCTTGTGTTTTTAATGCTTCTCAGTTCTTGTTTATTGATTCTTTTTTTACTCACTCTCTATTACTGTCCTTTTCAGTATGATAATGTAAGTATTTGGCAGATCCTTGTATTTTTCCACTCTTTTAGTGGGCACTTCATCTCAGCTGAAGTCCTTGGGGCTTTTTGGCTTGAATTTTCACAGCATGGTGTGTTTGCATTTTAAACTAACACCAGTGGTGTAGTACTGTGGGAACAGCGACTCCTTACTTTTTAGTGGAGGGGTGACAGCTTTTCCTGCAGTATCAATACACTACTAAAATTCTCTGCTTGAAAAATTCAGTGATAAGAAAAATTGGCCAGTATATGTCAAATACTCATCTTATATGGCCTAAAAAGAAATTGGTTAAATTTCACCTATGTTCTCAGGAGAGAGGGGTCTTTAAGCTCCCTCACTCCAGTGTAGGCTGTGTTTTCTCACCTCTTTTTTTTAGCACTTCACCACTGTAAATGGGACATAGAAATCTTGCTACAAGAGACAAAAGTGATCAAGATGAAGAGAAATGAGAGGCAAAAAAAAAGAGAAAAGGAAAGGAGATGACAGCAATGTTGAATGGCAAAAGAGTTTTAATCATTTATAATCTTGAATCATTTCTTACCCTCTCAGTGTTCCTGGCCACTTGATTGTCAATGTATGCCAAAAGATGGATGTTATCTCCCTTACTCACTGTGTGATGACCATTTTCTACTTATGAAATATTTCAGTGCACCATTCTTACCAGCCGAATGATCCTCACATTTCTGATTAATTTACACTATATGGCAATATAACCTCAGTTTGCTTTAACAAATATTTGAATGTCCCTTTTGATAATGTAATATAAGAAGAGAAATAAGATTAACATTAACATTAAATTTACCAACCATAGAGCTGCCTTTCTTATGTTTTGCAAGAGGTCAAAAAATCCACTTGACTTTTGCTTCATTTCAAATAGTAGTCTATACCTTGATGACATTTGATATTAAAAACACCAGAATTTTTACCAACTAAAAAAAAAGTTTTTTTTGCCAAAATGAACAAATATGTAAAAAACTATCTTCCTCTAAACTGTAGAGTGCAGCAAATTACTTTTCTATTATAATACATTCATAATTTGAACACTAATATTTTGTTAATGTAGATATAATATTTTTATGCAGGGGTTCCTTGAGATATGAAAGTTATTTTAAGGGTTATTTCAGTCTAAATGTTGAGAAAGGCTGCTCTAGAGGCTAACTGATAAACTTCGAGTGGAATGGGAGTAATTAGAACCAGATTTGATACGTCCTGATTGAATATGCAAA
The DNA here is from genome assembly GCA_963457665.1 of Thysanoteuthis rhombus. Lineage (NCBI taxonomy): Eukaryota > Metazoa > Mollusca > Cephalopoda > Oegopsida > Thysanoteuthidae > Thysanoteuthis > Thysanoteuthis major. The sequence continues at coordinate 43,309,851 of OY735220.1, read as the reverse complement.
AACTGAAAACAAATACTGATAATGAGTTAATTTATTCAAACTGAATGTTGATATTTTCTCTTTATCTCCTTTTAGCCTGAATCCATGGAAATTACGTTTGGTCAATGTTGGTCAGAAAGCAAGCTGAAGTTTTATAGATTTAAAAAATCACTGTTATTTCACTCACTTACTTTTCTCTATACATAACTTGTTTTACTTTCTCTTTCATTCCCTCTCTCTTATCTTCTTACCTTTCTAAAATTTCTCTCCCTCCTTTAATCTTCATTTTACAATAATTCTCTCTCTCTGTCTTTTCCAGTATATTTCATTCTAATTGTCTCTTTTTTTTTCTCTGTCTCTTCCATTGTTTCTCCTCTCCCTAATCTCATGTTCTCTTTCCTTTTAGTTCTTTGTCTCTTTCTTACTTTCTCTCTTATTTTTCCTTTTATTTCATTTCTTATTTTGTTCTCCCGCTCTCTGTCTTTCTGTCTTTCTTTCTTTCTTTTACTTAATCTATCTTCCCTTCTTTTTATTTCTCATTCTTCTCTTCACCATTTCTCTTTTGCTCTCTCTCTCTCTCTCTGTGCATGTGTGTGTGCCTATTTACTTCAGCATGTTTTTTGCAAACAATGATTTTTGTTGCAATCTTTTCATTCTAAAGATGAAACCCTGTTGCTAAATTCACTTCTATTTTTTTCTTTTTTTTCAATAAAATTGTATTCAAGTTTGTAACTTTCCTAGCTATAATTACAATTCTGATGAATTCTAAGTTAAAATTAAAAAAAAAGTATTTGCTGATTAAATGATAAACTTATTTGTAGTACACAGTAAGTGCAAATAGTATCCATTACTTTGCAAAAAAGTCACTTCAATGTAAGCTTCAAAATTGACAGAATTACCATAGATTAGTATTAATTAATTAATTCATGTATATTAATAAGAAAACGTTCTAAAACATCAGAGAATGATGTACAAAAATCAGATATTTTTGGTCCAAATTCTGTCAATTAGGAAGTTCATGTTAAAATACACTTTTTTTGCTATCTATTGGATACTTTCTGCACTTTCTAAACTCTAACCTTATAACAGAGATTTGTTAAATATTCATCCTCTGTGCATTAAAAATTCAGCATAAAACTATGTAAGGTGGTCTTCATTATTTTATGTATTAGACAAACAGATTGAGGTAGATAGATGGATGGATGGATGGATGGATGGATGGATGGATAGATAGATATACGATGATTGATCAATAAGTCCATGGCCTATTTCTTGGCTGTTCAATGTTCAACCTATGTGATTTATATTCACCACTGAATAAAGTGCAATGACAAGGAAGGAGATTATGTTGAAAAATTAGTATCTTTTGTGTCAAATGAATACTTTTTTCATCCTTAGACAATGGACTTATTGATGTACTTATTATTGATACATAATGTGTGCTTTAGTGTGCCACTGTCTTTGTTTTTGTATCAAATGCATTTTGATTATAATATTGAATAAATCAGATCCATTTAAAAATAATCTATCAAGTTTGTTTCTATACTTCCTGATTAGATTCAAGTATCTATAGTCATTATGCCTCTGTACTGAATTCATTGATGAATGATTTCAGATATACTGAATATATTTGTATGCATTCTTTCTTTTCATGCTCTGTTTATACAGAATGTAAGTATCGGGCTTTCTGATTTTAGCGTTGGTGATTCCTCTTGCATCCTTTTACTTTTTTTCTAATGATCTCATTTTTTCACTGTCCTTCATTTTTACCTTTTTTTTTTGTTGGTGTGGAATGCTTTTTATAATTCCCATGTGTGATCAGAATTGCCAGATTAGACCACGAGGGAAATAATACAAACTTTATTCTCTGAGATAAATTTGGATTATTCTCCCTTATAGCTCAGTCTGGCAATACTGTGTGTGTTTTCCAACCAGTCAGTGTTTTTCTGGTTTGCTTTTTTCTATGAGCTGTTCTAAAGTGCTGACAGATTTTCAAATATCCAAAGGAATAAAAAAGCATGTAATTCAAATTTTTGCTTTTATTGCATTTGTGGGCTTGCACTAATAGTTGGTGCTTGGTTTTTCTCATGAAATGCCAGTATAAATTTTTGGGGAGTGTGCTTCTTCATCTAAAATATCGCTGGATAATGATTTTTTTTTGTTTTAAAAGTAAATACACTTCTTATCTTTATCTGGCTTTCTTTGGGATTTTTTGCTGCATGCACTGCATTTTATGAGTTGTTTGGTCTATGGAACTTATTCTTCATGTCTCTTTCATTATTGCCACAAGATTTTAGACAATCTATTCTACACCCTTCTTCAGGTATCCAATCTGTAAGGAAAGAGAGGCTACTTTTTCCAGATAGAAAAGTATCAGACTCCTGAGGAAAGCTGAAGAATTAATTGCTCAAAATGTTATGGCAACTATAAAAAAAAGAAAGAATGAGTTTTTACGTCATGCTAAATCGAACAGATCTGGTCTTCACCTCTGCGTCTGTGTGTTTGTCCTTCTCACTGGGATCCGCTCTTCACTTTTGTGTCTGTGTATTCATCACCTTATATGTTAAGCATATTTAAAACAATGAAAACTAAATCAACATTTTTTAAGAATTTTTATTGAATTTTAATTAGTAAGTTGGCACTCTAAGATTTAAAATCTATTAAAGCTTCTTTGATTATTTTTTATTCAATGAATAATGTTTTCCATTGGGGATATCAATTCCTTAGAAGAAATAACAATAATGTCTTTTAACCTGTGAATGGGACCTCTGATAAAGTAAGTTTGTTCCTCCCATAATCTGTTCAGTCTTTGCCAACTTTATGTAACAAGGATTAACTTGAAAGTACAGATGGAAAGTCAGGGTAAATTATGAAATCACACTTTTTAACAAAGAATATTGTCCTGAAAGTATTATCTAAAAAAATACATTTATACTAAAATATATATTTGTGTGATTTATCCTTACATATGTACAATAATTGTTTTTATAATGTTTCCAAGTTTTAAAAAATGGGTTTTAATTTGTTTCGTGTTGTTTGAAAGATGGAGTCTTTGTATTCATTCATACTTCTGGTACTTTGCTTTCTTTCTTTTTTTTGTTTCTAAAATCTTGTATAACCTTCTGCTTTTCACTTACATTTCAGTTTGAAGGTGTAAGTACTTTTTTGTACCTAAGCATCTTATGAGTGAAATCACATAAAAGAAATTGAAGTATCAATTCTTTGCTGACTGTTTTGTAACAGGTAGCAATGGAAAATTAAATGAAATCGTATCTACACTATCTAACTAAAATCTCACAGCATTGTGTTTCCACTTAACAAAAAAAAATTCTTATAGTAGATAATTATTCAACGTTGAATTTCAATTCTAGATTTAAGTATCTTAGATCAAAAGTTGGTGACTTTTTTCTTCACGTTTGCTTTTTTTTCTCATTTTTTCATGTGTTGGTATTTGTGCACGTGTGATATCCTGAAAATCTGAAATGTTCTTATTTTTCACCTTATCACCCATAATGGAAATCCTTGGAAACTTCTGACAACCAGGCCCGTGCAAAGCTGGTAATAGGCCCAGGCCAGATGAGAAATGTAGGCCCTTTTACAAACTGCTCAATAAGTGCTTTTTATAATCAATGCTAAATACATATTTATGCGAAATACATATTCATGTATGGGTATATACATGTAGTGTACATGATATACCTACATGTAAGAGAACAGTGAAAGAACTAGAAAGATTTAAATAGCAGATACTGGTAAGCAATTTTATTCAAAGTGTATATAAGACAATAGAATATTGTACTGTAAAGAGGCAGAAAACACGATAGTACATGCTTGCTTATTCTCTATTTGAAATGTACCTGAATTAATCTCTAATCAATATTCTTTGAAATATTAATATTTTGTGCCAAAAGGTCTCTACTTTACTTTCTTTACAATATCAATATTCTTTTATCAAAGGGCCCCCTTCTGCCTCTGCTAGGGGTGTTTCAAATTCAACCTGAACAATTATTAAAAAAACGAGTAAAAGCAAAAGAAAAAAGTTATAAAAAAGAATATTGTGTACTGCTATAACATCTGCCTTGCTTAGTGTCTGCCTGCATATTAAGATACAATGACATGAATAAACAAAGAGAAAAAATTTGATGTGTAATTGATAGAAAAAAAACTAGCAGGTACACAATTTCATTCTTTGAAATGCAAATATGATTGATAATGGAATAATTTTCATATGTGTTTGGAGTAAGCATTAACCTCAATGGTGTAGTGCTAAAAAAGAGAGGGAACGCAGGGTTGCCTGCTCTAACAAGTACAGTGATCTGGTGAGTGTAGCAAGCCTCCACAGCCAGGTGGTTCAGATGGTATCACATTTTAGGAGTACCTTGGTACAGTGTATATAACATAATGCATTATTTCAACTGATTTTAAGGTACAAATAGATAAACTGAGTGATAATTTCAGTAGTATATAGATAGGAAATACTATTCCCACCTCCCAAAGTAAAGGAATACCATTCCTATGCACACCCACAACTCTACACCACTGATTAAACAAGTATCTGGTCTAGATAAGTTTTCAAATACTGATTTTCAAGACAGGTAGATAGGTCCAACCAAATTGGAAGATTGTTGTAGCACAATCTTTCTTGCCTCATTTCATGTTATTGGCTTCAGCTTTCATACTAAGCTGAGCTTAGTAAATATTGAGTCTACTGCCAACTTTCATTCGATTCTTAGTGATTTTTTTTTTGTGTGTTTTGGGCATGGTTTTCTTAGCACGAGTGTATACATGTGTGGTGAGCACCAATGTTTCGTTGTTTTTTCAACTCAGGTCTCTTTATTTCAGCCTTTTTTTTCTTTAGAGCCTCCCCCCCATTTTGAAAATAATTCTTGGAGCATACTTTTAATTTTTCAAATATTCAATAATGTAAAATATGTCCATAATATCTCTCAAAGGTTGATTACAGTTGAAAGTAAAAAATTTATGTAATCACAAAAGTGAATGAAGAAAAATCTCAGTGAAAATAATGTGGCAAATAATTTTCATTATAGAAAAAAACGAAATTATTTGCTACCTTAGGAAGATATTTTGCATCTACATGAGCAAATATTTTTGTATTCTGGACATTTGTGTCCCAATATATTTCATATTTTTCATATTAGATGTAATCTTCTATTTTTATATTTGTGTCCTGAACATATCTACACCAATACATGTGTATCTCATACTGGATTGAATTTACATTTTCATGTCATTTTTTTATCAAAAAGATTTTTGATAATTATGTCTTGATTTATAAATTAAATTTCTAAATCAGTAAAATGCATGCTTCAATTCCTTTCTTAATTAATGAAAATCTTTTTGATAAAAAACAACATGAATATGAAGAAAAGTTAAGAACAAAACTGTTCATAATCTACTTCAAAATCTATGTCTATTTAATCAATATTAATCCACTAATATTCATCTGAAGACAGTTCAACCATGCCACAAAAATTAAAGCAAAGAATGGCTAATAATGATACAGGTTTTCAAACAGTATTATACTTTCCATATTAGATGTAAATGAAAGCATGATGAACCAACCATTACTTTTAATGGAATTTTAATCATCAAAAATTTCCCTTGCTATTAAGCTTTTTTTCCCAGCAGATTCAAAACCACTCAGTTTAAAAAATAGCTGGGTTTCTGGTGATTCCGGTCTTCTGAAAACCAGATAAATGATCTGGAACTGTAGAAAAAAAAGAATATAATGATAAACCAACCATTTCAATTTCTTTTATTTTTGTTTTATTGTCTCTTTCAGATGGGCCATGGACAAGGGTCCACAAGTATGACTCGGATTCAACAAACTGTGTCTTCATACTTCCGCTATTCCCTTATGGATTTGCTATCCAAAATGGTAGCTGGTACTCCACATTTTGTCCGGTAAGTACTTTTAACTATGATTATTTTTTGTTTACTCTTTCTAATAATTCATTTTATAATTTCATTGATTTGAGTATTGTGGAAGACAAGTTGGTAAAGACATCTATATTTAGTGAGAAATAAACAATCAGAGCTGTGTGGTTCTGAGTTTTGGCATCTTTTATATTAAAACAAAACGTAAAATTCAAAAAAGTGAAAATTTTTGATAGTTTCATTACTTGTCTTGAATAGATTCATTACTTTGTGTTATTTGTAAGTTATTCATTTTATCAGTTTGTGGACTTCCCAGAAGTTTCACCATGGGAAGTAAAGCAAGCCATCAAACAAACAAAAAAAGGAAAAGCTCCCGGATCAGATAACATCACCATCTACTCAAAAAAGCTGGTAAAAGCGTCAACAAAAAGCTAGCTATTCTATTCATCTTGTATCTAAGTTCTGAAAAACTAGAAAACTGCTATCATAATGCTTCTACATAAAAAAGGAAACCTGAAAGACCTCAACAACTACAGACCAATAAGCCTACTCAACTTTTCACAAAAATCATCACCAACCAGATTACTAAAACTCTAGATGAAAACCAACCAAGAGAACAGGCTAGATTTAGAAGAAGTTACTTGACCATGGACCATCATTATTCAATAAATCAGCTGAAAGAGAAAGCAGCAGAATACAAAATGCAGCTCGCTGTAGCAATTATAGATTTCAAGAAGGCATTCGACTCTATAGAAATTCTCATGATCATGAAAGCCATCACCCTACAAGGTATAGACCCTGTATATGTCAAAGTACTGTAACATACATACAATCACAGCAACTCCTTCATCAGGCTACATAAGGTCTCTGATCCCTTCCAGTTCCAAAAAGGAGTAAGGAAGATGATACCAGCTCACCCAAACTCTTTACAGCCTACCTCGAGATAATCTTCCAAAACCTGGACTGGGAGAATAGAGGAATCAAAATAAACGGTGACTATCTGAGCAACAGCAGATTTGCAGATGACATCGTCTTTTTCACAGAGAACATACACGACCACCAACTAATGCTAGATGAACTAAAGAAAAAAAGCAAGAAAGTTGGCCTACACATGAACTTCAGTAAAATGAAAATCATGTGCAACAATCACTTTGAAAATAAGAACATAACTGTCAAGATCGAAGATGCAAAACTGGGTAAGATAGACTACTTTTTCTACCTAGGACAACGAATCTCTGAATCTCCATGAGATCCTTAAAAGATGAGGAAATCAAGCAAAGAATCACCCTAAGATGGCAAGCCTTTGGCAGAGAAAGCTCAACTTTCAAAAACCAGATGATCCAAATAATCCTAAAAAGAAGAGTATACAACTAATGCATACTTCCGATAGTCACTTTTGGAACTGAAACATGGAACCTAACCAAGAAACGGACCGGCAAACTGAGAAGCATGCAACACGCTCATGGGAGAATCATACATGGAGAGATTACAAGACAGCACAGTATATCAGGAGAAAAACGGAAGTCTGAGACATCATAGAATCTATTAGAAAAACATGCGCAGGATGTCAGACAAAAGATGGACATCACAACTCACAACATGGATCCCCAGAGATCACATATGAAACTGAGGCTAACAGAATACAAGATGGAGAGATGAACTAGACAAATTCTGCGACATCCATGATAGAGAATTGTGGCGAATCCTGGGGAAGGTCTATGTCCAATGACGGATGTTAAAAGACTAATGATGATGATCATCATTTTATAAACACTGTCCAATAGTGATCATGAGCTGCATAGTTTTAATGAAATTTCAATCTTTGAAAATTTTCCTTGCTACTAAACTTTAAACTCATTGACAATTGATGTCATATAAAAGGTTCAAAGTTCAATTTATTGGTTTCTATAGTTTAAAATGGTATCAAGTCTACACAGCTATCTGATTTTGAATGTGGTAGGATTGTTAAACTTGAATCAGGGGATCATTACAAAGTACAATAGCTGAGCAAATTAATCAAAGTCAGACAGTTGGGAATTTTTTTGCATGATATGGAGCCAAGAACAGAGGTAGTTGATCCAAGAAAATGTCTGATCATGATGAGAAGGTTGTTATTAGAGGTCTGCTGCAAGACTCCAATCAGTCCATGGCTCATCTGAAGGCAGAAACAGGAGTGCAAATTCACAAGCAGACCATCAGACAAAAAATCAGGGAATCAGGGTTCAGGCATAGGAAAGGTTGCAGCATCCAGATCTCAGAATGATCCGCAAATAATACAGACTGGAATTTGTAAGACTTCATGAGATGTTGGATGAAGAGTCCAGCTCTGGATATGATGCATAAACAATGCAGATTGATATCTCTGATCTAAATATTTGATTTTAACCTCTTCAAAACAATTTTGTTAAGGTAAATGATTCATTAAAAGATTAGAGCAATAAATTATTGGGAATTTTTGCCTGAGTTTACAGTTTTGTAGTGCACTCTATATCTATATTTTTTCACCCTAAACTCTGATTTGCCAGAGTGGTAGTGTGCTACGATCCTCTGTAAGTAATAAAACCCCTTTATGGAAACTTCTGATATACTATCCTTTTGACCCCAAATTCCAAAAGATCAGCAATTTCATGTTCTATAGAATATCATAATTTTACAATCTATAGTAAATGTGGAAAACCATAAAATAAAGGCTGTAATCAATCAATACTTGATTAACAAACTAGAGTCATGAGTAGATTGGTCAATATTCCAAGGTTTATCAACACAATCCTCATACTGATGATCCACAAACAAATTTTTCTGAGTTACTTTCACTCTTAATGGAAGTTACAACTAAATGCTTCAAATGCCATCTAATGACAAACACAGCACAACTTTTTTGGCTGACCCAATATACATTTTCAAGCAATGAACTGATAAAGATAGTTATAATATTGATTACAAACATTTATATGCTAAAGATTTTGATCACGTTTTTTTAAATCTGCAGATGTATCAAACCAAACAACTCAAAAGTGCCAGGGCAATTTGACAGGGAAATTGTTAAAACACAACTTAGGTACACAGGCGTCTTGGAAACAACTCGTATCCGTCAAGAAGGTTATTCCCATCGTATTCCATATGGAGAGTTCTTGGAGAGGTAAGTAAAAAAAAAAAAAGAAAGGGGGGATAATTTTCATATTTTTAATAATTATCTTTGATTGCTGGCTAGTGAACATTTGTATTTAAAGTGTGCAAATGTAGAAGAGGAAATTTTTCCGAAACTTACCCCATTATTCTTAAAAAATAAATCTGTTTCTGTATGACTTCAGATATTACATCCTTATGGATTCATGGATTAAGCCACCAAAGGCAAGGGTAGAGAACTGCTCTGCTCTTCTGCAACATGTTGGCTTTTCAGACTATGCCTTTGGAAAGACAAAGGTAAGGAATGAAAAAACAATTTTTCATACATTCAATACTAAATCTATGTAAATATGTTCATTTATACATTCATTTGATAGTTATCAAAATTATACAAAATATCTTATTATAGTGGAGTTTTATACATATAGGTATGTATATATGAATTATGAATTGCATTATGTTATGTATATATATATATGTTTATATATATATATATATATATATAGATATAGATATTTAGATAAATAGATAGATAGATTGATATATATTTAGTGGAATGTTGGTATTCCAAGTTTTGGGAAATATGAAGTTTCCATGAATATTTCATGTTATGACTTTGTCCTAAGTATGTAACAGTCATAAGTGATTGTTGTTCCCATGTCTATGAAGAGAAAACATTTGGTGTGCCTGAACTCAGTTGGTCCCTTTAAACAATGTTGAAATAGTTTTTCACATAAAAAAATGAAAAATGAAAGATTTAAAAGCATATACATGAACTTTCTATGCATGTACGTAAAAGTATATTTTGTAATTACACTTGGCTTTCTTGATTCTGTTGCACCATATTTTCATTACTTAAATAACTTGCTTGTTTTTATTTCTAAAATTAGTCTGAGGATTTAAATAATGTCCTCAATTTGTAAGCATTTAAAACTGCAATAATCTTATGGCATTTGAGCTTGTGTATTTAGGGATTATGATTGAAATTACTTTGGTCCAGACAATTCTTGGAATAAATTAAAGTAATTGATCAATAAGAAAAAATTGCTGCACTGACAATGTTTTATTTTTTCTCATGCATGTATCTGATATAAGTATTGTTTCAACAATAGGTGTTCCTTCGTTACTATCATGTGGATGAATTGGTCAGACAATGTGAAGCAATCAGAGAGAAACAAGTCTTAGAACAACAAGCACTTAAGATCCAGAAGAGTAAGCATTTTCTTTCCTTTTTACATCATCAACCTCAAGTAAGCTTTTAATTCTAATAATTCATATGTATTTATCATATGTATATATATACATGTGTGTGTATGTGTGTAATTAGACCTATTAATTAAAAGGTAAAATAAAAGCTTTGCTTGAAAAATGCAGTTTATCCACTGGTGGACTGGCAAAGCACTTGTTCTACAAGGAAAATATTTCTCTACTGATTGTAATCTTATTACTTTTTTGTATATCTGTACAGCATATCGTGGCCACAAGGGTAGAAAGCAAGTTCAAATGAAGAAGCAAGAGAAACAGGAGCAGGAGAAAGCCGCAATCAAATTGCAGACACGATTCCGAGGTTACAGACAAAGGAAGAAGGACAAGAAGAAGAAGGAAAAGAGGAAAAGGAGAGGATCCCAACTAAGTGACCAAGAACATGCAGCCATCACAATTCAGCGAGGTGAATAATAATTATTTGTCATGTTCAAAAAAATGTTTAAGTATGCATAGCCACAGGGGCTGGCTGTGATGTTTGGTAAATTGGGCATTTATCCCTCCTTCTCATCTATGGATCAGGATGACATGCCTATAACGTAACAGGGTTGTCAGAAAGATATATTTTGAATGTATATCCAGCAGACATCCATGGTTATAAGACATGCTCTGTTTAATTTTTTTTTAACCCTTGATAAATTTCATTTCATTAAAATGAAACGTTTAATAGCAGCTGGGAATCTTTAGAGTTCTTTCTTTATTTAGCCATCTAATGCAGAATGAAGAGAATAAGAGTTCAAACCAGGTGATGAGGTTTCTTCATCTGCATTTATCTAAGTCATTACATGTACTCAAATCGCATGATTAGAATACATATATTGGCTTCATCCAGCTTCATGTCACTAATAGGGGTGCAGTACTGCGAGAGCTCACTGGAGTGTTCCTCTGGCACCTCTACAGAAAAAAAATGAAATAGAATAAAGGAACAAATGAAACACTCTAGCGCCTAAAAAATATCACTGTACCCCTGGTCACTGATGAGTTCTTGGAACATGCAATCCATAACTTTTTTTCATTAAATCATTTTGCTGAATATATTACATTATTTATATTATCCAGTTAAACAAAACTGGTCTGGTTAGTCACTCAATAGAAATCATCACATGACCCACGTCTTTTGGCAGCATGCCATGCTGGTGGTGATCAGAAAATGTTTTTCTGGATATTATAAGTTGTAAATGTTTGAAGTCTCAGCCTCCAGTTCCATTGGAGAGGCCTGAATATGCAACACTTACATTCATAAATACATACATAGCCAGCCAGACCAACTTGAAAACTGGAGTCAACAGTTTTGGTAACAGTTTTGATTGACAGTTTCTAATTCCATTTATTTTTCAATGTTCAACCTTTGTATTGGTGCAATCAGTTTTCTTATGTATAATTTTTCTAAAAGAATATTTCTTCTAATTAAAATTGCGTTTTGGTTTTTCACAGCTTACAGAAATTATATGTTGAAGAAGTCATCCAAGCAATTGATGGATGAAAGTCAGATCCGAGAAATGAAAGCAGCCATTATTCTGCAGACTTATTTCCGGACATGGAAAGCACGAACTTTCTTTGAACAACTTATGTTCTTAAAGACACATAAGGAAATGCAGTTAGATGAATTCATTGAATTGGTAAGGATATTTTGATTTAGAAAAAAAAGATTAATTTTTTGGCAATTTGATATCTTAGTCCCAAGTGGTCAAAATATCTGTACTCTATTATCCAAACATTTTAGTAGCACTTAGTACATATCTAACTGAGAATACATACATATGTATATATTTATGCGTGTATATAATATTTATTATATGTCTTTCCATCTCCCTTTACATATTTCCTCAGAGAAACTCCATCAATTAAAAGATTATAAAGTACAAGACCCGCATCAGTTTTGATTTGCTCAATTATCATCTCCATTCTTATCTACTAATTTTATGCTTTTAATCATTTTTGTTCATTCTCCTATTTTTATGTGTTTATCTCATATTCATTTTTGATCATTATCCTATTTAATGAGCCGTTCTTATACACATTCTTGTTTATTCTATTCTAATGAGCTGCCTTCCTTTTGCCTTTGTATTTTTACAGGTTCAGATATTAAACTTTGACATCTACACTTGGCAAGTAGCTACAAACTACAATTACAGGGAAAATGCTAATAAAATCCAAGAGCAGTTGGACAATTTAAAACGAAAGATGTTTGATGCCAAACAGGTGGGAACTACACCATATTATGATGCAGTAAGTCTTATCCCTGCACTAAGTTTTCCTACTGCATTTTTGCCACAGGATATTCTGGGGTATATGGGCAAGAAAAAACCCATTGTTTTTTGACAATAGGTCCTTTAGAAGGATAGACTATTTTGTTATATATTCATCAACTAAAAAGAAATCTATTTGAAAAAGGGATTTAGTACTGCATGAAACATGAAGGTATTGATGTACTTGGATACACTTGAAATGGTTTTTTTTTGACAGCAGTTGAGTGAGATAATCATGTTATCATCAGGCCTGTGCAAAGCTGGTAGAAGGCTGAAGCCAGATGGGAAATGCAAGCCCCATTTCAATTTTGATCATCAAATATTTTAGTAATTAATGGTGAATACATATGATTTATATATGGGTTTATACATATTCATGTAGTGTACATGATGTATTTACAAATAATAGAACAGAAGAAAAGAACTTGAACAATTTATGGAAAAGGTTATGGTAAGCAATTATTTTCAAAATGTATGTAAGACAATGGAGTACTGTACTATAAAGAGACAGAAAGAACAGAAGTAATTGTCTCTGAGGGTTAGGCCCACTCAATATTGTAGGCCCATGCTAATTGGCCTACCTGCCCTTTCCCTCTGTTCTGGCCTAGTTATGATCTAGGTTACCAGATTTACCCGGAGGGGAGATAATCCATGCTTCATTTCAGAGACTTACCCGACACAGGCATTCAAAATTTAGGAATCGGGACAGAGGTTCACTACCAGCCTCTATGAAAATTTAGTCTAAATCAACCAAAATAGAGTTGTCCCATTCACAGTGCAAGTGTTTTGGTCCAAGAAAGACGAACATGTTATAATTGGACTGAGATAATCAAAAGTTTATAACCAGTGCCAAAACAAGTTCACCAGAGAATGAAAGAGTTGTCTTCATCACAAAATCAAAATTTTTATTTGTGGTTTCTTGGACAAGTGGGCAATAATACTAATAGGCAAAAATGTTAGGGTCCATCAATCAACCACCTTATATTGTGAACTGTGCTATATAGAAGAGCACTATACCAATTTTTTTTCTAATTCAGAGAGATTTTTATCCCTAAAAAAAGAGGAAATGATGGCATAGATGGGTCTTATTCTTGCTGATAAATATTTAGAAACTAATTTTGTGTTTTTTTTTGGAGCAAATTTTTCATTAGAAAAGTTTTTAAAAAAATTTACCACTAGTTACCTTTAGTATAGTTATGGACAAATCATGTTGGATACACTGGTTCTCATACAATCACCTCAGTTGAGCAATATTTAGCCAGGCTAGTACCTGGATAGGTTACCAACTGGGAATGCCAGATGCTGTAACCAGTTGGGGAGCCATGCTGATCTCAAAACATATTGAGTACTTTCCTCTGGATGCCTTCAGCATGGTCAAGAGAAGGGAAGTGGAACTTAGGCACAACACTTTCTCTATACTAAGTGCCCAGGCATAGCAGCTCAAAGTCCTAAAACAGCTAAGATGAAAAGAGCCATACTAATAGTACATAATAGCTATACAGAATGCTTATACATATAGAAATTTTAAAAATATATCAAAGAATAAGACACATTCATGAATGCTTTTAAATGTGTATTGTCTGCTGCCAACATTTTGTAACCTATGTTAACATGTTAATGCAGCATTTATGATTTTATTAGCGTTTTTCTATAAAGATAAAAGAAGGGAATCTTGTAAAGATTACCCTCTTTAGGAAGATGCAGCTGAACAACAAGGACATCATGAATAGGTTGATATTTTATGGGAGAAATTGATTTCACAAGGAAACCCTGGTAAGTCCTGAGGCAAACACATTCCCCCTATTCACTCTTGCTTATCCACAGAGCACATTGAACAGGTATGTTTGGGAAGTAACACACAAATATACGGTATGTGTCAGTATATAAGACAGACATTTGAATAGGGGAAAAAAACGATGCAAATATTCCTGCTATTATTCCAATGCATTAGTATTATGTCTAAGGGGGGTGCTTATTGAAGCTCAATAAAGACAGTTTTAGAGCTTGGATGAGTTGGAGTGAGCAGCAGTATACCAAATACCCTTGAAAACCATTTGTCTTATAGTCTGGCATATATGGTACAATCACACACAAACACACATTCACATTCACAATCAAATTAAAAGCACATACATATACATTTACACATTTCAGTTGGTGACTAAGATATATTCTTATCAGCAAAGGTGTTACCTTCAAGCGGAAGAGTCCATTGTTATGGACAAAGAAGCTAACAGAAAAAAATCACACTGTTCATTTTACGTGTATGTGTACACACACACACACACACACACACACACACACATATATATATATATATATATATATATACATATATACACCCATACAACCACACCTCAATAGATGTTCACAATCCTGCCTACACTCTATTTTGGTAAAATAGAAACTTTCTTGCCCTTAGGCACTTTGGCACCCAGTTTGCTTCATGGCAATCTCTCTATTCACATTGAAAGCTTTCATCACTCACATATAGATCAAATTATCAATTCCTTGAAAATCATAGATATATAGAGGGAGCTGCTTATTGTGATCACTATTGGACAGGAATTTTCATATCACAATTTCTGACTGATAACATAAAGCAAAGGATATAAAAATTGGAACAATCTGTATTAATTGTTATAAAGTTACATTCATTATATAAATTCATTGTTATGTTATTTACTTCAATATTATACATATACAATTTCTCATTATAAAAACATTCATTACAGTAAGTGGTTAAATTGTGATAATTTTTTCAATTCATTTTGAACAAAGTCTTTGGGACCAACTGGTTTTGATGACAACAGCTGTTTAATAACATTATCCATGATTATAACAAACGGCTTCCTCTGTGTATATATATATATATATATATATATATATATATATATATATATATATATATATATATATATATATTGATATGCATATTTTGATTAATTATATTTATAAGGAAAATAACCTGGGAATATGCTAGAGATTATAATCATGAAATGCTTAGTATTCACTGGTTATTTTCCTTATAAAGGTGATCGATTAATTAGTAGATTCATTTACTTCTGTTTAATAGTGTGAATTGTTATTAAATATTATTAACCACAAATAAAAAATTCTGTTTCCCTTTCTTTGTGCAATATATATACGCATACATATATATATATATATATATATATATATATATATATATATATATATATATATATATATATATATATATATATTCTTTTGAGAGTTTCTGTGTCAGTAATATTTATTTTACCATATAAACTTCCCTAAGTGCAAATGGATGGACTTGATTGATAATAATGATAACCAAAATAACCAAACGAAAATAAGATTACATTCATTTGACCTAATCTGATCTTTCATGAAATAATTCATTATATAAAGTCCAAGTGAGATAATGAATAATTTCTAATTGAATCAAATTAATTTGCATAATAATCATTTAGTTTTTCTCATGTGTTATTTATGATTCAAGATGCTTCTTGGATTCATTGCATCCAAAATGATTTTCTGTTTTATTATAAATGAATTTCAGATAAAGCCACATGTTTTGCTTCACTGGTTAGAACAGCAGAATAATAGTTCAAAGCCTCTATCCATTGTACATACAATATATTCAAACTGTATTTGTTTCAATTTATAGCTGACGGGTGCTGGTGGTGGTCAAAATCAAGACAAATTACCCCAGTACCCCGGAGGAGCAGCAGGTGGTTCTCCAACTGGAGAATTCCCACCACCACCAGAGGATGAATTAGTCAAGCAATCTGGAGGGTAATTTATCACTTTTCTTTTTTCTAACCACATCCATTGTGATACTAATTACATCATAATTCATTGAATTGTTCTGATTTATTGTCTAAATTTCTGAGTGCTGATCCATTTAGTCTACTATCCTCATCTTTCATTACAATATTTCAGCTGGACATTTCTCCTGCCATTTTAAAATGAATGCTGCACCTGATAATCCTGTACTTATTTAAAATTGTAGTTTACTTGTGCTGTCAAAGAATGATTGCAGTATTCAAATAATTGCATGATACTTAAAATATATCAAAAACATTATGTTGCTCTGCATTTTCTTGTTCGTTCAACCAGAATGGACCCAGATTTTTATGCATTTGCAAAAAAAAAAAAAAAAAAGATAAGGGAGACTACTCAATAATTAGCGTTTAATAGTTATCTCCCTTGACAAATATTTCAGACTGAAAATCTTGTCCCCCACTTGGCTTAATCAAACAAGGAAAATTCAAATACTAATAAATCTTATAGCGATTGCAGATACTTTCTGATAGTGTTTATATGTTATGCCAAATCAGTAAAATAGCCTAATTGGCAAAATCTTACCCTTTTTCACAAAAACTAGATAGATACAGAGTTTTGATTTGATCGAAAGTCCATTTATTCAAATCATAGATATTAAAGAACTATATTTTTATAATCAAAACTTTGTGGAAGCAAACTTTTTTACAAAAAATAAGTAAATGCATAACATTTAAAAAAATGAATAAATATGTAGTTTTAAGTTGATCAAAACAAAGATATAAAACAATTGTTTTTCATGACCAAAAGCTTACATAATCAAAGCGAAATTGGACTTGTACAAAAAAAGTAAGTTTTTTTAGTTAGGCTATTGCACCAATTTGGCGTAACATATATGATTATACTTATAAATTAAAATTTCATGTTGCTCTGTTATGAAAAAAAAAACAGGAGTATCTATCTTTTTCTTTTCATTACATAAATTTATTCAGTTATCTGCTATGTAAAATGTGTTTTTAAAGATTATCTAATTGAATACTGATCAAAAAAGTTTTAAAAAATTGGATATTAAAAGAAAACACTTACAGCATGATAATTATAAAAATGGTCTTATTTACGTATTGACAAGTCAGAATCAACTTAGGCAGCAGTGGCCTTCAAATTCAAGCTTTAGTAGTCTTGTTCAACAGAGCCATCAATGCAATGTATTGAAACCATAATTTAGAAAATCCCAACCTGGTATTACTGAGCTTGTTGAGTGGGCACACTTTTCAAAAGCCTGGGGTCCCAAGGAAAATTCTTTCAAATAAAAAGGATCTTTGATGATGAAAAAGTTGGGAACCACCGCCATAGCTTATTCTTCTTTTACATTTTGGCACAAATTACTTTAACAATATCAAAAACAAATTTCATGATATTGATTTTAATATTATTGATATATATTTGATGCTTATTGCTGTGCAGTAAGAAATATTGTACAAGATTTAATTTGCTCTGTCATAGTTTAACTTTGTTTCCATGGAGGTGAGAGTGACCTAAGAGTTAACCGTATGGAGAATGGAATTTGCAAACTGAGTTCAAACTCTGGATAAGACAGTTCACTTCACACTAATGCCCTTAGGAAAGGCATGAATCTATCTCTTCTTTCCTCTAGCTTTGGGTAAATAGCAGGGCGGGCTGGCTATGGTTGGCATCCAGTCTAGGAGATGAACAACTCTGATTCTAATTCCTTCTTTCTGGCAGCTCTTGCAGCAAAGCTGATCTCAAATGTATCACTCTGTTTTCACTTTGGAGTATATCAGCAAGTCCGAGAAGTGGCATCTCAGGATCTCCATACATTTCACTGAGGCTTATACAGAGGAGAAGTCACTTCAGTATCATTCTACTCTGCTGAGACAGAAGGAGGCCTTATATGTTTCTATAAACTATTCAGTCACAAAAATGTTTTCCAGCCTCTTCATTCCTTAAATAAATCAAAATTGCTCTTCTTGAATTTGTTATGAAGAACCTGTTTATTTGCTTGATTTGAGTGAAGGCAATGAAGGACAACTTCCTTTCCAATCCTGGAGCACACTATACAAACAGTTTGATTCATAGACTGTAACTGCTGTTGAACTCTTCAATGAATAGGATAAAAAAATTAGGATTTTTTTTGTACATTGAATTAAAGAAAATAAGAAAAATTACCAAAAAGTGCAAGGTTTCAATGGATAGGATAAAAAAATTTGGATTCTTTTATGCATTGAATTAAGGAAAATAAAAAAATTACCAAAAAGTGCAAGGAGGTAATTTCAATTAAAAGTTACTCCCCTTGAATTATTTTTTAAATCTATTTGAAAGAATTCAAGAGTTGAAACAAAGCTCATCCTTGTCAATAAATCTGAGAGAAGCTATTAACATTCAAAGTAATTTCCAGTAGATCAAACACATTTTTCTTCTTCTTCTTCATACAACATTTCAGAGAAACCATTCTTCAGGTGTACTATATGTATGTTAGGAGGTGGATACTTTTTTTCTGGTAGAGTCCAGTAATGATAGAAAACAAAATATTTTTATTCCAAAATATTTGTATCTATAAACAGCAATACTTGTAATGTAGCATATGCAGAAATGAGATAAAAGCATCAGCAAAAATGGGTGAACAACAAAAGTAACAAGGAGAATGAGTTTTAATGTCCAAAAACATTTTTGGCAGCTCATCCTTCCTTTGGTTTTTTTTCTCACCTCAGGAATTATTAACTTGATATAACCTGGGGTCCCTCAAACTTTTACAACTCCTTCTTTGATTCCTTGATCCCCCATCACCCCTTCCCAAGTATGTACAAAAAATAGATAATAATAATTTTGTAGATTAGCACTGGCAGGTATGGTTTCATTTTGCTTTGCTTTGATTCTTTTGTATTGGAAAAAAGTTAAAAAAAAAACAAAAAATCAAATGATGCTACTTATTTTTTGTTGAATGAAATGAAAATATATGTGCATAAAAATTTGTGAATAAAACAAAATGAAACCTTTGCTGAATGGAAACAAAACCTCTTCTGATCATTATATAATCATTTTATTTCTACAAACAGAATATAAAATAAATAGACATTAAAAACTTGTCTGTAAATCGGAAATGTATATCAACAAGTTACATGTGTAATTTTCATTTCTTATATGAATGTCAGCTTTTGACCTCCAGCCCTGGCATTTATCAACCTTCTCTTGACCACCTCAGGTCAATATTGACCACTTTGGAGACCTCTAATCTAATAACATCAAATTTTAATTTCAGAGCCTTCAAAGCTGTCTTGGAGAAGAAAGGAATGGCTTATTATGATTCAGCTTCTGGATTTAAGTAAGTATCAGGGTGTCTAGTTTTACCATTTCTTACTCAACAACCTCCTACAACTATAAATTGCTTGATCTTCCCAGCTTCTATTCAATGACAAGCCTTGACCCCTGCTACACTTGTCACAACAAAGACTTTTGATTCACTTCATCTTCATTGCAATTTGGTTACCCTGCCCAACTTATAACTCTACTTAGTCTAATTTGTAGAAGTCAGAAGTGAAGCTTTTAACTATTCAAGCAGTGTTTCAGTCTGAGTTCTTGAGTTACAGCATCTTTTTTGCACTACTTGATGTCTGCGTTAATATCACCTTGTAGATTTGATCTATCAAAAAACTTTCTTGATTAATTAGGACTGGAGGCCTGATCTAATCAAACTTGATCTTTCACGTCCTTTCTCTACATGCTGGCTGGAATCAGCAAGGTATCTGTGGCCAAGAATAAGCAACTGTCTAATTCCAAGGGGCACATTCCCTCAGGCTGTTCCTCCCTATTGCATTTAATCCCTGATGCCTGTGACATGTCAATAGGCAGGTGCCAAAAGAAGTTGATAATTTTCATTGCCATCTGATCTGATCAGATCAAACTTATGCTCTGATTTTGATTTTCATCTTTCTCACTTCACTGACAATAGGATGTTTTAAGCCATCCTTTCTTTCAAGTTGTGAGAAGTAGCATAGTGGGCCAGTAGTTTGGGCCTGCAAAAGCTTCCAATTTCTATTGAAACAATGAATACATCTCCAATGAACAAATCCATATTGTTCAAAATGGAGGTAAACATTGTCCAATATGCATTGTCACATGTGTGGACCTTTATTATTATTATATATCTCCTCTGGTAAATCTGGATCACTAACCAATTTGCTCATGTTGTAACTAAATCCTTCAATATGTCTTAGTCCTGTTACAGCTGCTCACCTTTATGGAATTGGGGCATTAGTTCAGCCATGTAACTTGACTCTTCCTATATTTTCCTCATATGAAAGCAAAATTGGAATTGACTACTTCCCTCTAAAAAAGAATTTGAATTCTTTCACTCCTATTTAGAGCACATTCTATAACTAAGGTTGCATTTAGTATCTCTTTCAGGTTTTGCATTCCAAACACTGAAATACCACCCATATTTTTAAATCTAATAAACTACATTGTTTTTTGGATATAATTTTTTGCTTTATTTCCAAAGCAATGACTATTTATTTTAATTTTACAAAGTCTTGCTTTAGAAATATAACAAAAAATAGCATCCAAGATTCAATATAATGTATTTCATTCATATAATAACTTGTTAATCTCCATTAAAATACTCAAAACAAAGAAAAATAATCATTGCATCAGGAATGAAATGAAAAATAGCATATGAACAATAGTATAATTTATTAGGAAAAAATATATGGGAGGAATTCCAGTGTTTGGAATGCAGAATCTGAAAAGGATACTAAACTGAACCATAGCCCATTCTGCATTATCATGTTAATCTCATAAGTCATTGCTTGTGAGTTAAATCCTCACTTGGTGCTCTATGAAAAGGCCTTGTGCCAAAGCTAGCTTTATCCAACAAATGTGAACTCTGGTTGTAACTAAGGTTCAGGTTTGTTCTATGTTTGTTGTTACTGCACCTCCTGAGTGCTTAACTGCACATTATGAGTGGAATCATCTACAGAACCTTGATTATTTTAATACTAGTTCATTCTAATGATGGTAGTATTTAAACAATTGTGCAACTGCACTGTACTTGAAAAATACCAAAATGATTATGTTGCTCTGCGTTTCCTTGTTTATGTTCAACCAGAATAAACCCAGATTTTTTTATGCATTTGCAAATAAAATGAATAAACTCTACAAATAGTATTTAATAGTTATCTCCCTTGACAAATATTACATATCGAAAATATAAAACATCACATGGCTCATAATATAAGTAGATAATTGTCATGAAATAATGAATAATTATCTCCTTGTTCCTGCTGAAATATGTGCCTTGATCATTTTTGAATGATTTTCATTTCTTGTATTTCTATACATATTACAAGAACAAGAAAAAAATGAACAGCTGAGATTATAGTAAAAAACCCAACTCATTTCAACAAATAAATGTGGTTGCCTCCCTGCTCAAAACACTCTGATGTTGTGAGGTAAGAAGTGCCATGCACTTGTTATCTGAATTCTTCTATGCATTACCTCTGGACGATTCCACATTTTTTTCCATAGCTTCTGCACTGGGCAAGAAAGGCATTCTTCGACATGTTCTCTCCTTTGGAAGAGAATTGTATTTTGGTGCTTTTTTGTTCTTTTAATCCAATCTCCAAAGAATGAGTTCAATCTTCAGCAAACATCCTTTTTGGTAAGGTTATCTTAAGTACTGCCTTTTGCTATACCTTAATTTTTTGCTTAAACTCTTTATTGTTTTCTTTTGAATTTTTTTTCTAATAAAAGAATGCTGGCTTTCAATAAAGTTTTAACGATGGGAGGAATGGCAGTCCTCCACTTTTGCAAATGGCATTTTCTGTGCATTTTGAACCAGAGAAAAATAACTTTCATGGTGCTTAAAAAAATCATATCTTGAATCTCTTAAATATTCAAGTTAAATACAGGTTGAGCATAAAGTCTTTCCCTGATTTTAGATACATAGACACTATGTTGATACTAATGATCGCAGTGCCAAGTACAGGGAAACAATTTCATCGATTGGTTTAAGTAATACCACAACATTTATATTTCAGCAGGGCTGGCTCAAGTATTTATGGGGCACTTAGCAGAATTTGATTCGTGGGTCTCCCACTGCACTTTGGGGGCCCTCTAATGGCTTTGTAGCTTTGGAGTTTGCTTACACCTTGGGCTGGCTCTGTCTTTCTATTAAAGTTTTCATGATATGACTGCATACAATCAGGGGAGCGTAGTAGACTTTATGCTCTCCCTGCATATGCTCCTCCTGAAATGCTCACCCTATATATGATCCTACTGAAAGTTTTAAGATCATTATCCACTCAAAATTGATTTTTAAAAAAACTTCATTTATGACCTTTAAAAGCTTATTAATGCTGCCAAAGATTGGAAGAAAAATGAGAATTTAAATATATTGTCAGGTGTAGAATGATACAAGCATCTTCAGGATGAAATTTTCTAATGCATTAAAAAATATGCTGCATCAAAAGTTTTTAACCATTTGAATTCTATGAAAAGCAGTTTTAGTATATTTTCTGTAGCATTCATATTTCTTAGGCGCATGCAGCAAACTTTTGAGCAACAAATTTTTTTCTGCTTTTGGCTTGTAGTGTTTATGCAATTTCAATATATATATATATATATATATATATATATATATATATATATATATATATATATATATATATATACATATATACACATATATTTTGTGGTCATAACCACAATTGGCCTTGCGGTCATCTTAGAAGCCTATCATATTTCTCGCTTGAATCGCTTGAAGCCTAGAAAAACCAAGTTTATATAGAAATATTTACATAAAAAGTGTCTCAAAAAGATGGCTAATTAAGAGGTGATGACTCAAATATTTCTCTTCAATTATTATTCCTATCAAACAAATAGTACATGTTATAGTATGAGATCCCTAGTTTCACAGTCAGTATAATGATGCACCATTTCTGTGCCTTTGTATCAAACTATGCTGTATATACTCTGTAAATACTGAAGTAGAATATACTATATATTTACTAATCTTAGCTTAGTTTGACACAGCAGCATAATAATGGGGCATCCGGGGAGGATTAAACTCATCACTGCAGTACTGGTCAGTATCTGCTTGTTAACTATTTCTGATTGTGAAAGTAGGGATTTCATGAAATTTCTGAAAATTTTCAGGTATTTCACTAGATTCACTATCTCTTTGTATCAAAGATATCAAAGCTATACCTAAAAAATGAACCAATAGAGGCTATTTGTGCTCCTTCCAAAGAGAAATGATCATCATTCTTATTTTATTTTGTCATTATCTGGCATGCTTATAAAATATCCATTTTATCAACTTGAGATGAATAAATGTCTAACTCTGAGGGTGAAAATGATTTTTGACTCTTTCAATAGTAACCTATTGAGCTGCTTGATACCTGAATTAAAATGTTCCGGTAAACTTCTAAAAGAGGTCTATGGGATTTATATATCCTAGCAGTCTCAGAAAGCATGGGATACTTGAGTCCCTGAAGACTTTGAAGGGTTAAATGACTCCTCAGATTTACATGCACAAAAAGGAGAAATTTGAGAATTAGGTGAAACATTTTCTGTAGTAGCATTTTATTACTAGCTTTAGTCAATCTTATCATATGTTGCTTTTTATTACAACACTTTAGATCGGTGGTTCTCAAACTTTTTAGAATATTGATCCCTTCATGGAATCCTTAACCCGTCATTGACCCCTAAGCATGTTTTCAAAAATGAATAAATGGTAATAATTAAGTAGACATTCATTTCCAGACATGGTTTCGGTTCACTGAATTTTTTCCAATCCCCCCCCTCCTAAACAAAACAAGGAAAAAAAAAAAAAATTACTTTAATTTTGCAGCAGAAAAGAATGAAGATTTTATGTCTGAAAATATATGCATGAAACAAAATGAAAACACCTTTAATAACTATATCATTATCCTTATGTTTCAGTGAACAGAATATAAAATGAATAGACAATAAAAAGTAATCTGACTACTATAGAAGAAATCTCTGCCTTTTTGTGTCAGAGTGTGAGTGTGCCTCAATTACTTGACAGCTAACCATTGTATAAAGTTGACATTCACGGCAGTGCAATGTTGAGTTTGAAGATTTTTGGAGCAGCAATTCTCAAGAAATCTAATAGACATGAATAAAAAATCAGGGATTGTAGATCTTTCCTAATAGCTTCTATGATTTATCTCCCTTGACATCTGTTTTTTAGAATTATCTAAATTTAGGTATAAAATATCCAAATTGGCAACACTGAAGAGGAGTAACTGGAATACTCTGAAATCTGATATCTGAAAGTTTCATATATATATATATATATATATATATATATATATATACTTTATTTTTTATTTTTTCATATATATATATATATATATATATATATATATATATATATATATATAACTATTGGATTTAAAGGATTGTTTATGCAATGAAAAATTATTTGTATATTGCAAAAATGTTGCTTTACTTTGCGGATTCCCTTTAAAGCTCACAGTTTGAATACTGCTGCTCTTGTGGTCAAATACTTTATTGACCAAGATAGTTGTGATAAAAAGTAACAATAATGAGATGGAGTAGAGCGAGTAATAAAATGATATATAGTGAATGTGCTTCATCTGAAAAGCAAATATATTAAGCAAATTATAAAATTATGATGATAATAATAGAAATTTGTGTTCAAAATTCAAACCACACTGTTAGAAAAAAAAACAAATAAATAAAACCATACTGATCTCCATATTCTGGAATGTAAGCAACCATAACTTGTTTTTAATGGAGTTCATCTTTCAGAGACACTCAGCAAATATGCATGTTCATCAGCATGATTGTCTTTAGCAAACAAGCAAAAAAAAAATATCCTTATGCAATGGCTGCATAAAATGTATTACTTCATTTCACCCATTTAAAAATTCTTTTCACTTATTTTAGAATGGCCAGTATTTTATCAATTATTGTCATTTCTATTAAAAATAGAGCGATCAATTACAAGCCATATCATTCCTGTAGGACTCAGAGTCCATTCTTTCAACAATGTGCAATCATTTAAATTGTGTTTTTATCTTTCAGACCTACGGAAAAACCAGAAACCGGTGACCCCAAAATTGGCAGGATAAAAGCTAAGCTACGTTCTAATATATTCAAACGGTATTTATCAAGTTCTTTTTTTAAATTTTATGCTCCATCTTGATTCATTCATAACTTCTCTTTGACACATTGATTGAAACAGCAATGCTAAAGCTGTTTTAAATCACCTGCTTATTATTTTCACTTAGACAAGTTTATTGACTCTCACGTGAGGATTGCCAACTGATAGTTATACACGGTGTTTCAAAAAGGATGCAACCATCTTCACAACTCATACTTACACTATTTTGAATCTAAAAATTATTTTCTAAAAGGCACAAATTACAAGATTACAAAAAAAAAATTATAACATGTACATTCTAACTTTATTTTAGACATTGGAAGTGTTTTTCTTCGACCTGGATGCTGACTCGCACCTGTTTTACTCAATAAACATTTCATTACAGTGAAAAAAAAAAGACTTAGTTAACACAACACAAAGGGATGGACATTTGAATGAGGCTAACACTTGATGTAATCATTTCAACTGCAAAATACTGTTGTCTCTGAGTACAGTGTTGCCCTCTGACTAATATTGTGGCCTAAAATTTCTCTTATTGTTAGGTTTACTTGTGTCCTTTATGAAACATCCTGTAGATTTAAGATTTGTTTTATGTATCACTAACTCAATTTTGTCTTTTATAAAATGGTGGCTTGTTCTCATACACTGGCAGTGGTGTAGCAAGGATTCTCAGTGCCTGGGCGTAAAGACAGCACTCAGGGGTCAGTTGGGGAGGGTACAATTATTAATTAGCAGGCATTATAGTCTATAGGAAATTTTCTGCCTTTTCCCACCTGCACTTTGGGGTGACTGCTCCCTCTCATCTACCTATCTTGCTATACCTCTGCCCACTGGATGTGTGGTTGAGGAATGACATTGAATCACAAGCATAATTTGTGTTATTGATTTTCCAACAGATACAAGCTGCTTTGGTTTGATTCCAGTTTGAAATTAGCCCAAATTTTTTCCTAAAAATATAAGAAATTTTCATATTTTCAATGCTGGTATTGCTAACAGTGCAATTTTGATTAATCAGTGCAAAGCTAAGCTATAAGGGTTGCATTAAGTACCATAGTTTTAAGATAATTGGTGGATTGATTTTGCACCAATTTTGTTAACCCGTCTCCTCTAGTAACACATCTCTGACATGGGGTAGTCTGTGTTTTTGTTATAGAAGTTAATTCATTAAAATGGATGTTGAACTTCAACCTTCTGTCACTTGAATCCCCCCAAAGTTGCAATCTATATTATTCTCATATTCTTTCAAGTTATTTTTGCTGATTTTTAAGGTTTTCTCATGGTTCTAGCAAATAAATTTTTAAAAATGCCCAAACTTTTAAAATTCTCATTTGAATGTCAAATAAATAGACGAATGAAGTCAAAGCATCTTTATGGAGCAGAACCTAATCACTTGTTTTGGCATTTGTTTTTTTTTTGCTGCTTAGATTCATTTCTTGAGAAATTGAGTTGAAATTTTATGGAATAAATCCTGAAATAATCAGTTAGTGTTAGTAGGGGAATTAAGTGGCACTCATCAAGCCATTAGATGCTTCAAGTTGCAGTCAGCTTAGTTGAGAAATTGGAAATGTATCAGGTACTACCTATGTCATATTAAATATTTTCTACAGCTCTCGAAATCACTCAACTATGGGAATAAAGTTTTTTTTATTTGTTTGTGGAATCCATTTCTCAGCTCAATTTCCTTAAAATTTTGATCAGCATTGTGTTTACATGTATATACATAGATATATATTTATTCATGTATACACACACACACACACACATATATATATATATATATATATATATATATATATATATATATATATATATATATACATATATATATATTTATACACACACACACACACACACACATATATATATATATATATAAATATATATATATTGTAGAAAGTAGATTCGCTACACAAACACGTTTATGTTTCTGCCCTCTTTGGGTCTCTTTTGATAGGAATCTAAAACACACATAATCATTCACCTGAAGAGGGACAAAGATAGCAGAAACATAAACATGTTTGTGCAGCAAATCTACTTTCTACTATATTCCAGCTCTACTCTAAACCATCTTAACTCTTAGAGTTTAAAGTTGAATGTATCGAGCACTCTACAAAATAAATCCATCACATATCAGACATTGCTTTATATTATATTATGCTATATCATCCTATATTGCAAACCTGATTTGCGCTATATGTACTATGTATATATATATATATATATATATATATATATATATATATATATATAGATTATTAACTTCATGAAATGGTTATCACACTATTGGCCGGTTGTAGTGTGATAACCATATAATAAGATTATCAATTATTACAAAGTCTATTTTATTGAATCATTGTTATGATTCTTTTGTAAAACACAGAGCTGTATGTTTTCTACAAACACATGAGAACAAAACAAACTACATATATATCTATATATATATACATAGGCAAAGCAATAAGTCCGACAAATATTTTTTTTTAACATGATATTCTTCCTTGTCAATGCACCCAATTCTGTGGCAAATAATAATATAGAACATTTTACCATGAAAATTTCAGATCAAAATTCAGCTAATAACTATGTTTTACGTTGCAAACTTATAGATACGAGCACACACACACACCCTCACATACACACACACATCTATATATAAGTGTAGGTGAGTGAGTGTGCCCCTAAGTAAACCTTTTTTCTACAATTATCCAACCTTTGTAGTAGCAATAAAATAGCTGTTACTCTCTTAGTCAACCTTGGTAGGACTCAATAAGGTACATGTATGCATCTGCTGACTTGCCAGCATCAGAATTTTCTACAACCTCATATAATCAAATCTTCTATTTTCAAAGCTCTGCCTACATTAATTCATCATGAGATCAACAAAATGATTTGCTGGTTCCTGTACCACTTTTTTGTTCCTGGGTGATAAATATTATTAGAAACTTTCAAGCAAAGCTGTCACCAAAATTGTCTGCATAGGTTTCTTCATTTTTCAAATGAGACTGGCTGGCTGAATGGTTATCTATGTATAGAGACTACATCAATGGGGCTAAACGGCTGAAAATTTATACAATTACTCCTTATGTCAAGAAAGAAACATTTTTTTTATCTTATGAAAATCCCCCTCCAAAATATGTGGGAACCAATGTAACAATGTTAGTTTATACTAAATTGGTGCCTTAGTTTGTGTTCGGCAGTATTCATCCTTGTTTTATGAAAATTCAGATTTTTTTCTGTGAAAAGTAACTTATTCATTGATCTACCTTTTTCTAATTTTTTGATTGATCACCCTCAACTCAGCATGCTGCCAAAGGATATTGGTCACATGATGGTTTTTATTGAGTGACTAGCAAGACCTATTTTTCAAATTTCAGTTATGTCTAAAATGTATAGAAAATCTCAATTATTCCTTTCAAACTTTGCTTTTTGACTAGAACAGTGATAATTTGAAATCTTCTTATTTCCAATTGGACAATGGGAAAATTTGCACATTTCTATTCACATAAAGTAAGAAAAATATATATATATATTACTCTCATGGTTTTACGAGTAATGTTCAAAGAAAATGATAAGCATTTTTATACTTTTTACACACAAGCAATTAGAAAATAATACTCACAATCTAGGAACAAAAATCACATTAGATGGTGTCATGAATATAAAAGCAGTTAATTGCTTATAAATTTTTGACCATTTTATCTTTCATCTTATTCCAAACAAATCTGCATAGATTGAAAATAGAAAAGTAGTCTCCAATGAGATTTGAATTCATGAATTCGCATCCTGTACCCTTGGGATCCTGTCTGACATGGATAGCTCCTTATCAATTAGGTAATAAAAGCAGATAAGCAGATATGATTTGAATTTATTCATATAGCTATATTTTTTCTTGTCTGATTTATTGCATGCTGTATTATCTATACCAAGTTTTAGAAAACTTGATGAACCTAAGCTCTCTGAATTTCTTTGATAAAGCGTTGACATTATTCATTTTGGAAGTTTTCCTTCCATCTGATTTTTATTGCTCTCTATCGCGACAATTTTTTACATTTTATAACCATTAACTAAGCATTGTGGATTGGAAATAAAGAAGTAACCTCTGAGAAGATTGGAACTTACATCCCATATCCTTGGGTACCTATCTTTGGACAATACCTGACCAATTTTGACCATAAAGATCAACCAACTCAGGCATCAACCATGTTAGTTGGGCTCCTAAGGGTATGAGATTATTATGCATAGATGAAAACCAACCATGGGAACAAGCTGACTTCAGAAAAAGCTTCTCAACCATTGACCATCTCCATTCAGTAAATCAACTAAAAGAGAAAGCAGTAGAATATAGAATACCACTTGCTGTAGCATTTGTTGATTTTAAAAAGGCTTTTGATTCTGTGTAAATCCCTAAAGTCATTAAATCAATGATACAACTAGGTGTAAACCCCGTATATGGCAGAGTACTGCAACATATTTACCGACATAGCAGTTCCTTCATCAGGCTACATAAAGACTCTGAGCCCTTACAACAAGAAAAAGGAGTGAGACAAGGTGATACCAACTCACCTAAACTCTTCACAGCCTATCTTTAGTTGATCTTCTGAAACCTAGAATGGGAACACAAAAGAATCAGAATAGACAGTGGATACGTAAGTAAACTCAGGTTTGCTGACAACATTGTCCTCTTTGCTAAAAACCTTCAAGATCTCCAAATAATGTTACACATCTGAATGAAGCAAGCAAGAAAGTTTGCTGGCACATGAACTTCTGCAAAACAAATGACATATACAACAAACATGTTGGGAACAGAGACACAACGATCGAAATTGAAAACACAGAGCTGGGGAAAGAAGACAATTACATCTACCTAGAACAGAGAGTCTCCATGAATTCCTCAAAAGAAGAAGAGATGAAGCGAAGAAACTCACTAGGTTGGCAAGCTTTAAGTAGAGTAAGAAAATCCCTCCCGTCCTAAAAAGAAGGGTATACAATCAATGCATCCCACTGATAGTCACCTATGGAGCTGAAACATGGAACCTAACCAAAAGATTGATCCTAGGTAGATAAATTCTCTAAGTACTGGTTCCGGGATGTCCATGATAGAAGGGTCTTGTAATTCTTGGGGAAGGTTTATGTCCAATGACGGATGCGAAAAGGCTGATGATGATATTGTTCCTAATTATTACCTTTTTATTTCTACACTCTTACCTTCTTATACCAAACTTTCAATTAAAATAGTCAAAGCCATAATATGATTTCTACAAATTAAATATATTTACATAACATAATGCCTCCACCTGTAGAATGTGCATATATATAAGAGTTCTTAGACTATTTGTTATTGATAATCTGTGAAGCAAATGATTGGTTTTCGGACTTTTGGGTGTCACTTGCAATATGCCATTTCAATTTAGAAACATCTTGAATTAACTACTTGTAAACCCTATTGCGTTGTCTGTCATGAGCACCTCAGGTAATCTATGAGTTGCAAATATTCTGTGTTATTATTGAGTTTTTCAATAATGGTCTGACTCCCTATTAAATCACTATCTGAACGTCTATATATTTGCTAAAATGTTTATATATGATCACAACCTATTTGTTTTTTCTTGTCCTTTCATGGTCTCTGTACAACCCTTGCGATATTTTGTATTTTTTACTCAAGGGTAAGGGGGTACTTTAGCTGGATATTTGCTACTTATTTGGCAATTTTCAAAAGACCCCATGTATCGTTCAATGTCTTCTGCAATTCCATATCAGTGGACATAGCTCCTTGCCTACATTATTATGTAGACCATTTCACCGTGCACCATATGTAACTCCTGTAGGATTTGATTCCTTGGGGCTGTGAAATCACTCCTTTAGGAACCAATAACAAAAATCTACTTTTGACTGTCTACTCAAAGTTTTTCTCCTTGTAGCTCAGTAGTTCACCATTGAATTCACCCTTGGGACACTGTTTAAAAATATTCCACACTACTTGTCACAATATTGGGTCTACCTTATCACTTTTAGTTACTCCTGTAGCTGTCGTGGGAACTCCTGAATTCATATTGTGTTTTTTGCTCATGAAGTCTCTTTAATGTTTGCTTGGGTTGGTAATCTTTACAGCCCATCGACATTCAGTTAACTTGCTTTATACTCAAGTTTATAAATGTATGCTGATAGAATCAAACTCCATCTCTGGATGTGAGCTGCTGCATGACTTGTGGACTGTGGTGATGACAAACTTTTGACCTCTAAAATATTTATATTGGTTTTTCCAACCCATCTGGTATAACGTGCTTTGATTAGGAGGCTTACATCAGAATGGATTAACAATCTAGCATCCATCAGCATTTCTTTAGCAATTTGAAAAGCCTTCCCTTGTTCCACTCCCTAAACCAATGTCACTCCCTTGTGTGATAATTTGCTACATGGCTCCAGAGTTGTCCACATCCAATTGTCTTTGTCATATTCCAGCTGCACTGTGAATTTCAAACTTGAGTCCCTGGGGCTTATAAAATCCTTTATACAAGTTTATCATGAGCATTTCCTGTGAAGTCTTATCAAATCTCAGTTGTTGATAGGCATTGGTCGAGTTTGGTGAATTTCTCACCTGCTTTCAGTATGGATAAAAGATCCTGAGTGCAGGCTATAGGGTACAGATTGCATCTTGTGCAAGGATTTATTGTTATTTTATAATCCCTACATATTCTGATTGTTCCATTCTCTTTCAACACCGGAACACTTGATGTTACTCAATCTAAATACTGAACTGGAACATAACTGCTCAACTTCACCATCTGGTCTAATGCCTCCTCAATGTTTTTTGTACTTCAATGTGCACTTCAAATCAATGTGACTTTACAATCTTCATTTCTGTGCATCATCTGTTTGCAATAAATCAGGAATGCTCATGCCAAACTTGCTCATCTAATTTCTACCTTGTGTAGATGAACGACCTGACATCACCAACAGTGGCATCTCCATTTTTTCGTTTCTGAACATATCATCCACTTCTGCTACCTACATTGCTTTGACTTTCTCGCCTAAATAAATCATTATAACAAGGCCTACTGCCTGCAAGTCAACAGCATTCAATAATTTTTTGAATACAACTCCACGTACGAATGATAAGCTAGCTCCCAAATCAATTTCAATGTTCATATCTCTGTTGTTCATGTTTACTTGATCAACAAATGGATCCACTAGTGGATATATTGCATGCATATAAATCATGTACATTGTCCTTTACTGAGTCTTTGTTATCCTTTTCTACCTCTGCATCATTCTTTCTTGACCCACATCTGAAACAAAGCTTCCCTGTGTCACCAGATCTCTTACAATCATTGGGAAAGTGGTCTCTTGATCTACATTGAAATAATTCTTTTCATCTCCTCGCTCTCCACGGCTCAAAGGCAACTTATTCAAAGAATCTTGCTTCATGCTCAATACCTCTTTCTGCTCACTCTCCATTGCTACGGCAATCTCCAGCATGTTCTCAAAAGTCAATCCCCTCACTTTCGCTAATAATTTCTTTTGAATGTTGACATCCCTAATACCACACAATTTAATTTAAGATCATTTCTTTCATTTTGTCAACAGAGTTACATTGTTTTTGCTAGTTTCCTTGAGATGGCAATGACTCTGTCATTCTTGCCTCTGTTCCTTCTCTTGAGTCTATTCCATCGCTTCATTCAGCTTACGATATGAATGTTCCTCCAGAGCATTTTTCAATTCCTCAAAAGCTGTATCGTCAAGCTTCATAGAATTCATTGAATTTTTCAATGAATTGTAAGTTTCGGAGCTTAAGTTGATTGATGCTGCGATGATCTGAAAGTACAATCAATTGGGTACTAGGCTGCCATCATTATTATCATCATTATTATTATTGATATTATTATTTTTTTCTTCTTTAATCTCCAATTTTTCCAGGGCTGCCAATACTGAGGAGTACGTAATTTTTCCTTTTTTATCTCTACACCATCTTTAATCTTGTTTCTTCGCTTGCTCTCTCACTACTGATGCTTATTTTCTTTTCTTTCCATCATTGTTATGCGAACACGCAAACTTTCCATTCAAATCATCATCGCTGTAATATATTTTCTATGAATGAATCAAATAACTATAAAATGTATGTTTAAATCCCATCAAAGATTACTTCTCTATTTTCCATCTAAGTTGCTTTTAATGGTACTAAAATATAAAATTACCTGAGCATCATGATAAAAACAATAATTTGATGAAAGAGAAACTATTCTAATTCAGCTGATAATTCTACAATTGGCTGATATTCTTTAATATATAATTGGTAGTTTGACAGTCACATGTACTTTTAACTCAATAGATAGATAAAAAACATCTGGCAATAGAATAGAATTCAGGGCTATGTAGTTCAGTACTAGTCCATGGTGCAGCTATTGAGGACCACTTTTCTATTAACTTTTTCCTCTGATTAATCCTTTACAGACATCTTTGTAAACTTCTGTCTCTTTTATCTTTATCTACATAGCATATAACTTGAAACTTGATATGTTCGCTACTTGCTTAGTTTTAAAATAGAAAGAAAAACCCACTCAGGCAAGATTTTGGAAAAAAAATCAATGTAAAAATAAAAATTGTGATTCTTCTAAAACATACTTGCTTTCATACATTAATATGATAAATTACCTAGCAGAAAGCTTGTTAATGTTTTATTGGTCTGGTTTCAGTAAATGAACAGGCATCTAGACATTAGGCAAGTCTTTTACACCCCATATTGTTAGTACAAATGTAAAATCATTAGCAATTTGATAAACAAAAATATTTTGCTTATAGCATTATTCTATGGATCGTATCTTAAAATTAATATGCCATATATCAGGGCTTAAAATATGAAATTTTTCCAAGAATACAATTTTCAAAATCTCATCCTTCCATCCATACACACAGTCACCGCTAACACCACACACGCACGCACACACACACACACACACACACACACACACACACACACACACACACACACACACACACACACACATTCACATACACACAATTTCTGGAAACAGGAAAGAAAATACTCAAGTTCTTCATGTAAAGGTGAAGTATGAAACTTTAAAAACAGTGCTATTTCAACAGGAGTTGATATAAGAAAATATCTCCTCCAGTACAGTAACCAAAATTCAAAAAGTAAAGTAAAAATGAAACTTTCTTGTTTTCATTGTTTTTATTTTCTTCATCTTTTTTAAAAACAACATGAAACTATTTTTGTTGTTTATACTTTTGAGGAGTTGAATTCTATGTTGCATTCATTCTAGAAAACATAAAAGTAATCTTTCAATGTTGATGGTGACGGAGAGCATCTATCTATTGTTTTCAATCTGTTATTCATACTGGTGAGTCTTTCTACTCAGAAGAGTGAGGCCACTAGAAGTCTTGCAAGGGAAATTTTAATGACAACAAATTCAGAACTTTTGGTGTTAGTGCACAACTTCTTAAGCATCTGATGAATCTTTCAAATCATGATCTATGGCAAACTCTTTGTATTGTAAACAAAATGTTCTCTAATCTAAACACAGACGAATAAACTCAAAACGTAATTTTAAGTCTTTGTTGCTGAAACCGTTGTCAATTTATTAAGGGACTTTAGTTCAGAAAAATTCTCACTTGAAAATCTTTCATTTAAAAGTTTATTATAGAGTGAATGGTTTCACTTCTAAGAGCATTAAATGATTTGGGTTTTGGAACTTCATTATACTTTGTTCTGCAGCAACATTCCTTAATTATAAACTCATGACTGAAAAAATGAAGAGTTTCTATCCTGAACAAGACTTCAAAGAAAAAGTTCTTCTCAGCTACCAGCAAGATACTCATTGGGAATTTCTTCAAACCATTTTATAGCAGAATCTTTTAAAGATATGACAAAAATAGTAACTGAACTGAACTGTTTTCAAAACATTTCTGGAATTTTTCATGAATAAATAAAACGTCAACTAAAAGGCATGTAAGGTGTAAGGGATCCTTATTCAGACATTTGTTCAAAAATCCCTTTACTTCTTCCTGATCTGGATTTTAGATAACAGACAAATTGTAGTTCTAACTCTTCTGCAGCATCAGTTAATTTTTTAGATTGTAAACCAGAGTTATGAAAAAATGTGCACTAAGTAGCAACCTCTTGAATTATGCTTTCAACTTCATTAACTGAAGATGCAACAGATGCCTTGGCAAGGTTTATCCTGTGCGCTGCACACCAAATTTTCAACCAAGGTTTGTTTCAAACTGATCTCTTCCTCTTTGAGAAAGTGTCCAACATCCATTTTTATCACTTGAATTCATATTTTCTCCTTATATTACAATTGACATTGTACCATTAAAATCATCATACCAGCTACAGGTATACTGGACAGCTTTCTTAATTTCTGCAAACCACTCCTGTGTACCTTGACTACTTTGTTCTCCAAATCCAAGATGGTAATGTTGATCATTACTATAAAGTTTAATAACTTTTGCTGTGATGTGGTTATTATGCAACTCTTTTTATGTCATTGAATCTGGTTACCATATAGCTGGCAATTTTTCTGAAAAGTTTTTCATTTTGTTTGAAAAGTGACTTGTATATTGTGCCCTTTTCTTTCAAATGCTCATTGTATTTTAAAGTGTCTAATCAAGTTATTTTTTTACATTGTCTATGCAAATAAGATTTAAGATGATCCTCTATATATTTTTGTCATGCTTCACATGCTCCCAATGTACAGAAATATGGCATCTAATAACAATCTTCAAAAACTTGAACAGCATTACTGTTTTTTTAATATATGTTGCATCTTATTTTCTTATTCCTTCCAACTTTTACAAGACTTGATGGAATACTAATTTTTGATTTTGAGTTTTTGCTACCTTCACTTTGAACTGTTTTCAATTCCCTGGGTGATTCTCTCTTTTCTTCTTTTTTCTGCTATTACTTTCATCTTAGTGATCTAATTTAGAAACTATTGCTTGATCTGTAAATAATCTATGAGAGGATTTTATTGTTTGGCCATTTTTTCAAGACCAACTTTATGATAAAGACGTGATTATGTCACTTTAATTGAAACTTTTTTGCTTTGATTTTTTTCCTTTATTTTATTTGAGAGAAACAGTCATGGCAAGTAACTATAAATTGTATTTTGTGAATGTTATTGAAAGGAGAAATATATTAGAGATTGTTATTTAGGCTGCTGAACAATATGCATTCACTTGGTTTACAAATTGAAAACAAACTTTGCATTTCAATTTTGGTCATAAAATTTCACATTTTTTACTTTTGTCTTTTTTTTTCTCTTTTCCTCTATTTTTTATTTGACCAAACTTTTCATTTTCAAGACCACACTTTCAATTTCCAGGACCACAGTGTGTGGTAAAGCCATCCTTATTTTAGGCCCTGTTCGTGTAATGTTTGACTTTTTGAGATCAATTTTTTAATCTAATATTAAGGTCTTGAACACCGCAAAACAGTAAATATTTGGGGCCTAGGCTAGCGGAAGTCAACAATTAATCTTGTTTTATATTAACTAAAGATAATGTTATTGCAAATGTTGTTTTACTTACTGTCTACCATTATATGATAAGTTATTTTATTATTTTGTCATCTTATTTTCCTATATATTTTCTTATTATTGGTATACAATTATTAAATGTTAATTAACACTAGCCATGATCATGGCAATTAGGATTGCCCACCGGTATGGGAAAGGTGAAAACATTGAATGCATCAAGAAAGCTAGGCTAGGCTAGGCATGATTGCTAAGGAAAACCATATTTGGATTTCAAAAATTCAAATTACAAGTGCTGAAGCTATTACTGGTATCTTCATAATCCAGACTCAAAGATCATACAGACTGTATGATAATCCCATGATTTGTTGGGCAAAAAAGGGTCAAACATTACACAGAGTTGAAAATTACACAAATATGGTAATTAAAGATATCATAAGAGACAAATTCTGAATTTGCTTAGAGCACAGTTCTTACATCCTTTCTGTGAATTTGTCTTTCAAATGCCTGGCAGGTAAGTTTTGTGTTCTAGAGGAATATTTAAAAGGTGATTGTTTTTCACTATGATTCATATTATGATTATTTCTTTTGAAATCTTTTGACCATATCAAGTTTTCTCTATTATATGAAATAGATATCCTTGTAAACTAATTTACACAATAGAAAAAGCTGTCACCTGTGCATTGTATTATACTAAAAACAAAGAAGAAAAATAGTATCCCCCAAGTCAGGAGTCGGCAAACATTTTTAGAGATGGGCCAGATTGGAAAAATTTGTATGTCTTACGGTCAAGGTGAATGAATAATGAACCAACTATCACATAAGGCTATGGCAACAATTTTTTCAATTACTTTTATGCTTTTTTATGATAAGAGTATATATGTATATAAACTTCCATTTACTATCAGTCAATGGGTACATCTTAATAGAACAGCTGGAATGTGTAGTGATAGAATATTTTAAACTGTAAAACTTTGATTCATTCTAGACAACTGCAATTACAAGATACTTGCTTTATATTTCAATACTGAATTTTATTGTTGGCTTACAAAGATAGATAAGGAAAATAATTTTCAAATGCCATGTGACATATTCACTGAAGTCAGCAGGCTCAATGAAATGAGGCTACAGGCCACGTTTGAACTGTTAGCCATTGTTTGCCGGCCCCAACTCCTGGTGGTTTTAAATTTCATTTGCTACTGTTAGAATACATGAGTTTTGTGAGATAATATTATCATCTCAATTATTGGTCATCAAAGATTTTTATTCAGGTATATTCACAATATGAGTGAGGTAAAAAAATCACTCCCTCAAAATCTGTTGAAATGTACATCATATTTATATGAAATTAAACAATTTACTCTCTTTTATGAACAGACCCAAATGAAAGCCTTGCTCATCCTTTGCCCTTGTTTACTTCCTTCATAGGCCTTCCTCTGAGGAACCCTTGCAAGCAGACACTGGAGATAGCACTGAAATTTTACCTAGAGCCAATAAACCCTACCACAGCACACAACATAATTATAAACCGGTTATTGAGCATGAAGACCCTCCCTGTTATCTGAACAATATAAAGAAATTTCCCATTGTGGGAAATAATGAGAATAGTGATGGGCAGCAAGACAAGACTCTACAGCAAGAACAAAATATCTTAGATGGGAACAAATCTCCCTTTCTTATTTCTAATCCTTATCCTTCAGTAGATATGTGTGGGCTTAAATCTAGAACTGATGCAAATATAGCCAGTGAGAACAATTTTAAGTTGAACACAGAAAAAGATCAGACAAAGATGGGCCCCATTTTAGGTGGGCTCTGTATCACATCTGATCGTTCCAAAAAGTCTGGCTATCTGCAAACAGTGCAGGAGAAAGTGCTGAATGATCAAACAAATATTTCATTATCAGTGGAGCCAATTCCAACTTCCCAAAACCAACTTTCCCCCAAAAATGAAGAAATCCAATGGAGGGTGGATGAATCTCACAATTTTGATAACACAGTAAAGCGGTCATCAGAATCTATCAACAAACTCCCAATCCCAGAGGAAATTCATTGGATCAATACCATGGATGATTCAATACGAAACATCTTGGATAACCATCGCAGGCGTAGCCATGATTTTCGCCGGGCTAGCCTGAAAGTGGAAGAAGTAAACCGTCGTGCAAGCGATGGCGGCCAGATCTATGATAACTGCAGGGCTTGTGACAGCTATGGATATTTGAAGCCCCAAAACAGGGAATACCTTCCGTCATGTCCGAATGGTAGTAACAAGTATGACAGGTCATCTGAAGTGGACAGCTATCCCAAACCTAGCATTGTTTTGGATTATCATTTTAATGAAAGCTCAGACAATGACAGTATTAGTGTGCATATGTGTCCAGAATTGGAAGACTATGATGACGCTTTCCAGTCAACAACCAGTATGGGAGGATATTATTGTCAGCCGGGCTTAAATGATGAAGGAGATGAGGCCAGCACAGATGAAAATGAGTGGCCAAGTCCAAAGCAGGAAGAATCCGACGAGAATAGCAATAACGAATGTCCACTATCGGAGGAGATGACCCATCTGCAGCAGAGATTGTATGCGCATAAGTCTGGTAGTAAGGAGTGCTATAACATGAAATATCTAGAACGGTCAAGTTCTGGTCAGGGGAGACTTGGCGCCAGAAGGGTTTGCAATGTTGAATCTATCCCTGGCAAAGAGTTTGGTAGTGTGCATGTACCTGCAACCCAGGAGCTTGACTCTTGTCTAGGTATGGACCATTTATCAAGTGTGAGCTTTGATGGTGGAGGCGTTGTAGTAGTCAGTGAAGAGAGCTTAAGCTCCCAGTGTGGGGAGGGCATCTCCATCAGAGACGGCAACTTGTGCCAGAGTAGCCAAAGTTTGCATGATGAGCGGAAGCCCAGTTTGGATATCAGTGTTGACAGTTTCTGTAGCTTAAATGCAGATTATAGCACTAATTTTACTATCGACCGTACGCGAAGTCCAAGTACCAACAGTAGTTATAGGTCAAACGTGGCCAATTATGAAACGTCTGATATGGAAGACAACCAGAGGTCCAGCAGTGAGGACACCAACCAAAATACTTTAGAAATCTACCGTCAAAACACGGACAATATATACTGCCTCAGATTTGCTGATAGATATTGTCCGGGTATCGATGGTGTCTATAGCCTGCCCAGTGCAGGAAGCAGTAGCTCTGGGTCGCTGACCCCGGTGGATAGCATAAGCCCCATTACAGAGCGAAATCATAGTCCATCCCATGGCACTCATTCCTTGCCACAGTCTTCTTCTTCCTCCTCCTCCTTCACTTTCACATACAGTAACACTAGACCTCCCACCGAGGATCACCGTAGACCAAATTTGGATTTCAGTTGCACTGCCTCTTCAAGTCACGTTAGACATGCACCTCTCACTGATGCTAACTCTAGGGAATGCACTGAAGATGATAGCAATAGCCAGAGCTCAGGTAACAGTAGGCCCAGCTCTTTGGATATAAATGCCGCTCAGGAAGGGCAGCCATGCCCAAATGAAGAAGTCTCTCGATCGTTGCTTGCCAATACCATCGCCAGAGCTCTCATTGTTAAGTGGGTTTTTATCCTACCACCTGTTTTTTTTTCTTGTGTGCCTGTCTGTCGGTCAGTCCTGTATTGGTAGACAGCCATGCGCCAGTATCTTCTCTGTCAGAACTCTTTTAAAAAATTTCTGTCATTGTTATCAGTTTGGAAACATGTATGTATATATATACATGCATATATATATATATATATATATATATATATATATATATATATATATATATATATATATATATATATATATATATATATATATATGTATATATATATATATGTATATATATATATATGTATGTATATATACGTATATATATATATATATATATATATATATATATGTATGTATATATATATATATATATATATATATATATATATATATATATATATATATATATATATATATATATATATATGTTCTTTTCAGCTGTCAGGCTAATAGCCAGAGAAAATGCAAAATCAGAGAATCTTAATTGATTTCTTTATTAGTTTTTTTTTTGTCTTTATCTAGATATAACAGCCTTGTGGTCCAGATTTCTTAGATTGCCATTATAATGTTTGACTAGCTTTTCTTTTCATCTTTATAGTCAAGACATAATGGTTTTCAGATGTCTGAATTTTTTAAATGGAGCATTGTAATCATTATTAATTTTTGATAAGTTTTCTTTTTCATCTTTATTGTTTAGACGTAAAACCTAGAATCTAAAATAAGTTTAAAAGAAGAGGAAACAATAGAGAACGCATAAACTGTGCAGCAAAAACAACAGAAAAAAATAGTAAAAATAATGTTAATTCGTTTTACCTCTGAATTACTTTCAATTTGATGTACTGTATGTTATTTTGTGTTAATCTCAGT
Source organism: Thysanoteuthis rhombus (assembly GCA_963457665.1). Lineage (NCBI taxonomy): Eukaryota > Metazoa > Mollusca > Cephalopoda > Oegopsida > Thysanoteuthidae > Thysanoteuthis > Thysanoteuthis major. The sequence goes on along the minus strand of OY735220.1, from coordinate 43,268,472 downwards.
ATATTCATCAGCTAAGAAACTGAAGAAATATCTGCATGTATGTATGTATGCATGCACCGCAGTTACTTGACAACTGGCTATTGTACAAAGTTGACATTTGCCAGATATATTAGTTAACAAACAAAGCAGGGGGTGTTGAATTTGAATATTTTTTGGAGAAGTGGTTTTAGAGAAATCTGATAAAAATAGTATATATGAATTATCTCCCTTTACTTCTGCTCTAAATTTAAACAGAGAGAAGTAATCAAAATACTTTGAAACTGTAGTTTTGTATGAACAGAAGATTATTTTACTTGACAATTAAAGCAGATTGTGCCGCACATCATAAAGTCCAGTCCCTTCCAAACGTGCACCTCTGGGACAGGCACTGTCCTCATTAGAATAACTCACAAACTGATGTTGAAATTTTGACTGTTTCCTGCTTAAAATTAAAGAAGTTACATTTCAACACAATCAACCTCTTTTAAAAAAATCTGTATTATGGAACTAAGATGGTAGTGTTATTGATTCTTCATAGAATGTTTAGAATGAATTAAGCAGAATACTACACCAGTTTTATCTTGGTTACAACCACCATTTTCTCAAATAGTTCCCATCAAGTTGGCTTCTTTTTCGTTTTTAAACTAATTATGGCTTATTGAATGGAATGAAGTATAAGATGTATCACTTTGTGATTTTTTTGGTATCTGACCTACAAAATAGAATGTAATAAGAGAAAGCACATATTTTACTAAGATGACTGCTGTGGCTCCTTGTATGTAAATTAGGTATGACCTTCATAGACATTGTTTCCTACTTTATCAACAAAGTTAAGCAACATTTTACTAGTTTCATAAAAATGAATGACAAGCAAAGAATTCCAGGTAGGTAAAAAAAACAAAACAAACCAAGACAAAAAACAGCAAATTAACTAAATTCAAACCTATCACGTAGCAGAGTGAATTTCTGTATAGTTTTTAACATTTGTAATCAAAATAATTCCATTGTGTACATACTGAGAATTGTAATGCAATGTAGAGGTTTTCTTCAAACTCAGATGCATTCTTGGCTATTAGCCTGACCTCTGGTTTCATCCTTATCATTATTATTCTTTTGATTTAATTAGTTTTTTGATTTGAGTTTTAATTTGATTTTTGATGTTCTGTATGATGTCTGTTGTAGGCAACTTGCTCCTTTGTTTTGTGGTCCCTACCATTTTGCATGCATGCAAGATATTTTTTAAATACCACCTGTATATTAACCTGAGAATGGCCCGTTCACCGATTGTCTTAATGAATGTCTTATTAATATAGTAGTTTTTAAGTGACTAATTATTAATATCTTTCCTTCCATCTGGTTGGTAAATGTTTAACATTCACTTGCAAATGCCTATGTTTTGCCTGAATACATATTTGTGTATGTACATACTTACATGAATGCCTATTAATATGTATTTATATATAAATGATGGATGTTATTTTGAATAACAGCTTGTTAGGATCAAAATTTGACTAAGAAAACAAGACAAATGAAATTTGCAATCAGAGTAATATTAAGCAAATTAATCAAAAGAAATGAAAAATTCTTTTGGTTGGCTTTGGGGTTGACTCACTTGAGTTGTCAGTCATAATGCAAAATTCTGAGTTTAAATGTTTAATTTTTTTTTTTTAATATTCATTCTTCGATGAAGTATTTGGTTTAATCTTATTGTTTAGCAATAAATCAACTTATATGGCTTTGAAACCAATAACAGGTAGTAATTTGTGTTTGCTGTTGGAGATAATAGTCATCAGAGTGGATTATTATTATACCGTATTTTCTGAATACTGCCCAACTTTGGCAAAAATAAAGGGTTGCCCAAAAATAATGTCTTATTTATCCTAAAACAATTCTTTATTGATACAATAAACAAATAACTAATCCAATAAACATAGAAATACGCAATGCGTCACATGTAAAATTCAATGTGACTGGTATCCATTTCAATGCATATATTCAGTCAGCAATCAACTGATCTGCACACATTCTGACAAAGTTCAACCTGGTAGACCTTTATTTATACCAATTGTTATGCACCATCTTATTTCATTTCCATGGTCTTTCTCTAACTTTATAGCCTGACCTAGGTGAAAGTATTTCTCATCTTTTTCTAAGGTTTGACCATCAATTCTTATATCTTTTTTTGAACTGGGGTTCCGTAGAATCTGTGCTTTATTGTTAATACTGGAATAGTGGAGTCAGGTGATCACATCACATTGAACCTCACATATAATACATTGCATATGTCTATATCTATTAAATCTGTACTTTGTTCATTGATCAATAAGATTATTAGGGGATGAATCAGGCATTAAATTTGGTACACCATGTATAAATGGACTGTTTGATCTGGGGTTTTCCATAATATGTAATGAATTAAATTTTCACATTGCCAGCCATACAACTAATTGATATTATTATACCTGTCTACACTTCCATGGTATTAATTCTTATACTACTATTTACCTTCCACTTAATTTTCTTGTTGCCTATTATCACAACTTTACTCAGGCCATCATCCTATGTTAATTGTGTGGATCTGAAATGAAGGATAAGCTTTTGGAAAGACGTGAGTTGGAGTCTCACTGAAAGATCATTCTTTATTTCTGATCCACATTGATTACTCATTGCTGTGGGATGACAGCCTAAGATAAGTTGCAATCATATTGTGTATCATATTCAAAGAAAGTATGGTGGTCCCTTTTACATGAATGTACAGAAAATACTTACAATACAAATACCTCGGAATTCATTGCTTTCTTATACAAATTTTGATTTCTAACATGAGCAAAGTCATGATAACATTCTATCTGATATTTACATATGTTGTTACACTATTGTTCTGTTCAACGTAATCCCTTTTTTACAGGAATGTCAATATTTTGTATATTTTTGTTTGTTAGTTTTAATTTTGTTTTGGTACTGTTTAGATTATCTTTTTGCATGTTTTACATTTTTTTTAGGGTGGATAAATATTGAAAGTATTTTGCTTTCTATTACTTTTTCATACTATCTTTTGAATACATATATATATATATATATATATATATATATATATATATATATATATAAGAAAACAATAATAAAATATACTACAAGTGTATTAATGCATTAAATAGATCTTAGTTCAAAAAAGTGCTCAATACCATTTGTAGAGCTGTTATGAAATGAGTAAAGATTTTTTTACTGGTTCATTACAGATTGTACATTTTGAACCAATGAAAAATCTTCACTCATATATATATATATATATATATATATATATATATATATATATATACATATATATATGATGTTTGTGTGTGTGTGTTTGCATGCATGTGCGTATGCAGGTACGTGTGTGTGAATATTTGTTTTTTTAGAGTGAGTGAGAGTGTCATTTTAATTATAGTAAGAAATATGGAGAATTCATTTCTAAGAACACAAATGCTAAGAACATCAAATGCTTAAAATTGAGGAAATGTTTTTTAAATGAAAATTCATCATCAATAGTAATGATAGAAAAGTTGTTCCATCTACATCATACCATTTACAAAATCATTTGACTTGTTGATCTTGTGCTATATATATCATTTTACAATGGAGTCAATATTGCTCTTTTTAAAAAAGTATAAATAAATTTTTGTGCAAGATAATTGAGAATGATATGCGGACATGTCTCTGAAACAATGCTGTGAATTGATTCACATATTGGAGAGAGCCAGGCTCATCAATCTCATCAAAAATTCAACATCAATTTTCTAATTATTACTAATTGTTCATTATCTGTTCTATGGTACTACTGGACAAGACCATGGTTGCCAACCTGTTTTAATTTTTTCTGATCCTAAATTGTGGTGAAAAAATACTATGCAATTTCTTAAACCACTAATAATAGGAGCAATATATGTGAATTTTGCTCATATATCCAGTCTTTTTGGGGTCTACTGGCACCATTTCAGGCAAAAAAATTGTCTATTCTAAAGTAATATAATATATAGATGATGTAAATAAATTATGATTTATTAATTAAATTTATGAATTATTTTATCATACCTCTTTGAAAATTTCATCAGACAAATCCAAAAAATGTCCTTGTAAACTCATACTCTTTCCATGATTTGTAAACTTCTCTAAATTATTCAAAAAACTCTTCATGCATTTTAAATGATAAATTATATTGTACAGAAAACATACTCTATTAACCAGCCTATATGCTGAATATCTATGGCAAACTATCACTCACTGCAATTGACAACTGTCCATTTTAAACTTTGATGGATGTTATACCTTAATTTTTTCAAAGATGAATTTACAAATTTTCTACATTTTTAGGATGTGCAGGTATGAATAATATAGATGTAATTTTCACTGGAAAATTGACACCTGAGAAATTTTCAAACGTGACAAAAATCATCATATTAATTGGTTTTAATTAAAGATTTTGATGCTTATTTATCAAAGGATGAATTCAGAAGAAAATAATTTTCCATCTAAAACATTGGAAAAGGAGAAGTTTTTTTCATTTTTGCTTTTTTTTTCCTTTAAATCTAAATGTGCCTTTTATGCCAGCAAATATGGTATATTATATAAACTAGCTGAAATCCCACCCTAACATTAGGTATGCATTGCTGTAAAAAAATAGATAAAAAAATGAAATAGTAAATAGATGGATGAAAATGTCATCATTTACTGAAACTAATAAAAGTGTATCAATTTGCCCTGGAATTTATTTATATTTTACATCATTACAATAAATTATTCATCATAATAACTAGCCAAATAAACCATTCATCAGGTGGTTACTGAGTACAGAAAACAAACGAGTGCCATTCTTTCTTTACTAGATACATAGTTCGTAAATTCATCTTTAAAAAGAATAATTTATAATGTCTTTATTCTCCATTTTCTTTACTTTTTATTTAATGCTATTTTTAAAAACATGTTTACGCATGAGTATAAATGAGTGTATGTTAGTGCTTGCATGAGTACAGGAAAGACCATGAATGATATTAAATTCTCAGTGGGGCACATTTATTTTATTATATGATGTTTTTTCATTTAACAGCCGCCCCAGTGCCGGAAATGTCAAACCCGAAGATCAAGAGTCAACAGAACCAACCCCCAGCGCGGACCCATTCTCATCACTTATTCAAGCAGCCAAACAAAAACGTAGAGAAAGTGGACCACCGTAAGTAAACAATTGCCAAACTGTAAAAATTTACAGATGTTTATGATTTCTTGCTGCATTCCAAGAAATTTTCATGGGGAATAAATTTGATCAACATTCGGTTTTGAAAAGCAGAGTAATTTGGTAGGAAAATGTATTTTTCCTGCATGACTGTGCTTTGACTGAATCTGACCTTCATTTCTTTGCGAAATTTTTCATTTTTTAAGAGAAATCAAGTTTTATAGTAAAAGCATGTGACCTGGCTTTAAAGTAATTGATTAACAATGTACATATGATGCAAAACTTGACCCTTACTTTGTGTCTATCTTTTTGAACTTATAGAGTGGCATAGTGTGATGTCATAAAATAATTCCTGATTTCAAGCAAAATTTTTGCACTTGTAATTTTGCATTGAGAACATCTTGATTCATTATTATTTTTCTTAATTATTAAAAAACAGAGAGACCTTGCTTGTGTCTTTTTCTGTGTTGTTTCATCTGCTATTTTGCACAGTTCTTTAGTATAGAACGGTCAGTTTATACTGGATAAGAAATTTTATTGGTTTTTCATTTGTTTTTCCTGTTGTAAGTTTTTATCACTAGCACTTGGCAACTCTAATGGACTTTTGACAACAAAGCAACATATGTTGATAAAAGTGCCCAAAACTAGTCCCCTGTCAATTTTCTTGTAATAATCTTCCTGTCATTTATAAGAAGCCAGCTTACCCAAACTCTTCACAGCCTGCCTCGATGATCTTCTGAAACCTAGACTGGGAGGAGAAAGGAATCAAAATAAGCAGTGAATATCTGAACAGTCTAAGACAACATTGCCCTTTTTGCAGAAAACCTATACAACCTCCAACTAATGCTAGATGAACTAAATGAAGAAAGCAAGAAAGTTGGCCTACACATAAAAATTGTGTGCAACAATCACGTCAGAAATAAGATCACAATGATCAAAATCAAAAATGAAAAACAGGAGAAAGTAGACCACTGGATCTACCTAGGACAACTAAGCTCCATGAAACCCACGAAAACAGAAGAAAATCAAGCATTGATGGATGACAAGCCTTTGGCAGAGCAAGCTTAACCATCAAACTTCTTGTTTTTAATCCTAAAAGGAACAGTATACAACCAATTCATTCCCCCAATAGTCACCTATGAAGCTGAAACATGGAACCTATCCAAGAGACTGACCCACAGACTGAGAAGCATGCATCGTGCAAATGAAAGAATTATGCTCAACCTCACATGGATAGATCACAAGACAGCACAGTATATCAGGGAGGAAACAGAAGTCTGAGACATCATAGAATCCTATAAAAAATTCAAGTGGCTATAGGCTGGTCATGTTGCAAGAATGATAGACTATCGATGGACATCACGACTCTCAACATGGATCCCCAGAGATCATATGTGCAACCGAAGCAGACAAAATATAAAATGGAGAGATAAACTAGACAAATTCAGAAAGTATTGGGTTTGTGACACCCATGATAGAGAAGAGTGGCTAATCCTGGGAAGGTCTATGTCCTAAAAGTGATGATGGTGATGATGAAATTGTTAAAATTTTCATTTAAAAAAATTTTTTTGGAAAAAAAATTATTTGTATGAAACAAAAACTCAGAGACATCTGTGTTCAAAAACTTATGTTTGCACTAAAAAAAAGTGGTGTTCACTTGATAGTTTGCGTTAGAAAATTTTAGCCTTTGTTTTTTTTTAAGAAAAGATATCATTATGCAGGGACTAACATTAACTATATAATGCTATTATTATCATATATCATTCTATATTATATATTGCACTATTTTACGTATTATTCTTAATCTTATTATGATCTCTGTTCTTCACAATCTATTGCTGATTTGAAACCAACAACTTAGGGCAAAAGAAGGTTGAAATTATGTACAATTTTCTTTCTCTCCCCAGTCTCATTTTGTGTATTGCAGTTTTTTTTCTTTTGTGTTGCAATTTACATTATTATGCTACAGATGATAGTGCTCTCCTATGTAGAGGTAGTGCCCTTTGGATTTCACTGAAAAAAGGGTCGCCAGGGATTTCAGAAAGATGTTTTTCAGTGTCGTTCTTGATCATCCCAAGTGACCCGGCAATAATGGGGACAGTTTGTGTTTTTGAGTGCCACATCTTCTGTATCTTGATTCCAAGATCCTTGTGCTTGCCTAGTTTCACAAGTTCTGTTACTGCTCAATAGGCACACTCATGTCAATTAAGAGGCAAGTTCTTTTATGGTGGTCCTTGAATACTATGTCGGATCTATTTCCTTTGATGGTCCTATTGGTATTTATTCCATTAGTATCGTGTCATTCTGTCCTTCACTAATAGGGTCTGATTGACATTCATACCAATTCTTGTCTCTTGGTATTCCATAATGCTTGCAGATCCTCTTATGTAGATATTTGCCTACTCTCTTGTGTTCTGTAGGTTTAAAACAGAGCAGCCAGACACAAGGTAGTCGATTGTTTCTACATGCAAGTCACAGAAGCAGCATTTTGCATTAATGCCATTTTTTTATGATATATGCTTGAAAGTTTTGAGTGGACAAGCTTTGAGTGGCCAATATGGATCCCTCTTTTTTTACTTTCAATCCACTGCTCAGGACCAACTGTTGGGTGTTTTCTGGTTTTCATCAGCATCTCTGCTTCGAAGAGTATATTGTCTGTGCAGAGGTTTCTATCCCCATTCTACTTCAAGCTGTTTATGGCCCTGCTTTTTTGCATGTTGTCTCATCTTTTTCACATCTATATTCTATGAATACTCTCCATTGTTCAATCATCATCATGATCATCATCATCATCATGATCATGATCATCATGATCATCATCATCATCATCATGATTGGTATCATTATTACATAATATTATATATTACATTTTGCAATAGCTAATATATATTATTATCATATATTACAACCAGTATTATATATTATTGTACTATGTATTTCTATATTTATGTACTATTTTCATATGTTACATATTTCTGTATTAAGTCAGATATTTTGACAAAAAATAAATTGCATTTATCAATTATGCATAAAAATGTATTTATACAATCATACATGCTTGCATGTGTATGGGTGTGTGTCTGAGACTGTGTTTATATGTTCTATTGCATTTTGAGAAAAATTAGGATTTTACAATTTATTACTTTTTTTAACATCTTAAACAAATTTCTCTGTTGAAATTGTGAAGAAGCGAACTATTATATTTTAACAGCATTCTAAATAGAAAATTAATCAAAATGTTATAATCTATGACACTACTTGAATATGGTAGTCTGCCTCTGAAAAATTAAAATGAAATTGTTTGGCATGTGATTTTTTATGCTCAGGAGTATGTACAGGCCTGTCCTGCAGGTGCTATAGATTGAGAACACAAAAAATCACTTGCAATTTTCTTCATTTCTTTTTAAAGCAGAGTACTGTATTCAAGTAATGCCTGTTCATATATAAATCAAAATGTCATAACATGTATGTATTTATTCCAAAAAATACTGTCTACATCATTTTCTAGGTCAGATAAAAAGTATGTAAGGAATAAAAGACAAACTGGTAAATACTGGTCTTTGTTTGCCTTCTTGTCACCCATCTCTAAAGGAATCTTCCAGAAGACCTGGCCAAAGGTCACCAGAAAGAACAAAGGCTTCGATTTTATTGTGCATAATCCAACAGCCTGATTAATGCAGAAGAATCACACTCCCAAGTGCCACTCAAGCACTGGTTTCTGGTGTGGATGTTTACAGCCATGAAAATAAGAGAACTATGCTGATTACAAATTGAGATGAATGAAAAAAATACACTGTTTTTATGTAAGCCGTATAGGCTATCAGAGGCGTAGCTAAAGATCTGGAGAGGATTTTGGGGCCTGGACAGAATTGGCCTCTGGTGGGGCCCCTCCAACATTTAGTGAGAGTTGTCATCAGAAATACAAATACACTGTTTTTAAAGCTTCTCAATTGAGGACTCAGGGGAGGGGCATTTTCAAATAGCCCCCTAAGCTACGCCTCTGTAGGCTATACTTAATGCTTATATGCCATGCTTTATAGCTTTGCATTACTGCTTCCACAGCTTTATTAACATTGGAGCCTTGGCAAATGAGCTTATTATTGGGAAGTTTTGTCTTAATACCAATGAATCAAAAGATTCATAGTCAGTTTATAGTATCCTATTCTTGGCAAAGCAAATGTAATTAGAAAAATAACCCTGTGCAATATATTTTTACTTTTTTGTTGTTTCAGGGTAATATGCATTATTAAAAACCATCAACCGATACTGTCAATATCAACATAGGTTTCACTAGTTTTTAATTTGGTCTGGCTGACTCATGTATATGCAATGCATACATGCTGCACCAAAATTCAAATATTTACTCTCTATTATTTTTAGAAAATGCAGTTTTTTTCAAAATTCATCTGCAAAATAGGCTTTCAGTGGGGATAACAATTTACAATGCAAGTTTATGTTAAATTGATCCCTTAGTTTGTACATTATTTGTGCTTGTTTTTTTTGGAAATACAGAATTTTTTAGTGCTCACTACCCAACAAAGGCGAGAGAAGTAACTTATTTATTGATCACTCCTTTCTCCAAATTTTAATTGATCATCCCCAGTGCAAATTGCTGCCAACAGTTTCTACTGAGTGACTAACTGAATCCATTTTCTAACTGATTGTCTAAAAAGTATAGAAAATATCAATTATCCCTGTCAAACATTGCTTTTGTTACGAGGACAGTGATGATTTGAAACCTACTTATTTTCAATTGGACAACAGGCAAATTTGAACATCTTTATTCACATAAAGCAAGAATAACAATAGCATATAAATGTCCTGGTTACATGAGTAAAGTTCAAAAGAAATAATAAGCATTTTCTACATTTTTTTTATGTATAAGCAATCAAAAAATAATATGCATTACCGTCATTATATCATTATCATTAGAATAATACATATATATATATATATATATATATATATATATATATATATATATATATATATATATATATATATATATATACATATATATATATATATATATATGTATATGTATATATGTATATATATATATATACATATATATATATATATATATATATATATATATATATATATATATATATATATATATGTATGTATGTATGTATGTATGTATGTATGTATGTATGTATGTGTGTGTGTGTACATATCAATAAATCTGCAGCCTAATTATGAAAAGAGCATTTATTTCACTCATAAAATAATACAAAAAGAAAATAATTTCCTTCTGTGTTTTTCTTTTTTTTTTTTTTAGAGTTTAATGTGTTTGACCACATATAGTAAAGACAATTTTTTCTCCTGATTTAATATCTTTTTTTTTTATATGAGCTTCAGACAAAAACTATCAAAATTCATTTTGTTCCTGTACAACAGTGTTTCCCAAACTTTTTTGGACTACTCTTAAAGCATACATGTCATCAACAGCCCACATTGGAAGGAAAATGATACATTGAAAATCAAAACTTGATAATTTTTTGAATTCAAGCATTTTATAACTAAAAATATGATTATGCAAGAGTATCTAAGAATGCTTGATAAATTGATGTGAAAATTATTTAGTGAAGGATGGGCATGATGTGATGGGACTGATTTTTCTGCCCCTTGCCTTCTTCCAACACTCCCTAACACGCTCTTGCTTCCCTGCAGTCCCCTTGGATCCTCCGGTGCTCTCAAGGGGGTAGTGCCCAATTTGCGAATCACTGATATACGATTTGGTATTATTTTATTTTCATACAATAATCACCCTTCCATTTTGAAATATTGTCATAATCAAGGAATGCCTGTTCTTACTGGTGCCAGTGGTTGATTTTTGACTCCTAATAAAGACCAGGATTTTGAATGCTAATTTTTTTAGCTTTTGTATGACTGTCAGAACACAACTTCCCTACTTGTCACCCATATTTGGCCTGAGAATGAATTTGCATATATCAATAATGGATCATCAATATAATCCCTATTCCTTTCTCGACTCCTTCTGTCCAATAATATTTCCATAATAGTTCCTACATTCAATGTAGGGAATACAGATAGCAAATAAAACCTTTTTGGGTACCAACTTTATATGTTTGTGAGATGTAATGAATAGTCAACTGCAATAACAATCTCTCATCTGAATAAAATTACATTTAAATGTTGATTAGAAAAAAAACAGTTATGATTTTTGTTATATAATTATAAAAAAAAAATTGTTCGCATGCTTTCAAAGCTGGTGATGGTTACTTTTTCTGTTATCTCATCTTTGATGTATTTCACTTTTCACTCCATTAAAAAAAAGCACTCAGAAATGGTCATGGGAATGGATTTTACTTAAATGTGTGTTCTTCATTTATATATTTGTATATTCAAGATATTCTTTTTCAAAAAACTGATTATGTCTAGTTGTTAACTTTAAATTATTGTAAATTGATAAAATGATTAAAGTGGATTTAACTATTTTGAATTTCACCAATGTCATCTGCTTTCTTTGTTCTTTCTCTTTAATGTAATCCTGTACTGGAAAAGGCTCTGTAATGTGCAAACATGGCCAGCCCTAAGTACTGATTATGTGGGTAGTCACCAAGGGCGCCAAGTGCTAGGGCGAGACTGTCATGTGTCTGAGTTAGTTGGACTTTTCAAATACTTATGGGGAAAATGTATGAATTAGACTGTATGAAAACAGTCAAAATAAGAAATTTTCCTGATGTTAAGTCAGATTTTCCAAAAATATCTAACTGTTAATTACCTTCTGTCGTGATGAAACTAAGAGAAACAATTGGATGGTAACTTAAATTATTGATATTTAAATTTAATATCAATCAGTATTATATATATATATATATATATATATATATATATATATATATATATATATATATGTATATATTTATAAATGATATTGATTGATATACAGCTTGGATACTGATTGATATGTTTATTTTTCTCACTGTAAAACAAGAATATATAAATAAGATTATATTACATTTTATCTATTATATATTATATTTTGAGAAGTGAGGTCTTGTGATTAATAGGTTTGATAACCCTGTCAAGTTATCTCGCTTGCATCATTAAAATTATTGAGATACACCCTGAGGTTTTAACTTATTATTGGGAAGTTTTCCCTTAATACCAATAAGTTCAAAGATTCACAGTCAGTGACCTATTTTCAAAAAACAAACCAGGT
>OY735220.1:43218592-43251092 GCA_963457665.1 Thysanoteuthis rhombus | reverse complement strand
CATGTAGGAAAAAAGATTAATGATAATTCAAATAAAACCTGTGTAAATGTGTATGTTAGAGTATGAATGCAAATTATTGTGTATGGATTTATGCCTATATAAGTATGATTGGTATTGTTTATGTGTATTTGTGTATATAGTACATTTATTTGGAAAAAAGAAAAAGAAAAAACAATAATAATAAACAAATGAGTGCAATGGATTTTTACTTCAAGAACTGACTCGTATGTCACACTTGGTGGCGCAGACATATATCTATATCAAACATACCCACAGATTATGTTACATTCCTCTATTGTGACAGCTCCAAGTGTGCATACAGGTAATATGTGATATATTTAAGGTGTGCAGGTTTGTTCTCATTGATGTGGAAGCAATATTTTTGAATATCAACCATTCATTTGCATTATTATAAACCATCTGAGGGTTCTTGAAAATAGGGGAATTGTAAGGTATAATTTACTTGACTTGTTTTGATCAGTTTTAAGGTGTTTTTTGTTTCCATCAAAGAAACTGAAAGAGTTTATTCCCAAGTTGTCCAAAACCTTGAAGATATTTGTATTTTTTCATATTATATCTCTTTTGAAGAGATTCAAAATGAATCTCTCCACTTTAAACACAACCCTTTTTTTGCATAATGTTGGATATCAGTTTTTTGTTGAGTTTGTATAAAAAATCATCAGTAATCTATTCAATAAGAGACTTTTTTTTACTTTAAAGCAACTGGGATATTTTAATCAGAATTTTGCCCAATTTTTTGTTTAATGGACATCTTGCCAAGAAAGCCAAGAGAGCTTCACAACTAAATGCTTCTTTTTCTGTTATTTGTTGTGTAGTTCAGATGGTAATTGCATTAATTCTATCACTTATGGGCATTGAAAGTTTGGATATTCACCTGAAACTTGAGCAAGTCTTTTCTATTCTATATATATTATAATCACCCCATTAGTATTCTTGTAAAATCTATTATCCCCAACTATATTCATTAACATTAGTTTATAAACAACTTTATATTTGTTATTCACTTTGCCAAAGTTAGATAAAGTTAGATATATTATCTGCTTGTTGATATACATAGTTTCAATCTATGTGTCCACTTGACATTTCAACAAAAATGATTATTTGTATTTTCAAGAACTTTGGAGATACTTTATATTTCTGTGATTTGAGCTTTAGTTGCAAATGTATGCAAAATCAAAAATTTGCCATCCACATTCATGACATATACTTCCTGGGGATGCAACCCTTGAGCATTCTTTCCTAACTTTGTACCTAACCCCTGTGTTATTTTATCCAGAATCAACTTCAAACCATTCCCAATTTTTTTTTGCTTTTAGAAATTTTATTCATCTGGTCACACGTATTTGGGTTCTCAAAAATCTTTTGGAAAAGATTTGAAAAAAACACAAATAGATTTTCAAGAAATGGAAAACAAATCTCTAAATCCCAATTATGCACTTAGCTGCTAAAAAAACAAAATTAAACATTGCACATATCTGAATAAAGTTACCTCTTACAAAGCATGTATGTACATTTGCATATATAAACCTATGTGCTCTGTACATAATATATATATGTGGGTAAATAAAAAAGATTGTTTTAAATTTATGCTTTGATTTGGTTGTGAGATTAAGATGAAAACTAAGACCTGCGCAAAATTCCTCCAAATTGAAACAGCTTAGGCATGAGAGTCATCTGTGGGATGATTTCTGATTTCAAGAAGTTGTCTTTTATCTAAAAGAATTTTTTTGCCAGGCTGGCATAAGGGTTTCATGCACCTTTGGTGCCCTTGGTGACCACCTAGGTTTGCCTAATGGACGGGCTGACACTGTTCTTTTGCAAACATTTATGAAGTCCAACTAAATTGTTGATATTTGTCAAATATCAGAGAGAAAAATTACAATGAAAATAAGAATATATTTTCATTGTTTTGGTTTCTTTCATCATTTTTAATGGAATGGAAATATACAGGTTGCTCCAACCAAATGCAAAACACTTATCAATACACGTAGTAAATACATACACAGACACATGTACACATTATGATATATACATATATTGTATACAGCAGTGTGTACATTAATGTTTTTTAAAGATTGTTACCCCTGCTATTAGTAGACTTTCCCTGGAGAGCTAATTTTTAGCAACACTTCTACCGAGATATCCGGCTTAATCTCAAACACTGTGCGAACATTGTATCTAACTATCATTAGTTGATCACCAACAAAGCAGTAGCCTCGCTTGCTATGCCCTATACATATCAGTTGCCTCTTGACTCACACTTTACCTGCTATACAATAAAGAGGCTGAAATAATAATGATGATGATAAACAGTATCAGCGGCAGATTTCAGCCCCCAGAACAAAAAAAATTTAGATTTCAATTTGTATATATATTGCTATGACCACCTTGACTGAAACTGTTCTATTATTTATTTTGTCAACTTTTCCTTTCCCATATTGATACACGCGTTAATCTTTCATTTCGGGCTTATTTTTTCGATGAAAAGGAGCAAGTGATCACGTGAGGAAGAACAAGATAGCATCTTGATCAGTGTTGCTACAGAAATGCCTACATACTTAGTAACATGGATATGTACAATTCTACACCTACTCATACTTATATTGGTATACGTGTATAAAATATGAGTACTTATACATACATATATATATACATATATATATACAAGGTGTCCCAAAAGTCTTGATCCATAGGCATTTTTCTTCATATGAAGATAGAAGAAGGAAATCATCTCTGCATGTAACAATAACACAAGTATTGCAAAGTCATTTACTGTAAAAAACTTTTAAATACATTTTTGCCTATGGTTTCAGACTTCCATGCACCATATATATATATACATATATATATATATATATATAATCTAAAAATCTCCTTTCATTTGCTTCTCAGTTGGATGATTGCTTTTTTTTAAAGCTTTTCTGTCTTGCACAGTTTCTACTTCAAGAGGTGTAAAAGTCTTTCAGGTTGTACAAAAAATGGCAAAGAATCTATTAATACAGTAAGTTATTATTACAGCGGATATAAACTGGTCAAAATTCATATTTATTTGTCATTTATGCAACTACAAGGCTGAAAATGAAACTCCAAAAACGTTTTTAGCTTTTAGAAGTCAGAAAACAAGGCTTTGTCTTTGGCAAAACAAGCTTTAGAAAGGGTTAACATTTAAAAAAAATTTGTAACATATCCTGGTACAAGGGCTTTGGCTGTTCAGAAAATATAAGCATAATGCTTTGGAGACATCCTAAACTATTCTATTTAGGGATTTTCTATAAAAATGAAAAAAAAAGGGAAAAAGAAAAAAATTAATTTATATATCTATATAAATATACTTTTTACACATTTTTTGTAAAATTGTTGTAGAATAAATTTTAAAGTTGAGAGCCCAGCAGGGGCATCAATGGAAAACTTATTTCAAACTCTCTACAAGTTCAAACAATAAGTGAATATGATATGATAATTTTGAATGTTTTTTTTTTTAATCCACATATGGCTAACACCATTATTTTCATACTGCAATTTAATGTACACTGCATTTACTCTTTAATTTCACAGCTCTCAAAATTGCATCATTTGATCACAAATAGGAAAATAATACATGCAGATTTAAGAATAAAACATGAATAATTTTCTGTTGTTTTCTTGAAGACTGAATTATTTGTTCAAATAGATAATCAGAGTACTTGAATGTTTTTTTCATGATCATAAGAATTTTTCAAAAAGTTTTTTTGTCATTTCTAACATTGAAAACTAAGCTTGAAATTTTCTAAAGATTCAAGATTTTTTAAATCTTCAAGATTTTTAAAAAATCCCGTTTTAGTTCAGCTTCTGTGGATGTGAGATGAAAATACAAGTCTCTTTTGAATACGAGCTAATGAAGATTAGTCACAAAAAATATTTTCTAGTTTTATTTTGGATCCTCAAGACATTAATATCAAATTTTCAATTTTATTTTTAAACATTTTTTTAAAATTATTTCTAATCTCAATTTTCTCCATACACTAATCATATTTTTCCTCACCAATATTTTACTATGGAAAAAAATATAAATATACTTTAGTTTTGGGAGTTTTTCTTCTTCTTGACAAAATTGATATGGACCATTTTTAGGAAAAAAGAAGTATGAAATGATATCACTTGAATGGCATTTCCAGAAAACGTTTCAATTTTCCATTGGTGGGTGACATGGGGGGGGATGGGTTGGAAATAATTTCAATCATTTAAGAAAAATTCTCCTTTTTGTAATGTATATGTACACATTCCACTGATCAATTCCTCAGAATTTTTGTGAATTTTTGAGCCCTAAATGTTGGCTTCAGACCCTATTTATAAATTTTAAACCTTGTGTGTAGGATGCCACAGTTATGTAGCAGGAAAAAAGGTTAAAATTTTTATCAATTCACTCTACTATTTATTTGCATTTTGTATATTCTCCCTTGTTTTTCTCCAAATTTTCTCTTCTCTCCTTTCCTTAAAAAAGTGAGAGATGAATAAATTTTAAAAATGGAACACCACAGAACACACAATTTTGTAATTGCTTTTTCAATCGTGGTTTTATTTTTTTCAATTCTATTTTTGACCCTCAAACCTCTTCATCCCAAGATCTCACATATTTTTTTCTTTTTAAAAAGACTGAAAAAGAGAAAAGATTACAACAGGTGATCCACCCTCTAGAAAACTGAAAGACTATTTCTCTCTCACACTTCCTCTTTTTCTCCCTATCTTTTTGTTTATATGTATTTATTGAAGTAAAAGTAAGAAAAACATTTTTCTAGGTACGAAACAAAAACAGGATTTAGCATTTTATTTCCCCGTTTTTTTCTTGTGTTTCATCTCAATTAGAAAAGAAAAAAGTTCTATTTGAAATAATGTTCACATTTCACAGGAAAATTTTGTTTGTTCATTTGTTTTTACCTTGAATAAACGTGCAGCATTTACATGTTATATTTATGGATTTGTTACTTTTGAGTAAATGTGTGACTTAGTACTTTTCCATTGTTTGTTTATTTCTTCCGCCATCTTATTTTTTCATTGTATGCAGGGCCGGCCTTAGGAGCTATTGGGATGGGTGGACAAAATTGGAAACATTATTTGCAGGGCCCCAGTTTCACTGTCAGGGTTTGTAGAATTTTAGAGGTATAAGTAAAGTTCATTATAGACTTTGTTTCTATGATTGAGTGGTAAGCAATCAAAATGGGGGCTTGAAAATTTTGGAGAAATATTTTTACATATTTTGAATATATTTTTTTCTATAATTTTCCCTTTAATTTAAGTATTGTAAAAAGAATGTCAAATAATAAATGGCATAAACAAACACTACCAACTTTCTAGGAATTCAGAAGGAAATTAAAATCCTTGTTGTTCTCGAAAAAAAAAAAAAAATGTGTAGGTGTATATTGCAATGTTTTATGTTTATTTGACAAGACTCAGATTACCCCAGCGCAGGGCCCCCTCACGTGCAGGGCCCAATTGGGAGCTATTGGTCTGATTGACTTAAAGCCGGCCCTGATTGTATGGTTGACAAGTGGCTAACGCCACTTGGAAATCTTGATATTTACTGTTCAGTGATATATCCCTCCTCCAAAACAATTATGAAGCTAAGATGGGAATTACAAGATGCAGTGTATTCATCAGACAATCATTTGTTTTGCTGCATGCAATATTCCTTGTCCAGTCAGTTTTTCCAACCAAGGATCCAACCATCAGTGATAAAAATGTCCAAGTTGTATTTGGACAGTTCTACCTCAACAGAGAAAAAAACCCTGGCCTACAAAAAATGAAGTATTTTATCACATTGATGTTGTCTGAAGGTGACTTTGTTTTCTAGCATAAGAACAAGAACAAGAATAATCCTCACCAAATTTAGGGGAGTAAATCTCTATTTGTCCTTTATGCCATGTCAAACCAGACTGATATTTTAAATTAACATTTACCTGATTTGAAATCATGAATTACCCAGTTGGTACTTTGACTGATGTCTTGATACTTATAGATAGAGAATATATATTCATAAGGATCCATAAGCATATTGGTTGAGGGGAGCAAAGGGCTTGATTTGCCCAAAATTTTACATGGTTTTGTATGAATCACACTCCCTTGCTTTGAATTTCACACAGTTAGCCACCCCTGGCTCATATGCCTTTGTAAGTATCAGACCATTATCTGGTGATCAAGAATATTTCCATTTGTGTTAAATTAGAGACTTTGAAATGCTATGGTTCAGTCTCTATTGGTAGTACTTGTTATACCACATTGAAAGAAATAGTAACACTGTACAACATATTAGAAACCATTAACAAAAACTGTCTTCAGTTTTTACATGAGTCTAGTTATCTTTGTATGTATGGAGCAAACTTAAAGACAGTGCCAAAGGAGCTATAGGCCTAAGAATTTAAACATTTACTTCTTGATATGTTTAGATAAAACTTTTTCTTTGCCTTTTGAAGGTTTAAAGGGGGGTTCTGATTTACAATGTAAGTTTATGCTAAATTGATCCCTATGTGTCTGGCAGCATTCGCGCTTATTTTTTGAAAATTTGAACTTTTTTAGTGATCATAACCCAACAAAATGTGAGAGAAATGATTTATTCATTGAGCACCCCTTTTGTTATTTTTTCCAAATGACCATACTGCAAAAAGACATTGGTCATATGACATTTTCTATTAGATGACTAAGCTGACGGATTCTTACTTCTTTTTGTTCCAGTACAGTAAGTTATTTCCTAATTGATTATGTCTAAAAAGTACTGAAAATTCCATTTTTTCCCCTCAAACTTTTCTTTTATGGCCATGACAGTGATAATTTGAAAACTACTTATTTTCAATTGGACAATGAATGAATTGGCACATTTTCATCATTTTCGAATATGGTAAGAAAAACAAGAAAAAACATATAAATATCACTGTCCTAGTCACAAATACAAAGTTTGAAGGGAATAAATAGCCATTTTCTATACATTTTACACATTAGCAATTAGAAAATAACATTTACTACCTCAGAACAGAAATAACATTGCACAATGTAGTCTTACATTAGCACTAAGGAATCTTGGGCAGTGGGTAAATAATACTCTAACTAATATGCTCTAAGAATTAAGTAGGCACTATTGAATGATACAAACAGTATGAACATTCAACTCAGTTGTTAGATTTGGAGATGATCATCTTTTAACATCTGTTGTTGGACATGATTTTCCCTAAGATTTGCAAAAGTGAGCATCATAGAGACATCACTTTCTCAACTTGTCCTTTTTGTCATGTCATCATATTATTTGCCAGCCACAATTTCACATATGATTTCTGGGGATCCACATAGTAAGTTGTGATATCAAGTGGTTGTCTGACATTCTTGCAATGTGACCAGTCCATTGCCATTGTGGTTACTATATCTCTGATCCCTTTTTGTTTTCTTATGTAGTGTGTTGTCTTGTAATTCTCTCATGTACATGATTCTTAGTTTAAGGACCAATAATTTGGTCTTTAAAATTCAAATCATACAATCTTCCTTTAGAAGAAACCAAAGTTTGAAGAATCTTTCAGATATTTGAAGAGGTAAAGAAAAAAAATCTATCCCAAATTTATTTCCATTTTTTTATATTCAGCATTCATGGCTAATTGCCTCACTGACATTTATCATGTGTATGACAACAAGCTCAGCTGATGGCTACTACTGATACTATAAGTGTGAAAGACACAGCAGAATGGGAGAAAGGAGAAAAGAAAATTAGGTAGTTTAATAAAAGAGTAGGAGGAGAGGTTAGAGAGGAAAGGTTATTTTATATATCTTATCATAGCATATAGGAATAAATCAATTGAAATCATGTCAAGGTAGTGATTGACCAAACATAGGAAAATAATAAATAGCATTTTTACAGAGGAAGAGATGAGACTAAACCATATTGTAATTGAATGCAGTGAACTGACACAAAGGAATATAATAAGCATCAGAGTACGAACAGTCATACACTTTGAATTATGCTAATGACTTGTGTGTGACAAAGTTAACAAATAGTATTGATTCATATCAGAGACTGTTCAAAAAAAATAAAATAGAGAATAAACTACTCTAGGATTTTGAGATCCAGACATATTACTCCTTCCAAACAAGAAAACCTGGTCTGGTTTCTGGAAAGAAGGAAAAGAAATCATACTGTATTGTAAATGAGGTTATTGCGGCAGACCACTAGTTGAAGGTTGAGGAAACTGATAAATAGAAATAAACCAGGACTTTGCCTGAGAACAGAAGCAACCATGAAACATTAAGGTCACTGTCATGCCCATAATGATGGGGGCTGGGGGACAACCAAACTTAAGATAAGCTGCATGACTCAGTTCCAAACATAATGTTACAGGAATGATGTGAATAAAATTTAAGATATTCACAAAAATCAACCCTACCTTTTTAATTTTGAAAAATTCAATTACTTCAAGTATGCTGTTCCGAATTTATTTAATGGTTTATTGTTTAACATTATATGTTATATATGATGAACAAGACATCTATTTTTAGTTGCCATTTAATTTTTCTCGATATGGTCCAAGGGCGGTAACTCTTTTTGTAGCATCGTTATTTAAAGTTACTTCCCTTAGATTAATAGATTCAGGGGAAATAATTCCAAATAGCCCGTCGATTTTCAATAGTCCATCTACAATTCTGTTTTGTTTTTATAAAATTTCTCCAAGCACATTAATCAGATTGCATATTCCCATAAAATTATTGGCGAGCTATCAAAATACAAGATTTTCCTAAATAATTTGATAAAACCATAATATACTTATTTGAATGGAAAACGAACTAATTTGACCGCTCTACAAGAAAATTATACAATCCAAGTGTGAAGTGCAAAATTAAGTTAGAACAGGTCACTCAATAGAAAGCATCACGTGACCAACATCTTTTGACAGCATACCGTGTTGAGTGTGATCAATTAGGAAATTTAGAAAAGAGGTGATTAAAGAATCAATCATTTTCTCTCTTTTGTTGGGCGGTGATCACTAATTATTTAAAGAAAACATACAAGTGTGAATGCTAGACACAAACTAAGGGACCGCTTTATGATAAACTCACATTGTAAAATGACGCTCCCGGCAAAAAATCCATTGGTGGGATTTAAGAAATAAATAAAAAGGAAACCTTTTTTTTCCAAGGAGTAAAAGTAAAAGTTCAAATTATCATCCATCGAGCTGCTAATCAGAGACGACCAAAACTCCAGACTGTGAGGCTAGCTTGCGAAGATCGCTCTGTAGGAGACATCTTTGCAATATGATTGAAGTATGAAGTTCATTTGAGTATTGGAAATTTCATTGTCGGTCATTTAAATAATGAAATGAATTAATAACACCAATAAAAAAAATAAAGAAAATTACATTGTTTTTCCCCTGTAGACTTCTTATGGAGCAAAGGTTTCAATCTCCACAACGCCAGCCGACAATCGCTGGTTTCTATAGCTGGTAGATTTAATGTCTCACCGTTCCTACACCTGAGCTTTAGTTTGACTGCCTGATAGGGCTAAAGGGCTCTAAATGCTATTCCTTTACACTTAAATAGAGGGAGAAATGGATTCATGAATTTCCTAAAGGACATTAGCGCGAAGTGAATGTAAGCAGCCTAGGCCGAAACACGAATCGGTTGGCTGATTCTGTTCCCTGGGCCAGTGGTCATTATCAAACAAAGAACCCCAAAATGACATTAGTACACAATTTTGGAAAATAATTCAGAGTAAAGATCTTATGAATTAAATAATTTTTCTCTCCTTGCTTGCATTTTCTATAGGCATGCCATAGCTTATTATTAAGTTTCTCAGAAATTATGACTGAGCTTGTTATACCAAGCTCCAGGTATATTGTATTATATATACTATATTTATCTAGTCTAGATATATATTTTAAGATTAAGTATGATTCAATACGTACACATCCTATTGCAAAAGCAACAGATTCGCCACTAACAGCGCCTTCATCGGATGATGACCCTGGGGTCAACCATAATTTAGGTACCAAAACATCACTACCAATAACCCAAGGTACCCCCGGAGTACCTTGCGCAATAAATATAGCCCTTATATTTCTTCATAGATTTACAACTCTCTCGTCAATTTTCATGATTCCAGTCGTTACATTTTCGAAATGGAACATGAATTCTATGATGTGGAATTTGAATTAACTGAGCAAGTGACATGTCAAGACGTTAAGCAGTTAACGTGACATTTTATGATTTTTTTTCAAAGATAATAATGCATGTTTGTTGGCCAAAGACTTGCGAAAATGATTTAAGAGATCTGCATCATTAACTTGCACGTGTCTAAACTTGGCCACAATGCAATGCAGTCTGTCTGTATGTTAATCAAGCATTCGGCCAGTTACAGCTTCATGACGTAAAGAACGTCATTGGTTTCTGAAGTTTCCAATAGGGAGGCGTGGATCTCAAAGATAAAGCGAACAGAGGTCGTCTTACCATACTTACCGATAATCAATTGAACGTTTTAAGGGAAGTGAATCTTTGGCAAATTATTTCAATTCAATTTCAGAGTATTCGTGGGGAATTAGAAAGTAAAGAAACTTAACGATTGGATTTCTCATGAACTCACTAACCCCTGACCCCAAAAGAACACCGTTTTGAACTTTGTTAGAAGCTATTTTATGTATGAGAAAAAAAAATCATTACTTGATCGCATGGTAAAACCTGTGATGAACAATGGATCCTGTACAATAACTGGAAAAAGTTTTGTCTACCTGATCCTCACTAATTACTCATTGCCGTAAATTGACGTGAAGTTAAGATTAAAAGCAAATAAAATAGAAAAAATGGAAGAAAAAAAACTGATTGTAATAATGGTCGACCAAGCTGCATCTAATAAAAAATTAAGATACTATTGTGGCTACAGGCCCTATTGGAGTAAAAAAAATAAAATAACAAATTTGGTGTCGAGGAGAAGAATAGAAGGTATGATTAAAGGTCAAGTTTGATCTTTTGTTAACCGTTGAGTTCTAGGAGTTCAGTTGGTAAGAGAAGCTAGTTCGGTAATATTTAACTCTATAAAGGTTATACTTATATAGCGAACGACGAGATTTTCTTGGTTTCCTGTCCGTAATAATAAACTCTTCCACTGAAAAGTAAGAATTTTACTAATAAAAATACATCCTACCAACCATTTGAAACAATGGACTCTTCAAATGAAACCAATTCAGTATTTTTCTTTCTAAAAACATCTCATAGAAATTTAAATAGATCTGATTTTTTTCACTGGGGTCAACGTGTAAATCACACGAAAAAAAAAGTACATTTCCGATTTTGGTGTCTGGACGTGTACGAAAAAACAAAAACAAACAGCAACAACAAAAACTCCTTACTAAATCTTATGCTGTTGTTCCTCAAAAGAAAAATTACTTACCTGTTTCACGTTTTCAAATTAGAACGTTTTTATAATTTTATTTTAATTGCTTTCCTTGCTATTTATTTTATTTCTTGAATTTTACAAAACAAATAATAATTTAAATACATGTATATTAACGTACATATGGATGAAACTAACATTTTCCCATTTGAGATATCTACAATCTAACGATCGGTTCAATCATCGGACACTCTTATCCAAAAACTAACATTTTATTTTCACTGTCACACGAAATTAGTACTAATCGAATAGTATTATTTTTTAAAATCATGCATAAAAAACGTGCATAGCACTGAAAGTTATCGATTAAATGAAAGAAAGATTTAAAATTAGCTTTTAAAATTTGTGTTTCATGTGCCCACACAAAAGCAAATCATGAACTTTTGAAAATAAAAAAATGATTTTATTCCAATGTGAATTTTTCAAGACATTTTACAACTTCACATTTTGTGACTCGACAGTTAGGAACAAAGAAATTTCTCTCCAGATGTTTCGTCAGCCGTTCTAGCAACGGAGAAAATTCTCTCCAAACGTCCTGTCAGCTGTCCCAAGAACAAAGATATTTTTCTCAAGATGTCTTGTCAGTCACTCCAGGAACAAGGAAATATATCTTCAGATGTCTTAGCAGACAATCCAGGAATAAGAAAGTTACTCTTCAGTTCTCTCCTCAGATATCGTGAAAAACAAAGATATTTCTTTTCAGATGTCTCGTCAGCCTTTCTAGAAAGGGAGAAATTTCTCTCCACATGTCAGACAGCGAGTTCCAGGAACAAAAAAAATTATTTCCTGATGTCTAGTCGGCCTTTAGAGCAACAGATCTCAAGCTTTGTATTGAAGCGTACCCCTTGGCCCCATCCAGCAATATGGACATACCACTCCACCATATCTTTTGTCAGTCACTGTAGGATCGAAGAAATTTGTCTCCAGATGTCAAGGAAGTTCCTGTCATATGCAAGGACAACCATTCCAAGAACAGATAAAATTCCTTCCAGATGTTTTGTCAAGCGTTCCAGGAAAAAATATCCTCAAAAGCTCAGAGAAATTTACAGGGACAAAGAAATTATATCAAATTAACTGTATAGACAGATTATTTCAGATGTTTATACCATAGAGCATACAATACAGATGACGTATTTATTAGTAACGTAATTTGATTTATTGTTACATTCAAATGACTTCTAATGATCTTGGCTATTTCCTTCTTGTAACTCCATTCTAGGCACAGTTTGACAGAGAGACTACCCCGGTAATCATTCTAAGTCCTAAAATTTGTTCCTTGGTATATATTACGCTGAAAAAAACTTAGAATCTTGTTCACAACTCGCACGAGGTACGTTTTGTTGGTTGTGATTACTTCAAAATTCCAGTCTCCAGCAAACTTCGGCTACTCTGTAATTTCTCTTGTATATCCCAAAGGGATATGCGCACTCCAGATTGACAACTGCTGCCTTGAAGAAGCCTAGAAATTCCTTCCAAAATGACTCGTCAGCCGTTCCAGGAACAGAAATTTTTGTCCAGATGTTTAAACAACGGATCAAAGAACAAAGAAATTTTTGTCCAGATGCTTAGACAACAGATCGAAGAACAAAGAAATTTTTGTCCAGATGTTTAGACAACAGATCAAAGAACAAAGAAATTTTTGTCCAGATGTTTAGACAACAGATCGAAGAACAAAGAAATTTTTGTCCAGATGTTTAGACAACAGATCGAAAAACAAAGAAATTTTTGTCCAGATGTTTAGACAATACATAGAAGAACAAAGGAATTTCTGTCCAGATGTTTAGACAACAGATCGAAGAACAAAGAAATTTTTGTCCAGATGTTCAGACAACAGATCGAAGAACGAAGAAATTTTTGTCCAGATGTTTAGACAACGGATCGAAGAACAAAGAAATTTTTGTCCAGATGTTCAGAAAACAGATCGAAGAACAAAGAAATTTCTGTCCAGATGTTTAGACAACGGATCAAAGAACAAAGAAATTTTTGTCCAGATGTTTAGACAACAGATCGAAGAATAAAAAAATTTTTGTCCAGATGTTTAGACAACAGATCGAAGAACAAAGAAATTTTTGTCCAGATGTTTAGACAACAGATCGAAGAACAAAGAAATTTTTGTCCAGATGTTTAGACAATAGATAGAAGAACAAAGAAATTTTTGTCCAGATGTTTAGACAACAGATCGAAGAACAAAGAAATTTTTGTCCAGATTTTAGACAACAGATCGAAGAACAAAGAAATTTTTGTCCAGATGTTTCGACAACATATCGAAGAACAAAGAAATTTTTGTCCATATGTTAAGACAACAGATCGAAAAACAAAGAAATTTTTGTCCAGATGTTCAGAAAACAGATCGAAGAACAAAGAAATTTCTGTCCAGATGTTTAGACAACAGATCAAAGAACGAAGAAATTTTTGTCCAGATGTTTAGACAACAGATCAAAAAACAAAAAAAAATTTTGTCCAGATGTTTAGACAATAGATAGAAGAACAAAGAAATTTTTGTCCAGATGTTTAGACAACAGATCGAAGAACGGAGAAATTTTTATCCAGATGTTTAGACAATAGATAGAAGAACAAAGAAATTTTTGTCCAGATGTTTAGACAACAGATAGAAGAACAAAGATATTTTTGTCCAGATTTTAGACAACAGATCGAAGAACAAAGAAATTTTTGTTCAGATGTTTCGACAACAGATCGAAAAACAAAGAAATTTTTGTCCAGATGTTAAGACAACAGATCGAAAAACAAAGAAATTTTTGTCCAGATGTTCAGAAAACAGATCGAAGAACAAAGAAATTTCTGTCCAGATGTTTAGACAACAGATCAAAGAACAAAGAAATTTTTGTCCAGATGTTTAGACAACAGATCGAAAAACAAAAAAAAATTTTGTCCAGATGTTTAGACAATAGATAGAAGAACAAAGAAATTTTTGTCCAGATGTTTAGACAACAGATCAAAGAACAGAGAAATTTTTATCCAGATGTTTAGACAATAGATAGAAGAACAAAGAAATTTTTGTCCAGATGTTTAGACAACAGATAGAAGAACAAAGAAATTTTTGTCCAGATTTTAGACAACAGATCGAAGAACAAAGAAATTTTTGTCCAGATGTTTCGACAACAGATTGAAAAACAAAGAAATTTTTGTCCAGATGTTTAGACAACAGATCGAAGAACGGAGAAATTTTTATCCAGATGTTTAGACAACAGATCGAAGAACAAAGAAATTTTTGTCCAGATGTTTAGACAACAGATCGAAGAACAAAGAAATTTTTGTCCAGATGTTTAGACAACAGATCGAAGAACAAAGAAATTTTTGTCCAGATGTTTCGACAACAGATTGAAAAACAAAGAAATTTTTGTCCAGATGTTTAGACAACAGATAGAATAACAAAGAAATTTCTGTCCAGATGTTCAGAAAACAGATCGAAGAACAAAGAGATTTCTGTCCAGATGTTTAGACAACAGATCAAAGAACAAAGAAATTTTTGTCTAGATGTTTAGACAACAGATCGAAGAACAAAAAAAATTTTTGTCCAGATGTTTAGACAACAGATCGAAGAACAAAGAGATTTTTGTCCAGATGTTTAGACAACGGATCGAAGAACAAAGAAATTTTTGTCCAGATGTTTAGACGATAGATAGAAGAACAAAGCAATTTTTGTCCAGATGTTTAGACAACAGATCAAAGAACAAAGAAATTTTTGTCCAGATTTTAGACAACAGATCGAAGAACGAAGAAATTTCTGTCAGGATGTTTAGACAACGGATCGAAGAACAAAGAAATTTTTGTCCAGATGTTTAGACAACAGATAGAAGAACAAAGAAATTTTTGTGCAGATGTTTAGACAGCTGATCGAAGAACAATGAAATTTCTGTCCAGATGATCAGACAACAGATCAAAGAACAAAGAAATTTTTGTCCAGATGTTAAGACAACAGATTGAAGAACAAAGAAATTTTTGTCCAGATGTTTAGACGACAGATCAAAGAACAAAGAAATTTTTGTCCAGATGTTTAGACAACAGATCGAAAAACAAAGAAATTTTTGTCCAGATGTTTAGACAGCTGATCGAAGAACAAAGAAATTTCTGTCCAGATGATCAGACAACAGATCGAAGAACGAAGAAATTTTTGTCTCGATGTTTAGACGACTGATCGAAGAACAAAGAAATTTTTGTCCAGATATTTAGACAACAGATCGAAAAACAAAGAAATTTTTGTCCAGATGTTTAGACAACAGATCGAAGAACAAAGAAATTTTTGTCCAGATGTTTAGACAACAGATCAAAGACTAAAGGAATTTTTGTCCAGATGTTTAGACAACAGATCGAAATACAAAGAAATTTCTGTCCAGATGTCCAGACAACAGATCGAATAACAAAGAAATTTTTGTCCAGATGTTTAGACAACAGATCGAAGAACAAAGAAATTTTCGTCCAGATGTTTAGACAACAGATCGAAGAAACAAAGAAATTTTTGTCCGGATGTTTAGACAACAGATCGAAGAACAAAGAAAATTTTGTCCAGATATTTAGACAACAGGTCGAAAAACAAAGCAATTTTTGTCCAGATGTTTAGACAACAGATCGAAGAACAAAGAAATTTTTGTCCAGATGTTTAGACAACAGATCAAAGACTAAAGGAATTTTTGTCCAGATGTTTAGACAACAGATCGAAAAACAAAGAAATTTCTGTCCAGATGTTCAGACAACAGATCAAATAACAAAGAAATTTTTGTCCAGATGTTTAGACAACAGATCGAAGAACAAAGAAATTTTCGTCCAAATGTTTAGACAACAGATCGAAGAAACAAAGAAATTTTTGTCCAGATGTTTAGACAACAGATCGAAGAACAAAGAAAATTTTGTCCAGATATTTAGACAACAGGTCGAAAAACAAAGCAATTTTTGTCCAGATGTTTAGACAACAGATCAAAGAACAAAGAAATTTTTGTCCAGATGTTTAGACAACAGATCGAACAACAAAGAAATTTTTGTCCAGATGTTTAGACAACAGATGGAAGAACAAAGAAATTTTTGTCCCGATGTTTAGACAACAGATCGAAGAACAGAGAAATTTTTGTCCAGATGTTTAGACAACAGATCGAAGAACAAAGATATTTTTGTCCAGATTTTAGACAACAGATCGAAGAACAAAGAAATTTTTGTCCAGATGTTTAGACAACAGATCAAAGAACAAAGAAATTTTTGTCTCGATGTTTAGACGACAGATCGAAGAACGAAGAAATTTTTGTCCAGATGTTCAGAACACAGGTCAAAGAACAAAGAAATTTTTGTCCAGATGATTAGATAACAGATCGAAGAACAAAGAAATTTTTGTCCAGATGTTTAGACAACAGATCGAAGACTAAAGGAATTTTTGTCCAGATGTTTAGACAACAGATCGAAAAACAAAGAAATTTTTGTCCAGATGTTTAGACAACAGATCAAAGAACAAAGAAATTTTTTGTCCAGATGTTCAGACAACAGATTGAAGAACAAAGAAATTTTTGTCCAGATGTTTAGACAACAGATCGAAGAACAAAGAAATTTTTGTGTAGATGTTTAGACAACAGATCGAAGAAGGAAGAAATTTCTGTACAGATGTTCAGAACACAGGTCGAAAAACAAAGAAATTTTTCTCCAGATGTTTAGACAACAGATCGAAGAACAAAGAAATTTTTGTCCAGATGTTTACACAACAGATCGAAGACTAAAGGAATTTTTGTCCAGATGTTTAGACAACAGATCGAAGAACAAAGAAATTTTTGTCCAGATGTTCAGACAACAGATCAAAGAACAAAGAAATTTTTGTCCAGATGTTTAGACAACAGATGGAAGAACAAAGAAATTTTTGTCCAGATGTTTGGACAATAGATAGAAAAACAAAGAAATTCTTGTCCAGATGTTTAAACAACAGATCGAAGAACAAAGAAATTTTTGTCCAGATGTTTAGACAACAGATCAAAGAACAGAGAAATTTTTGTCCAGATGTTCAGACGACAGATCGAAGAACAAAGTAATTTTTGTCCAGATTTTCAGACAACGGATCAAAGAACAAAGAAATTTTTGTCCAGATGTTTGAACAATAGATAGAAGAACAAAGAAATTTTTGTCCAGATGTTTAGACAACAGATTGAAGAACAAAGAAATTTTTGTCCAGATGTTTAGACAACAGATCGAAAAACAAAAATTTTTGTCCAGATGTTCAGACAACAGATCGAAGAATAAAGAAATTTTGTCCAGATGTTTAGACAACAGATCGAAGAACAAAGAAATATTTGTCCAGATGTTTAGACAACAGATCAAAGACTAAAGGAATTTCTGTCCAGATGTTTAGACAACAGATCGAAGAACAAAGAAATTTTTGTTCAGATGTTTTGACAATAGATCGAAGAACAAAGAAATTTTTGTCCAGATGTTTAGACAGCAGATCGAAGAACAAAGAAATTTTTGTCCAGATGTTTAGACAACAGATCAAAGAACAAAGAAATTTTTGTCCAGATGTTTAGACAACAGATCGAAGAACAAAGAAATTTTTGTCCAGATGTTTAGACAATAGATAGATGAACAAAGAAATTTTTGTCCAGATGTTTAGACAACGGATCAAAGAACAAAGAAATTTTTGTCCAGATGTTTAGACAACAGATCGAAGAACAAAGAAATTTTTGTGTAGATGTTTAGACAACAGATCGAAGAAGGAAGAAATTTCTGTACAGATGTTCAGAACACAGGTCGAAAAACAAAGAAATTTTTCTCCAGATGTTTAGACAACAGATCGAAGAACAAAGAAATTTTTGTCCAGATGTTTAGACAACAGATCGAAGACTAAAGGAATTTTTGTCCAGATGTTTAGACAACAGATCGAAGAACAAAAAAATTTTTCTATAGATGTTTAGACAGCAGATCGAAAAACAAAGAAATTTCTGTCCAGATGTTTAGACGACAGGTCGAAGAACATAGAAATTTTTGTCCAGATGTTTACACAACAGATCGAAGAACAAAAAATTTTTGTCCAGACGTTCAGACGACGGATCGAAGAACTAAGAAATTTCTGTCCAGATGTTCAGACAACGGATCAAAGAACAAAGAAATATTTGTCCAGATTTTTAGACAATAGATGGAAAAACAAGGAAATTTTTGTCCAGATGTTTAGACAATAGATCAAAGAACAAAGAAATCTTTGTCCAGATGTTTAGACAACAGATCGAAGAACAAAGAAATTTTTGTCCAGATGTTTAGACAACAGATTGAAGAACAGAGGAATTTTTGTCCAGATATTTAGACACCAGATCAAAGAACAAAGAAATTTTTGTCCAGATATTTTGACAATAGATCGAAGAACAAAGAAATTCTTGTCCAGATGTTTAGACAGCAGATCGAAGAACAAAGAAATTTTTGTCCAGATGTTTAGACAATAGATAGAAGAACAAAGAAATTTTTGTCCAGATGTTTAGACAACAGATCGAAGAACAAAGAAATTTTTGTCCATATGTTTAGACGACAGATCAAAGAACAAAGAAATTTTTGTCCAGATGTTTAGACAGCTGATCGAAGCACAATGGAATTTCTGTCCAGATGATCAGACAACAGATCGAAGAACAAAGAAATTTTTGTCTCGATGTTTAGACGACTGATCGAAGAACAAAGAAATTTTTGTCCAGATATTTAGACAACAGATCGAAAAACAAAGAAATTTTTGTCCAGATGTTTAGACAACAGATCGAAGAACAAAGAAATTTTTGTCCAGATGTTTAGACAACAGATCAAAGACTAAAGGAATTTTTGTCCAGATGTTTAGACAACAGATCGAAAAACAAAGAAATTTCTGTCCAGATGTTCAGACAACAGATCGAATAACAAAGAAATTTTTGTCCAGATGTTTAGACAACAGATCGAAGAACAAAGAAATTTTCGTCCAGATGTTTAGACAACAGATCGAAGAAACAAAGAAATTTTTGTCCAGATGTTTAGACAACAGATCGAAGAACAAAGAAAATTTTGTTCAGATATTTAGACAACAGGTCGAAAAACAAAGCAATTTTTGTCCAGATGTTTACACAACAGATCGAAGAACAAAGAAATTTTTGTCCAGATGTTTAGACAACAGATCGAACAACAAAGAAATTTTTGTCCAGATGTTTAGACAACAGATGGAAGAACAAAGAAATTTTTGTCCCGATGTTTAGACAACAGATCGAAGAACAGAGAAATTTTTGTCCAGATGTTTAGACAACAGATCGAAGAACAAAGATATTTTTGTCCAGATTTTAGACAACAGATCGAAGAACAAAGAAATTTTTGTCCAGATGTTTAGACAACAGATCAAAGAACAAAGAAATTTTTGTCTCGATGTTTAGATGACAGATCGAAGAACGAAGAAATTTTTGTCCAGAAGTTTAGACGACGGATCGAAGAACAGAGAAATTTTTGTCCAGATGTTCAGAACACAGGTCAAAGAACAAAGAAATTTTTGTCCAGATGATTAGATAACAGATCGAAGAACAAAGAAATTTTTGTCCAGATGTTTAGACAACAGATCGAAGACTAAAGGAATTTTTGTCCAGATGTTTAGACAACAGATCGAAAAAAAAAGAAATTTTTGTCCAGATGTTTAGACAACAGATCAAAGAACAAAGAAATTTTTGTCCAGATGTTCAGACAACAGATTGAAGAACAAAGAAATTTTTGTCCAGATGTTTAGACAACAGATCGAAGAACAAAGAAATTTTTGTGTAGATGTTTAGACAACAGATCGAAGAAGGAAGAAATTTCTGTACAGATGTTCAGAACACAGGTCGAAAAACAAAGAAATTTTTCTCCAGATGTTTAGACAATAGATCAAAGAACAAAGAAATCTTTGTCCAGATGTTTAGACAACAGATCGAAGAACAAAGAAATTTTTGTCCAGATGTTTAGACAACAGATCGAAGAACAGAGGAATTTTTGTCCAGATATTTAGACACCAGATCAAAGAACAAAGAAATTTTTGTCCAGATATTTTGACAATAGATCGAAGAACAAAGAAATTTTTGTCCAGATGTTTAGACAGCAGATCGAAGAACAAAGAAATTTTTGTCCAGATGTTTAGACAATAGATAGAAGAACAAAGAAATTTTTGTCCAGATGTTTAGACAACAGATCGAAGAACAAAGAAATTTTTGTCCATATGTTTAGACGACAGATCAAAGAACAAAGAAATTTTTGTCCAGATGTTTAGACAGCTGATCGAAGCACAATGGAATTTCTGTCCAGATGATCAGACAACAGATCGAAGAACAAAGAAATTTTTGTCTCGATGTTTAGACGACTGATCGAAGAACAAAGAAATTTTTGTCCAGATATTTAGACAACAGATCGAAAAACAAAGAAATTTTTGTCCAGATGTTTAGACAACAGATCGAAGAACAAAGAAATTTTTGTCCAGATGTTTAGACAACAGATCAAAGACTAAAGGAATTTTTGTCCAGATGTTTAGACAACAGATCGAAAAACAAAGAAATTTCTGTCCAGATGTTCAGACAACAGATCGAATAACAAAGAAATTTTTGTCCAGATGTTTAGACAACAGATCGAAGAACAAAGAAATTTTCGTCCAGATGTTTAGACAACAGATCGAAGAAACAAAGAAATTTTTGTCCAGATGTTTAGACAACAGATCGAAGAACAAAGAAAATTTTGTTCAGATATTTAGACAACAGGTCGAAAAACAAAGCAATTTTTGTCCAGATGTTTAGACAACAGATCGAAGAACAAAGAAATTTTTGTCCAGATGTTTAGACAACAGATCGAACAACAAAGAAATTTTTGTCCAGATGTTTAGACAACAGATGGAAGAACAAAGAAATTTTTGTCCCGATGTTTAGACAACAGATCGAAGAACAGAGAAATTTTTGTCCAGATGTTTAGACAACAGATCGAAGAACAAAGATATTTTTGTCCAGATTTTAGACAACAGATCGAAGAACAAAGAAATTTTTGTCCAGATGTTTAGACAACAGATCAAAGAACAAAGAAATTTTTGTCTCGATGTTTAGATGACAGATCGAAGAACGAAGAAATTTTTGTCCAGAAGTTTAGACGACGGATCGAAGAACAGAGAAATTTTTGTCCAGATGTTCAGAACACAGGTCAAAGAACAAAGAAATTTTTGTCCAGATGATTAGATAACAGATCGAAGAACAAAGAAATTTTTGTCCAGATGTTTAGACAACAGATCGAAGACTAAAGGAATTTTTGTCCAGATGTTTAGACAACAGATCGAAAAACAAAGAAATTTTTGTCCAGATGTTTAGACAACAGATCAAAGAACAAAGAAATTTTTGTCCAGATGTTCAGACAACAGATTGAAGAACAAAGAAATTTTTGTCCAGATGTTTAGACAACAGATCGAAGAACAAAGAAATTTTTGTGTAGATGTTTAGACAACAGATCGAAGAAGGAAGAAATTTCTGTACAGATGTTCAGAACACAGGTCGAAAAACAAAGAAATTTTTCTCCAGATGTTTAGACAACAGATCGAAGAACAAAGAAATTTTTGTCCAGATGTTTACACAACAGATCGAAGACTAAAGGAATTTTTGTCCAGATGTTTAGACAACAGATCGAAGAACAAAGAAATTTTTGTCCAGATGTTCGGACAACAGATCAAAGAACAAAGAAATTTTTGTCCAGATGTTTAGACAACAGATGGAAGAACAAAGAAATTTTTGTCCAGATGTTTGGACAATAGATAGAAAAACAAAGAAATTCTTGTCCAGATGTTTAAACAACAGATCGAAGAACAAAGAAATTTTTGTCCAGATGTTTAGACAACAGATCGAAGAACAGAGAAATTTTTGTCCAGATGTTCAGACGACAGATCGAAGAACAGAGTAATTTTTGTCCAGATTTTCAGACAACGGATCAAAGAACAAAGAAATTTTTGTCCAGATGTTTGAACAATAGATAGAAGAACAAAGAAATTTTTGTCCAGATGTTTAGACAACAGATCGAAGAACAAAGAAATTTTTGTCCAGATGTTTAGACAACAGATCGAAAAACAAAAATTTTTGTCCAGATGTTCAGACAACAGATCGAAGAATAAAGAAATTTTTGTCCAGATGTTTAGACAACAGATCGAACAACAAAGAAATATTTGTCCAGATGTTTAGACAACAGATCAAAGAACAAAGAAATTTTTGTCCAGATGTTTAGACAACAGATCGAAGAACAAAGAAATTTTTGTTCAGATGTTTTGACAATAGATCGAAGAACAAAGAAATTTTTGTCCAGATGTTCAGACAACAGATCGAAGAATAAAGAAATTTTTGTCCAGATGTTTAGACAACAGATCGAACAACAAAGAAATATTTGTCCAGATGTTTAGACAACAGATCGAAGAACAAAGAAATTTTTGTCCAGATGTTTAGACAATAGATAGGAGAACAAAGAAATTTTTGTCCAGATGTTTAGACAACGGATCAAAGAACAAAGAAATTTTTGTCCAGATGTTTAGACAATAAATCGAAGAACAAAAAAATTTTTCTATGGATGTTTAGACAGCAGATCGAAGAACAAAGAAATTTCTGTCCAGATGTTTAGACCACAGGTCGAAGAACAAAGAAATTTTTGTCCAGATGTTTACACAACAGATCGAAGAACAAAAAATTTTTGTCCAGACGTTCAGACGACGGATCGAAGAACTAAGAAATTTCTGTCCAGATGTTCAGACAACAGATCGAAGAACAAAGAAATATTTGTCCAGATTTTTAGACAATAGATGGAAAAACAAAGAAATTTTTGTCCAGATGTTTAGACAATAGATCAAAGAACAAAGAAATTTTTGTCCAGATGTTTAGACAACAGATCGAAGAACAAAGAAATTTTTGTCCAGATGTTTAGACAACAGATCGAAGAACAGAGAAATTTTTGTCCAGATATTTAGACACCAGATCAAAGAACAAAGAAATTTTTGTCCAGATATTTTGACAATAGATCGAAGAACAAAGAAATTTTTGTCCAGATGTTTAGACAGCAGATCGAAGAACAAAGAAATTTTTGTCCAGATGTTTAGACAATAGATAGAAGAACAAAGAAATTTTTGTCCAGATGTTTAGACAACAGATCGAAGAACAAAGAAATTTTTGTCCATATGTTTAGACGACAGATCAAAGAACAAAGAAATTTTTGTCCAGATGTTTAGACAGCTGATCGAAGAACAATGAAATTTCTGTCCAGATGATCAGACAACAGATCGAAGAACAAAGAAATTTTTGTCTCGATGTTTAGACGACTGATCGAAGAACAAAGAAATTTTTGTCCAGATGTTTAGACAACAGATCGAAGAACAAAGAAATTTTTGTCCAGATGTTTAGACAACAGATCGAACAACAAAGAAATTTTTGTCCAGATGTTTAGACAACAGATGGAAGAACAAAGAAATTTTTGTCCCGATGTTTAGACAACAGATCGAAGAACAGAGAAATTTTTGTCCAGATGTTTAGACAACGGATCGAAGAACAAAGATATTTTTGTCCAGATTTTAGACAACAGATCGAAGAACAAAGAAATTTTTGTCCAGATGTTTAGACAACAGATCAAAGAACAAAGAAATTTTTGTCTCGATGTTTAGATGACAGATCGAAGAACGAAGAAATTTTTGTCCAGAAGTTTAGACGACGGATCGAAGAACAGAGAAATTTTTGTCCAGATGTTCAGAACACAGGTCAAAGAACAAAGAAATTTTTGTCCAGATGATTAGATAACAGATCGAAGAACAAAGAAATTTTTGTCCAGATGTTTAGACAACAGATCGAAGACTAAAGGAATTTTTGTCCAGATGTTTAGACAACAGATCGAAAAAAAAAGAAATTTTTGTCCAGATGTTTAGACAACAGATCAAAGAACAAAGAAATTTTTGTCCAGATGTTCAGACAACAGATTGAAGAACAAAGAAATTTTTGTCCAGATGTTTAGACAACAGATCGAAGAACAAAGAAATTTTTGTGTAGATGTTTAGACAACAGATCGAAGAAGGAAGAAATTTCTGTACAGATGTTCAGAACACAGGTCGAAAAACAAAGAAATTTTTCTCCAGATGTTTAGACAATAGATCAAAGAACAAAGAAATCTTTGTCCAGATGTTTAGACAACAGATCGAAGAACAAAGAAATTTTTGTCCAGATGTTTAGACAACAGATCGAAGAACAGAGGAATTTTTGTCCAGATATTTAGACACCAGATCAAAGAACAAAGAAATTTTTGTCCAGATATTTTGACAATAGATCGAAGAACAAAGAAATTTTTGTCCAGATGTTTAGACAGCAGATCGAAGAACAAAGAAATTTTTGTCCAGATGTTTAGACAATAGATAGAAGAACAAAGAAATTTTTGTCCAGATGTTTAGACAACAGATCGAAGAACAAAGAAATTTTTGTCCATATGTTTAGACGACAGATCAAAGAACAAAGAAATTTTTGTCCAGATGTTTAGACAGCTGATCGAAGCACAATGGAATTTCTGTCCAGATGATCAGACAACAGATCGAAGAACAAAGAAATTTTTGTCTCGATGTTTAGACGACTGATCGAAGAACAAAGAAATTTTTGTCCAGATATTTAGACAACAGATCGAAAAACAAAGAAATTTTTGTCCAGATGTTTAGACAACAGATCGAAGAACAAAGAAATTTTTGTCCAGATGTTTAGACAACAGATCAAAGACTAAAGGAATTTTTGTCCAGATGTTTAGACAACAGATCGAAAAACAAAGAAATTTCTGTCCAGATGTTCAGACAACAGATCGAATAACAAAGAAATTTTTGTCCAGATGTTTAGACAACAGATCGAAGAACAAAGAAATTTTCGTCCAGATGTTTAGACAACAGATCGAAGAAACAAAGAAATTTTTGTCCAGATGTTTAGACAACAGATCGAAGAACAAAGAAAATTTTGTTCAGATATTTAGACAACAGGTCGAAAAACAAAGCAATTTTTGTCCAGATGTTTAGACAACAGATCGAAGAACAAAGAAATTTTTGTCCAGATGTTTAGACAACAGATCGAACAACAAAGAAATTTTTGTCCAGATGTTTAGACAACAGATGGAAGAACAAAGAAATTTTTGTCCCGATGTTTAGACAACAGATCGAAGAACAGAGAAATTTTTGTCCAGATGTTTAGACAACAGATCGAAGAACAAAGATATTTTTGTCCAGATTTTAGACAACAGATCGAAGAACAAAGAAATTTTTGTCCAGATGTTTAGACAACAGATCAAAGAACAAAGAAATTTTTGTCTCGATGTTTAGATGACAGATCGAAGAACGAAGAAATTTTTGTCCAGAAGTTTAGACGACGGATCGAAGAACAGAGAAATTTTTGTCCAGATGTTCAGAACACAGGTCAAAGAACAAAGAAATTTTTGTCCAGATGATTAGATAACAGATCGAAGAACAAAGAAATTTTTGTCCAGATGTTTAGACAACAGATCGAAGACTAAAGGAATTTTTGTCCAGATGTTTAGACAACAGATCGAAAAACAAAGAAATTTTTGTCCAGATGTTTAGACAACAGATCAAAGAACAAAGAAATTTTTGTCCAGATGTTCAGACAACAGATTGAAGAACAAAGAAATTTTTGTCCAGATGTTTAGACAACAGATCGAAGAACAAAGAAATTTTTGTGTAGATGTTTAGACAACAGATCGAAGAAGGAAGAAATTTCTGTACAGATGTTCAGAACACAGGTCGAAAAACAAAGAAATTTTTCTCCAGATGTTTAGACAACAGATCTAAGAACAAAGAAATTTTTGTCCAGATGTTTACACAACAGATCGAAGACTAAAGGAATTTTTGTCCAGATGTTTAGACAACAGATCGAAGAACAAAGAAATTTTTGTCCAGATGTTCGGACAACAGATCAAAGAACAAAGAAATTTTTGTCCAGATGTTTAGACAACAGATTGAAGAACAAAGAAATTTTTGTCCAGATGTTTGGACAATAGATAGAAAAACAAAGAAATTCTTGTCCAGATGTTTAAACAACAGATCGAAGAACAAAGAAATTTTTGTCCAGATGTTTAGACAACAGATCGAAGAACAGAGAAATTTTTGTCCAGATGTTCAGACGACAGATCGAAGAACAGAGTAATTTTTGTCCAGATTTTCAGACAACGGATCAAAGAACAAAGAAATTTTTGTCCAGATGTTTGAACAATAGATAGAAGAACAAAGAAATTTTTGTCCAGATGTTTAGACAACAGATCGAAGAACAAAGAAATTTTTGTCCAGATGTTTAGACAACAGATCGAAAAACAAAAATTTTTGTCCAGATGTTCAGACAACAGATCGAAGAATAAAGAAATTTTTGTCCAGATGTTTAGACAACAGATCGAACAACAAAGAAATATTTGTCCAGATGTTTAGACAACAGATCAAAGAACAAAGAAATTTTTGTCCAGATGTTTAGACAACAGATCGAAGAACAAAGAAATTTTTGTTCAGATGTTTTGACAATAGATCGAAGAACAAAGAAATTTTTGTCCAGATGTTCAGACAACAGATCGAAGAATAAAGAAATTTTTGTCCAGATGTTTAGACAACAGATCGAACAACAAAGAAATATTTGTCCAGATGTTTAGACAACAGATCGAAGAACAAAGAAATTTTTGTCCAGATGTTTAGACAATAGATAGGAGAACAAAGAAATTTTTGTCCAGATGTTTAGACAACGGATCAAAGAACAAAGAAATTTTTGTCCAGATGTTTAGACAATAAATCGAAGAACAAAAAAATTTTTCTATGGATGTTTAGACAGCAGATCGAAGAACAAAGAAATTTCTGTCCAGATGTTTAGACCACAGGTCGAAGAACAAAGAAATTTTTGTCCAGATGTTTACACAACAGATCGAAGAACAAAAAATTTTTGTCCAGACGTTCAGACGACGGATCGAAGAACTAAGAAATTTCTGTCCAGATGTTCAGACAACAGATCGAAGAACAAAGAAATATTTGTCCAGATTTTTAGACAATAGATGGAAAAACAAAGAAATTTTTGTCCAGATGTTTAGACAATAGATCAAAGAACAAAGAAATTTTTGTCCAGATGTTTAGACAACAGATCGAAGAACAAAGAAATTTTTGTCCAGATGTTTAGACAACAGATCGAAGAACAGAGAAATTTTTGTCCAGATATTTAGACACCAGATCAAAGAACAAAGAAATTTTTGTCCAGATATTTTGACAATAGATCGAAGAACAAAGAAATTTTTGTCCAGATGTTTAGACAGCAGATCGAAGAACAAAGAAATTTTTGTCCAGATGTTTAGACAATAGATAGAAGAACAAAGAAATTTTTGTCCAGATGTTTAGACAACAGATCGAAGAACAAAGAAATTTTTGTCCATATGTTTAGACGACAGATCAAAGAACAAAGAAATTTTTGTCCAGATGTTTAGACAGCTGATCGAAGAACAATGAAATTTCTGTCCAGATGATCAGACAACAGATCGAAGAACAAAGAAATTTTTGTCTCGATGTTTAGACGACTGATCGAAGAACAAAGAAATTTTTGTCCAGATATTTAGACAACAGATCGAAAAACAAAGAAATTTTTGTCCAGATGTTTAGACAACAGATCGAAGAACAAAGAAATTTTTGTCCAGATGTTTAGACAACAGATCAAAGACTAAAGGAATTTTTGTCCAGATGTTTAGACAACAGATCGAAAAACAAAGAAATTTCTGTCCAGATGTTCAGACAACAGATCGAATAACAAAGAAATTTTAGTCCAGATGTTTAGACAACAGATCGAAGAACAAAGAAATTTTCGTCCAGATGTTTAGACAACAGATCGAAGAAACAAAGAAATTTTTGTCCAGATGTTCAGACAATAGATAGAAGAACAAAGAAAATTTTGTCCATATATTTAGACAACAGGTCGAAAAACAAAGCAAGTTTTGTCCAGATGTTTAGACAACAGATTGAAGAACAAAGAAATTTTTGTCCAGATGTTTAGACAACAGATCGAAGAACAAAGAAATTTTTGTCCAGATGTTTAGACAACAGATGGAAGAACAAAGAAATTTTTGTCCCGATGTTTAGACAACAGATCGAAGAACAGAGAAATTTTTGTCCAGATGTTTAGACAACAGATCGAAGAACAAAGATATTTTTGTCCAGATTTTAGACAACAGATCGAAGAACAAAGAAATTTTTGTCCAGATGTTTAGACAACAGATCAAAGAACAAAGAAATTTTTGTCTCGATGTTTAGACGACAGATCGAAGAACGAAGAAATTTTTGTCCAGAAGTTGAGACGACGGATCGAAGAACAGAGAAATTTTTGTCCAGATGTTCAGAACACAGGTCAAAGAACAAAGAAATTTTTGTCCAGATGATTAGATAACAGATCGAAGAACAAAGAAATTTTTGTCCGGATGTTTAGACAACAGATCGAAGACTAAAGGAATTTTTGTCCAGATGTTTAGACAACAGATCGAAAAACAAAGAAATTTTTGTCCAGATGTTTAGACAACAGATCAAAGAACAAAGAAATTTTTGTCCAGATGTTCAGACAACAGATTGAAGAACAAAGAAATTTTTGTCCAGATGTTTAGACAACAGATCGAAGAACAAAGAAATTTTTGTGTAGATGTTTAGACAACAGATCGAAGAAGGAAGAAATTTCTGTACAGATGTTCAGAACACAGGTCGAAAAACAAAGAAATTTTTCTCCAGATGTTTAGACAACAGATCGAAGAACAAAGAAATTTTTGTCCAGATGTTTGGACAACAGATCGAAGACTAAAGGAATTTTTGTCCAGATGTTTAGACAACAGATCGAAGAACAAAGAAATTTTTGTCCAGATGTTCGGACAACAGATCAAAGAACAAAGAAATTTTTGTCCAGATGTTTAGACAACAGATCGAAGAACAAAGAAATTTTTGTCCAGATGTTTGGACAATAGATAGAAAAACAAAGAAATTCTTGTCCAGATGTTTAAACAACAGATCGAAAAACAAAGAAATTTTTGTCCAGATGTTTAGACAACAGATCGAAGAACAGAGAAATTTTTGTTCAGATGTTCAGACGACAGATCGAAGAACAAAGTAATTTTTGTCCAGATTTTCAGACAACGGATCAAAGAACAAAGAAATTTTTGTCCAGATGTTTGAACAATAGATAGAAGAACAAAGAAATTTTTGTCCAGATGTTTAGACAACAGATCGAACAACAAAGAAGTATTTGTCCAGATGTTTAGACAACAGATCAAAGAACAAAGAAATTTTTGTCCAGATGTTTAGACAACAGATCGAAGAACAAAGAAATTTTTGTTCAGATGTTTTGACAATAGATCGAAGAACAAAGAAATTTTTGTCCAGATGTTTAGACAGCAGATCGAAGAACAAAGAAATTTTTGTCCAGATGTTCGGACAACAGATCAAAGAACAAAGAAATTTTTGTCCAGATGTTTAGACAACGGATCAAAGAACAAAGAAATTTTTGTCCAGATGTTTAGACAATAAATCGAAGAACAAAAAAATTTTTCTATAGATGTTCAGACAGCAGATCGAAGAACAAAGAAATTTCTGTCCAGATGTTTAGACCACAGGTCGAAGAACAAAGAAATTTTTGTCCAGATGTTTACACAACAGATCGAAGAACAAAAAATTTTTGTTCAGACGACGGATCGAAGAACTAAGAAATTTCTGTCCAGATGTTCAGACAACAGATCAAAGAACAAAGAAATATTTGTCCAGATTTTTAGACAATAGATGGAAAAACAAAGAAATTTTTGTCCAGATGTTTAGACAATAGATAGAAGAACAAAGAAATTTTTGTCCAGATGTTTAGACAACAGATCGAAGAACAAAGAAATTTTTGTCCAGATGTTTAGACAACAGATCGAAGAACAGAGAAATTTTTGTCCGGATATTTAGACACCAGATCAAAGAACAAAGAAATTTTTGTCCAGATGTTTAGACAACAGATCGAAGAACAAAGAAATTTTTGTCCAGATGTTTAGACAACAGATCGAAGAACAAAGAAATTTTTGTCCAGATATTAAGACAACAGATCGAAGAACAAAGAAATTTTTGTCCAGATGTTCACACAACAGATCGAAGAACAGAGAAATTTTTGTCCAGACGTTTAGACAACGGATCGAAAAACAAAGAAATTCTTGTCCAGATGTTTAGACAAAAGATCAAAGAACAAG
This sequence comes from Thysanoteuthis rhombus, assembly GCA_963457665.1. Lineage (NCBI taxonomy): Eukaryota > Metazoa > Mollusca > Cephalopoda > Oegopsida > Thysanoteuthidae > Thysanoteuthis > Thysanoteuthis major. The sequence continues at coordinate 43,220,479 of OY735220.1, read as the reverse complement.
GAAATTTTTGTCCAAATGTTTAGACAATAGATAGAAGAACAAAGAAATTTTTGTCCAGATGTTTAGACAACAGATCGAAAAACAAAGAAATTCTTGTCCAGATGTTTAGACAAAAGATCAAAGAACAAGGAAATTTTTGTCCAGATGTTTTGACAATAGATCGAAGAACAAAGAAATTTTTGTCCAGATGTTTAGACAGCAGATCGAAGAACAAAGAAATTTTTGTCCTGATGTTCAGACAACAGATCGAAGAACAAAGAAATTTTTGTCCAGATGTTTAGACAACAGATCAAAGACTAAAGGAATTTTTGTCCAGATGTTTAGACAACAGATCGAAGAACAAAGAAATTATTGTCCAGATGTTTGGACAATAGATCGAAGAACAAAGAAATTTTTGTCCAGATGTTTAAACAACAGATCGAAGAACAAAGAAATTTTTGTCCAGATGTTTGAACAATAGATAGAAGAACAAAGAAATTTTTGTCCAGATGTTTAGACAACAGATCGAAGAACAAAGAAATTTTTGTCCAGATTTTTAGACAATAGATGGAAAAACAAAGAAATTTTTGTCCAGATGTTTAGACAACAGATCGAAGAATAAAGAAATTTTTGTCCAGATGTTTAGACAACAGATCGAACAACAAAGAAATATTTGTCCAGATGTTTAGACAACAGATCAAAGAACAAAGAAATTTTTGTCCAGATGTTTAGACAACAGATCGAAGAACAAAGAAATTTTTGTTCAGATGTTTTGACAATAGATCGAAGAACAAAGAAATTTTTGTCCAGATGTTTAGACAGCAGATCGAAGAACAAAGAAATTTTTGTCCAGATGTTCAGACAACAGATCAAAGAACAAAGAAATTTTTGTCCAGATGTTTAGACAACGGATCAAAGAACAAAGAAATTTTTGTCCAGATGTTTAGACAATAAATCGAAGAACAAAAAAATTTTTCTATAGATGTTTAGACAGCAGATCGAAGAACAAAGAAATTTCTGTCCAGATGTTTAGACCACAGGTCGAAGAACAAAGAAATTTTTGTCCAGATGTTTACACAACAGATCGAAGAACAAAAAATTTTTGTCCAGACGTTCAGACGACGGATCGAAGAACTAAGAAATTTCTGTCCAGATGTTCAGACAACGGATCAAAGAACAAAGAAATATTTGTCCAGATTTTTAGACAATAGATGGAAAAACAAAGAAATTTTTGTCCAGATGTTTAGACAATAGATCAAAGAACAAAGAAATTTTTGTCCAGATGTTTAGACAACAGATCGAAGAACAAAGAAATTTTTGTCCAGATGTTTAGACAACAGATCGAAGAACAGAGAAATTTTTGTCCAGATATTTAGACACCAGATCAAAGAACAAAGAAATTTTTGTCCAGATATTTTGACAATAGATCGAAGAACAAAGAAATTTTTGTCCAGATGTTTAGACAGCAGATCGAAGAACAAAGAAATTTTTGTCCAGATGTTTAGACAATAGATAGAAGAACAAAGAAATTTTTGTCCAGATGTTTAGACAACAGATCGAAGAACAAAGAAATTTTTGTCCAGATGTTTAGACAATAAATCGAAGAACAAAGAAACTTTTGTCCAGATGTTTAGACAGCAGATCGAAGAACAAAAAAATTTCTGTCCAGATGTTCAGAACACAGGTCGAAGAACAAAGAAATTTTTGTCCAGATGTTTAGACAACAGATCGAAGAACAAAGAAATTTTTGTCCAGATGTTTAGACAACAGATCGAAGAACAAAGAAATTTTTGTCCAGATGTTTAGACAACAGATCGAAGAACAAAGAAATTTTTGTCCAGATATTAAGACAACAGATCGAAGAACAAAGAAATTTTTGTCCAGATGTTTACACAACAGATCGAAGAA
>OY735220.1:43158592-43213592 GCA_963457665.1 Thysanoteuthis rhombus | reverse complement strand
TTCTCAAAAATTTTTTTTTAAACATCCCACAGTTCCATTGTGTTGGCATGCCAAATTTGGTTTGGCTGCACTCATGTTTAGGTACTTTTTATAGCGTGCCAGACAGACAGACAAACACAGAGACACATCTCACTTATGTATATAAAATGAAAAATGCAAAATATGTTTGCCCGAATACTTATGCACATACGCATATACATGAATATCTTAGTATATATATATACGTATGCGAGCAGTAATATTCTGTGTATCCAACCCACTCTCCGTCCATCGGATGTGCTAATTTTACAATCGACGTTTCAGCACGTATTTCGATCTATTTTTACACTGAAGCCCAAACAAATACCAAACTGAAGGTTTATATTTACTTTTTTCTCTCAATTCGGGAATAGAACGTCGATGACCCTTTGACATGTACCCATGTTCAACCGACCCTTCACCCAGATCAAAGGAGTCTTTGTAAGAGATTTATGTTTTCGTCCCCCCTCTCTCTTTCTCTCTCTCTTCGGCACATCTCTTCGGTCTTTCTTTTTATTTGAAAGCAGTCTTCTCTCTTCAGTTTCTCTCTTCACTCCGCTCTCCCTCTCTTTATTTTTCGTATTTCATTCTATACTTATCTATCTATCTCAAAGTAAAATGCTGAGATTGATGAAATGATCAAATATATATGTGAAGAAGATCGATGTTTTCATTAAAGGTTCCTCAGTATTACTAAAAGAATATCTGTTTATCGAATTAAAAAAAACCCTCTGTGTTGGATAACTATAACGCTAAGACTACTATCATCAGCGGCTAAAAAAAAGACACAATTCTTTCTGCTGCGCTTCTTCAATTATCATTTATAGTCAATTTTGAGAGAAACAATCGTTTAACGGGGTTTAGGAGACGTGATCAAAGTTAATTCTGCAACCGTGTGCTGATCATTAAAGGGCAAAGTTGCATACGGCTTTTTGCTTTGTCAAGATCTGCAATGCAGCTAGAATAGGTTTTGACCAATCAATTCTACGTTTTTTTTTCGAATGTTCTATCCAAATGCAATGGCGGTAAACAGAAGTGTTCTCTTATGGTGTCAACGTTAGGACTTTGTTTCCATATCTTGTCCTTGTTGTGTAGCAAAAGCCACTTCCGGTTGAACCCCGTGTTTGTATAACTTATACGCTCAGTCGACATCATTATTAACTTCATTTTTCCACGATAATAAGAATAAGAACAAGCCTCACCAAAATTAAAGGTTTAAACTGATATGTAAAATCCACAGATCCTGATTTGCCGGGAAAATATTCCGCCATTTTCAATATCTCAAGAATTGACTGCATGGCTTCGATTTGATTTGGCAGCCAATCGGGGTGGGGATGGGGGGACCTTACTGAGCATATTCGAACATACACGCCATTCACCGAGAGTGTGTCTTATGTGACCGTCACATCCACAATGATAGAACCTGTCCATCCTTCAAGTCTCTAAGCCCAGGTCTTTTGCAAAAAATTGCTTCATCCTGGTCTTTGGGGAAAAAAAAAGAGATTTGGCACCCTCCGATACCTTTTTTCTCTCAAAAAAGATTTTAGACTGTGGACAAGAATCAGGTGAAAGCGACGAGATGGCTGATGGTGACCCCGAAAGAGGACTTTGCAGGCTGTTTTCGAAAAGTGAGGAGAATCTGGGATGAGTCTGCAAAGTACAAAAAGGGGGATACTTTGAAGGTGACTAAAGCGCCATTGCCCTACGAAGGTTATTTTCCCCCATGATTATTCACCAATGCATCCTCCCAGTTGTCACCCATGGAGCTGAAACATGGAATCTAACTAAAAGATTGACCCTCAAACTGCGAAATTGTGACCGATACAAAGTAAGACCAGCTACAAAATATAAGAAAATGATAGCTCTGCGACGCCCATGATAGGGAGGTCTGTTGAATCTTGGGGAGGGTTTATGTTCAACGATAGAGCATGAATAGCTGCTATTGATGATGTTTACCTTCTTGACAGACATCGTATATAAATAGACAAATCATTCTTCCGAACGAAATAGTTATCTCTAAACTCGTGGACGTCGCTGCCGATTTTTTTCCCACCAGATTATCATAACCTTCGATGTAATCGACGCCATGATACTAACACAAATATCTTGAATTCATGGACATCAGTGCTTTATCGGAATGTGTTTGTAATCATCTATAAACATCCTGTTTATTGACCGGAATTGCATCTGACTGACCCGATATCCGAGGTTATTAAACCTTAATTCTTTTAAAAGTTTTTCGAAAGGAATTTCCACTAAGTAGTAACTCTCATTAAGAGCGTAACACACACAGAGACACAGACACAGACACACACAGACACACACACACACCATAAAACAGTTCAACGCAATTTTCATTCCTGGGAAGTGAATGTTATTTTCTAATTGCATATATGCAAAATGTATTTTGTCTATTCCTCTTTCGAACTTTGCTTTTGTTATCAGGACAATAATATTTATACGTTATTGCGTTTTTAAAAACTTTCTTATGTGAATAAAAATGTGCAAATTTGCCCAATGTCAAACTGGAAATAAGTGGATTTCAAATTATCACTGTCCTGGTAAAGCTTGTAGTGAATAATTCACATTTTCAATCATCTTTAGACATGATCAAATATAAAATAACACTTATTACAGAGGAACAAGCAAAAAAAAAAAAAAGAAGAAAAATCCACTTTGCAATTACACGCCTGTACTTGTGTGTGTATACATAGCCTATCTACAAACATATTACGTAAGTGCCCTTACGGTGACCATGGCTGCCGTCCCTTTCCAGGTTCTTCAAAGACTTTGCAACATGTGAAATAGACTTAGAGGCGACAAGCGCCTAAAGTGTCGTCGTTCACTTCTCTGCATGCTATTTTACCCATAGCTTTTGGGGTAGGAAAGTCCGATCCATGCCTTTCTCAAGGGTATTAGTGCCAGTCTTAGTCTCAGTTTGAACTCAGCTCGCCCAGTCCATTTATCGCGCTGTGAACCGATCAGCCATTGGCACTTCCATGAAGTTATCAAAATACTGAAATATTCTATGGTTTCACTTGCAAGGACCTTGAAACATTTTTTTTCAATTTTTATTAAAGGCTGTAAATAAACGGTTAAAAGTACTTCGGAATTTTGTTTTAAATGTTATTAGGTTGTTTAGCATGGAATGACATTTATTGAATAGTAGGGTGAAGGACGATGTATACAAGGAAAAGACGGTAAATATTTATTCAAAATAAAACCCATTTGAAGCAATGGTCTTTATTTAATAATACTTCAATGACATCGTGTCAACTAAATTGTCTCTTTAGGTTCCATCATCATCAGCAGCAGCAGCAACATCATTTTTGCGTCTGTCGTTAAACATAAACCTTCCACAAGATTCGCAAGACATCTCCATCGTGAGTGTCACGGAGCCAGTACTTTTTGGATTTATCTTGTCGGCTCCGGTTTCGCATATGATCTCTGGGGATTCACGTTGTGCGTCTTGATATCCAGCGGTTGTCAGACATTCTCGCAATATTACCAGCCCATTGCCATTTGAGTTTTCTCATGGGTTCTATTATATCTCTGTCTCCCGTTTTCCTGAAATATTGTGCTATCTTATGATCTTCCCATTTTATATTGAGTATAATCATCTCATTCATTAAGGGTCAGTCTTTCTGTTTAGTTCCACGTTTCAGCTCCTTAAGTGACTATCATAAGGATGCATTGGTTGTATACCCTTCTATTTAGCACAACCAGAATGTTTTTGTTCTTGAAGGTTGAGCTTGCCCTGTCCAAAGCTTACCAACCTAGTGTGATTCTTTGCTAGATTTCTTTCGAGGATTTCATGGAGATTCGTTCTCCTTGGTGGCTTAAAATACAGTCAGCTGAATGGTGTCTACTCTTTGAACATTTCATTCACTTCGTGTGGGACCTTTTTTGCGAATAGTTCAACCTTCCTACTGCCTTGCACCACCAAGGTCTTTCAGTACCACCCCTACAGACAACTGGCATCTTGTGACTTTCGGTTTTTCCCTTAACAGTTTTAGAGCGTGGACAAGATTAAGGGGAATATGTGATATGATCGCTATTGAAGTCCCAAAGTCTCCATGATAATGCTCAAACCGTGTGTGTCGTTTGCCACTGATGCAGATAATACTTCATGATTAAAAACACGTTTAGGTCTCCCTCGAGGTTTACTTATGCTAATCATACTTCCGGACCCAAATTTATTGAGCCAGCGATGAACATTTCACACTGTTTGAGCAGCATTACATCATAATTCGAAATCGTACTTCAAAATTTGAGATATAACGTTAATACATTAGAAAGAGTCTGAAGAATTACTATCAAGATTGTCCCCAAAATTACAGACTTGTCATACACAGAAACGCTGATTAATCTCTATTTAGAGACGTTGGAATGCTACCATAAGAATGCTGATCTGTTTAAGGTCTACCAGAAACAAAATAGCATCCACACCTTGGACCAAAACTGTCACTGCTCTGTGTGTGAAGTGTATGTCTACTATCTTCAAAAACCGATGACATAGTCAGAAACACCAGGTACAGACATCCACTGAGCCAAGGAAGAACTTTTTTCCCACTCGAGTGACCAAGCCGTAGAATTCCCTCTAAATCAATCAATCTGTTCAAAAACAATTTATTGAAAGATATCGGAGACTCAAAGTCCAACTACCAATTTCATATTAGTCCCAACCTGTTTGCTTGGTTGAACAAGATTAATTGGTGGACCGCACATGGTTTTATGACGCTATTCATCTGTCATTAAAACCTATTTGAAGGTATTAAGTGTATTAAAAACTGTTTAACTTCTTAGGTAAACATAATTCCAATTAAGGGTCCAAACATCCCCCATGATGACAAATTACGTCTCTATTTACGCTGAATTTGTAAAATAAATGCAATGATTTACGTGTTTACTTGGGTTAATGTCATTCTTTCGCTTGTTTTTTTGTAGCATTTCTACTAATGGAACCCATTCGTGAAGGACAGAAGAAAACTATTTTTCTAAAATGTGAAATCTAAAATTTGTATCTACGTTGTTATTCCTTACTTTAATATGTTCGTAGGGATTCAAATCAAAACAAACACTTCTTCAATTGCAGAACCAGGGAAAGAATATATATATATATATATATATATTTATTTATTTAGATCGATAGAGAGAGAGAGAGAGAGAGAGAGAGAGAGAGAGAGAGAGAGCGAGAGAGAAAGAGAGAGAGAGAGAGAGGAAAGAGGGATATATATATGTATTGGTCACATCAGTCAATTATTTCTCAATGTCAGTTAATATAAGTTATGTAATTTTCGCCCGTGTTTTTTTTTTCTATTTTGCATATACTTCGTTATCATGGTACTATTTATGAAATTTTTCTTGTTGGGATCATCAGTTGTTTACAATGTAACCGTTTCGGGGATTCTAAAAACAAAACAGTTATATAAACATGGCTCCCCTGCAGTGTTGGTCAAACACCACCTGCCTCTCCGCTATGATTTTGATACAAAGCTTATGTCATACATGTAGTTTGTTATTTTATGTAGGATTTTCTCATAATGTATATATGGGGTTCTATCATTAAATATTTAGTAAAAAGGGTGAGTTACGTAGATTATCCTCAAAACGTCTTTAACAATGAGAGATCAGTAAGTACATCAACGGACGTGACTCACTGTTTGTGTCACATCTATTGAGTTTATATATACATATATATATATATATATATATATATATATATATATATATATATATATATATATATATATGCAGTGGATAAACGACCTAAGAATTTGGACATAAGCAGTTATTTGCAGCGGCCTATTTAGCTCAGTAAAAAGAGCAACGCTACGCTAAAGCGGCTAACTATCGACTGCAGTTCCAATGCCTGCAGCCAACCTTTTTTTTTCAACTGTTCATCCTATTTACGCAGCCTAGACCAAAAGACACATTCACCGTACATCAATGGAAGGTCATTTCAAAAACAGATTCAAAATAATGTAACACGTTTTGTACTTATATATATACGCGTTTTGTACTTATATATATATATATATATATATATATATATATATATATATATATATATATATATATGATTATAAAAATCACAAACAATGAGTATCTTTTTAATCTTCCCTTGTTTTTGTACAAGAGAAAGGGTCTTTGGTTTTGATGTATAAAAATATTTTCCAAAACATAAATCACTTTCGGTATATATATATATATATATATATATATATATATATATATATATATATATATATATATATATATATATACATGTGTGTGTATATGTGTGTGTGCGTGTGTGTGTTATTCAACTTTATAAACACAGGGGTGCATAGATAAACCGGAAAAGATGGACAGGGAGTATACTGTTCGATTATTGATTTTCGTATAATTGGTATGCTCTTGAAGAAAACGAAGCCACAATGAATACAATTTTAGGACTTGGATATTGTTGGTCCAATATTATCATAGAGACCCCCAAAAGCACTTTTTTGAAAAAACAAGACCAAACATTAAAATAGTGCCTAGTAGTGTCCTCGTGTATATGTTCAGGGTTGTGGTTCCCAAAAATAAGACCAGGAAGCGCCCAGAGACACACATAGACGAGCTAAGGGAGAAAAACATGTAACCCATTTAGTTGGTCGCTCGGGCAGGCCATTTGTTGGGCTACGGTGATTCGATAAATAAATAAGTGTGGGAAACTGTTCTATGATCCGTATCCAAAAGTTATTTCCCTTGACAAATGTCATACTCAAAAATATAGATGTACACGTGGTGAATAATGTAATTTGATAAGAGTTACGAGACGGAAAGAAGGTTAATTCTGGATTTCAGTCAGGATACGAATTTTTTCTTTCCTAAATTAGTCGACACACGACATACAGGGAATATCATTTCAAGCTTTTTAATAGTTTTACCAGTTTTTTTCCGCGAGAAAAGGAATGTAAAATTGACCAAAAGTTCTTTTTCAGATCCGGCGCTTTTCCAGTCATTTTCAATATCTTTGAAATTAATCTTATTTTTCACAATTTTCATAATCCACTGGGAGATTTAGTTGTTTTTCTGTTGGTTTTGTCGTTGACCAACCCCAACGTGGACAATTATTGTTATTGAAAAATGGATATATGATCTGACAGAATGACTATAAATTGCGTTATATTATATTGAAACTGTTCACAGATTAGATTCCTGCAGCAGACCCATTTTCTTTAATTGTTCACTCAATTTACGTTGTCTGGGCCAAACGATAAATTCACCGTGTTATAATGGGAAATCATTTCAAATAGAGTTTCAATATAATAAAACACAATTTATCATTATTCTCTCGGATCGGATCATATATCCATGTATCAATATATATATATATATATATATATATATATATATATATATATATATATATATATATATATATATATTAGGATCAACAAACTTAAAACCCTATATACAAATGGATTAGCACTAAACTGAACAACCCTCATCACACAGAACGCTAATACACAAAACTCCTACCATTAATATCCTCACACCCACATCTAAGACACATTCAATAATGGAAGCTTCAAAGTCACCCAGACCCATAGGAAAAACTTCACCTTAGCCTGTTATAACCCCTGTCCAAATCATAGCCAACACATTTTCAATAACTTATAAGGTTGATACCTATGTAGCTCCATGACCTCATCACCCCTCCATTTACACTACCCCTAACATACCAAAAAATCTAACTCCACATCACTCCTCAAGACCAACTGCTACTGCTTAACCAAAGACCTGATACCTCACTGGATATTCTCCCACTCAGCAGGAGGCCTCCAGCAGCCATGACAACACAATTTGATGGGAAGAATCCCGAAACATGTATGGACAATTTACTTATAAGGACTAATAGACCTTACCCCCAAACACCTCAAACAATGTGCAGAAGATCACAGGTTCGATTCCTGGTACGGACACACACACACACACACACACACACACACATATATATATATATATATATATATATATATATATATATATATATATATATTAAAATATATGTAAGATGTGTCGGTTTGTGAGTTCGTCTCTTATGCTTTAAAAGTACTTAAATTGACCATGCCTACACAATGGACCTGTGAGTGATATTAAAATTCCGTCCATATACATATTTTCTCATACCATATATTTGTTTATAAATTCTACGATAGGTGTAAAGTGGAGGTGTCTGATTGTCTGTCACGCTAGAGAAAAAACCTAAACATTTGTGCATCCTAAGGGGTCAAAAATGAAAAGGGACTCTCTCCCCCCTTTAAGGTATCAAAAGTATAGGGAGACTTCCACTCTTTGAGGGTGAAAAGTTAACGGGAGAATTTTCCCAACATTAAGAGGTAAGAAGTGGAGAGACACCCTTCCCAACTTTAGGGGCCACAAGTATATGGATCCAGGTTTGATGGGTCAGAAGTAAAGGGAGACCTCTGTCTTTGAGGGATCAATTATATTTGGAGACTGCTTCTCTAGGGGTCAAAAGTCAAGGTGAACTTCGTTTCACCTTCGAGTGTTCAAAAGTGAGAGTGACATTTTTTCACCTTTGATGGCTCAGAAGTGACAATAAACTTTTTTTTCCAACTTAAACAGGTTCGAAAGGATTGGAAACATTCCCCATTTGATGGGTTAAAAGTGACGGGAGACTTTTTTTTTTTTTTACGGTGTCAAAAGTGTATGGTTTCCCTTCCAAAAGTCATAAATTGAGGGACACTCTTACTCTCTTAAAGCGAGGAGAGACTGTTGCCCTCTTTTAGGGGTCAAAGGTGAAAGTAGACTTTTCCCTGCATTTAAGGGGACATGAGTGAAGGCAAATTTAAATCCCCCCTTGAAGATTAAAAGTGATGGCAGGTGCGTAGCTGAAGGAGGGGGGCAATTTGAAAGTGCATCTGGACCTTAACTTGAGGAGGGGAACGATAAGCTTCATTACTTTAGTAATTCACCTGAAGTATTTATGACATTATGCAATAAGTAACACAAAATCTTGGTAGGCACCCTGGGAGGAGCCAAGCCCCCCCCCAGCTCCTTAATCTGTAGCTATGTCGATGAGTGAAATAAAACTTAAAAATGTATGTGTGAGTGCGTGCGTGTGTGTACAGGTATATGTACATACGGACGTATGCGCACACTGACAGAATGAGGAGTCAGAAGAGTATGTACAGCTTGAAAGAGAGAAGGAGATTGGGAGAAAAAGATGGAGTATTCGATGTTGGATATTTTTTTCCACTCTTCATTTAAAGGGGCAGTCAAAGTTATCATTTATCAATCGTCTGCCACATATTTTCATGTGGAATTTGAAAAATAGTCTCTACGGAGATTGCCGTCAGTCAAATTCATATACATATAAATACATATACAATGCATATATATATATATATATATATATATATATATATATATATATATATATATATATATATATATATATATATATATGTATGTATATATATAATAAAAATTTATATATAAATAAATAAAGATTCATATATGAATATATATATATATATATATATGTCTTCATGAATTCATATATATATATTCTTATAAATTCATATATATATATATAAATGGATATATATAGATATAAATTGATATATAAATGTAAATGTATACACACACACTCACACACTCACATATATATATAAATATAAATGCACTCATAATCAAATATAAACTCGTATGTAAACGTATATATAAATATAAATTCCTGTACACACACACACACACACACACACACACACATATATATATATATATATATATATATATATATATATATGAGCGTAAAAATAATTACAACAATTACACAACACATAAAAAACCCTCTTGAAACAAATAACTCCAACAGAAGCAAGATACGAGGGCAAATAAGTGCATTATTTGTCACTCTCGAAATTTTCATGCGGTTAGAAATCAGTGTATCAGTGTATCATTATTATAATTAAGAAATGGATATATAATCCAACTGAATCATCATAAATGCGTTATTTCATTTGAAACTCTATCTAATTGTTTATTTTATTCACGCTGTCTAGGCCAACCGTCACATTCACCGTGTAATGACAGGAGGTCAATTCTAATAGAATTTCTAATAAAACAACATATTTATAATGATATAATATATATATATATATATATATATATATATACATACATATGTGTGTGTGTGTGTGTGTGTGTGTGTGTGTGTGTATATATATATATATATTTATATTTATATATATGTGCATAAATTGAAATTCTTGAATTGAGATAGTTAGCGTGGTAATAAATAAATGGTGAAAGCACACACCATTAGCCATGTCCATGATATCAATGTTGCCCTCCAAGTGAGATAACGACATGAAGGCGACACCAACCAATTCTGAATTCTCTGATGGTTGAAAACATGAGACTCTATGAACCCGCCTTTTTTTCATGCTATGAAAATCATAAACACACAAACAATCATATCTACGTCAGGCAATAGTTAGCAGCGAGATAGTCATAGGCGTCCATTGCTGTTTTCCCCCGAGGGGAGCAAAAAGGACATATCCCGAGGATTGGGTCAGGGTGGAGCAGAAAGATATATCCGGATGTTGGATGTACAGGAGAGAGACTGGGGAGTGCTTATGCTGGGACTCGTCTTGGGTGTTCAGTTTATTTGCCACCATTTCTATGCTGTTTCCCATAATTTTTTGAAAAAAAAAATGAGACCCTTACGAATTATACACATGAAGTAGGCTGTTGAATGGATCGGCTGAGAAGTTGTAGTAACACCAAAGGTAGCAAAATATATTCAATACTTCGGATAAGCCTTGCGCTGGTAATGACTCTTCGTCTCAATCATAGCAAATAACACAGAAACTGGAATAGTTTCAAAGGACAATGAATGAAAACCCGTGTGAGGTGGGCCGTAATTTAAGACAAACGAACGGTCTTGTTCATGTTCATTGTTGAGCAAGTTAGACTCTACCCTCAGAAGAATATAAGTCGAATCGTGCTTCGAATGAAATAATAACAATCAAAACTAGGAAGCACTCAGAGATCGCGCATCTCTGCCAGCGCCATTGTCAGTGGAAATAATTGCGTATGGATCAGCCCGAAAACTAATCAGTTATTCTGTAGCCTATTATACATCTTTCCACAAAATGACATAGAAATTGATTGAGAACACTTGGTGATATCGTGTGGACAAATATGAATTTACGACGATATCATGTGGTTTGGACATATAACTACGTCTTAGGGGAGATAAATGTGCATGGATCCAATATTAAATGAGTTCACCTCTAGCTTATTGTCCATTCTTCTACAAAATGTCATGAACATTCATTGAGAATTTCTGAGATATTGTGTGGACAGTCTTGAGCGTATATATATATATATATATATATATATATATATACATATATATATATATATATATATATATATATCAATCATCATCATCATCATCATCATAATCATCATCATCATCACCATCATCATCAGTCTTTTAGCGTTTGTCGTTGGACATAGACCTTCCCCAGGATTTGCCACACTTCTCTATCATGGGCGTCACAGAGCCAGTACTTCCTGAACCTGTCTAGCTCGTCTCCCCATCTAACATTTTGCCAGCCTCGGTTGCGCATGTGATCTCGGGGGATCCATGTCGTGAGTCGTGATGTCCATCGGTTGTCTGCCATTCTTGCAACATGGCCAGCCCACCGCCATTTGAGATTTTTTATGGATTCTATGATGTCTCTAACTCTTGTCTTTTCCCGGATGTACTGTGCTGCTTTTTGGTCTCTCCATGTGAGGCCCAGCATTATTCTTTCATGTGCACGTTGCATGGTTCTCAGTTTACGGGTCTGTCTCTTGGTTAAGTTCCATGTTTCAGCTCCATAAGTAACTATTGGGAGGATGCATTGGTTATACACCCTTCTCTTTAGGATTAATGGGATCTTATTATTTTTGAAGGTTGAGCTAGCTCTGCCAAAGGCTTGCCATTCTAGTGTGATTCTTCGCCTGATTTCTTCTTCTTTTGAGAGTCTCATGGAGATTCGTTGTCCTAAATAGAAAAGAACGGAAAAAAATATGTCTCAATCAGAAAAAAATTCTGGATCCAACCCCAAAATTCTACCATTTATTCAGTGTTTTCAGAGATATTTTGTGGACAGACGAACGAACAGACGAACAGAGAAGACCAAAAATACGTACCTCATTTCAGATTCGTTGACTGAGGTAAATAAGCCCCATTTTTTTGATGCATTAGTGTAATCGTACAAAAGGTTATGTGCAACTTTGTTTATGATACCGTTATCTATTGTTTCCCGTACTTTTCTTGTATTTCTAGTTTATATGATAGACTTTATCGAATCTCTGTACTTGTCGGACAAACAGTTTTATAATTAGTTTGGATAAGACTTTGCCCAACTTTCACAGGTTTATGCTCCATTTATACTTTCCCGAAAATAACTTCAACTATCTTTTTAGGAATCTCGACAGCTTTACGTAAACATGACAGCCTTGATGGCAAAAATAATTTTGTGTGATTATTTAATGATAATAATAAAGTGACAGGTTCAATAGCATCATCGCGTCTACTTTTCAAGTTATCTTTCTTTTCCTGCTCTCAAACAAGGGAAGGAAGAACATCATCGCCAACATCACGATCAATAAAGACCGAGGTAGATGACAAGAATAAGAACAATACTGACAGTGATGAGAACGGGTGAAAGAAGACTCATGGGTATCGGAGATTTTACTCAGACGACCAAAAAAGGATTTTTTTTAGTGAGAATATGAAAACTGCCCAAAGAAGTACGAAACGAGATAAAAGGAGGAAAGACTGGCCATCAGAGTCAATAATTGAACAACCGTGGCGTCAAGAAATCATAAAACAAATTTCCGTTAGAGAATAAATATGGCCAGAATAGATTTTATTGATGACATTACTTGCGTTTTCCACAGGAAAACAGCTAAAATAGACCAAAGAAACATCTAGAATTATCTAGATTCTGGAGAATCAAAACCTTGTCGACAAACCATACCAGTTAGAAAAAGAGAATATCTCGTCATCGCAGCCTTGTATTAGGGACAATTATACCAAAGGGAAATGAACAAATTACCTAAAAACAGCAGATGAGACTGTAAACAATATCATAAATGAATACGGCAACTTAGCTCAGAAGAAATACAAAAAAATAAAAACAAACTCTCAAAATAGAGTAGGATCAGTACTTCATCGGGAATTGTGCAAACGGCCTGTTATCGACACAAATCAGAAGCTGTTCTAGAAAAATTAACAAAATGATAAACTCTAGAACTCTGAGGTCCAAACTAACCATCCCATCCCATCCCATCCAACCAAGAAGATCGGATCTGATAATCGTAAACTAGAAAAAGAGATTCTGCCAGGTCGTAAACATAACTGTGCCAGCAGACCACAGGGTGAAGATGAGAGGATGAAAAACATTATGAAAATAAAAGCACCTCGACCTGGATCAGTAGAAACTGTGATAGATAAAGGATAAAGTCATGCCAATAATAATTGGCACACTTGGAACAAATGCCCCAAATACTATGATCGATATTTGATGTGTAGGGAATCAGGGGAAGAGTAGAGTCAGTCAAAACTCCTGGGGTCTACAAGGATGCTTGGAGATGTGATGAGACTTGCTGTCACTCAATCTCTAACGATAAGGAGATTGTGTTGCGCTAAGCTATTCTATATTAGAGAAAAAACTTGCCAGCAATGAAAATCAGCATTCGGAATCAGGGTATGGTTCGAAACACTGGCCACTTGCGTCCATGGGAAATACATAACTCTCTAACAAGCTCAAGTTTAGATATTTACTAATCTCCTCTAGTTTGCCATGTTCTTTTGTTTTTTTAAAAATCATGACGTCTGCTTAGCGACTTTTGCCGTTTTTATATCCAACTCCAATGTCCTAATCTGTCCCAATCTGACTCACCGACAATTGAAAGTTAATTTTAGATATAGATATTTACTAAGCTTAGCCAAGCAAGACACAATGCCAAGTGAAGGGATAGGGAAATTGAAGTTAGACGATTGTGCTGCGTCAATATGACAAGTGGAAAGTGCTTGCCGACATTGGAAATCAATATTAGAAATCCTGGCTTATTATCGGGGTAAGAAAATTCATCATTAAGGCCCGTTGGAAATATGTAACTCCCTCAATCACCAAGCTCAGCACCGGATTTAGACCTTGGGGGCCTGGAGCACTTCAGGTTCGGAAAGGGGGACCTCATACACAGAAAATAAAATACTCACCAAATCACAAAATTTATGCGTCGAAGTCCATTTATTCCATGAGATTGGAACTGACAAGTATAAATACATAGAAAAGTTGAATGAGTTATATATCTGGAGTAAATACATATATACATGTTTTACGGTAATCCAACAGAATTTTAATTCAATTGTGAAAACCCCTGAAAATGCAGGTGAAAATATGGCGAAATGCATAAAGTCTTATCTTAACGATAATAAACATATTTGAGATGTACCATACATTTTTTTCTCTACCTTTGACTTTCACATTATCGAATAACTATCACATGTATACGTGTACGAAATTCCAAGTATATTTTTTAGCATTCCAATATTCCAATTACTGTAGATCCGAATTACATTAATCAAATTAATTATTTAAAACAAATGAAGGCGTTTCGATGAAATGAATTCCAAAATGAATTCCAGGCAGAAATTATTAATTCATTTCTTATTAAATTAAAGAAATTAATATTCTTGATTATTGTGTATATGACCGGCAACATTCACGCTTGTTTTTTCTTTTTTTTTTTTCAATTCGAACTTTTTGATATAATCACTGCCAAGAAGAAGACGATGCCCCTTTTTTCCAATTTCTTAATTGATCACCCCCTTCAAGATGTCAAAAGATATTGGTCATATGACGGCTTCTAGAGAGTGATTAACCAGAGTTGGGTTTTCTTTTACTCCTTGAAGCATTTCAATTCTTATTTGCACAAATCAGTCAAATGTTTTCTTACCCTAATTTGCAGTTTGATGATTCTTGAAAATTTAGATCGACATGAGGCACAATTATTCAAAGCCACAAGGGTCCAATATACTAAATATCGACTTATACATGAGTACATAAGGCAATTAAGTTTTGGCATTCAAGATACAGACGGATACATATAAACTTGATGTTTAAAACATTTACAACCAGGAAATGTGGGGTAAAGCCGTATTTAAATTTCATTTGTGGTAGGATCATAGTTACAGGTTTTAAGTGAGTCGGATATTTGTTACATTTCTAAAAAACAGAGCATTAGTTCCGCCACAAGTTTTAATTTTTATTTTTTTCCGAAGTAATACCAAACCTTCTGGGAAAGGCGAGGTGCCAAGTACAGAAGAAAAAATATCAAAATTCTAACAAGAAATATCTAAAAAAGACCAGCTCTGGTTAGTTACTAAATGGAAACCGCCACAGGACCAATGTCTTCTACAGAAGGTCGTTGAGGGTGATCAATTGATAAATAAGAAATAAAGGGATGATCAATGAACGAATCACGCCTATCAGCTTTTTGGGGAGTTCGAATTTTCAAAAAGCAGGCGTAAAGACTACCGGATCCAAACAAAAGGACAAATTTAGCATAAACTTGCATTGCAAATTGAACCTCCTGATAAAAATTCATTTTAGTTGAATTTTCAAAAATAAATTTTCTAGATACAATGAGGGGTAAATGTTTAAAAAATTCAGCCCTCTAGCCCAATTAGTATGACCTGTACACGCAATATATACATAGATTGATAGATAACCAGCCAGACTCACTTGAAAACTCAAGAAACGTCTGCTGACAGTCTTGCTGACAGTCTTGGTTTTAAAGAATATATTCTGAACAGCCACCTCTTAGCAGGTGTTGACTGAAAAAAATTGTCTCTCAGCTGGAACGAAGCATTTTATGAGCTGGATTAATCTCAGACAGAAAATTCGAAGCGGAACGAAAAAAATGATCGTATCATTTTGTAATAAATATAAAACAATCTTTAGCGGACCAAAAGAAAACTAAAAAAGAAAGTAAAAAAAGAAAGAGGTGACTGAAAATCTTAAAATATGATTGATTAAAACTTTGAAAAATGATTAAATGAAACAAAATAAAAATAAATTTAATTAAGGATCGCAAACAGATGCCCAAAAGTTTTTATAAAAAACAAACCAACAAGAACATGTATGAATATTCCCACTAGCAGAATGATGCTGTAAAACCGTTTTTTTTTATTGAATCAGCATTCGTTGATTACTTCAGAGTTTGTTATTAACGAAATGTATAAGGTGGTTACATGACACTATTTTCTGTTAATTTTCCATACTTTACCATCTTACAGTGACTGACTTTACTCACTCTGTCAACACTGATTTACCTAGGGAATAAGCTTTTAAAATCTCTAAAATAAAAAGACCCCTTTTCTATCTTTCTTTTTTTTTCTCTCTCTGTCTAGACGGTGTACAAAATTAAAATTCAGTTCAGCTTACCTCTACCAACGAAGTTGGAAGAGGCATATCATTAATTAGTGTCTGTCTATTTACTTGATCACACAGCATCTCCAAAAGTTCTCAATGAATTCCTATGACATTTAGTAAATACATGGGTCATAGACCGAGTAGGAATAGATTGAATTGAAGGATCGATCCAGGAATATCTTTTTGATTGAGAGATATTTCTTCGTATATGAAGTAATCAAAAAATTGAAAAATCGGAACTTCCAGTTAAACTCCCTGCACTGTCGCTGTATATTAATTGCTTTTCATTCAATCTTTAGTTTGAGTATGGTATTCGCAGAGGTATGCAATCTCTGAGTGCTGTCTAGTTACCTCTGTCGAAGAATTTTGTCGCGTTTTTCCGTTAGTCTTTCTGTCCGCAAGATATCTCCGAAATTACATGATAAATTTCAATTAAATCTTGTGGAAGATTGCCAAATGGTACAAGGAAGAAGTGGTTAAATTTCGGAGTGGATCCAGGACTCTTTTTTCCGATTGAGAAATATTTCTTCATATACGAAATAATCAAAAAATTGAAAAATCGAAACTTCCAGTTAACTTCATTGCACTGTAGCTACATATGAACTGATTTTCATTCAATCTTAAGTTTGAATCTTTTTTTCGATTGAGAAATATTTTCCAGTTTTTCCCCCCATATGTTTTTCTATACGGTCATGTCTGTCCACGTAATATCTCCAAAGATTTTCAATGAATTTCAATGAGGTTTTGTGAAAGTATAGACAACAGTAATTGAATTTGAGGGCGGATCGATAAACAATTATCCCCCTTGTAGTCGTAGTTATATGCCCACACCACATAATATCACAAAAAATCCATGTCTATTTACACGATATATTCAAAAGTCCTTAATCAATTTCAATGAATTTTTTTAAAAGGTTGGACAATGCACTGAAAAGTGATTAAATTTTTCAGCAGATCCTCCTAACAATGGCGTTGACAGAGATATGTGCTCTCTGGGTGCTGGAAATAATGATACTGATTGTGAATGCTTTTGAATTCGAATTGCATTCCAGTTCTGGTCTGCAGTACATCATTCCACAGCGAACATCCTTGTATATAGTTATTTGCAAAACCAGTTTTGGTCTGGCACAAGGCCAGAAAAATAGAGCACTCAATGAGAATCGAACTTATTATACTCGTTAGAAATTGTCAACCAAAATTGTCAACATTGCTTTCTTCAGTTGTAAGTGATTCTGGCTGGCTGGCTGATGGGTTGTCTATCTATCTATCTATCTATCTATCTATCTATCTATCTCTCCTTCAGCCTGTTCTGATACTCATCTGTTTCTGTTTGTTTATCTATCTATCTATCTATCTATCTATCTATCTATCTATCTATCTATCTATGCATCATGCGTATGGACCGCACCAATCGAGCCAAAGTGATGGAAATTCAAATATTTACTCCTTATTACAGAAAATTTTTTGTTTTACCCCCCCCCCCTCCGAAAAGAGGATTATTGAGGGGGGGGGAGTTCAATTTATAATGTAAGTTTATGCCAAATTGGTTCCTTAGTTTGTGTCTGGCAGCGTTCACGCTTGTTTGTTTTTGAAAATTTGGACTTTTTACTGGTCCAACAAAAGGCCGGAGAAGTTGCTTATTTATTGATCCGCCAATTTCTAATTTCCCAATTGATCACCCCCAATACGGCACGCTGTCAAAGGACGTTGATCAATTGTCAGTTGGTCACGTGACAGTTTCTATCGATTGACTAACCAGACCTGTTATAGGAGCTTTCAAAACTTTATTTCACAGCAAGTACCTATGTATGTAGATATTCACAAAGCTTGGATTAGTCTGGAACGTGGCTACAAATGTGGAGCACCCAGTGAGAATCAAACTCACTTACTAGGCCACGATTGCTGAGCTCTCGGGAAGGATAGGACTCACCATTTTTGGTAGAACATACGTATATGATTGTGTATGTATTTGTGTGTACGTATGCGTATTTTTGTGTACTGTAATATGTGTATGTATGTGCGTGATGTATTAGACATATAAATCAGGTAAGATTTCTTATAGTTTACAGAATCTTGCAAGAAGTTCTTGTCTGTTCAGAAGTCGTCTGTCACCTTGAAAGATAGATGGCGTATTTATCTGGTCTCTCGATGTGAAAAGTCTCGCTATAGAATGAATGAGAGATGAGTAAACACTGTATGAAGTGTTTAGAAACATTAGACGAGATAAAGTGCATCGGTATTCCGGTCCAAACTGCCACTGAGCGTGGTGGGTCACCTCTGTCTCGGGAAGAAAACATATCTAATTGGTCGGACTGAGAGTCTCTGTTTGGTGACAAGATTTTCTCGAAGATAAATATTGCATATTTCCTATTTTTAGAATAAGTAGATGTTGTTCTCTTTGCTTCGAAGAAAAAAGGATGATTGAGTGAAAGAAGTATCAGAGCTTCGGTCAAATTAGAGGCTGGGCACTATAAATTATTGGCTATGGAATGTAAATACCATATTTTCCCCGGCGTCAAAGACGTTATGTTTTGTCTTCTGAAATAAACTTTGAAAATGTACCCAACATACTATATCAGCACACGCTCTCTCAAATGATTCTCTCGTTTACTCTAAGACGTGATTTGATGATGGAAGGGTGCTATGACAACGAGGGCGCCGTCAGTCCCTCCCAACAAACAACTGAAAAAATGAATTGCAAAGGGAATAAACACAGATAATTCGATGATAAAACTTAGTCTGAATTTCTGAGATGAGGAATTATCTTTACTGCACTGATTTACGGGTGTACGAGTGAGGTGGGTATGTCTTTTGGCACAGAGATAATCGTTAAAAGTACCGAATATTTCAACGGATAAGGCGAACTTTAGATAAGACAAGGTCCCAATTTCAGTCTGAATTTCATGGTTTTAACTCAGTATTTAGTCACAGTTTTCTCATCTGGTCTATAAGACGACCCCATTTCTAACTATATGTCCCAGTTTGTTATATTCTATCTATCTATATATCTATCAATTAGAAACTGTCGACCTAAACAGACACCATGAGTTTTTTTAGTTTTGATGTTGGTCTGGCTTACAGGCAATGTATGCATAAATCACTGGTAGAGGCCGCACCAATGGTACTAGAGGACTGAAAAAAGGTGATTTTGCTTTTTGCAAACTTCCCCTTGATAGTTTTTTTTTGGGGGGGGGGGCTCCGATTCAAAATGTAGATTTATACTATATTGGTTCGTCGGTTTGTGTTCAGCGGCATTCACTTTAAAAAAGAAATTCTTACTGTTTTAGTGATCACCGCCCAACGAAAGAAGGAACTTACCCATTGATCACCCTATTTTCCAACATTATATATATATATATGAATGTATATATATATATATATATATATATATATATATATATATATATATATATATATATATATATATATATATATATATATATTAAACCCTGACTATGCCGAACTACGTGGGCGAGGGGTTTGTTGTTTAAGCTGTAAGCTCCTTAGACCAAATGGTCGTCCTTAGCTCGGTAAATAAAAAAGTAAGTCTGGTATTTCACCGCATTTACGAACATCGTTTGGTAAATCCAAAGGGAGTTCCGTTGCCCATCGTTTTATTTTCGACCTCACCTGACATCGCTGGGTGAATATCAATTAGAAAGTCCGTGGCATTATCCTAGTTTCCTGATCCAGGCTGCTTTTGCAGCATCTAATTCAAGATCAAAGTGTAGTAACTGTTCATTTCATGTTGACAAAACATATGAATTCCCCGTTTTCAATTTTAAACTTTATCACAGCTATTATCTAATTGTTTTCTTAATCAATTTCAATTTAATTCAACTTTTATTTCATTCAATCGACAAAAAATTATATTATGGCTGTATCTAATTGTTCTTTTGAATATTTTGGGGGAATTAAAAAAGACGATTTCCGTACCAAATACACAATGATTTGATTACAAGAATACAAAACCAAAAATGATATCTTTTGAAACAAAATGAAAAGATAA
Source organism: Thysanoteuthis rhombus (assembly GCA_963457665.1). Taxonomy (NCBI): domain Eukaryota; kingdom Metazoa; phylum Mollusca; class Cephalopoda; order Oegopsida; family Thysanoteuthidae; genus Thysanoteuthis; species Thysanoteuthis major. The sequence goes on along the minus strand of OY735220.1, from coordinate 43,193,066 downwards.
TTATTGAGGTAAAATGAGTTGAGAAAGAGTTAAAAAAGAGTAATGGAGAGTAAAATGATTTAGTGGAATCGAATTATTTTTTTTCGTAGTGTGTACGATTAGAGTAAACTTCAAAATTTTAAACGTGAATATTAAGTCAAATGGTTTTCATTGACGACAATAACTAAGATTCATAACAACATTTGTTTTTGTCAATTGAAACAAAATTGTAATTGAATTTAAATTCATGAAAAATAACAAACAATTAGAATACAACCATAAAATTGGCTGCGCTTGGGTCAAACTCTCTTGTTTCATTTAAATATAAAAAGTAAACAAAATTGAATTCACCCCTTCATACAACATAATTCTCAAACTAGGTGACCCATTTCAGATCCTTCAACATTAGTTCTTGCAAATGGGATTAGCAAACTGTAGAGAAACAAGTCGTCCTGAGTGGGATTTTGGAAGTGGGAAAATGAATTCATCACTGAGTCACTGTTCTCTGTGTATGATATCCGTGGTTTTGGGTCACGTCATCTATCATTCTTCACTGTTGTCACATACGAACATAGAATCAAAACTTGATGGTAGGAGTTTGGCAGAAGAGAGAAAGTAAACGTCTGCTCGGCCTGAGAGAGGCTGAAATAAAGAAAGGAAGGGTCAACTCAGCCAAATGCCGAAGCGAAAAAGAAAGTGTCATTCCCATGTGGAGTCGATCCTTAGATCTGAAGATTACAATACGAACACCTATGACCTGGAGCTACAGACTTGTTGATGATTGGTGAAATTTATTTGTGGTGATAAATGATATTGTTCTGGCTATGTACAGTGTTAAAGACGTACCTTGTAGTTTTCGCCGAAGAAGGAAAACAAAATGTTTATACACTCAGTTATTTTTGCTACTTTTCACCTCGATCTTAATTTCTGTTGCTTTTGATCGTGATTAAACAATTAAGATGAAGGTAAATGATTAAGGTTGTTTTTCTTTGGGGGGGGGGGTATAAAAAACAGCAGTCCTTAGATCAAACAGCAAAAACAAAATAAAACGTATTTATGTAATGAGTAATATCCTCACTCTCATGACATCTGTTTTGGACTGAGGCAATATATTCCGATATGACGTCATCGATCTCTCAGATTTTCAATTGACAAGTCGAGAACAGATACTACACTTTGATCCGAACCACGAAACTAGAATAGTGCCAAGCTCGTTACGGGTCTCATGTTCGCTGCACCTATCGAACTTAGTTATTAAATTATCATTAGGTAATTAGTCCAAATGCAATATATCATCCACGATGTTTTATAATTCTAGATTTTCACAAGCTGAGTTCTCTTCCAAACTGTCATAATCTGAGAAAACATGGATTAAAACCGAAATTCAGAACCTTATTTTGCATACAACACACACACATACACACACACACACAAATATATATATATATATATATATATATATATATATATATATATTCTGCCTAATTTCGAATGGAATGCTTGAATGCAGTAGACTTTCCGAGAGGATTTAAATCTTATTTTACTCCATTTATTCCATTATATGCTCATGTAAGTGTGTGTGTGTGTGTATTTGTGTATCTGTAGACGAGAAGAAGAAGAAGAAGAAGAAGAAGAAGAAGAAGAAGAAGAAGAAGAAGAAGAAGAAGAAGAAGAAGAAGAAGAAGAAGAAGAAGACCCTTGATCATTTAAGGAGGAAATGTATTTATATAGGGAAAAATATACATTAAACAACATGTGCCAACACTATGAGGGGGACATATTCTTAACTTGAAGATATTTCCCCCCACTGTATTCTCCCATCATATCACAATTAGAAACAAACTTTTTCACTTCAATACTTACTTATATACATGAAAAAAAAATGAAAAAAACGACCAAATAAACAAACAAAAAGAAAAGGAAAACTAAAATTATCAAGTAAAAAGCAATTAGTTTTAGTAAACACTACAAAGTCATCCAATGAAAACAATAATTCACAAATAGTTTAATGAATTAGCCACGAATCAAAAATAGCAATAAATACACGTGGCACAGCAGACATAAAGTAAATCCGTACTCTGCATAAATGAATCACCATTGCTCGCTCGTGTATCAGAAGCATTTGTCTAAAAAGAATTACCTCAAGTTATTCGAAGAACATATCTTTTACATGGAATTATCTAAAAAGTACCATTACAAAATATGGACATTGTTGGTCCTAAATAACCATTGGGACCCTCCAAAAGAACTCTTTAAAAAGATGTTTTTAGATGGTCTCTTGTGGTATACGCATGCATGTTTTCAAGGCTGTAGCTCCCCACCCCTAAATGTGACCATGAGCACCCATAGACACGCACAGAAAGTCACAGAAAAACACAGACTAGCAAAGAGAGGATACTCTGTAGCCCACTTTGCTGGTTGGTCAGGTGGACCATTTGTTGGCCTGCAGTGATTTGATAGTTTTATATGCATAAGTTTGTCTCCAGATTGGACGATTTCATTTGATGGTGAGGCGTATAATTTCAACATGAGATCATTATCATGAAACAATCATCCCGTAAGACCAATGAACAAGTTCGTATCAAAAAATGAAGCAATGGACGGAAAGGAAATTTAACAGAATTTCACCCTTATCGTTGAAATTGGGTATAAAAGAATTTTCCCGTAATCTTGAACCATTTCAACCCTGTGGAGAGTCCAGGAGCTGAGCAGTGTCCTAACCAGGTAAGCCATATTATTGCAATATTCCAAAGGGGTGGCTGACCTCTATAGCTGGCTTTGGAATCTGCCAACATAGATGGTAAACCTGTTTTGCCTGGTATGTAGAAGTTTTAATTTTCTTAATCATCCTGTTATGTGCTACTTACATATAGTACTACAATAAATAATTTTGTTTATTTTAGTTGGAGGGAAATGCATTTAGATAAATAGTCTTTTTTTCTAATACATTCATAAAAGTAGGAGTTTTATGAAATATAACTTTGAATTTCCAAATATGCTCATAAAACTAAGATAGTAAACTGAAATCTATGCTGACATGCGTGTTATATGCTCGGTATCACTGACCTAGGAGAAAGAAACATCACCTGAAAACCTACGACCTCGGAACCTTGTTGTGATCATCTGGTCTCGATGGATTATAGCACGTAAACCTTCGGTGTAAAGGGTGAGTTTGTTTTGTGCACGCTACACGATAAGTAAAACTTGAATATGGAAGAATTGAGGCCTCTTACTGAATTTTCTTACACGCAAAGACAAGCCTTTTGTTCTATCTTTCTGTCTGTGATCATGACGGCAGTATATATATATATATATATATATATATATATATATATATATATATATATATGTGTGTGTGTGTGTGTGTGTGTGTGTGTGTGTGTGTGCGTATATATGTAATGAAAATGTTTATTTTTTCTTGTCTGAAATCCTTCCTTAAAATGACCATAGCGATCGATAGCACTTGAAGAACTACAGTATGAACTTTGACCTATTTCTTGTAATCCAGCAAAGAAAAAACTTATTCGCAAACAAGAAATATTAATAAAAATGTTGAATCAACAGAAACTATTCGTCGTGTTTAATATATATATATATATATATATATATATACGCCTCATTTATCTTTTATTTCATAAAGTAGAAGTTGATATGCTTGCATTTACCGGAATGTATATTAAATTATTCTTAGGTATTTTAATTTCATTTTTATATACATTAATACTTTGAAAGAGTAAAGTTATATTTTGTAGGTGAGTGTGTGATCATAATTTGACATGGAAAATCAAAATACCTCAGTACTGTATTAACACGGACTATGCTTTTCTAGGAAAGAAACTTTTGAACAATACATTTTGAAAAGATATGAACAAGAGCGATCGGATCATCACATACATTTCATTTTTGCGTAGTAAAGAGAAAGCAACATGAAGAAAACTGTGTGGAAGATCATACCACAAATTCTAAATTAGAATGGACGGTTCTGGAAATATCTTGATTACTCGTACAATGTACTTTTCCCAAAATTCGTTTTTCTGGAATAAGATTTGGAAATCAGAAATGTTTTATTCATTAGAAGTGGAAATGAAGTCAAAATGAACAGTAAATGTTTAACTCTCAAATTCATATTTAAAAAAATGTCAAATTTTCAATAAAGGGGGATGACACCTTATCCCAGTTGTCTCCCTTGCAAACTTGGGTTATTTAAGAAAATCAATTTACAGAACAGTTCTATGTTTTAAATTATTCATTGTAAAATTCCACTGTTTCGAAACGGTTCATGAATTTAAAAGTTAAATCATGGAGACAAATATCATCATCATCATCATCGTTGGCTATTTAAAATCCACTGCTGGACAAAGGCCTTTCCCAGATCATTCCATCTTCACCATGACAGCGCTTATCTCAGCCATGTCTTACCGGAAAACCTTTCTATTAAATCTCTTCCTCTACTTTCTGGTTTTCTATTACTGCGATTGCCCTGTCTTAGTCACTATTTGATCAACCTTTTGCACCATCTATTATCCCACCCTTTCTGCTACATGTCCTGCCCACTGTCATTTTTTATCACCTAGTCAAATCATCATCAGTCAGCTTTTCAACGTCTATAGTTGGATATTATCATCACCAACACTTCAACGCCGTCGTGGGGCATAGACTTTCTCCAAAATTCACCGGACCTCATGATGGTGGGCGTTACGGTGCCAATATTTTCCTGAACTTGGAGCATCCGAATATAACCCTCCCCCACACAATATACAGAATTATGCATTTTGTCATGAACAGATATTCCTGCTTTAGTAACTGTCAACCAAAACTGTCAACATAGTCAATATAAGATTTTTTAGTTTTGAAGTGTTTCTGTATGTCTGGCCATCTATGTATATATGTCACGTGTACTTGCCGAACAAATGGAGCTAGAGGACTGAAAATTCAAACATTTCCTCCTTATAATGTCTTGAGAAGAGATTTTGTTTTTTGAAAATTCTCTTCAAGAATAGGTTTTTAGGAGGTAGTTCAATTTTTTATGTAATCTCATGTAAAACTGATCCCTCATTTTTTTTAACCCAGTAGTGTAGATGCTTGTTTTTTGCTTTTTTTTGTTGTTTTTTTAAATTCTGAATTTTAGTGATCACTGGCCAACTAAAGTCGGGAGAAATAACTTTTACATTAATCATCTCTTTTTCAAATTTTCAATTTTTCATCCAGAAGACATTGCTTCACTCTGTTATTCTCTCTTACTCAATTAAATTCTGTCAATCACAACCAACCATTCGATCCTTACCGTCTCAATATTGGCCTCCAGTTTCTTAATATTCTCAAGCTTTTTCTCAGTTTCTTCCTCCCTCTGTCTCACCGTGTCTCTCTCGTTGTCTCCGTCCCTGTCTTGGCGTTGTCCTTACTTTACTTATCAACGATCTTATCTGTAATATCAGCTCTTGTAATAACCGTGAGTGGAATTGGAGTGTGGAAATCTTACTGTTCCTTCAAATAGACCAAACCAGGTCACCAATCTGATACAACCTCGTAATCCAGCTTTACAAATATTACAGTTAGTCACGCCGATGTCATTATACGGAGATTGTCATACCAATGACCTCCACTTAATTGCTCTGGAAAGTACATTTCGAAGAAGAAGAAGAAGAAGAAGAAGAAGAAGAAGAAGAAGAAGAAGAAGAAGAAGAAGAAGAAGAAGAAGAAGAAGAAGAAGAAGAAGAAGAAGAAGAAGAAGAAGAAGAAGAAGAAGAAGAAGAAGAAGAAGAAGAAGAAGAAGAAGAAGAAGAAGAAGAAGAAGAAGAAGAAGAAGAAGAAGAAGAAGAAGAAGAAGAAGAAGAAGAAGAAGAAGAAGAAGAAGAAGAAGAAGAAGAAGAAGAAGAAGAAGAAGAAGAAGAAGAAGAAGAAGAAGAAGAAGAAGAAGAAGAAGAAGAAGAAGAAGAGAAGAAGAAGAAGAAGAAGAAGAAGAAGAAGAAGAAGAAGAAGAAGAAGAAGAAGAAGAAGAAGAAGAAGAAGAAGAAGAAGAAGAAGAAGAAGAAGAAGAAGAAGAAGAAGAAGAAGAAGAAGAAGAAGAAGAAGAAGAAGAAGAAGAAGAAGAAGAAGAAGAAGAAGAAGAAGAAGAGAAGAGAAGAAGAAGAAGAAGAAGAAGAAGAAGAAGAAGAAGAAGAAGAAGAAGAAGAAGAAGAAGAAGAAGAAGAAAGAAGAAGAAAAGAAGAAGAAGAAGAAGAAGAAGAAGAAGAAGAAGAAGAAGAAGAAGAAGAAGAAGAAGAAGAAGAAGAAGAAGAAGAAGAAGAAGAAGAAGAAGAAGAAGAAGAAGAAGAAGAAGAAGAAGAAGAAGGAGCTGACAAGTTAGGCATTTATGGAATCTCCGAAAGGAAAAAAATCTGGTAGCAATCTGAGATAAGTGGAGAATTAACACGTGATAGGACCGTGAGATAAAAAGATATCTATCTATCTATCTATGATAAAAAAATGGATTGAATGTTAGATACATTGACATGTAAATGTTGGATTTGAGAGTGAGGGAGAGAGGGAGAGAGAGAGAGAGGGGGGGAATAGTAAGAGAGAATAATAGCGTTGGTGTCTGTAAAATAACAACCACGTTGAATCATATGAAATTATAGTAATAGATATTTTGTCAACTTTTGGAGAAAGAAAAACGAAAGAAAAAAATTCTGGTCATTAGGAAAATTATTTGTACATATAAAACGTTGAAATGAAAAAAAAAAAAAAGAATAAAGCTTCTTTTGTATTTCTTGCGGAAAACTTTGATCAAGCATTGTCCGAATTTAAAGAAGTTCGAAGGACAGCTGTGCCTGTAGAATGGATTGATAGAAACATGCAAAATAGAGTGAATCTGAATAAAATGTTTTGATTAAATATTAACCCTTATTGAAGGAAGCTGCACTACAGAACTTTTATCTGTAAAATGGGTTGATTGCAACGCAAACAACTAGTAAATGTGGATAAAATATGTTGATCAAATGTAGGTCTGATTAAAAAGACATAATATGACTGGATATATGCTTGTTTTTTCTACACCATGATCTTCAGAGATAGAATCGACCAATTATAACGTTTTATTGTATGAAAGTTTCACTATTTTTGTTGATGTATCCATCAGACTCCACAATTCTTCCTATTTTATGTTTTCGGATTTGCAAAAATCATATTTCTTCATTTTCCTGCTATCGCTTTTTGACAGGATTACACCGAGATGGTGAGACAAAGCCTAGGAGAAAGGACTGATTAATTCCGTCTATGGGACTCGACCAGGTTAGCTCTCAAACAGAAAACCATGCTGCGTGCACAGGAGAGAATCATGTTTAACATCACACGTGGAGATCATGAGACTGCACAGTATATCGGAGAATAAACCGGGGGGAAAGATATCCTAGCTAGAAAAATTGGAATATGATCAGGAAATCTTGCAAGAACGTTAGTTAAGTGCTGGACATCACGATTTACAGCGTTAATTGCCCGATATCATATGCAAAATTGAGACCAGCAAAAAAATAAAATGGTGTGATGATTTAGACAAGTTCAGAATAAATTGGCACAGTGACACCCGAAACCAAGAAATCTGGCGGATATCGGGGAAGATTTATATCCAACGATGGGCGTTAAAAGTCTAATGATGACCATGATTATGATGATGATAAACAAATTTGTCGTAATAAGTGTTGAACCTTTGAAATACCGCCTTGTTTGACCTCATTGGTAGTGACATGGATGTCTAAATCTATGATATAATGGTAATGGCTATTATGTATGAGGTTATTTAACTCCCTCGTTACGAGGACAGAATGTGGCACAAGGTCATTTTATGACGGGCCCACACGTGCACATGAGAGCAACGCATGCTTGCAATATCTGATGATCTTGAGCGGTAACCCATCTGAGTGCTGATCAGACCCGACGCGGCTTAACTTGGGTGATCGAACGAGAAAGGGTGATTTAACTGTATGGGTACTTGATAGTAGGCTGTAGTAAATCTTTGTCACTGACATTTTCCTTGACGACATCCGTTCATTTAATGGGAAGAGAAGATCTGTTACAGGATCTGGATGATATCTGTTTCAGGAAACTGAAGAAAATATTTTTCTATCCTACTTATGGTAATAAAGTAATAAGAGCTACGAGGAAAACATCTAAGGACAAAATAGAGAGAGTGAGAAAGAGAAAGAGAGAGAAAGAGCAAATAGATATAGATATGGATAGAGGAAGAGCAGGATAGATAGAGAGAGAGAGCAAATTGATATAGATATGGATAGAGGGGGGAAGAGCAGGATAGAAAGAGAGAGAGAGTGAGAATAGGGGATAGAGATAGAGTAGATAGATATATAGGGAAAGAAGGAAAGGAGTTTTGAGATTTAGGCATGCTTATTTGTATGCGTATACATGCATATACATAAAATTCTGGTAAGTCACTCTATAGAAACTGACAATTGACCAACGTTCTTTGGTAGCATGCCACGTTAGGGATGATCAATCAAAAAATGAGAAAAAAGGGTTATCAACGAACAAGTTGGTTCTCTCATCTTTTGTTGGGTTGTGATCACCCAAAAAGTTCAAATCTAAAAAAAAAACCCAAAACAAACGATGCTGCCAGACTCTAACTAAAGGTGCAATTTAGCATAAACTTACATTAAAAATTGCCCATCCTCCATAAACATATTTTGAGAGAAATTTTGAAAAAAAAAAACAGTTAAAGATGATTGATAATAAAATTTTCAGCCATTTAGCTCCATTAATGCGGCCTGTACGCATGATACATACCTGAATAACCAGCCAAGACTGAAGAACCTTTTGTTGACAGTTATAGTTGACTGATTCTAAAACGTGCACCATTCCATGGGCGGATGTTATTTTTCTGTCCAAAACAGAAATATAAAAAAAATGAGAGAGAGAGAGAGAGAGAGAGAGAGAGAGAGAGAGAGAGAGAGAGAGAGAGAGAGAGAGTGTGTTGTGGTGCATGCATATACACATACACGAATCATGTATGCATATTTATATATATATATATGTATATATGTATATAGTGTGTGAGTTTGCTGATGCTCTGTGTGTGTGTGTATGTATGTATGTGCATGTATGTATGTGCATGTATGTATGTATGTGTATGTGTGTATGTATGTATATATATGTAAAAATATATATGTGTATATACTGTGTGAGTGTGCAGATGCTCTGTGTGTATGTATACATGTGCATGTGCGTGTGTGTGTGTGTGTGTGTGTGTGTATTAGTGAGATAATGTTCCAAGTGATTGCTATGTTGCTGCATCAACCATTTTGTATGAACGGAAGGCGTGGAACAGAGTCGAAAATAAAGAAGAAAAAAAAAACGAAATGAGAATAAAAATTCATGAGCCGTAGAATAACTGTCACTTCTTCAACATGTAAGCGACACCGAATGTTCTGGGTTGGGGAAGCCAAGATAAAGCGACTCTGAATTTCTGGGTGTGTTTGTCTGGAAAGTATCCAGCCTTAGTTCCTTCCTTCTGACTACTCCAATCAAGTCCTCAAACACTTGTCTCAGCGTTCCTTCCACTTTTCCAGCAGTCAACGAAGTCTGCATTCGGGATCGCTATCAGTTGCCTCATCACGTTCCCCTTGATCTTTTCCATGGTCTGAAATCTCTTTCTATCTGCGACATAAACGTGACATGGAATGAAAAAGAAATAAAAAAAAAAGAAAAAGATATAGAAAGAAAAGAAAAAGAAATTAAAAGGAAAGAAATAGAAAGGAAAAAGAAAAAAAAACAAAAGGAGAAAGGAAAGAAAGGCAAACAATTCAGCAAAAACAACAATATCAACAACTCGCCACCACAGTCAATGATTGAACAACCGTAGCGTCAAAGTCATATGAAAACAAATCTGGAGAATATAGATGACAAATAAGACCGTTACAATAAGGCTCTCTAAAGTTCGAAAATTTCAAAAATATTTTTTCAAAGGGATGGAGTGGAGTGCCGATTTTCGAGCGTGGCCAGGGGTGCTGGAACACACAAACAAACACATAAACACATATAAACAGACTGATAGTCACAGTATGAAGATAGCACACTTTTATCATCATCATCAGCCGTTTAGTGTTCGTCGTTGGACATAGGCTCTCTCCAAGATTTGCCTAACTTCTCTATCATTGAGCGTCGCAGGGCTAATACTTTCTGAATTTCTCTTGCTCGTCTCGCCATCTTACTTTTATATTGATTACTATTAGGATCCATGTTGTGAGTCCTGATGTCCAGCAGTTGTCTTACATTCTTGTAAAATGACCTGTCCATTGCCATAAGAGTTTTCTAACGGATTCTACTCCTGTCTTTCCTCTAATATACTGTGTTGTCTTGTGATCTCACCATGTGAGGTTGAGCATAATTCTATCATGTACATATTGCATGGTTCTCAGTTCGAGGGCCAATCTCTTGGTCAGATTCAGTGTGTCTGCTCCATAGGTGACTATCAGGAGGATGGATTTGGTTATATACCCTTCTTTTTAGGATTGATGGAATTTTTTTTGTTCTTGAAAGTTGAGCTTGGTCTACTGAAAGCTTGCCAAGCCGTTGTTTCTTTTTTTATTTCTACATCTTTTGATGATACGAACACATAAATGTACAGATTGATGTGGGATGGAGAAACCATCGTGTCGACAATATTCAAATTTGGGAGAAGCTACTTAACTGCCTTTGAAATCAGCTTCCGAAATTCTGCCGTTTATCTGGGCCCCTGATAGTGGCGCCTAAGACAAACACACTACCCAGCAGGACGTTCTTAAGATCTGAGTGGATTCATGACTGATCCTTCAACGGTGATTTGGTACATCGGCTTGGATCGTTTCTTGTTTGGATAATTCAGTTTTAAGGGGTCAACCCATCTCATTTTTCCATAAGTAAACACCCACGGAGTGAATTGGAATGGGATATCGTGTAGGGTTTATTTTTATTTCTTCTTTTTGAAAAGAATGGGGTCAGGTTATTAAGCCAAAACCGTGCAAATTCAGTATATATATATATATATATATATATATATATATATATATATATATATATAGTTACGCAAAATCGGCGAAATTGCTCAATTGGCGAAGTGTTTTAACTTATTTTTACAAAAAAAAAAATGCATAGATACGTAGTTTTAATTTGATCAAAAGTTTATTCAATAAAAACAAGGATAAAAACAATTATTTTTCTACCATCAAAAGTTTTTGTAATCAAAGTGAAATCAAACTTGAAAAAACAAATGAGAAACGTAATGAGGCAATTTTGCCGAATTGGTGAAACAAAATGTTCTACTAGGGATTTTGTGAAATTCACCAACATTCCAGTAATTTCATAAGAATCCTAATTTTCACAATCATTATAGCAGTGGTTAATAGGCGTGATGCTGACCATTACTACTGTAAGGAGTTCGAACCTCACTGGGTGCCCCACTACTGAGGCACTGTGTCTATATAATCTGTATATATAAACTGTAAATACAAAAGCAGAATATACCCCATGTTTATTGAGTGTAGCTCAGTTTGATAATAGTTTTGATCTGAAATTTTCACCGCATAATGTTTGATCTATTTGATGTTCGCCACTGGATTAATTGCATTCAATGAAGATAAATTCAACAGGTAATAAATTACCTGAACAAAATTATATACTTTAATTGCATAAATGAATCAGATTAGCCCATGAATACACCCGAACTCATCATGTGAAAGATTATCTGGAATTATCTAATAAAAAAAAAAAAATATATAGATCCTTTATGAAAAATGATCTAGAAAAATAGACATTTTATCGACGTTAAAATCGATATGTAAAAATGACATCCAAAATCCTATTTTTGCCATGTATATATATATATATATATATATATATATATATATATATATATATATATATATATAGGCTATGTGGTAAAAGTGCATTTCCGGCCAATATCGGCTATTTCCGTGAATATGAGTTGACTTGAAAAATACATCAAATAAAGCAAAACCAATTATTTGTCCTTCATAAAAATGTAATGTATATAAAATAAAATTAGTCGTAAAAAATTAAAAAAAAAAACAAATAGATTCACGAATAAAACAAAACAACAAAATGAACTATTCAATTATTATACATTGCATTAATTTTTTTTATATTATGTACTTGGAATAGGCTTTTTTTTGGTCAGCAGTTAATTGCACCATTAAGCCAGCTACAGCTTAGTTGGAGAGGAATTAGAATAATAAGAACGTTGGTAGTTAAATTCCGTATGATCGATATCGGGATAGAAGTTATTTAAAAAAAAAAGATATTAGTTATTCCGGATGTGACCGTATTTTCACTCAGGCTGTTTCACATGTTTGCAACTCTTGTCGAGAAGAAATATTTTTTAACACCAGTGGAAGTCTTGATTAGCAATTTATGGTAGTGTCTTTTCGTTTCTCTGTATGATTTCATCTCATTTTAAATACCATCTAGTTAGTCATTTTTGCCATGAAAAAACAAAACGAGACCGAAAAGTCTGCAGTGAAACTATCTGCGATCGAGACTTCCACAGCCGAAATGTCCGAGCCAAAATGTCTACGATCACCGTCTGAGGAGGTGAAATGTGAAATGTTGTCGATAAAATTCACTTCCCCGATTTCTACCTTGGGCTTTTGCTGATGTAGGAATAGGGGAAAGGGGTCTTGCTAATCTTGGCTTGAGCCTTTAGCAACCTACACACTCTATCCCAGACATTTATATCTATTGAGCGTAGATTTGTCCGACACAAAGGTGTAGGTAGACTGTGTAGTGTTTTGTCTTCGTATCAAGGAGGGTCAACTTACCTGGAAAATCAACATTCAAAATCCTTTTTTTTGGGCCTGGGTTCGAAATCGTCCTCTAGCACCGGTGGTAAATATGTAATGTCAGTTTCCAACAGAACACTTGTTACATGATATCTACTAAGCTCAACTTTGAAGAGTACCAGACCGGGTTAGAGAGCAGGGATGATAGGAAGATTGTATTGCATTATTCTCTTAAGTAGGGGAAATATTATTCTCTGGAAAATCATCATTTAAAACCAGCCTGAAAGTCAGAAATAGATGCAAGAGTGTTCTCTCTTACACTTTTAGACTTATACAGAAGTAGCAAGGTAGAAACGAGAGAGGTGATGAGATTATTTCGGTATGTCAGCCTGTCATTCATCCATTGTGAGTGATGGAAATCGGTAATAGAGATGATCGCACATCTAAAAATGCGTTGATTTGGTTTTAAATTCTTTCACAGAAGTGGATGCTTGAAACTAAGAAAAAGTAGCTCTCTTAAGGGGCAACTTCCAATGGAGTATGGAGGCTGGTGACAAGGTCCCAGTTTCTGTTAGAGGAGTCAGCTTAGTGATCCTGGCAAGTCTCAAGTCTGGTCGAGACCAGGACTTTACTTCTACAAGTTTTTTCTTAATGACAATCCTCTTAGCAAGACGCAAGTCCACTGAAGGGATATCTTCATAGAGTGTACTGCTGTGTGCACGGTGAAATTTGTCATAAAAAGAGTTTTCCATACTTTGGCTCATACCTGGAAGCGAGCAGATCCTTCTGTTTGTGAGACAGACGCGCTAACTATTACACTATCCGAGTGGACTGAGTCTAAGAGAAAGATCATACAAAGATATTCCAGTGAATTTGTGATACATCCGAGGAATTATTTTAGTCCTTTCTTGAACGATAAGCAGTGTTTATATATTTCCCTTTCATTTAACTTTTTGGGACACATTTCTTTTTCTTCAACTTTGAGTTACACTGTCATCTTTTGATCAACCAAGTGGAATATAAACCTTTATACACTTAGATATACGAGTATGAAGATAAAAAAGATGGCATTGAAAATGACCCATTCATTGTTATTAACACTCCAGAAGTTTGGATGAAATTCAACCCAACATGCTTCTAAGAGTTGAAAAAAACTGTTATCTTTATTTCTTGATATTTACTGAACTGAAAGTCAAGACGGGAGTTTTGGTATTGAAATCGTATAATAGGGGGATGTGAGGATTGGAGTCTTTTGGTGAGAGACAAGTCAATCAAACAACCCCATGAAGATTAAAATAAATTGTTAATCATTTTACCTTTTCTTAAAAAAAAATTAGGCACTCAATAGAAACCGTGATTTGACAAATGTCTTCATGCAGCATGTCGAATTAGGGTGATCAATGAAAAAATTCGAAAAAAAAATCTCTGAATAAGTTACTTTTCTCGCCTGGTGGTACAACTATGGTAACTGGAAAGTATGTTGGCCACTAGAAAAGCCCGACAATACTAGCTTTGGAAATCAGATGAGAACGACTGATCTGTAAACTACAGCAATACACGATATTACTAATAGACACGACTAACAAGAACAAACCACACCCCAAATTATGGGATACATATAAGATAGAGCAAAATGGAATACAGAAAAAAAAATAATTGATCGAAGATTCAAGACTGGAAAGATAGGGAACCTTGAAAATTTTCGATGACCCATTGTACGATCTTGAATCTTGAGCTTGGTACCCGACATTTAGAAAAACTTTAGTCATAGAAAAGTACCTATAAGTCATATACACGAGTTTTTATAATGATATCCCTTTCCTGTATTATTTCGCTGATTATTAAACATATTCTTTCAAGGCATCTATGGCAAGAACATTTGATCTGGGGCAGCGTGAAAGGGTTAAGTCACACCCTATGTCTGGGGAGTAGCAATTCCATTAAATGGTACACCCAACCCCAAACATTCTGGAACAACAGAGAAGACGGAAGATCCGGACTTCGAAGGCGTCCCAGAAAAACATGAATTGCACCTGTAACTCCATATGTACAGTCGTGATGGCCTGCAAGACTAGTTTGCTGACCTTTGCTGCAAAGAGAGGCACCTTAAACTTTTCACAGCCTGCCTCGATATGATATTCAGAAGACTAGACTGGGAGGGTAAAGGAATTAGAATAGATGGCGAGTATCTGAGCAACCTCAGATTTGCAGACGACATTGCCTTTTTTGCAGAGAACCTACATGACCTCCAACTAATAACAGATGAACTAAATGAAGAGAGCAAGAAAGTCGCCCTACACTTGAACTTCAGCAAGACGAAGGTAATGTGCAACAACCACATAGGAGATAAAAACACCAAGATCAAAATCGAGGACACAGAACTGGAGAAGGTAGATCAGCACATCTACCTAGGACAACGAATCTCCATGAGACACTCAAAAGAAGAAGAAATCAAGCGAAGAGTCACACTTGGATGGCTAGCCATTGGCAGAGCAAGTACAACCTTTAAAAATAAGAAGATCTCATTAATCCTGAAAAAAAGGGTGTACAACCAATGCATCCTCCCAATAGTCACTTATGGAGCTGAAACATGGAACTTAACCAAGAAACAGATCTGCAAACTGAGAACTATGCAAAGTGCACATGAAAGAATTATGCTGAGCTTCACTTGGAGAGACCACAAGACAGCACAGTACATCTGAGAAAAGACAAGATTAAGAGACATCATAGAATCCATTAAAAACTCAAATGGCAGTGGGATGGCCATGTTGCAAGAATGGCAGATAACCGATGGACATCACGACTCACGACATGGATATCCCGTGATCACATGTGCAACCGAGGCCGGCAGAATTTTAGATGGAGGGACGAGAAAGACAAATTCAGAGAGTACTGGCTCTGCGATGCACATGATAGAGAAGTGTGTGGCACATCCGGGGGAAGGTGTATGTCCAACGACGGACGTTAAAAGACTGATGATGATGATGATGATGATGCTGCTGCTGCTGCTGCTGCTGCTGCTGCTGATGATGATGATGATGATCCCCTGTTTACATCATTCAGGATTTCTAAAGGTTTCGTAGGATAGCGAGGGAAATCTGTAAATTGTTGTTGTGTTGGTTATTGAAGTGATCCTTAAATGTGAGATTAAAAAAAAAAATTATAAATCACCTTTGTCAATCAGTAGACGATGATTCCATCACCCTTCCTTTTAAGTGCAGTAGGGAAGTGCTGAACCAAAGAGACTTGTCTCCGGTGCCTTGACCATTCAGTTACGTTTAGCTAAAAGGTCACGTAGCAGTAGAGGTTAACAGGTTTTTGGTTTCCTCGAGTGCATACAATAAAAATTAAGCATCTTATCGTCTTAATGGTCTTTTTCTGTTGCAGAAATTCTTATTCGTATTGATGGGAATACTGTACACTGAGGAAGAAACCACTTGAAACTATTCTAAAGAGTCTTTTGGGTTTAGAGTTGTTCATGTGAAAAAAAAAGTCTTTAGAAGTGTAATATTCTACGATTCTTTGATGTACAAGTTAGGGTTCTTAGCATCTTGGAGCCACGTCAGCTCACTACACCTGTTGTTTGCATTGAGACAAGAGAAAAAAAGGAAGAAATTGAGTCGTGACAGAGGAAGAGCTAGACCAGAGTGAAGTATCATGGGAAGGATGAAGAGAAGAGAAGGAGGAGACACAAATTGAGAGATAGAAGGAAAAGGTAAAATAGAAAGAACAGGTCGAGTCAGTCACTCAATAGAAAACCGTCGCATAATCAATGTCTTTTGGTAGCATGTTGTGTTAAGGGTGATCAATCAAATTTTTAAAAAATTGAAAAAATTTTATGAATTAAGTCTCTCGCCTTTTGTCGGGCCATGATCACGAAAAACGTGTGAATTTTCAAAAAAATCCCCCCAAAAACAAAACAAAAAAACAAAACAAAAAAGCAAAAACAAAAACGAGCGTGAACGCTGCCGGGCACTAAGGGAAAAATTTAGCAAAAGCTTGCAATGTAAATTGAATCCCGCTCTAAGAACACTTTTTTTTGGTAGTGGGGGCTCAAAGAACGAACGGATTGTTTCTTCAAGAGATGGTTAGGAGTAAATTTTTAGATTTGCAGCTCTCTAGCTCCATTGGCGCGACCTATACGGACGATATATACATACATAGACTGCCAGCCCACCAGTTCACCAGCTAGCCAGCCAGACTCACCAGAAAACTGGAGAAATCTACATTGAGTGTTTCGGTGACAGTTTTGGTGGATGGTTTCTATAAATTCCGAATGAAGAAGAAGAAGAAGAAGAAGAAGAAGAAGAAGAAGAAGAAGAAGAAGAAGGGGTGGGGGAGGAGAGGAGAGGAGGAGGAGAGGAGGAGGAGGAGAGATGAGGAGGAGGAATAGAGGGGAGGAAAAGGAACAGAGGAGATGAAGAGACAGAGAGCGGTAGATGGGGAGCAGAAGTAAATGGAGGTTCAAAAAAAGTAAAATGATCTGAGATGAGGGACAGGGAATTTAATCACTGAAAATGAGCAGCGTCGAATCAGGTCAGTATTGAGAAGAGTGACCGCTAAGGAATTACACCATTATTACTCATGGCTTGTGCCAGACTAAGTAAAACTTGGTAAATAAAGAGAAGATAAAACTAGAATACATTCAGAGAGTGCATACCTCCTTAAGCACCATACACAAACTAAAAACCTAATGGAAACAAATTTATATATAGTCAAGGCGCAGGGGAGATACATATATCCCCTGCATTGTGACTGTATATAAACACATTACTAAGTTTCGATTCTTCAGTATTCAGACAATTGTATAGATGAAAATATCTCACGATCAGAAAATTTCCTTGATTCGGCCAAAAATTCAATCAATCCTTCCTTATGTATTTGAAATTCAATGAGAACTTTTGGAAACAAATTGATATGAGTAAATATATACATAAAAATATATGAAAGAAATGGAGAAATATATCTCAATCAAAAAAAAAAAAACCTGGGTCCTTTCAAAATGTAGCCAATCCTTCGGCAGCTAATGGTTCACCGTCTTCGAATTTTCTTCGAGATATTATGCGAACAAATACACAAATCATCCCCACGTCTCTTTACTCAAAGAAAGGAGGCTCATGTCCCTTCGACGGGCCTGGCAATCCGGATGTGGACTGTGGTAAATCGTTCATGTGGAGTGAAAGAGATGGGGAGAAGACGAATGTAAGTAACAGGCTCGATATCTCCACCCCAAAGACATCATGAGTAAAAGTGGAAGTTAAAAAAACAAAAACAAATCAGGTCTGGTTAGTCACTCAATAAAAACCGTCACGTATGTCGGCCACATGGTGTATTGGGGCGATCAATGTAAAATTTGAAAAAAGGGTTGATAATGAACAACTTATTTCACTCGCCTTTTGTTGGGGGTGATCACCAAAAAAGTCCGAATGAAAAAAAAAAAAATTATAAACGAAAAATGTAGAAAAGAAAAGCAACTTGCTATCACAGTCAATATTGAACAACCGTGGCGTCAACATTAGAATTCATGTAAAAAAAATTCCATCATGAGGATAAATATGGACAAAATAAATTCTATTTTTGAAATTGCAGGCGATTTCAACAGGAAAACATACACAATAGAGTAAAAAAAAGAGGGAAACACAAAAATACGAACAAACACACATGTAAAAAAAAAGATGGAACACACCACCACCTCTGCTGGCTACGGTTATTCAATTAATTCGTTAAACAGGTTTATTTGACGTTCCATCAAAGTTCCGAGGCAAAAGATAACCACATTCCCAGGATGAAATCAAAGGCAGACAGCTCACACTTGTCAGAGGAAAATCAACTCGGGAATAATTTAAAATTCCTTCCACTTCGCCCCTCCAGAGACGATCAACATAGACAGAGTAAAACCTGTTAATTAATACGCGGCTGTCTGTGTTGATTTTCCCTGGGGGCAACGTCTTGGCTTGGTTCACTTGGTACCACCTGGAAAAAATAGAATCGCCGAACCTCGTCCAAATTTTACCGTCTCATTAAATCTCACTGGAATGGCATGAATTCAACCCTCTTTATAAAGATAGACAGGAACGGGACACCTAGTTCGAATTATAAATCCCTCAATGTTCATCAGGAAGACATGAATCTATTTCTCTCTGCATTGCACCTTTTCTCTCGTTTTTCCTAAACAATTTCCCACCAATGGAGAGTTTAAAAGATTCTCAGGGACGGCCGACCTCATCCGAATTCAAAAAGGTGGAAAAGAATGAATCCAACCCTTCCGCTTTCTGTCCTTTTCGATAGTCATTTTGAACAAGTTCTGGAAAAATTATGAAGACAGCCGAGGGCAGCAAACCAAGTTTGAACTCTAAAAATTTCAATGTTCTTCGGAAAGACATAAATCGAATTTTCTCTATATTCCACCCTTTCGCAAGTTATTATCAACAGTTTTTTTTAACGGCTGGAGAATTATGAAGAATAGCCTGGGACGACAAAACTAGTTTGAATTTTAAATTCATTAATGTTGTCCAGGAAGGAATCCATCCACCCCAGTCTGTCGAAAACGTAACACTTTGACTTATCCGGCGAATATTGGAATAAAACTCGAATTAACGACCTAGTTTTGGGCTCAACATACGCCACACACACACACACATACACACACACGCACACCCACACATACACACACACACACACACACACACACATATATATATATATATATATATATATATATATATATATATATATATATATATATATATACAAACAACTGGACAGCAGGAAGCCGGGATACCATTTTTGCTCGCGAAGCAAAGCTCCTGATCGTGGACTCAGGTTCCAAATCAAGAAATTTATCTGACAATTCATCGAATCAGAACTGGAATCACTCTTTCGTGATTGAATACACAATTAACCCTAAAAGTGCCGTTAAGTCTTAAAAGGCCACGGAAAATATTTTCATATCTGAATAATGAAGCTATAAATTTACATGAACAGATTTTGTTGAAACATGCAGAAAACTTTTTGCATTTACCTTAATGTTAAAACAGGTCTTGTTAGTCACTCAATTAAAGACGTCACGTCAATGGATGTTACTTTTCTCGCTTTTGGTGATCAATGAAAAAGTCTGAATTAAAAAAAAATCATTCTCGATCAGTACTGGGCACAAAGTGAGAACCTATTTAGCATAAACTTGCATTGCAGATCATTACACCACAATAAACTTATTTAGGCGCAGGGAGCTATTAAAAAAAACCAGTTTTAGTAGACATAATAAGGAGTAATAGTTGGAAATTTCAGCCCTGTAGCTCCCCGCACGTATGATATGTATGTGTAGGGTGGTAGGTAGCTAGTTGGATCAACTAAAAAACTGAACTTATGTTTAGAGTTTAGTTGACACATTTGGATGACAGTTTTAATTGACAGTGGCATCATACAGGTTGTTTCATTGAAGACCCAATCCTTAGAGGGTAGAATTTATACGCAAGCAAATTTGTGGCAACAGTGTACTCAGAGAAAACAGTATTTAGCATTGCATCATACACTAGGCTCAATCGAGCATCCATTCCTTCGTTTTGTGCCAGTTACGTAGTTTTTCAATGTAATGAAACGTTCATGTAATGAAACAAGTACAAACCTGAATGAACAAAACCACCTTCAACAACTATTGTAAAATTAAAAATGTGTGTCTTCGGAATAGTTTTAGAGTGTAAAACAGTTTAAATACAAATTGTTAAAAAGACGGTTGCAACCTTTTTTTCTAAACACCCTGTATATGAGTTACTTTGTGTTCTATTTCTTGATTATGAAGACGTATAGCTCGATTCCAGAGGGCCCTGAAACTTGATCTTTCGGAAATATTTTCCCAAAACGAAGCTATAAATTAATATTTCATATATGACCTCTGTAACATCTTAAAGAAACAAATATTGTTAATCGTTAATCAAATGCCACGTTCTGGAAAGTCTCCTTGAATTAAATGAGAAAAATATTCAAGAAGAGAGGAAATCTTTCGAAACAAAAATCAATTAAGTATTAGAGCTGAATTGAACAACCGTTGACCTTAAAGGTGTCCAATGTGTATTCAAACGCTCCTGGTCGTACCGTTTTGTTCACAGACTTGTAAATTAACATTAGTGCTCCACTAAACCCTTAAAAAAACTTATTTCTATTTTTGGTAAAAAAAAAAAAAGTTTTAAACCTTCTGAGGCCTTATTTTGACGGGATTACCAAAAACATCTTGATTCTTCAGAATCTAGATGTTTCTAGATGTTTTTTCACTCCATTTTAGATGTTTTCCAGTGGAAAACGCCAGAGGTGTTATGAATATAATTTATTCTAACCACATTCATCCTTCGTTGGAATGTTTTTTACATGACTTCAAAATTTTGACGCTACGGTCGTTCAATTATTGACTGTGATGATGAGTTACTTTTCGCTTTAGTTTCAGATCCGAATGAAATCATTACTTAATTAAAGAATTCTTACCTGAATCTTCTTTATCATTATGCACAATATGGTCGGATTATTCCATTGTCTATGTGTTCATTTTTTCACAAAGTTTCGGCTGTGTACCCTCCAGCCTTTGTCGGGTGTTGCTGGTCCTTCAGATTGCATCATCAGTGCAACAACCGGATGGTGTTCGGAAATCAAACCATCCTACGCTCACATCTCTCTAAAACTAAACCAACTCCCGGAAGAAATGTGACCAGAAATTACTTATACCCCATTCTATGTAGCTATGGTAGACATTAAAAAGGTGAAACATGCTGGCCTCTGAAAAAAGAATTGAAGATCACAGGAAATGTGTAACACGTGGCGACAAATCTGGCATGGTGGACTACAATTGGAGGGGGCAGGATAAAGAAGAAATCATTGACTGGGAAAACAACTGGCGAATACGATGACAGATGGAAGCGACAAAACTGTGGTATTTAGCTTCTTCTTCAGATTCAGTATCTTTTGGTACAGGATAACAGTGGTTATTCACTGTCCTACTATGGGATGATACTTGGCAGGATCCCCACCTTTTCCAAGTTGCCTGGTCACTACCTTATTATTCATCTTGGTGTGTCCCTGTGAGTGCCTATCACGTTTTGCTGGGACGTCTTCGAAGTTGAGATTTTTTGTCTCCTTTGCTGTTCCAGGTTTCTGTTCTTGGTTGGATGTTTCCTTCCGGACATTTGGACACCCCAGACAGGGTGGAGAGATGGACCTTACCTTGTTACGCCGGACAATAACGTCTTTATTTGTTTAGTTAAATATTCGCGTCATAGGTGCTTTAAGGGGGAAGGTTTGATAGTCAGTAAAATATCAAAGAAAGGAAATCTAATATAAAAAACAAAACAAAACATAAGAAACAGTTTTGTAGACACTTATTTACTGTTCCAAAAACGACACTTTTTTAGTCTAGTTTACCCGACGTACCCAGCACATGACTTATGGGTCGTCTGAAATTTACGAAGTTTCTCATAATTTTACAATCTATGGCCTGTTATTTCTTTTATTTGATTCTCTAACTGCAGCGCGTATTCCTTTTTGTTCTATTCTGTATGTACCCAATTATCTTGTGGGTGGTTTGTTGTTGTTAATCGTATCTTTTAGCGATGTTGAGCATCTTCATAATTTGGAGATCTGTCTTTCTAATCTGATTCCCAAAGCTAGTTTGTAATTCAGTTCTCTCATGTTGATATATTGTAGAAGTCTGTTGACGTTTTCGCTTTCAAGCCTTTTTCCAGTCAATGCCTCTAAAGGAGGGTAATAATTTTCCTGAATCATTTTTAAAATGCGTATTCATCTCTTGCACCGATTACCGTCACTAACAGATTGAATGACTGACAGACTTACATAACGAAACACTTCCACCATATTTCGTTTCCTTCCACTCTTTCTACGTCTGAAAGTGCAAAGGGGGACACTTGCGCATGTATCTCAGGCTTGTTTATGATACTCTTCTGCATCTTGTCTTCGTCTTGATTTTTTCTTATATTGCCTTTTCGTGGGTTTCTGTTTCCTCACTTAGAAAGTTCATGGCATAAACATATACTTCTGTTTAATGGCCCGTCTGACCAACCAGCTAAGTGGGCTACAGGTTCTTTTCTCTTTGATTGTCTGTGTGTTTGTCTGCGTGTGTATTCGGTGCTCCTGGTCCCAGTTTTTGGGGCTACAATCTCGAAAATATATCACTAGGCGCCATTTAAAATGTTTTTTTTTCTAAGAAGTGCTTTTCGGGGTCTTAATGAACATTTTGGACCCAAAATGCCCTAATCTTGTACCAGCTTTTTATTTTAGACAATTTTAGATAAAAGAGCCATAATTTTAGATAATTTTTCGGATAATTAGTTCTGGCACATCAGCGGGCTACAGAGATCACTAAAGCGAGGTAGGGGTACACCCAGTTTTTTTTCAAAGAGTGTTCGGCTTAATAAGCAAATCGTTTGCTCTGTGCTTCTGCCATGGTCTTTCGATTCGACATTTGAATCATTCGCTTCCTGTAACCTCTAAGGGATGACTTATCTTTTAGTACATAAATATTCTTTTTCTCTCTCTTCTATTTATCATTCCGCTGACCAACAGTCATTAAATAACGACTGTATCTCTTCTGCAGGCCATCAAAGGAGCACAAACTGAGGTGTGGCTAACAGACTCATGAGGACGATCAGGTCTCTCCTGTTGGTCAACAAATGAACACCTGCCAGTCATGACACACAAATCGGGTATTTGTACCCCATGTTTTGTTCATGTTATTTTTTTTTATTCCATGAGCAATGGTAAGGTGTAAGGTGGTGTATCAAACCTAGAATGGTAAGTTGGTTAGACCTGATTGCAGTCTGGATAACCTGTATAGCTTCATCAACCCTTTACACCCAGGGTATCCCATTTCAGTAATGAGTTAAAATGTGTGTGCAAACATAAATTGAATTGAGAAATACCGGTTACAATTAGATATGTCTTATGTATTGGTAGGATAATGATCAGGTTTCAACTAGTAAGAGTTTTTACAAATAAAACGCCAATGCAAGGCAGATAATATTAATACATTCAACTGGG
The DNA here is from genome assembly GCA_963457665.1 of Thysanoteuthis rhombus. Lineage (NCBI taxonomy): Eukaryota > Metazoa > Mollusca > Cephalopoda > Oegopsida > Thysanoteuthidae > Thysanoteuthis > Thysanoteuthis major. The sequence goes on along the minus strand of OY735220.1, from coordinate 43,169,289 downwards.
GATAAAAATCACACGACCTTTTCATACAATAACATTCATTTTCGATTCAAAACAGGAAACTTTTTAACGATTAAATTCTCAACATTTTGAATAAATTAAAAAAAAATCCCATATCCCATATTTCATATGCCCATTTTGCACAAAGAAAATTTTCGGTGATAAACAGGCCTTAGCTAAACGTACAGTCATTCATTGATAGAAGGCAATCTTATGATTTGTGCTTACTGTGTCTACACTAGGCGAACAATAATATATGCTACACAGAAAAAAATCAAATGAAACTTACACGATCAATCCACATAATATTCAATTTAAATTCAACATAAAAAAGCTCAGCTATTAAATACTCTAAAAAAAACAATCTCTACAACTGCTTTTACATTGAGGGTGGTTACGGAAATGAAATACCTTATATCCTTGAAAATTCATTGAAGTTTTAACCTAGATAAAGTTTTATAAACGTGCCTATATAATGCCAAATCTGTGTTAAAGAGAATGAAGTCATGATTTGTGTGTTTAATAAATTCTACCGTAGATATCACAGGTTACATTAACAACTTCAAAACACTCTGTGAGCGCGTAATTCTGCAAACGAAATTGTCACTAAAAACCGAATGAAAATCAATTATATGTAGTTACAATTCAGGGTAGGTGAGAATAAAAAGAATCCTTGATCTGCCCTCCAAATAGACCAATTATTCCTTACCCCATAGTAAAGGAGATTCCATTGAAATTCATTGAGATCTTTTGGAGGTATTGTACGGACATAACATATCCTGATGTATATACGTATATATATATGATTTATTCTTTAAGGTTTGAGTTATCTTTGAATTAAGAGTGCTCGATATCGGAGATAGATAATATGTAAATAGGTGTACATAGAAAATTCAGTGCTTCGTGGTGATTGAGTTTCACACCAGTGTACGCTATCGTCAGCTGACAATATATATATATATATATATGTGTGTGTGTGTGTGTGTGTGTGTGTGTGTGTGTGTGTAATATTTTTCAATGAGTGCAAAGCCACTATTCTCTGAACCTAGGCAGCACTGCCGTTGAGTGGCACTTTGATCCTTTTCCGAATGCATTTATACTCTGATCTCGGTAGATAATCCTGTCATTATTACGGTCTCTAAGATAGTCAAGAAAAAAATTAATCATTTATCCACTGTTCCTTACTAAATGACACGGAAGGAAAATCCCCAACTCCTCGATCATAAGTCAATTAAAGTGGAGAACGGGGTTAAAGACATGATAAAACATACCTCAGTCACAACGATACGGACACATGATGACACCACACGACCAAATATGAGTGACCAATTGTGTTCCCCTCACAAGATATTGGCAAATAGGTCCCATCTTTGGAGAAAGAGAGAGTTGGTGATGTTGCACTTGGATTTGTTCAAGTGCGCCTATCTTAAATTCTTTAATCACCAGCTCTAATCCCAACCATTCATTGGTTGTTCACTTTGACGAGGACTAATCCAATGAAAATATGAAGAGCTTGTTTTTGTGATCCGAGTAATACGAAGAAGACAAATGATTTTTTCTTTGTTTTCGAATAAGAATAAGGAGTAAACCAAAATGAATAGGTGAAATAATTTTTTTAAGAAAACCTATGGAAGGAGAACTAGAGCAAAAAAACAAAACAAAACAAAACAAAAAAAACACAAAAAAAAGTGCAACAGCATACATTGGATCTAATTTTATTTCAATGTTGTGACCTTTTTCTATTCCATAGCGTCATTCCTGACATTGCTCTTTACATTGCTCTTTGTGCGACTCTGAGTTTGTTTTCAAGCGAATCTGTTGATATCCATATAGTCTTGCACACACACATACGCACACACATACACATGCACACACGCACACATGCTCACACACATATGTACACGGTTTCGCAACCGTAGTTGTGCGCTCTTACCATTTTTTGATAGAGAGCTAATTTTCTTCCGAACTAAACATGGCAGAATTTCATCATTCAAGTGTGACATTAAACAAACGCGTATAAGCAAGTATCATTTATGACCGAAATCTGCAGCATCAAAACTCAGTTGCCAAAATATTTTCTGTAGAATGGCCCAATTTTTCGACGCCAACACATTCATAATTTTGGCAGCACCATTTCAATGCTGGGGTTGGGTCACTTTAAAGTACCTGAGATATCCATTTCGATTATGTAATGTTCTAGTATTCTAAAATAAAAGTGGTACGGGAGTTCCCATTTATGGGCCACACTGTATGTGTGTGTGTGTGCATGCGCATATATATATATATATATATATATATATATATATATATATATATATATATATATATATATATATATATATATATCCAATGACTTTGGATTGTTCATTTTGAGGGGTAAATAAGAAGGAAAGAAAATCCAACAAGGAAAGAATGTGCAAAAACATCTGACTGAGAGGCAAAGAGAGAAAGAAAGAAAGAAAGAAAGAAAGAAAAAATTATCCAAGTTATAATAACAGAGAAAGGAGAGAGGGGGTAAGGAGAAAAAGAGAGAAATTGAATTGCTAACATCACTCTCTCTCCCCCATTCTCACTTTTTCGCAAGACATCTGATGTCGCTTATGTAAATAGTTCCAGGCAACGTGAAGATCTAATATTCAAGTTTCTTTACACATATTTATTTCTGTGAACAAAATGCACGAGAAATTAACTGAAAACTTGCTGGGAACTACCCTACGGGCGATATTTCCTCATAGTTTCTGCTGAAGACTTAAATGGGGCCTTTGGCTCCAATATAAGATAAAAACTTATTTTTTCATAGGTACCCTATATCAATACCTCTACCTGGCTACAGTGCACAGTTTTGGCTAATTTGAGATCCCATACAAATAACCATAATCGGATATATAGATGAGAAAGTGAAATTTGGATCATTACTATTGGGTGAGCGAGGACACAGACCACAAACTTCTTTTCATCATTTTCAGAAACTGAACATGCCTGACTGTTCCATTATTACATATAGAAAATTTCATGGGGGTACATGGAATGGTTCCTAATTTACAATGTCACATAAAGACAAGCAAACAGTTGCTGAATAACATTAGGATCTGATACATCTGAAAATTATCATTATTCTGAATAAACGATTATCTCCCACTCAATACAAGATTATCTTCCCTTGAAGAAATGCCTGATACAAATTAATCAAGGCTGATAATAGGAGTAACAGATTGTCTTGTCAGATTATGTAATCGTGGGAGAGTGGTTTGCATAAGTGCTTGCTCACTCATCACCTTTTTCTTCGTCAACGACTGGGGTACGCCAGGTACGAGATGACATTATGCGTCAAACTTTTCCATTTAATCCTCACCTCAAAAAGGCAAAAAAGAACAAAACAAAACAAACAACAAAAAACAAAAATTATGAATGTTCCCTAAGCCCAAATTTTCTATATTTTGAAGAAAGAAAAGCATAATGGGATACATTTGTCCCATCAGATATCCTGGGACATATTCATCCCAGCAGGCATTAATTATTGTTTAAGTTTAAACGTCACTCTGAATAGAATCGAAAATAATAAATTTCCACACAGAACTCCCAAAAAACAGCTATGAAAACAAATATCATACCCTGGAATACAAAAGACATACATAAGCGAAATAACAATAATAATAATTTTTGCGTTCAAACTCAGTAACATAGGCTAAATATTTACAGGATCTGTAGAAAAAAATCACAATTGTGACAATCTGATCCCGATCAAAATGTCTCTGGGGACAAAGTTGTCCAAGATATTGAAATGAAGCTTAAAATGATATTAAAGTTATGATTTTCTCACATCATCTATTTTCACTTAATCAATCATAAAACTCTCATACATTTTTAGAAAAAATATTGTTGCTTATTTCCTGCTCACTCATGTAATGCTGGTTAATTCATCCGTGGGTTTCATATTATGATGGCGTCATTGTCTGCCTGGAAATCTCATTTGCTTCATTCTTCGTGGCACATATGTTCTGGAGAGGTGGAGACGCTGATCAATGGTTTGGTTGATCGCCCCTGTGACGGACTGGTCATGGGACTCGGATGTTGATGACACGTCCTTGATCCAACGTCTGCGAGGTCGTCCCTTTGCCTAGCAATATGAATTTATGAGATTATTGGCTCTGAACAATGGTTTATCGGTTGCCATTTTTATCAGGGATAGGAATCATTTAATTCTCTGGTTCTGTAATTGTGCCCCCCCTATATCTATCTATCTATCTCTATCTATCTATACATATATATATATATATATATATATATATATATATATATATATATATATATGCTCCTCTATTCAGGGTTGAGCACTCTTTAAGTGAGGTAACTCATCCATTGTAAGCTTATGCAATGCTTTTCCATAGGAATGGAGCACTCTGGTGGATGGGGAGTTTCTCTGTAAATGGATGTATCGCTTAAATTCAGGCTTACTGACCGAAGTCCAGAGGTAGGATATCGGCCTCCAGGTCCGATGTGAGGGTTTCAATTCTGCCTCGCGGTACTGGATGGGTTAAAGTCTATAGCCACACTGAAGAGATGTAATAAATCAAAACAACTGTCTGTGGAGGACACAATAATATATATATATATATATATATATATATATATATATATATATATAGATAGATAGATAGTGTACGCAGGTTCAATTGCAAGATGCATTGAAAACTCCCTAACCTGTATTGAAACCGATCCAAATTGAGAATCGACTTTTTCTACCTCTCACCAAGTCACATCAACACACTAATGTCTAAACCAAATACACCGTGGTGAAAATAATTGTGGTATCGTCCATGACATTGGAAAGAGCTAGTTGTTCAACCAAAAGTTGTTGGTATAAATACCTTTTTGGACATTATACGGATTGACAAATACGTTCTCTTGTACGGAAACAAGAAAACATTTATAAAATATCACCAAGATGCTCCTTTGCCGTCGTATTGAGCCTGATGTGTATAAATGAAGGATTGCTACATAAGCACACACACACACATATATATATATATATATATATATATATATATATAAATAAATATGTATTTATAATATAAAAAAGTGTCTCGTGTCATATTGAAGCGTTATTACAAGGTGAATGTATCACTTGGCCTAGACAACGTAAATACAATAAACAATTGCAACCAAATGGGGCTGCTTCAGGAATCGAATCTGCAACCCTTAGGATAGCTTCAACGTAGCGTTGATTTTAACATTGAGCTAAATAGCCATGAGTAAGACCCAAATACATGTTCTAACTCCGAATTCTTATCTTGCTTATTCAGGGTGTATATCTGCTCTTCTTGTTTCTTTCAACACGATGATCATCTTATTAAGAAATGGATACATGATCCGACAAAATGATTATGAATTGTGTTGTATCATATGAAAACTATATTTTCAGGTCGCAAGTTCTATTGCTACAGCAGCTTCAATTTCTTGAATTGTTTATTCTATATACACTGTCTAGGCCAAATGATACATTCACCATGCAATGATGGGAGATAATTTCAGATTAGAGTCTCAATATAATATAACGCAAGTCATAATCATTATTTCAGATCATATATCCATTTCTTAATAACAATCTAAGCTTACAAGCACACACACATACATACAGACTTGAAAACTGATAGGTATGCAACGTGTGCATGTGAGAATCATGCTCAACCTCACATGGAGAGATCACAAGACAGTACAGTATATGAAGAAAAAAATAGGAGTCTGAGACATAGAAACTATTAAAAAATTTAAATGGCAATGGGCAGGCCATCTTGCAAGAATGATGGACAACCAATGGATATCAAGACTCACAATATGAATCTCCAGATATCAAATGCAAAACTGAGGCCGACAGAATACAAGATGAATGAGAGATGAACTAGACAAATTTAGAAAGAAACCCAATAGAAAATGGACTTGGAAGAGCTGCAACCTAGAAACCATAAATGAAATAGACTACATCCTGACGGACAAAAGCGACTCCATTAAAGACATTCAAATTTAAAACCAAGTAAACATAGGAAACGACCATAGAATGATTACATGTATGATGTAAACACTGATAAACAACGCAGGAAAATGTTTCACACAAAACCGCAACCACTAAACGTACCATATGAACACACCCAACCCCTCAAGCTAGAATTGAATAACATATATAAAATCCTTACCGACGACAACGACACCAACATCAACGAACTCCACAACAAAATAACAACCTCTCTAATAGAAGCTGCCACTATGCTTAAACCAAGAAACCACAGACCATTAGTAAAATCTCAAAGGAAACCAGGAAACTAATTGAAAAGTGCAGAAACCTCAGACAACGAACAACCACAACGGAAAAATAGAAAAGACCAAACTAGACAAAACAATAAAAAAGAAACAAAGAGAAGACAAAAGAAGTTACACGACGGCAATTATCGAAACTACAATCAAAAAAGGATTTAAAGCAATAAACAAAGCTCTCAGTAAAGGATAGAAACAAATAACTAGCTTACTCGACGAAAACGGAGACATAACAACTGACAGATTGAATTGTCGAACGCACCAAAGAATTCTACCAAGAACTCCATTCTTTAAGACATAGACAACTAAGCAACGACTAGGATACTCAAGACGCTGACAATCAGTTCGAGGACTTCCCAGAAATTACACCATGGGAGGTAAAACAAGCCATCAAACAACCAAAAAAGGAAAAGCCCCCGAACCAGATAACATCATCGAACTGCTTAGAAAAGCAGGTAAGATTGTCAAAAAAAGTAGCAATTCTATTCAATTCTGTCTAAACAGAGTAAAATCCCGAAAAACTGGAACACAGCAATCATTATGCTACTACATAAAAAAGGGAACCCCTAAGACCTCAACAACTACAGGCCTATAAAGCTACTCAACTGCATCTACAAACTTTTCACAACCAACCCGATCACTAAAACACTAGATAAAAACCAACCACGGTAACGGACTGGATTTATAAAAGTTACTCGACAACCCAATAAATCAGCTGAAAGAAAAAGCAGCAGAATACAAAATGCCACTCGCTGTAGCATTTATAGAATTCAAGAAGCATTCAACTCTGTAGGGATTCCTATGGTCATGGAGGCCATCACCCTACAAGGTGTAGACCTCCTATACGTCAAGAGGAATCTAGATAGACGGCGAGTTAAGTAACCTCAGATTTATAGACGACGTCGTTCTTTTCGCAGAGAATCTACACGACCTCTGTGTAATGTTACATGAACTAAACGGAGGAGGCAAAAAAGTCGGCCTACACATCAACCTGGAGAGATCAGCACAGTGCATCAGGAAGAAAACAGGAGTCCGAGACATCATAGAATATGTTAGAAAACTTAAATGGCAATGGGCAGGCCATGTTGCAAGAATGGCAGACAACTGATGGACATCATGGATTCCCAGAGATCAAATGTGAAACTGAGGCCTACAGAACACAAGATGGGGAGATGAACTAGACAAATTCAGAAAATACTGGCTCCGCAAAACCCATGATAGAGAAACGTGGCGGATCCTGGGGAGGGTCTATGTCCAACCACGGACGTTCAAAGACTGATGATGATGATGATTTCTTTGCTGCACACCATTTCGTCTTACGAAAGGTTCAATTGGAATGTTGAGGCGGAACCATTATAGGTTAGCTCGAAGTAACAGAACGACTGATATTGGGGGCGGACATGGAAGAGAGTAGATTCGAATGAAAAGAGAGAGATAGGCAGAGAGACAGAGAGAGAGAAAGGAGGAAGGAAAGGGGATGGGAGTGTTAAGGATGAGGAATAATGAGGACCCATGGTGCAGAAGAAAGAGGGAGAGACAAAAAAGGCCAATCTGATCCAATTAGGTCTCACTTAAGTATTTTTACAGCCATTATTTTCGTTCTCTTCTAATGTTTTTTCTCTTTCAATCTGCACAGTTTTTCTCTTTATTCTTTTCTTATTGTATTCTCTTTTTATATCTATTCTTATTTTGTCTTTATTACTTTTTAAATGCGTCCACATGCATCTCTATAAGAAAGTCTGAAGGTCGGTCTGTCGGTCGGTCTGTCGGTCGGTCTGTCGGTCGGTAGGTCGGTCAGTTCCCAATTTTCTCGTATCCGATTTTCGGTTCATGGTAGAAGAATCTTTTAAGCCCTGTATTTTCACCGTTCTTATACTTAAATGAAACTGAATCGGGTAGTTTCTCCCACTTGTGCCAAGTTTCAAAGGGGTTCCATTCAATATGAAATTACTCTGCTGACCTGGACCCTGACTCTATGGACACTTGAATTGACATTATTCAGAGAATTAAAAAAAAAAAAAAAAAAAAAAACCTGATGAAGAGATAAAAATTCGAAGAACGGAACATTCTGATGTGTCATTCTTTCTATAGGAAATCAATTTTTTTAACCTCACCTCATATTGGTATTCTAGAATTACTATTGGTTCTGGCATCTGTCGATACAACACCGTTTACAGTATCAAAGATGCAATTATCATATTGTTACAGGTGTCCTCGATATGACACTTTAAAATATATGCATATTGTATAGACAATGATGACGATGATGATGATGATGATGATGATGATGATGATGATCATCATCATCATCATCATCATCATCATCAGCAGCAGCAGCAGTTGTAACCGTCTTTTGGCGTCCGTCTTTGGACCTAGATCTTCCTCAAGATTCGCCACACCTCTCTAACATGGACATCGTACAGCTAGTACTTCCTAAATTTGTCTCTGAGAATCCATGATGTGAGTCATGATGTCTAGTACTTGTCTTACATTCTTGCATCATGTCCAGTTCATTGCCATTTGAGTTTCCTAATGTTTTTTTCCTCTAATAAACTATGTTGTCGTGTGATCTCTCCATATGAGGCTGAGGATGGTTTGCTCACGTACACGTTGCATGGTTCTCAGTTTGTGGGTCAGTCTTCTGGATAGACTCCATGTTTCAGCTCCATAAGTGTATATCGGAAGGATGCATTGATTGTATACCCGCTCTTTTTAGTACTGTAAGGATTTTCTCGTTCTTGCTCTATCGAAAGCTTGGCAACTAGTGTGATTCTTCGCTTGATTTCTTCTTCTTTTGATGATTTCATGGAGATTCGTTGCTCCACTTTCTCCAGCTTTCGATTTCTCCAGATTTCGATCATTGTGTCTTTGTCCTCTTCGTGTTTATTATTCATGACATTCGTTTTGCTGAAGTTCCTGTGGAGGCCAACCTGTTTGCTTGGTTCCTTCAGTTCGTCAAGCGTTATTTGCAGATCGTGAAGCTTACTAGCAAGGAGGACGATGTGGTCAGCAAATCTGAGGTTACTTAGGTATTTGCCATCCATTCTGATACCTTTGTGTTCCCAGTCAGGATTTCGGAAGATCATCTCAAGGCAGGCTGTGAAGAGTTAGGGTGAGCTGGAATCGCTTCATCTCACTTCTTTGAAAGTGCCCCGTGTCTTTTTGTGCTCAGAGTCTTCATGTAACTTGATGGAGGAACAGCTGTGTCAGTTGATCTGTTGCAGTATACGGGGTCCACACTTTGTTGTACTATTACGTCGATGACTTTTTTGATTTCCACTGGGTTGAATGGCTTTTTAAAGCGAGTGGCGTTCAAACGAATAAAGAAAAGAAAGCTTCGTAGACTCAGTAACATCACCATCGAACCGCTCAAGAAAGCTGGAAAAGTCATCAATAAAGAACTACCCATTCTTTTCAAATCATTGTATGGATAAAAGATATTTATAATACCGATACAGGCATCCGTAATACAACGCGGTTCGATACAGTGCAGTTCACGATATAAATATGTTGAATTAGAATCTTCTCAGCCTGTCACAGAAGAGTGATGTACGTAAATGACTTCTTAAATAGTAGTAATGGCAGGACTGTGGATGCATCTTTTGACTAATGTCCTTGTACGTTTGTTATTCATGATTTTCGTGCATTTTTTTTTCTATTTTTTCCTTTTACTCAGTTATTTATTTCTTTTTTTTCTCCTTTTAACCGCATTCGCCACCAATCAACCTCCGTTTTTTCTCGGTCGCTCATCGAGTCAAAAGAAAAAGCTAAATAAAAATTGCATACACGAACTTGTTGCTAAATGATTACAAAAACACACGGATGGTAAGCAGTGCGTCTTGCTATTATGTTTTATTTGTGCATGTATTTATCCTAATCTGTTACTATGAATGTATTCATTTATATCACTAATGGACAATCTATATCCGACCGAGTGTGATAATTCCAAAAAGCATTCAAGTGGGAAGTATATTTTGTTCAGCACCGGTGTTCATCATCATCATCATAATCATCATCAGTCTTTTAACGTCTGTCGTTGGATATACACCTTCCCCAGGATTCTTCACAATTCTCTATCATGGGCGTCGCAGAGCCAGTACTTCCTGAATTTGTCTAGTTCATCTCCCCCATCTTGTGGTCTGTCGGCCTCAGTTTCGCATGTAATCTCTGAGGATCCTTGTTGTGAGTCGAGATGTCTATCAGTTGTCTGCCATTCTTGCAACATAGCCTACCCATTGCCATTTGGGTTTTTTAAAGATATTTTCTATGAAGTCTCGGACTCCCATTTTCTCCCTTATATACTGTGTGAGGTTGAGCATGATGCTCTCATGCACATGTTGCATGCTTCTCGGTTTGCAAATATGTCTCTTGGTTAGGTTCCATGTTTCAGC
>OY735220.1:43061092-43153592 GCA_963457665.1 Thysanoteuthis rhombus | reverse complement strand
GAAGGGACTAACTGTCTCTTTTTGCATCAATTTTGCATAAATGTCCTTTGGGAAAGCATGAATATACACCTCGCTGTACTCTTGGCAATTGCCAGGTATATTGATAAAATGTCTTCTCACTTCATTTCGTGAATAACACTTTTATCAATATCTTGTTATTTTGATATTTCATTACAATTGATTGTATGATTTGAAGGAGGGTTGAGATTGACAAATGTACTGAAGAATGTAGTGGAGATTGAGGATATTTGAGGAGACTTGATGTCATTTGATCTCATCAAGCAGCAACCATTAGACACGCAGTACAGACATTTAAATCCGTGAATAAAAGAAAAATCTGTATGGAGCATTTAAAGGCAGATACAAAATGTGGCAGACGAGAAATCATGGACGTGGTTACGAAAGGAAAACCTTAAGAGAGAAACATAATCGCTCATCATGGCAGCCCAAAACAAAAGCATAAGGACAAACTACATAAAAGCAAAAATCGACAGAACACAGACAAATGGTAAGTGCCGCCCGTGCAGCAAAAGAGATGAGGCCGTAAATCACATAACTAGTGAATGTAGTCAACTCGACCAGAAGGAATATAAGCATAGACACGATAGGGTAGCAACGACGATTCACTAGGAACTAAGTTAACGAATGGGATTCAATCATGTGGAAAAGTATAATCAGCACAAACCAGAGGTAGTTTTGGAGAATGACAACCACAAACTACTCTGGGACTTTGACATTCAAACTGACCACCTCATCCAGGCAAGAAGACCGGACTTGGTAATTGTACACAAGAAAAGAAAGACCTGCCAAATAGTAGACGTGACTGTACCTGCAGACCATAGAGTAAAGAGGATGGAGAGTAAAAAATTGGAAAAATACCAGGACCTAGCGAGAGAACTGAGGAAGATGTGGATCGTAAAAGCCAAGGTAATGCTGGTCATAGTGGGCGCACTGGGAACTGTCCCAAAGACACTGAGAGCGAGACTGGAGGAGATCAGGATAGGGGGAAGGATTAAGACTGTACAGACTACAGCACTACTTGGGGCTGCACGGATACTGAGGAGAGAGCTAGAAATATAAAGACTGCAACGTTAATTGTCAACAGTGACCCAACAGAGCAAGGGAAATAGAATAGGAAATGCGCACTAATCGTAAAGCTTGTAGCGGCCAAAGGAGTCGACTTACCCGATAGCCGAAAAAAATCGAGCACTTGCTACTCAGAAATCAAGGGGGTCTTTACTTTGACTCAATTAGACAATAGGGAAATAAAAGAGAAAATAAAAAAGGAATACCTTGGGAGAAAGCGAAAAATATTGAAGACTTAATTAAATCACAGAACCTAAAAAAAATAGCAGGTGCTGCTTACGTGGAGAGAAGGGGTAAGACCTTAAACCGAATAACCACTGAATGTAGCGAAATATCCCCGAGGAAGTAACTTTCATATATTGGGAACTAACCAATTGACTGAGATTCCTACATGCAGACAAATGGTATCAGCATAAACAAGAAGCATTCCTTGAAAATCAGCATCATCATCAGTCTTTTATCGTCCGTCGTTGAACATGGATGTTCCCCAGGATTCACCAGATCTCTCTATGGTGGGTTAAGTGGAGCCAATATTTTCTGAACCTGTCCAGTTCGTCTCGCCATCTCATATTCTGCCGGCCTCGATTCTACATCTGATCTCTAGGGATCCATGTTGTGAATCGTGATGTCCATCAGTTGTATATGATTCTTGCAACATGACCAACCTATTGTCATTTGAGTTTTCTAAGAGTTTCTGGCGCCTGTTTTTTCCCCTGAAAAACTGTGCTGTTTTGTAATCTCTCTGTGCGATGTTTGGCGCAATTTTCTGATTTTGCATGTTTCTCAGTTTGCAGGTCTGTCTCTTGGTAAGGTTCCATGTTTCAGCTCCAAGGGTGACTATCAGGAGGATGCATTGATTGTATACTCTTCTTTTTTTTTTTAGGACTAATAGGATTTTCTTTTTCTTTTGCCGCACCAACAAATTACTCTTGGACTGATAACCAAGCGGGAAGTCCTGGGAAAGGGTACGTGAACCTGCAGAATATCATACGAGGCTGTGCCCACGGATCACACTGAAGATGGTAAAGAGTGAGAAGCTAGGAAAATACCAGGGCTTGACCAGGGAGCTGAAATAAAAAGAAATGTGGAACATGAAGGTCAGGATAGTACCAATTATAGTTGACGCACCGGAAACTGTTCAAACGTTGAAAACAAGACTGGAAGAACTGGAGATAGTCGGTAGAGCTGAGACTGTGTTTGGCCATAGCACTACTGTGGTCTACACAAATACTGAGGAGAGTTCTTGAAATATGTTACACGACACTGAATCGTCAGCAATTGCCAGACAACTAGGATGAAAGAGGCATGTGTAAATAAAGCAGGGCAAGGTCGAGATAGTACGCACCAGGGCGCTGCTGTGATATATGAGGATGCTGATAAGAGGACTGGAGACCTGAGCAGACTTACTGTCACTCAGCGTTCAGCGACACCCACCAGGCAACTGGTGTGAAAATGCAAATGAATAATAATAATGAGTTGACTGTCGTGGACTAGGGTATGGGATAGACGTGAACGTGCTTGCAGGTCACAGAGTGAATACGAAGGGGAGAGAAAATACCAGGACCTTGCAAGGGAACAGAAGAAGGTGTGGTACATGAAAGTTATGGATTGAGACAATACAGACCACTGTATTACTGGGAACTGTACAAACACTATGGAGAGTACTATAAATATGACATACACGACCACAAGCTGTTAGCAATAGCCTAACAGCAAAGAAAAGGCGTGGTGGGTACGGTACAAACAACAGCACTGCTATGCTAGGTGAGGACGATACGATAAGAAGAAAGAGAGTGAAAAACTGGAAGAATACCAGGATCTGGCAAGAGAACTCGAAAAGGTGTGGAACATGAAAGTCGGGGTAGTACCAGTGATAATAGGTGGACTCAGAACCGTACCAAAGACACTGAAAGTGAGATTGAAGAAACTAGGGATAAAAGGAAGGATTGAGACTGTGCAGACCACAGCACAGCTAAGAACTGCACGAATACTGAGGAAAGTAGGAGAAATATGAGATCTACAACGCCAGCTGTTAGCAGTGGCCAAAGTGAAGAGGAGGAAGAAAGAAAAAAAAACACCCAAAATGTGGTGGAGGTATGAACCACGGCACTTCAGCGATAAGTGCAGGAGAGATGAGATTAGATGAGGGTAGGGCTGAAGACCTGAGGAGGCTGTCACTTAGCCTTCAGCGATAACCACCAGGCAATTAGTGTGAAACTGTAGACCACAGTACTGCTATGGACTATGAGAGTGTGGAGTGGAGGGCTAGAGACTTGAGGAGACTTGCTGTCACTCAATCTTTAGCGGTAACCACCAGGCAACTAGTGTGAAATTGCAAATAATAATAACAATAATAATCTTGGATGTGACACGATAAAACGGTAATAAATGGAGGAGAAAATAAAGAGAGAATACCTTAGAAGGATAAGGAAAATATTAGAGACCAAATTAAACAGCAGAAATCTAATAAAAGGAATGAACACCTGGGCTGTGTCAGTGGTTAGATATACAGGACCATTCCTAGGATGGACAAAGGAAGAGCTCCAATCAATGGATAGGTGAACAAGGAAACTTATGACAATGCATAAAGCATTACACCCTAGAGATGATACAGATAGACTATACGTTAAGAGAAAAGAAGGTGGCAGGGGGCTCATCAGCATAGAAGATTGTGTCCAGAGAGCTAAAGCAGTCCAAGAAAGGTATGTCTAAACGAATAGCGAAAAAATCATAAAGAGTGCGAGAGATAGCGCAACAAGCAATAAAGTAGAAAACAATGGAACAGTACAGCAAACAAGAAAAGAAAAATGTAGCAGACGAGAAATCATGGACGTGGTTACGAAAAGGAAACTTGAAGAGAGAAACGGAGTCGCTCATCATGGCAGCCTAAAACAAAAGCATCAGGACAAATTATATAAAAACAAAAATCGACAGAACCCAAACAAATGGTAAGTGCCGCCCGTGCAGCAAAAGAGATGAGGCAGTAAACCACATAACTAGTGAATGTTGTCAACTCGCCAAGAAGGAGTATAAGCATAGACACGATAGAGTAGCAACGATGATACACTGGGAACTAAGCAAACAAATGGGATTCAACCATGTGGAAAAGTAGTATCAGCACAAGCCATAGGTACTTTTGGAGAATGACAACCACAAACTACTCTGGGATTTTGACATTCAAACTGACCACCTCATCCAGACAAGAAGACCGGACTTGGTAATAGTAGACAAAAAAAGGAAGGCCTGCCAAATAGTAGACATTGCTGTACCTGCAGACCATAGAGTAAAAAAGAAGGAGAGTGAAAAAGAGGAAAAATACCAGGACCTAGCAAGAGAATTAAGGAAAATGTGAAACATGAAAACCAGGGTAGTACCGGTCATAGTGGACGCACTAGGAACTGTCCCCAAAACGCTGAGGGAGAGACTGGAGGAGATCGGGATTAGAGGAAGGACTGTACAGACCACAGCACTACTGGGAACTGGACGGGTACTGAGGAAGGTGCTAGAGATATAAGTACTGCAACGAATTGTAGCCCTGACATGATAGGTGAAAGAGAGAGGAGACGTTAGCTGAAGACCTGAGGAGACTTATTGTCACTCAGCCTTAAGCGATAACCCCTGGGCAACCAGTGTGAAACTGTAAATCGCAGAATTACAGCGACCTATGAGTACTAGGAGAGGAGGGCTGGAGACTTGAGGAGACTTGCTGTCACTCAAACTTCAGCGGTTACCACCAGGCAACTGGTGTTAGATTGCAAATAATAATAATAATAATAATCATGTGCAGTGAAAGAGATGAGACAGTAAACCACATAACTAGTGAATGTAGTCAACTCGCCCAGAAGGAGTATAAGCATAGACACGATAGAGTAGCAACGATGATACACAGGGAACTAAGCATGCAAATGGCATTCAAATGGGGACAGAAGGAACTATATGGAGAATTAGAAGACAGATACAATAAGTTGCAGACGAGAAATCATGGATATGGTTACGAAAAGTAAACCTGAAGAGAGGAACAGAATCGCTCATCACGACAGCCCAAAACAAATGCATCAGGACAAACTATATCAAAACAAAAATCGACGGATCACAGACAAACACCGAATGTCGTCGATGTTGGGGAAGGGATGACGCCGTTAACCACATAGCCAGTGAATGTAGCCAATTAGCCCAGAATGAGTATAAACACAGACATGATAGAGTAGCAACAGTGAAACACTTGGAACTGAGCAAACGAATCGGATTTAATCATGCGGAAAAGTGGTGGTCAGTACGAACCAGAGTCTGCCCTGGAGAATGGAAATCACAAATTACTTCGGGATTTTAACATCCAAACTGACCACCCCATCCAAGGGAGAAGACCGGACTTGATAATATTGGACAAGAAGAGGAGAACCTGTCGAATAATAGACGTGGCTGTGCCTACCAACCGGAGAGTAAATAGGAAAGAAAGTGAAAAGCTGGAAAAAAAATACCAGGATCTGACAATAGAACTGAAGAAGGTGCAGAACATGAAAGTCAGGGTGGTACCAGTAATAGTAGGTGCACTCGGAACCATACCAAAGACACTGTAGGCGAAATTTGAGGAACTGGGGATGACGGAAGGATTGAGACAATACAAACCACAGCACTACCGGGGACAGCAAGAATACTGAGGAGAGTACTAAAAATACGACCCCAGCTGTTAGCAGTGGCCTAACAGAGAGAAGAGTAAGGGGAAGAAAACGGGAGAAAAAACACACAAATGGTGGTACAGGTACGAACCACAGCGCTGCTGTGATAGATGACGGAGATTTGAGAGGAAGGCTTAAGACCAGTAGAGATTTGCAGTCCCTCAGCTTTCAGTGATAGCCACCGGGCAACTGGTGTAAAACTGTAAACCACAGCACTGCTGTGGACTGTGAGAGTGTGGAGAGGAGGGTTGGAGACCTGGGGAGACTTGCTGTCACCCAGTCTCCAGCAGTGATCACTCGGCAATCGGTGTGAATAATAAATACCAATGTCACTGTTTCGAGAAGATGACAATTCATCTGTAACGCTTTACTAAACTGATCGATGAAATTAAGAGACACTAACGCAACCGCAACAGAGATATTTGTAAACTGATGACACGCGAAAAGCTACTGTTAGAGAAGTCAAATCAATCAATATTCCAAACCTGAACCATTGTCTGTAAGTCAATCGAATCGGGTAGCGGGAAGCAGATGTCAAAGCTGTGAAAGTCGCTTGACAGACGGCATAGTTTTAAAAAAAAGAACGAAAATATGTTACTGGAAATCGTAGATCATTTTAACAAGCAAATTAGATTGAAAGAGCATACAATGGTCTACGAGGACAACGTACTTATTGATCTAAAATCTAACTCCATTAATTCAATATTTGACATTCATCACAGCATTTACTCAAGTACAATATGACGCCGATGATCCGTAACATATTTTGTTTAAGATCAGTAGAATATTTTATCGTCTGATCGCTGCAAATCTGAAAACACAAAAAGCACAAAACTGAAACAGAAATAATGAAACTAACATGGTTCCTGCTTTTGCTTAATAACCAGAAGATCTCAATTCTGTATATTTGTTGGTTTGTTATCATAATATAGCAAAATTGTTAATCGTTATTTTTGACGGATTCTATGATAGTAATAGAATAATCAGGAACTTGAATCCATCGGAGTCTGTCTTTTTAATAAACTCCACTTATCCTCGAAGTGTTGTGGGGAGGTGAGATTATAGTCATAAAGATTACAGATTATAAACCTGTCTTCATAGTTTCTGTTGACTTATTTTTGTCGGTTTCTGCTTTTCAGAGTTATTTAATTTGAATATAAGATATGTAAATTTATAACAGTAGAGAAAGGTTATCGAAATACTTCGAAGCCGTTGTTTCGTATGACGGATAGAAATTTATTTTACATCTCAATTGTGGCAGGCTAATTCACACACTAAAAAGGCCAGATCCCTTCCGGAAAGGCACCTTTGGAACTGACCCTGCCTTAGCTGATAAAAATGACTTTCTAAAATGCTTATATCTATTTTTAACCCTGGTTAATTTGATAAATATTTCGTGATGGCAAAGTTCCGAGAGGTACAGTTTCGTATCCTCAGGCTGGCCATGATTGAAGAAATAGGATTTGGCTTACTTATCTTGGGTGGGAATCAGACCCAGATGGAAATAGTTATTTATTTGGCAAGATGGCTCATTCAATTTGGTTGGACTAATTATCACCGTTGGTGATGACTATTTATTAAGTCATTGGTCAAGTACCCTGTCTGGATTTAGGCCAGAGCTCACCAATCGATAGGTCAAGAGTCAGATTAGTGGTTTAGTCGGGATGGCCTTCGAACTCAGATTAACACTAGGGTTTTCGAATGCCGATTTTCAAAACAAGCAAACCCTCTTGTATTCCAAGAAGATTGGTTCAGATAGTTCCGTATTTCCTCCTGGTGCAAGTGGTCAATGTTCGAACCCAGATTAAAGCTCAGAGTCTGAATGCTGATTGTAGAGGCAGGCAGTCCACCCCTAGAAAAGCAAGCAAAACACAATCTTCCTACTTTCATTCCCAGGACTTTACCCTCATGCCAGAATAACATAGCTTAGAAGCTACCTTGGGGCCCGTAGTTGAGTAATGGTAAACGAGTTTATCGTGCACACCATTTCCCAACGTAGCGAGTGAACATCTAAGTTGGCATAGATTTAGATTCAAGCTTATGAATCGATAAGTACATTTTATCGTACTAAGGTAAGCTTGTTTAATATCAACAGTTCGGAGGAAGGCACAGTATCTAAATCATATGAGTGTTGCACATCATAGGATAGTGTTTTAATGTTGGGAATATACTTTCGCAATCGCAGTTGATATAAAATTTCATCATTTCTGGTAATTCATAATTTAGTTCTCCTATAAGATGCTCATGAATTTAAGCGGAAGAAGAAAGCTCACTCGATACCTACTTGACCTTTCGAATGAGTTGGCAGGTAACAGAAACCCAATGAAACAAATGCATTTTAACGTATATTCTTGGTAAAAGGTAGATTCTGCTTTTTAAAAAATCCAGTTTAGTAGCCAATCAGACATGTCCATAAAGACTGCATTCTAATGGAAGGTTTTTAATTTAAGACATTGGATTGTTCAGGAATTGATGTCAGTCTCAATGATAGAAGATAAGCCCTCGAACTAACGTACATTTTGCATCAGGGAAGCCTGCTTAACCATGCCCAATAAATAAAAATGATAATCTTGCATCTCATTATTTATCAAAACAACTGACCTGCGGGTACTTAATTGCCGGGGTGGCAACTAGAATAAACAGGTAGTGAGTAATGTGTTACAATCAACTAAGCGGGTGAGGGGTTCGAATGAGCTAAAGGGGGGTGGTATTAGGAAACTCTGGCCAATGACACAATGTTGTAGGATCTGAACAAAGTCATTGGACGAAAACTTCTATCAGGGGAGATGTAAGCAAGCGTACAATATTGATAAGAACCAAAAAATCCCTTTTTAAGAAAAATTAAACTACTAATTTAACCAATTTCTCTGCGTTGCATTGTTCATACTAGTTCCCCCCCCCCAACAAGCATTAGGGAGAGTAGATTAGAGGTGGACTCTCAAAAATTGATTATCGGGGGGGGGGGTCCATATTAGAGCGGGGATATTGGGATTTTTCTCCAAAATTAATAAGCAGCGGGTGGAAGCACCTAAAATTACTTTTATGGGAAGGATATTTCAGGAGCACACGCAAGAACTTACACCAAGTTGCTTAAATCATCATCATCATCAGCCTTTTAGCTTCCGTCATTCGACACCTTTCCCAAGATTTGCCAGACCTCTCTATCATGGGCGTGGCGGAATCAATACTTTTTAAACTTGTCTAGTTTAACACTTCATCCTATTTGGTCGGCCTCAGTTTTGCATATGATCTATGGGGATCCTCGTTGTGAGTCGTGATGTCCTGCGGTTGCCTGGCATTTTTGTGACATGATCAACATATTGTCCTTTGAGATTTTTAAATATTTCCTATGATAACACTGACTTTTTTTTTATCTTATGTACTGTACTGCTTTGTGATCTCTCCATGCAAATACTAGCTCGATTCTCTTCTGTGCACTTCGCATGGTTCTCAGTTTGAGGGCCAATCTTCTGGTTAGGTCGTATGTTTCATATCCATAAATGAATATCGTCCTCACTGGCTGTATACCCTACTTTTTAGGACAGTTGGGATTTTCTTTTCTTTAATGGTTGAGCTCGCCCTCGCCGAAAGCTTGTCATCTTAGAGTGATTCTTCGCTTGATTTTCTCTTCTTTTGAGGATTTCACGGAGATTCGTTATCCCAGGTAGATGGTCTTCTTTAATTGTGTTTCAGTTTTGATCAGTGGTTCTTTATGTTGGTTGTACATTATATTTGTTTCACTAAAATTCATGCAAAGACCGACTTTCTTGCTCTCTTCATTCACGTCGTCTGGCATTACTTACACCCACTAATAAATCCACACTTCAATGACGCTAATTTAGATTTGATATATACATTTTCTTTCAGCCCATTATTAAACAAGCAAAACAGATGGACTATAAAATCTCTTGAAATTTGCTGGCTGCATTGAAAAAATCTCTCTGGGAATCCAGACTGTACCAAAGCGAGAGAACAGCTGTTTTTATTTGATAAACAACGATCGGAAGAAGAGGTGGCGGCCCCGGTGGGGATTCGGGGAGGGGTATGTATGCGCATGTGGTGTGTGAGAAATTCAGCCCAATGTTGAAAGAGGCTTGACCTTTTCGAGGAACTTCTCACGCCTTTACTCCACCCACAGTAACTGCTTGGCCAGTTGGGAATGAAGGAACAGTTTCCAATTCTTTCATTATAAGCAGGGGGGAGGGGCTTAGGGGAGATCAGCTGCACCGATAGTGGAATCGGTGAGCCGAGTTCAAACTCCACCTGAAACAATCTGCATTTATTTCATGCTAATGCCCTTGCGAGGGGCGTGAATCCATCTCCTTTCCCCCACCAAGCTATGGGTAAAATAGTGATAATAAGAACGAAGTGAATGACGCTCTCTCGGTTACTTGGCGCCTACAAGTTTATTTCACAAATCTCAAACATCGGAGAACCTTCAAGTTTAGCCGAGATATCCAGGATGATGCCGTAGCCAGCGTAAGAGCATTACTTCAATATTACAGATTGATGTCTACTAAGCTATGTATGATGTAAAAGCACGGTAAATGATTTTATTATACAAATGCATCCAAAATCAGAAAGTGAGGGATTGTTAGTGGTCAGAAATGAATGTGAGTGTTACTGACAGGATAGGGCTATTCCATTCATGATGTAAATGAATTGTAAATGATCTTACTATATGAATGAATTGAAAATCTGAAAGAAAAAGGATTGTCAATGGTCAAGAAATAATACAAGTATTACTGACAGAACGATAATATTATAAATTTGGTTAATTTACCTTTAATATCATAATTTCATAATGGAATGCTACCCACGAGTTGGTAATGTGAAACAGTAATAGTGATAATGAATAATAGTAATAATAAGTAATAGTAATGATAAGTACAGTCCCAGATAGCTAATCTAGCATGAGATTCCTCTTTTGCCCCCTAAAAGTATAATGTCTGATTCAAGAGAACTAATTTCGCAAAGAGGTTTAGGATCAGAGTTAATCCCTGATTCCTGAGATGTGCTCAAAGGTCAGTTCCGAGAGAACCTGACCAGCTTTGTCTCAACCCACACTTACACGGCATTAAACCCAGCTTTGTGTCACATTCCACTTTTGTGGGAAGGCAGAGAGATACAACCTGAGGTCATTCAGCAAAAAGATCAATGAATCATCCTTAACATAACCATAAATCCTCTCATCTTAAAAGAATTACTTTTAATTTGTCTAATGGGATTGAAAATATTCATTGAGTTCAAAAGGTATCAGATACGTTTCAAAGAGTTAATTTTAACATCTTCAAATGGCTTCAAAAGAGTCAGACTTTTGACTCGAGATTAAAAAATACGAAAATCAAAAAGATATTGAAATATGATTAAAGATTGAAAAGTCATGTACATAAATAAGAAAACTTTGGTACAAATTCTGTCAGTTTTGAAGGTGTAAAAGTATTTGAAATAAACTTTTTGAAATATATTGGACACTTAATCACTGTAAATCCCAGTCATAATCTAAGAATCCGGATTAAATCTCAATATTTATGGTGAAATCTCTGAATTTGAAATTATTTTGATCACTGATTCTACTTTTATCTAAAATTATTGATTTAAATCAAGATATGAAATAACTAAATCGGCAACATTGGAAGGAAGTATATGAAATACCTCAAAACCGTACGAAGGACGGAGATTTATTTTTTATGATAATTATGGCAGGCTTTTTCATACAGAATAAAATCCAGGCCCTTCCAAACAAGCACTGCCCAATTCTATTTCAATTGCTCAAATCTACAAATGACGATTTTATATAACATTTTAGAATGCCAAATGTTTACAGAGCTCTGTTCACAAAACAAGTGAGAATATACAAAGATTTTTACCCTAAATGTTTATATTACACAGAGTCAATTTGTTTTCCTATCACAGTTAGGTGACATGGCATTATGCCATTTTCCCAACCTACAAACTATTAGTTTAATACTAATGTTTTAGTTTTTGATGCAGTGTGTAACGTCTTTATGGCAGAAAAACAAAGGCTTTGTGTTGAGACATAATTATTGGCTTTCTGTTAAGAGTTCAGAGTGAAACTCTCCTTAAACATAATCCGAAGTGTGAAACAGAATGATATACATCAAAGGGTTTTCGGACGCTTGAACTCCTCGTTGTTGTTCGTCTTATTATCATTACGTTTCGGCCGATCCATTTTACGGTCTTCTTCAGGTATACTATCCGAATGTAATGGTGGTGAAGAGAACTTTCCAATGATGGTGAGTGGCGGAATTTCTGTAGCCACGCTGCAACGTTTGATTCGGGAATTATCAAATCATTTTTCCTTTTTTCACTTGGCTTATTTTCCCATCCCTTATTCTTGCTGAGTAGTAGAAACCACATCTGGTTGAAGTCTGCACTTGTCTGATATACACCCAGTCGATATGTTGATATGGGCTGTCCCCTTGATTTACCGCAGTTCCCAACAGCGTTTCCTGTGTATAATACGGACTTCTTCTCAGAGAAGGAAAAGAAATCGTCATCATCTGGATTCAAAGTTGTAGCATGGCTACCATTGGAATATTCTGTTTACAACCATCATTGCAAAATTACATTCAGTTAGTAAACCTGTAGAAGGCCGTTGAACGGATTGGCTGAAACATCGTCTTAACAACACAAACAACGAGAAGGGTTTCAATAATCTGAAAAATTTATTTGTATTTTAGAGACTGTTCTCAAAACTATGGACAGGATATATATATATATATATATATATATATATATATATATATATATATATATATATATATATATATATATATATATATATATATATATATATATATGTGATAACATGAATAAAAGTTTTCAGATTTTTGTAAATAGCTTTCCCATATTCTAATTTGTTTCATTATTTTTTGCTATTTTGGTAACTTAAAATTTTTCTTTTAATCTTTGGTCCAAATTCTGTCAATGTTGAAAGCGCATAGGGTTATTGGAATTAATTTTTTGAAATGTACCGGATACATTTCTGTATGTGCCGAATACATTTCTGTACGTACTTTGGATATTTATGGCTTGGGAGCCTATGAAGTAATTGTTCTACAGAGGAAACGTATCTCTCACCTACGCCAGTATTCGGTCTTCGAGTCGTAGATTTTGATGCTATTTATCAAAACACACAGCCCCCCCCACATGGATGACTCGGGTAACTCTATCCTTCTACCCATCGTTCCTTCAATTCGGTCTAGTGTCATACAAAGTTAAGCTTGATCGAGATCGATGATCAAAACCTTCTGCCTTGCATTTCCTGCTTTTAAATTCAGTGCCGGATTTGAATCATCTAAATGGAAGTTTAAGATAATACACTGATTTATTCGGGCTGGTGTCTTCATCTCGGATATTACAATCACGATATTTCGGCTGCTGTACTCCCTTGTACTCCCTTGTCTTCTTCGTGTGCTAATTGTATTCGGTAAGATTCTCAGAATCTAGAACTGATTCTGTTATCCAATCCATCTATATTGTTCTCATTCTGCTGTCAATACAAGCGGATAGGTTGTATTTGTTAATTATTCTTTGTTAATTTGTCTTCGTGTTTCCAATTCTGCTTTTTCCACTGAAGAAGATAGTGTATATTCCACTGCTTGGCCCAGGGTTTGAACTCACAATCACCAGATAAACTGCATGCACTTAAACAACACTTAAACCCAATGAGACAATCAGGTGATGGAATTTTAAAGCCGACTGGAGTCGGTTCTTCTATCGAATGCTCCAAAGCAGTTTATAAAAATTCCGTATCTCAAAAATGTTAAAGTGGCTGAATCTTCTTGATTGACTATAAAGATTGCTTACTAATCCCTGTCTGTCATCTGTCAGATGCCAATCCAGGGAGGGTTGTTCAGGGGGTCCAGAGGGCCCGGTCCCTATTTTGTGCTAGGGCTAAGTCCATTAAAATGAAATAAAAAAGTTTCTCGATAATTTTTTTACCAATGTGAAACACACAAATGATCCAAGGTAATCATAAATTAAGCTTTAACAAAAGAATCATATCTTTTTTTTTAATTAGATAGATGGAGTAAATTGCGTCCACCCCGGCATCTTCTGAAAATCCTAACTTCACCTCTGGCTTACGGACAAAAGTGCAGAGAGGCTATGCGTCAATTTCTTATGTAAAGATTTCTTACGAATCCTCGTTTCTCCTACGCTGATGTGTCAGTTTCCTATGAAAAAAAGATTTCTTACGAATCTCTGTACACCCCCCCACGCCCCGTTTACGAAGGGTAGTGCTGAAAGACAATGTGTCAGTTTCCGGCAAATGTACTTTGCGGGGTGTCCGCTTTCGTGTCGTACCCGTTTCCTTAATCTCCGTTGGTCACTTCTGTAGTTTGTCGCTCGCAGCTGCAGGTCACGTGGCACCAGCAACGATGACATAAAAGAGAACTGAGACGAAAACATTGTAAGGATGTCTGCCCTAATTTCGTCCTAAAAAAAAAACTTGGTTAATGAATCTTCCAATTGAGACAACACTCACACACGTACAGAAACATTCACACACATACACATTATCATCATCATCATCATCATCATTATTATTATTATTATTATTATAATTATTATTATTATTATTATTATTATTACTATTGTTATTATTATTATTATTATTATTATTATTATTATTATTAAGGGATGGATATATAATCCGACAAAATGATTATAAAATTGCGTTATATTACTTTGAAACTCTATTTGAACGTATCATTTGGCCTAGACAACGTAAATATACACATACATACATATACAGATATATATGTGCGTAGGGTTGTTTGTATGCGCACGTCCATCTATCATTCTGTGTGTGATTATGTTTGTCTTGTAAACACACACACGCACACACACACGCACACACACACACACACAGAGACACACACACATATATATATGCACACACACGCATATATATATATATATATATATATATACGCACATCCACACATATACACATACATTTGCACATGTGTGTCGGGCTGTTTGTTGTGTGATTATGCTTGTATCAATGTATATATGCACACACACATACACTCGTGGTCGAACACATACACATATATAGACATGCGCTAAACAAACAGAGCTTAGTCCCAATCTATCTATCTACTTATCTCTCTTCTCACACGCACATGGGCGGACGCACGTGCATACATGTTTACAAAAAACTATATCTATTTCTTTGTATAATGTACAATCACCCTAGATCTACATCATGGTAAGTAAAGATCTATTTAAAAATTTGAAATACTAGGCGATTGCTCTCAAGCTTTATGATCTTATGTGACATTATTTATTTTTCAGTATTTTTTCATTTAGAATAACTACTTTGAGACAGCTGAAAGGCGAAACTCGTAAGTATGATAAACTTGATTTAAGTACTACTATTTTTCTTTTTTTCCATTTGATAATATTGTCAAGTATTGTATCCACAAACTCATTCTTTCTTTCTATGTATGTATGTATGTATGTATGTATGTATGTATGTATCTATCTATCTATCTATCTATCGATCTATCCAAAACGCAAATCTATGAATGTGTGTCGGTGAATGCAGCCTAGCAACCAAAAAATGTTTTTCATTCCAATGATAAAAAATGAATGTAAGTAATTACTCTAGATTAAGATGATATACCGAATCTAATCCATGACTGTGATTGTTGAATATTGAAGAAAGCGGAAAATTGAAAAAAAACAAACATGGGAAAATATCTTGCTTGAGAGATACGAAAAGTGTGGAAGGTTAGGGTTAGGGTTATAGTAGTTGGCGCAGTTGGAACACAGCCAAACATATTAAAGGTGAGATTCGATGACTTTGGAATTGGTGAAGGGGATGAGACTATCTAGCGTTCACCGTTGCTGGGATCTTTTAAGGGTACGAAGAAAGATGACGGTTTAATTTAGTGTAAGCATGCAAACGCAATTAATATAATATTGATTGAAAACCGTTGACAGGGTCGGATTAAGCAAGTTCAAGGCCTTTAGTATGCGTAATAAAAGGGCTCCAAATTATGGAAATATTAAAACGCGTACATTTTTTACTAGCAGATTTTTGATTTCGTTAATTTGCTATACAGCCATACATTACGACAACAATAACATATCTGTGATACGATTACTCCGTTTTCGTTTTGATTTTTCTGCAGTGGCTTTGACTTCAGTTTCAAATAATTTCGTATCTAAGAACCGTGTATGTATCATGTATATACCAAAAAGGTACACATCAATTAAGGTATTGAAATAATTACTCCGATCAGAAGTGATAATTAGTTAAAATCATAGATTTTAAATACCCAGTCATTTCTAAAAGTAGAAAGCTGTCTGACTGAATGAATTTATAGACTTCGAGAAAGCCTTCGACTTTCGATATTCCCACGATCATGAAGGCCATTACTCTACAAGGTGTCGACCCTGTATACACCAGAGTACTGTAAAATATATACAGTCATAGCAGCATCTTTATCAGGCTACAGAAAGACTCGGAAACCTTCCACTTCCAAAAAGGAGGAAGACAAGCTGGAACAAGCTAATCAAAAACTCTTCTCAGCTTACCTCAAGTTGATTTTCATTAACCAAGACTGGGAGAATAGAAGAATCAGAATAGACGGTGGATATCTGAGCGACCTCAGATTTGCTGACGATGTCATCCTTTTTGCAGAGAACCCTTGCGACCTCCAACTAATGATAGATGAATTGAATGAAGAAAGCATAAAAGTCGGCCTGCACGTGTACTTCAACAAGACAAAAGTCATATGCAATAATCAAGTTAAAATAAGAATAAAACAATAAAATCGAAGATGTAAAACTGGAGAAAGTAGACCACTACATCTAGAGGAACGTCCATGAGACCCTCGAAAGGAGAAGAAATCAGGCGAAAGATCACTCAAGCCTTCGGCAGAGCAAACTGAACTTTCAAAAACAAGAAGGTGCCATTAGTCCTAAAAAGAAGTGTATACAACCAATGCATCCTCCTGATAGTCACATATGGAGCAGAAACATGGAACCTGACCGAGAGAGACTGGCCCTCAAACTGAGAGCCAGGCAACGCGCACTTGGAAAAATATGCTCAACCTCATATGCAGAGACTGCAAGACAGCACATTATGTCCGGGAGAAGGTGGGAGTTCGAGACATCATAGAAGCCATTAAAAATCCAATTAGCAATGGGCCGGCCATGTTGTAAGAATGGCAAACAACCGATGGGCATCATGGCTCACAATATCACAAGATCACATGTGTAACCGAGGCTGGCGGAATACAAGACGTAGAGACGAAATCAACAAATTCAAAAAGTACGATAGAGAGATGCAGCGAAACCTTGGGAAGATCTATGTCCAACGGCAGACGTTGAAAGGCTGCTGCTGCGGATGATGAAGCATTTTACATGAGGTTTTTGTATTTGGAAGCGGGGGCGGCTGGCATCTGCCAGTTTTGTTAGCTAGGTATTTCTGTACTGATCACTACTGTTTACTATAGCATAGTTTCTGGTCCATCTTTTCAGTGCTTTAATATAAACAACGATAAATATACGAGGTCCGCCCGGAAAGAAGCCAGCCATTTTGAATAAATCAAGAACCAGCTGCTCTGCATTGATGTAACTTGACAACCAATCAGTGGAATTTACTGCGATGCATGCTCATACACTCTCCCGTGGGATTACTCAGTTGGCAGTAAGACGCAATTGAGCGAGTTTGTAAACCGTCCCTTTTATCATGTATGACTTACCGAGTGATTATTCACCTTTCATTCGTTTTTTTGTTGTTGAGCATCGCATCACTCAGGTCTGATCGCCCCTCCTCCCTACAGTCCTGATTTGGCTCCCCATGACTTATGGGGGTTATCCGAAGATATTTCAGACCGTGGATGAGATTAAGGAGAACTTGTGGGGGCAGCTGTGATAAGTTAGTGAGGTACCAAGGTATCTGAAAAGACTAAGGTGCTATTGACCATGGTTGGGTAATTTTTGTAAAGATTGGATGGCTGGATCCTTTCCGGACAGTCCCGTATCTCGAGTATGGCTGCATTAACCAGAATGCAGTGTAAGATTATTGAGATACGAAGATCGTGTTTCGTTGATCTTTCAAGTGGGAAGGTCTTGACTTAAAAATCAGTATTTGACTTCCTAGCTTATACCGAGACAGGAACACTGACCGCTCCTGACGGTTGGTTGGAGAATTGCAACAGACTACAACCATCCATGCAAGCATGGCACACTTTCGGTAGAGCAAGCCAAATATTCAAGAAACAAAAAAAAATCCTTATAGTCCGGAAAAGAAAGATCGATAACCAATGCATCCTCCTGATAGTCACCTATGGAGCTGTAAAGATTAGTTCTTAAACTAAGAACCATACAACGTTCACAGGAATCAGGTGGAGGGAACAAAAGACTGCACAGTATATACGAAAAAATAAACAAACAGAGAGACATCATAGAATCGATTAGAAAACTCAAATTGCAATGGGCTGGCGATGTTGCAAGAATGTCATACAACTGCTGGATATCACGACTCACGACTCACGACGTAGATCTCCTAAGACCATATGCGAAACTATGGCCGACAGACAATAAGATGACATTACAATTTAGACAGGATCTGGTTATATTGACACCGCAACATAGCGAGATCTAGCGAATCTTTGGGAAGGTCTATGTCCAATGACAAAAAAACCTTAGAAGGCAGACGATGATACAAGAAAAGTAGAACATTTGAACACGTGCGACTTCAACAAGTTTACAAATGGTATAATTTGAGCGACGTCTTGTGGTGCGCTCTTCAATTAACAACGAGGTCGAGTGCAAGTCAAGTGTGTGCACGTTGTTCTGTATTCACATCCGTTCAAACAACTTTTCCAGATCTGCTTTTCCAGATATACAGTGAGTGCAATAGTATCCGATACATTTCAAGAAGTTTTTTTTTCTTTTATATTTATCCTCATACACCTTGAAAATTGACGTAACTCGAACCAAAGATTTCTGCTTCTGGTATATAATCTTTCAATGTCCTATCTTATTTCATTTTTTTTTTGTGATTTTTTGTATTTTAGAGAAATCTTTTGTTAAAATTTATCTACGTCAATTTTGAAGGTGCATAATGGTCTTGAAATAAAGTTTTTGGAATATATCAGATAATTTTGTATTCATTGTACAACTTAGCACACACAGTCTGTTAGTAAGTGAAAATTGCTCTAATCAATGAATGACTCAAATCCTAACTCAGGTTGCCAACATATGGAAATATATTGGGAAGGTTGCCAACTGTCCCGGTATTTTAGGGAATCTGGATAATGGCTTAAAATGCTTTAAATTTTACCGCCCCTGGATTAATTTTTGCTATTTATATGTTCCGTCTATTCTCCCAATCCACTGAATAAATGATTAAAAAGCGAGACAGTCGGATTGCACATGAACTACAGTAAGTCAAAGATCCTATGCAACAACCACGTCCGAAACAAGAACACAAAGATCAGAATCAAATACGCAGAATTGGAGAAAGTAGACCATTGGATCTACCTAGGATTATGGATCTCTATGAGACCCTGGAAAGAAGAGATCAAGCGAAGAATCAGTCTAGGATTGCAAGCCTTTGGCAGAGCAAGCCTAGGCTTCAAAAACAAGAAGATCCTATTAGTGCCAAAAAAGGAGTATACAACCAATGTAT
This sequence comes from Thysanoteuthis rhombus, assembly GCA_963457665.1. Taxonomy (NCBI): domain Eukaryota; kingdom Metazoa; phylum Mollusca; class Cephalopoda; order Oegopsida; family Thysanoteuthidae; genus Thysanoteuthis; species Thysanoteuthis major. The sequence continues at coordinate 43,134,149 of OY735220.1, read as the reverse complement.
TCTCCTGATAGTCACTTATGGAGCTGAAACATGGAACCTAACCAAGAGCCTGACCCGTAAACTGAGAACCATACAACGTATACATGAAAGAATTATGCTCATATGTAGAGACCACAAGACAGTGCAATGTATCCGGGAAAAGGCAGGATTCCGAGACACCATAGAATCCATTAGAAAACTCAAATGGCAATGGGCTGGCCATGTTGCAATAATGGCACACAACTGATGGACATCACCACACACAACGTGAAATCCAAGAGATCACATGCGCAACTGTGGCCGGCAGAGTACTAGTTGGAGAGACGAGCAAGACGAATTCAGAAAGTATTGGCTCTGCAACGCCCTCGATAGAGGATTGCAGCGATTCCTGGGAAGGTGTATATCCATCGATGGACGTTAAAAGCCTAATGATGATGATTTCATACAGAATTTTAATTTTGCGAGAGGTCTGCGTCCCGATCTCCGATTTTAGGGACTACTATACTTTCACAAGTCAATATAGTACAAGTAATCGGGATATAGGATATTTACGAGTTATCATATATTATTGGACAATGTGTTTAAATATAGCATTGTCCTTATGAATATAGAACAGTTGACACCTAACCCAATTCCTGATTCTACATTATTTAATTAATCCCCACAGACTTCTGTCTGAAGACTTTTTTGTAAATTACTGTCTATTTGCCTCTCGTAACACACACGCGCATATGTACATCCCGTTTTTTCTCTCTCTATATATACATAGCTAAAATTTCATATCAATATATATACATGCATTTACATAAACAAAGCATCTTGCCAAGCTGGACCGGACTATGTGCTTGGTCCTTTCTCCCACACACGATTCTCCATGGAAGATACGTGGCGTGTCCTCTCCTTGGAGCTGCCATACACATATCAAAAATCGGCAATCCTCCCCACACACACATACACATACACACACATAAAACACATACTTATGTAATTTATATACTCAATATAAGCAGACAGCACGTAAATATATGCAAATATTGTAACCAAGTAAGCATATTAGTGTATGATGAATTAAAATACACCCATGAATATATTCACGTATACATCTATGTACGTATAAGAATGTACGTTAATATATATATATATATATATATATATATATATATATATATATATATATATATATATATATATATATATAAATAAATAAATCGTTATTTAATAACTCTCATTTGAAATGATCTCCCATCGTTACACGATTATATATATATATGTGTGTGTGTGTGCGTGTACACATTTATATGAATGCATGTCTGTATGTGCGTGTATGGCTGGATGAGTAGAGACGTCTATTTTGTTTTGATAGCAAATTTCAAAGGCTCCAAAATGACAGTTATTTTGGTTGCATCGTTGTAGACGAAATTGCACGATTCATTGCATCGATGATGATGGATTAGAAATGTTCCACTTCGTTGATCAGGAAGGAAAATTATTTTTAAAACTGAAGTATTTGAAACCATGATCTTATTTAGAATTGAGTCGTATTCAGGAGGTCCTCATTACCGTTTACTTGTATATAACAGTCGGTTGAGCAGCATTGTGTTAATATATCCTCCTTGGAGAGACGCAAGTTCGATTTCTGCTGCAGCAAATTTCTTTATTGTTTATCTATTTACGCTGCATAGGCTATCTGGCATATCGTCACCTTGTGAAAACATGGGTACTGGTTAAAAAAGAACTAATAAAAATGACGTGTCTATCCGTCTATCTCTCTATATCAATCTATCTATATATGTATGTGTGTGTGTGGTTGCATGTGTGCATGTGTGGGTGTGAAGTCGTAGTGTATTTGCATATTCGGCTACCACGCTGTAAAAAGTGCCTAATCGTAAGTGCAGCCCAACCAAACTTGGCATGCCAACCCAATTGACCTGGGGGTGATTTTAAAACGAAGATTTTGAGATAAATATCTTTAAAGGGATTAAGAGGGAGGTATCATTATGTAACTATAATGCTAAAGTGGAATCTACTTCCCTGCAATGATCATATCTCATTTCATATTATTTATTTATATATAACTCTTTAAGGGGTTCAAAGTGAAGGGACCCCCTTTGAGGGGTCAAAAGTGAAGGAGCCCTTCTCCTGAATAAGAAGTAAATTAAAGGTTTTTGAGGAAATTGGGGTCTTGTCTGATCTGCTGAAATATACCGTAGTTTTTTTCTTTTTTTTTCTTTTTCCTTTCTTTCTCTCCAGAGACAGAAAGGCTCGAAGGAGAAATGCAAAAGAATGGCAGTTTGTATGTTAAACGTTTTGATGGGGGCTCTATTTACAATGTAAATATAATGTAAAATTGGATCCTAGCATTCCGTTCAGAGTTACATATATATATATATATATATATATATATATATATATATATATATATATATATATATATATATATATATATATATATGTACTAGCCGAAAAAAACGTCCGTGGAATAAGTATTCAACTAGAATATATATATATATATATATATATATATATATATATATATATATATATATATATATATATATACATATATATATATATATATATATATATATGTGTGTGTGTGTGTGTGTACATATGTGTGTGTGTGTGTGTGTGTGTGCGTGCCTGTGGTATTGCTTATGAGTATTTGAACAAAAGATAAATCATACTTGCCTGGCTCGGTTTTGAGAGTTGTAAAGTATTGACCGAATCTTATTGCAATCAGTAGAACGAGTTATGCATTTACTCATGTTTTGTGGTTCTAAAAGTTAAATTCCAGGAAAATGTTGTTTGATTGAAATAAATTGTTAAATGAATTAAACCAAACATTTTTTTATCCGGCCCAAAATCTTGTTCAGAATCAATCAAGGCAATTGGAAGAGTTAACAAACGTTGATATTTGGATGAGTTGCCAAACTAGATAGTTAAATAACTCCAAACTAGACCGATATACATTATGACAAGATAGCCACGTCCCCACTTTTTGCAGAGGGTACGGAAGGATACAATTCAGGGACGGGTATGCACGATAGATTACGCTCAGCGAAGGCTCACCCTTCGTTTCCGATTACACTATTATCAGGGTGATCAGTTCAAAATATCCCATGCGTTGTAGAACCCCAACGAATGCATTTCCCGAACAAGTATAGACAGAGGATTAGATGACTTTTTATTTTTCCTCAGCAGCCCAAAAGAATCAAAAGTTATACAAAAACTAAGTTTTGATATTGGGAAGTAATTTTAGAATTTCAATCCTCTTGTTTGTATAAGAGGGGTAGGTGTGTAAAAATAATCCAAGAAACAGTAGTCTGTACGTCAATAAATGTACACTTGGTGCTAAAGCAATATGCATAGCTATGATATCAACAAACACTACCACTGAGCCTAAATGTAAAAATTTACTTATATTATTTTATTGTTTTTACGCGAGTAGAGTAAGTGGGTAGATATAATGAAATGTAGTACTTTTCAAGGTGATGACAATGCACCCCTTGTACCTCCTTACAGACACCCATGTTTTTGCCCGCTCAAGATAGATATAAGATGGTTATATGGGTGATATATGTGTATTTATTGATATAAAGAAGTTACTTTGCTTACCCATGTGTATTTATGTGGATAAAAATAGTCATTTGATTTATACATACATTCTCATGAGGAGTACTTTTATATAAATATACTTTTCATATAAATAAACTATCGTTTATATTAAAAAAAAGTATCCCTCTATTTAGCCTACTCAAGTTTCTTTCTTTCTTTTTTTCTTTCTTTCTTTCTATCTATCTATCTATCTATCTATCTATCTATCTATCTATCTATCTATCTATCTATCTATCTATCTATCTATCTATCTCCATCTTAGTGTGTTCAAATCTAACACAAGATGTTTATATCTGTCTACCAAAAGTCGAGCAGGATATTCCCAAACGTAAGACGAAATACACTCCGAAACCTGTCGTCTGCTTCCTTCATTTCTCTCGTTCAAAGAAAATAACGAGCTCCCCTACAGGTAGAGATTCCTACCCTCTAATCTTTTCATGGACACCTTTTAAAAATCTCGTCTTCTTCAAAGACGCCGTGTAAAGATACAAAACAGAGGTCATTAATATTATTTACACGAGTGTTTGTAAATTTCATAGCCCCGATCTACTCATTTTCGTCCATCTTTAATAATTGTTATATTGGCGTGACTATCGTCTACACGTTGAGCTAAAAGGAAGTGAAATCCTTTACAGTACCTCTCAACTTTGCTAACATCCTAAATCATATCCGGTTTTATCTACGGGGCACAATTTGTCGTTCTTTTCATCTTATTTCGCCTCATTTTACGTCTTTTTGTTTGTTTAAATGATATCGTTATCACTTTAATAGGATCGCGGTCGCCTCGTGGTAAACACGCCTGTTTACAGAAGCTGGTATTAGTGTCTCGAAATCGAGGAATAGTTTGCATTAATATCCACTACAAAGGCACGCAAATATAGGCTTTTGGCCCAAGACACACTCTGAAAAGAAGAACTTTGTTTTCAAACCTTGAATGAAAGCCTAAAAACACGTTTGGTAAGCAAGAAAAAAGCTTAGCATCAGACCTCGTTTGATCATCACTTGCTCTTCATTTTAGGTTTGGGAATATAAAAATGGTTTCCTTAGTTTTTGTGTTGGAGTTTTTCGCGCGCTCGGTGACCCAGCCCAGGAGTGAAACAGGATTTTGAAGGCTGATTTGCAGGGCTAGCCAGTAGGCCCTCTCCACTTCAATAATGGATCAGCGAAATCAAGTGCATATTTCCCATCCTCCCTTGCGATCCGTGTACAGCCAAGGTAAAAGGCAGGATATCAAAGGCTGATTTTTGCCAACAAGCTCTCCTCACTTAGGTGATCGGCACGACAGAATTAGTTGCATATTTACGATTGTCGTTAGTAGTCGGTGTTAAAACCCAGGTAAAAGTTACGATTTTGAAGGCTGATTTTCAAGGCTGGTAGGTTCGTTGACCCTTCCCACTTGGATGATTGGTGCAGTTTCTTTGTCATGCTGCATTTTGTCAATATTTGGGCGGCTGTCTCAGAGTGATGATAGGCAAGCTAGACTTGCCGATTGTTCGGAACTCTTGCAAGTTTGATACTCACTGGGGTCTCCAATAATGTGCTTTCACACTAGACGAAATTAAGCCGAGTGTATACCTTTCTGCTCACATAAGACATTAAAATAACAGATCTATAATGCGCTGAACAAAGCATAGCTAATCGAAATCATCATTAAGCAATTTGAAATGCTTTAGAAAAGCACAATCGGTGTCAGATTTCTGTATCTCCACTTTTAAGCAGTATAAAAGTGCCGAAATTCACTCTCCCTAACACCAGTTTTCCCCATCTCCGTCGATGTACTACTTCGAAGGCGAAGGTGGAAACTAGACATGAGTATACCACTAACAACGGGTAGCAGTAAGATTTATTGCTTTCAGTCCGCTGTTCAAATTCTCTGGATTTTAAAAAGTACCTATTATATGATACTTAGGTATATATTTAGCCCTAAATTAAAGAAAATTCTTTGTTAAATTGCGAACTTAATAGAACAAAAGAGAGGGTGACCTGACGGTTAATGATATGGAGAATGGAATAGGTGAACCAGGTTCAAACACCGGCCAGGACAGCTCGCGCTCATTTGTGAAAGGCAGAACCCAACCCTGTCCCCCAGCTATGGGTAAATAGCAAGTTAGTTGGAGCCTTTAAGCTTTGTAAGGCTGTCTAACTTGAGCATCTGGCGATCCTACTGAACCTGTAAAAAAAATCCTCAACCGTCTAACGTGTCGTGTGTCACAAGTACCAACATTGCTTTGCTTTTTTTTGATTGGTAAACTTTCCATTAAAAATCTCAAATGGCAGTGGGCTGGCCATGTTGCAAGAATAGCTGACAACCGATGGACATCGGGACTCACGACATGGATCCCCCAAGATCACATGCGCAATCATGTCCGATAGAATATTAGATGGAGAGACGAGCTAGACAAATTCAGAAAGTACTGGCTCCGCGACGTCCATGATAGAGAAGTGAGGCGAATCCTGGGGAATGTCCATGTCCAACGACGGACGTTAAAAGACTGATGATGATGATGATGATGATGATGATGATGATGATGATGATGATGAAAGTTATTTAAATACCTCTTCGTTCTTTAGTATCCCAGGCTATTTGTTCTTCTCGTTAAGTGATCATGACCTTTTTTTCCATATGATTTAGGATTCATATTAAAAGTGTAAGAGGAAGGGAAACAAACATACCGATGGAGTAAAAAGTCCCTAAGGCCACGTAAATCAAGACTTTCATCACAAAAACACACAACGTTTTGTCAAGAAGGAACCATGGCTGTAGAGGCATGGTTAACAAACTGGTCTCGTAAATCGTAAAAACTATAATGACTACAATCCACATTGTGTGAAATGCACATCGAATATTGTTTCAGATTAAGTTGAACTTATTGAATATCAATATATTACCTCTCTGAAGTGTAATGATTAACAGGTAATTCTCACAAAACCGTTTGACCCTCACTTGGTGTATAACATTTTTGGATCCATGTTCGACTAAGCTAAAATCAATTATCATTGATGAATAATATCGTTGTGGAATAATGATTATCGAGCGACTCTCGAAACAATTACAACTATATTGAATTCGATCAACATTAGTTGCAACATGCTTGTGGATTTGAGCCAGAATAAGGTAAGCTTATAAAATATCAATATATCTAGTCTTGGACAGTGTAGTGTTTAGCAAGGCAGTCCCAAAGACCGTTACTGTACACTTATGGTGTCAGAATGAGCTAAGCTTGTAGCATCAGAATAAGCTAAGCCCACTAAATATTGTTTTGCAGCCTACGCTGTAGAACAATGGTTAACAAGCTAGTCTTACAGACCATTACCACTACGGCAATGTCACGTATCGTTTTTTCTTATTTAACTTAGTTTGAATCAAGTCCATAAGTGTGATATACTCATAGTATAATCGTTATCTCGCAGCCAGTTTCACAGTCCATTACTACTGTAATGAGTTTGCTACTCCCTGGGTGTACCAAATCCTGACTTTCTCTCTGCACTAAGCTAAGTTTGATAAATACTTGTTGGGGTATGATCACCAATCTAATCCCACAGACTATGGATACTGTCATGAGATATTAAGATAATAGGCATAAGTGCCAATCCATAAGTAAATAGTTTCATCATTTTTCACTGGTACTATGCAAGCACATATATATATATATATATATATATATATATATATATATATATATATATATATATATATATATATATATATATTTATATATATATATTTTATACGGGAATTATGCGTAAGTAAATATACATCACTTAGTTCGGTCCTGCTGACCGTACTGTTCCACGTAGGGCAGGGGTAAATTGTCTGCCTATACCTCTGGGTCTGAAGCGAAGATTTCGGTCCTACCTCGTGATACAGGATGTTAGATAGTCTATAGCCACACTGGAGAGTTGTAATGCAACGAGACAGCTGTCTGTGGATGACACAATTATTAATCTTATATGTAAAAATTATATATATATATATATATATATATATATATATATATATATATATATATAATGTACGCATATAGTAAGATCGAAATAATGAGGATGGTTTGATGATAATCATTGCAGCAAATCAGGTTTTTATTTACTAGTCTGGCTTCGATCCAAACGTTCAATGCAGAAATCAATGCCTTCTGATATCAATGAAAGCAGTCATTTGTAACAGACGCCCATCATGCTCTCGGCTTTTAACATAACTAAAAGCCTTCCTATCAACTCTTTGAGAAGCGTCAAATGCACATTTCATACGAATTCGTGAACTCAGATAAAGCAGCCCTCGATTCTTGATCATCGATGCTGTAAAACCATTCTTTTGAGTCGTTGCCAAATGGAAGATCATCTTGGAGCTCCAAACACTTTGAGCAATACTGTACAGTAATGCTCATAAGTAGTTGGACACGCTTGACCTCTTAATTTATTGTCTATTTTTGCACTACTCCCATGAATATATTGATTTAATTCAGTGATTCTCAAAGTGAGTGCTACCACCCCTCGAAAGCACTGGAAGACTCAAAAAGGAGGGTTCGAAGAGAAGAGGGTGGTTTTGGGGCCATTGGAAGACAAGGGATAGTGGGGTTGCAAAAGGTTGTGGGTGAAGAATATAAATCGATACCTCCTGCATATAAATTAGTATATCTAATTATTTTTATGATGATCAATCAATTTTTTATGATTGTACTGATGGTCATATAAAAGATGCTCAATTTAGAAAAATATCATTAAAATTTTATTGTTGATTTATTACTCCGTGGGGTGCTGAAAGAATATATGCTCTCAGAGGGTTTAGAGAAAACTTCAGGTGACACTGATCTAGTTCAAAGCTATTTAACTAATTCGTTCGGCAATTCTCTCCAGCAACAATGTTAGTTAGCTTTTCCAATCACCTTGCTGATTGATTCTTTACAAAACTTTAGCAGAATCGAAAAATACTTGATGTAATACCATTCAGTAATTTGATTCATTTTCCCCAATATTTTCTCACCCCCAGAAACATGCGATAGGTACAATTTATATTCAATGACTATCCTATATACCTAACACTGTTCATATCCATCTATCTATTACTGTCAAAACCCGTCTTAGTCTTTAGTGTTTAGTGAGTGATTATATCTATATACCTATTCACTTATCACTGTCAACTTATATTCATCTATCTATCTACCTATTTGTTAGAAATCGTCAACCAAAATTATCAACATCAACACACTATTAAGCAACATAGGTTTCTTCAGGTTTTAAGTGGGTCTGCCAAGCTGTCTGGCCCGCTATGTATAAATCACGCACACAGAACACACCAATGGAACCACAGGCCTGAAAATTTCAATATTTACTTCTTATTATGTCTAGATATAACTTTTCCTGGTTTTGATCTTTTTCTCAAATCCCACCTAAATAAGTTTCTAGTTGAGGGAGGCATCAATGGTATAATTTTACGCTAAATCGGTCCCTTAGTGTCTAGCTGTGTTCACGCTTGTTCTTTTGAAAATTAGGACTTCTTAGTGATCACCGCCCAACAGAAGGCGAGAGAAGTTACCCATTCATTGATCACCTCTCTTTCCGAAATTTAATTTGATCACCCCAACACGCCATTCTGCAAAAAGACGTTGATCCAATGACGGTTCCTATTGACTGACTAACCAAATCTATCTATCTATCTATCTATCTATCTCACCCAAACACGGGTATAAGTACTTGTGTCTGCCAATCAGTTTTTTCAAAACAATAAACAAAAGAGTAATTCGTTCTAAAGTAGTTAGATCCGTGAGATATTTGCTCACCTGGAAAGAGTTAATTTCCTAATCTTTTTTATTTCTGGCATCTCACCTCCTCGTTGTTTTCGTTTTTGTTGGCACGAACCACAAACTGACCTTCCTTAATGTCCTGGCAACACGCCAACCGGGTCAGTATAAATCCGTTTAACCTTCCCACCCGTTCCGATCACTGACAGTTTTAATTAATCAAAAAGGGATTCTGTCTCGGACACACGTAAAAAGGCAAAACACACACTCACAGAAACACACACGGACACAGGCACACACACACATGTATCCAGGCATGAGCCCAATTTAGTCTCCTACGCCATCCGACTCCAAACCAGAATACCAACCAAACGCACTTGAAATATTGGTGTCAAAAGCGTATACCTATATTTATAATCTTACACGTTTGGCCTTGTGATATACTAAGTACTGATAGACATGACCGTATTGAGAGAAGCAGATAAATAAGGAGAGAGAGAGAGAGAGAGAGAGAGAGAGAGAGAGACAGACAGACAGACAGACAGAGAGAGAGAGAGAGAGAAGAGAGGGGGGGGTCGGAACAGATAGATATTCACATACTGTGATAGAGGAAAAGTTGGTATTTACTAAGCTTAGCATAGATTGGAAGTAATGCCTGGTCTTACCCAACCATAGGACGCCCATCGTATGTGCATATGATTTTGCTTCTGTGTACTTGTGAGTGTGTATGTATGTATGCCTATGTCTTTTCGTGTATGTAGGTATAGCTGTTTGCATGCACGCACGTGCGTGTGTTTGTGCTTATGTGTGTAAACATGAGTATGCTTGTGTGCTTGCTTTCGTGTGTATATATTTTTTGTACGTGCGTATTTGTGCTTCATTGTACGTATGTGCATGGTATTGCTATCACAGACAGATGTGAGATGCTTAAATTCTGTTGCAAAGATCTCCAAGCAATACAAATTCTAAAGAAGTCTCAAGTATCAGAAGAGAAATTGGTTGTTCCGTGATTATTCTGTTTGTAACACACACGCTCTCTCTCTCTTTCTCTTTGACCTTTTCGTGTGTCAAAATGTCCACTCCGTGTGACGCGACAGCCCCACAATGCATCTAGCATGCTCTGCTTCCGTTCATGTATTACGAGAAGCCATACACCATGTCTTTATTTATATTTCTTCCAGATTTGGCATTTGGAGTAATTAGGAAGAGATATAAATAGCATTGAAATATTTGCGACGATCCAATGCTAAAACTACTACTACAGCAAAAACAACGACATTAAGAAGTTTGTTTTTTCACTCAATAGAAACTGATGCATGACCGACGTCTTCTGGTAGCATGCCATGTTGGGGGTGATCAATTGAAAAGTTGGAAAGACAGATGATCAGTGGATACGTTACTTCTCTTGAAACTTTTGTTGGGCCAAAAAAGTCCAAATTTTCAAAAAAAAAAAAAAAAAGTGAATGCTACCGGAAACAAACTGAAGGGACCAATTTAGCATAAACGTACATCGGAAATTGAACACCCACTAACTAAAAGCCTATGGGATGGGTAAAATAACAAAACAAAAAATGTCTTTCCGGACATAAGGAGTAAATTTTTCAAATTTTTAGACCTCTAGCTTCATTGATGCAGTCTGTACGCGTAATGCATACTGAGCCACACAGCAAGCCGGCCAGCCGGACCAACTGGAAAACTGGAAAAACATACATTTTTGGTTTTGGCTGACGGGTTTTTCTTTTCCTTATTACAACAACAACAAGAAGAAGAAGTTGCTGAATGCAAGTAAATTCAACGGGTGTTGGCAACTATCATCATTTATCTCGCGTATCTATTACTGTAATTAAAGTATATGATTTTGTCCAGATATTTTACAGCTTATGGAATGTATTTACATTAACTATACTAACATGCAAATACCAATGGAACTAATATATCCTTTGTTGATATTGATTGCCTTCGCTATCTGTTAATTTACTCTGGTTTACTACAACTATAACTTAATTTTCAGACATCACACTTGTTAGGGAGCTGTTATGAATAAATGACGATTATGATGAAGGTCAAGTCCCTTTTGCTCCCGTTCAAGTGAAATTAAAAATGTTTTTATTGTTTTTTAAGTCATATAAAAACCTGTAGTGAAAACATTATAATAATATATAACAGTATAATAATTGCAACACCAATGACGATGACGAGCAGGGCTACAACTAATATTATGTGAATGGAGCAAATTACTCAGGGAGAGGTAATCCATCAAGACCTCTGCAAGCAACTAGGATTTTATATGTAAACCGTTACACAACCCCTAACCTATAATAATAATAATAATAATAATAATAATAATAATAACAAGAATTATAATAATAATGATAATAATAATAATGATAATAATAATAATATCAATAATAATAATAATGATGATGATGATGATGATGATGATGATAATAACAGTCCCCTTCCGTCTGTCAAACTAAAGCGTCTGTCTTTTAAGAAACAACTCTCATTCGAGTATAAATGGCTGCTGATAGCAATTTTCAAGCCTGGTCGAGACCGGGACTTCATTTTACAAGGTTTTTTGACTACCTGTTTAGCAGGATACAACTTAAAGTGTGCTCAATTAGTTGCTGAGCGCAGAGGGAGATTTGTCCCAATGAGGCATTTTCCACTCTCTTGCTCACACCGGGAATTAAATATTGGACTGTCTGCGAATGGGATAAAAGTTCTATTACATTAACCAAGTGGTCTGTCACTAACGATTGCATCAGAACTTTTTTCAATCAAGTTCTCAATACACAACATACAGATTGAGTTACGAAACTTGCAAAAACAGATTTCAGTTTAGAAACTCAAAACATTTGCTTGATCAACAAGATCTTCCCTTATCACTAGAAATATTTCGATCGTCTGTGCAGGAAATAACTATGGCTAAATGGTGGAGCAATTGTGTGTGTAGGATGGGGGATAAAGTCTATGGAAAGCTATATGAAAAATTCAGTCCTTGTTTTCTATCGGTGGTAAGTAAAGCCTTACGCTGTCTACGACTTCAGCAGTCATTGTCAAGGCTCCACATATCACATTACGACTCGTTTGCAAGATGTAAATTAGACTTAAAGGTGACAAAAATCCGAAGTCGCGTCACTCATTTCACCTGACGCTAATTTACACACAACCAGAGGATAGATACATGCCTTTCTCTTGGGCATTAGTATGAAGTGAATGCAAACTGTCCTAGCAGTAGTTTGAACTCGGGCCGCAACCAGTTCGGCCAACTCGTACCAGCTAGTGAGGACAAAGCTATTACATGCCTAACAAGCAGTGACACACCGCAGGTATTTAGGCAACTTTAAAAAAAAACAAAAATTTGTTTTATTTCATTTTATTATTCTTGTATTATAAGTACATTTTGAAACTATGATTATTTTTTATCAAAATCCCTGGTTTATAAATACACTAGAAAAATAAACTACTTATCTATCGTTAATCATCATTTATGTTTCATCATCTGTTGTTGGACGTAGACCTTACCCCAGACCACCAGTCCTCCATATCGTGAGCGTTGTGGAGCCAATACTTTATGAACCCGACCCGTTCGTCTCGCAATCTCATTTTATGCCGGCCTCGATTCTGCATTTGATCTTTGGGGATCCAAGTTGTGAGTCGTGATGTCCATCGGTTGTCTGCCATTCTTGCAACATGACCTGCCCATTGCCATTTGAGCTCCGTAATGGAATCTATGATGTTTTGGACTCCTGTTTTTCCCTGATAAACTGTGCTCTCAAGTGGTTTCTCCACGTGAGGTTGAACATGATTCTTTCATGTGCAAGTTGCATGGTTTTCAGTTTTAGGGCCAGTCTTTTGGTTAGATTCCATGGTTTAGCTCCATTGGTGGCTATCGAAGAAATGCATTGGCATATTCTCTCTACCCCTATCTCTGTCTGTCTGTCTCTCTGGGCCTTATTCGAAAGATCAAATACTTTCGTTCCTCCCTACGTTCCTTTTTAGAACTATTGGGATTTTCTTCTTCTTTGAGGCTGGGCTTGCTCTAACGAAGACTTGTCAACCTAGAGTGATTCTTCGCTTGATCTCTTCTTCTTTTGAGGGCTTCATGGAAATTCGTTGCGATAGTGAAAATAAAATACACGTAGGTGACACTCTGATAACAGGATCATTTAAAAGAATTGAAATTTCGAGACACTGTGTTAAAACGTTTCGCCATTACTGGTCTGTATCTACCTGGTTTAAATGCAGTCGGCGCTAGAATACAACTATGATCATTGATTCCTTTTCCCCTGTTACCAAAATTTTCTGTGTCACTACAAACGCGATCGCTAACACAAATACAAGTTTTGATAAACTTGATTCTACTCATAAATGTATTACATAAACAACTAGCAATGATAAACTCTTAATTACTACATCCCAAACGGGTAATACCCCTTACATCGTTCTATTTCCGCCTATAAAAACAAACTTCAAAGAGACACTTCATTCGGTTTGTTCTACGAGCAACCAGCATACAAATAACCCAGAAAAATTAATTGACTGGCACTAATGTGCCTCGGACTATTTACTTCGATCATTCTCAAAGCCTAAATAGTGAATTTCAAGTTTAAATTAGTTGGCTTTTGCCCCTTAGGTAGCATCTACGAGACTTCAAAGGGAATATCTGATCGCAAAAAATTGAGCATAAAGTTATTTATCTGAAGAAATTTAGTTGTGCCCTTACACTGTCTACGCCTTCAGTCGTCCCTGCTTTGGCTTCACACATTGCATTCCTACTTACTCGGTCTGTTTGCGATGTGCAAAAATGATATTTAGGAGGCGAGAAGCATCACTTCAATTCACTCTGCGCTATTTAACCCATCGCTTTGTGAAGAGTTGAATTCATGCCTTTCCTAATGTTATTATGGCGAAGTGATAAATTATCCTAGCCTGGGTTCGAAACTCGGTTGCATCAAGTCCATTCTCCGTGCTGTTACTCGCTCAGTCACGCAACACCTTCTCTGAAGACTATGATTTCTCTACATTCGTACATAGAGGACTGAAGATGATGATGATCATCATTATAGGCTTTCCCAAAGATTCGCCAGGCCTCCTTCACGGGCGTGGCGTTGCCAGTACTTTCTTAATTTGTCTATCTCGTAACACCATCTTTCTTCATGTTGGCAACTATTTCGCAAGTGATCTCTGGGGATCTATGTTGGGGGTCGTGACGTCCAGTGTTTACCTGACATTCTTGCAACATGTCCAGCCCATTCCCATTAGAAATTTTTAAAAAACTGTTTCTCTGATAACTTGGATGCGTGTCTTTTCTTTAATATACTGTGTTGTCTTATAATCTCTCCATGTGAGGTTCAGTATGATTCTATCACGTGCGCGTCGCATGGATTTCAATTTTAGGGTCAGTCTTTTGGTTAGATTCCGTGTTTTAGCTCCATTAGTGACTATTGAGAGGATGCATTGGTTGTGTACCCTCCTTTTCAAAACTGATGGGATTTTCTTGTTCTTAAAAGTCGAGCTTTTTCTACCGAAGGTTTGCCAATCTTGTGCGATTCTTTGCCTTGATTTCTTATGCTTTTGAGGATTTCATGGGGATTCATTTTGGGGTATATATTGAGGTTAGTCTGACCAAAGGAATCGGGAACCAACTGTCAAAATTCACTACGGTAGTAATAACTTTTTTGAATAGATTAATAGCCACTATTCCACGGCGAGATTGCCATGCTAATATCAGATTGGTCAAGCCAAGGCTAGAATCGTCGGGCATTCAATGAAGTTTGAACTCGTTACAGCTGACCAAATTATCAACGAATGCCTCACAGCGTCTCGCACATGCTCAGCTCAACTCAATTACAAAATCTCAAGAGTTCTGCACTCAACCAGGATCGAATATTCAATGGTAGCCTTGATAATCTTGACCATCTTGAACCAATGTCCTACGACGAAGTGTCTATTGAGATTTAATTAACTTACCTCAGATTGGTACCGTGCCTCAGGAATGTTATCTCCGAGACTAGATAGCTAACCACTGATCAGCCATGAGACGATCATACAAAGCTTAGTATAGTGAGGAACAAGGTCAAGATAGGGAAGTACCTAGTGAGCATTGAAATCACTATAGCAATAATGATGTCTCCGAATAGCTTGCTAACCAATGTTCCACAGTGTGGTGTATTGTAATAATCACTAACTTCATCTTGGTATGTCACAAGGTCTCAGTTGTGTAGCACCAAATGAGGATCAAGCTCATTACTCTAGGAAATTGATCTGCTAGGGTAGGCGCCCAGAATAGAAGATGAAGGGATGACCATAAAGAGATAGAGCATCTTAGTAGAGTTCATTGTTTCACTGATAGTGCAGTATTCCTTTTCAGTTCATTCGCAGCGTATATCTTGCGGCACCTGGGGCAATGATTTTGCTGGCATTCCTCGAGCTATCCACAGAGACCGTAATCATTGTAGCAATTATTGGTTTTTACCAAAGTGAACACAAACAGTCTGTGTTTGAACTCAGGCCGTCGATTTCATTTCCTATGTCGTTAATAGTGAGACCACCTGCACCGTCATATACTAATATACCCACAAATCTATTTATTCTCCCCTGCCCCTGTCTCTATCTGTCTCTCTGTCTGTCTGTCTGTATGTATGTCTGTCTGTCTGTCTCTCTGTCTCTCTTGGCCTCATTTGAAAGATCAAATATTTTTGTTCCTCCCTTTGGGGATGGTAGGCGCCAATAATATTTGGTGTCTGATTTTCAGAGATGTGTCTCATAACACCGAGTCTATGAACGAATACTTGAAGACTAAGGAGAAAATGTCATAAATGATTACAGTTTGAATCTAGCTTTTGATTTAGTGTCCTAAGGAATAACTGAAAATGAGAACAGTGTCCCAATGGTTAACGAGCTCACTGGGTGTTCCATGTATGAAATCTTGTGCAAAAGTTGGCTTAATGAAAAAACAACAACGTTATAAAATCGGCATACAGTACCAGCAGAAGAGTGATGCTTATTGTTCTCATCTCACAAGACATTGATTGTGAGTTTGCTTCTCAGTCAGTGTTTTTTTTTTTTAGTTGTTCGGCCTTTAGCTGAAGATGGACGAATCTAACAAATATCTTTCCTGGACAATGTAGAAAAATAATGAGGTTAAGTGGGATTGTCTAAATTCTTAAAAGACTGAATGATTGTAATCATGTGTCAGGAAAATATTCAACAATTTTTGATATCTTGAGAACCTATCGCGCAGCCTCAATTAGCAAGTCATCAAAGGTAATTAGACACTCTTCCGTTTGGTTTACTCATCGTCAGGGAGAACTCATTAAGTTAGCTTAGTTAATACGTTACAATCGCATTCACAATGACCGATTCAGACAGTTAATGGCGATCTTGGAAGTAACTTTGATGACTGTTATGAAAAGCAGGAGAGACATTGGGATAACAGTGTAAGGTCAAGAAGGGGACCTTGGTAAAGACTTAGGCGTCGTTCCCCTCTGTAAATTATTTTTCGTGAATATTAAATGGGTGGAATCTATTCTGATAGATCATGTGTGTCCTCAGCAATGGTAAGTACCTATGACAAAATGGATTTGTCGTACTGGCAATTATGGATTAAAGTCAATGTGGGTAGTCATTCGTAGAGCCCTCAGTTTGGAAGGAACTAATTCACTTGTAAGAGAAAGCAAAATTCACGTTTGAAATTATATTCATGGAATACTTAGTGTAGAACAGATTCACTGAAAATGATTCGCAGTATTAGTTGACAAAAGGAGACAATTCTACTCTTAAATTCATAAACTGCTTGAATGCGCTCTTAAACACAATGGAACTCTTCAATGGATAGAATTAGGAAAAATGGAACTCTTTTTCAGATTATATTAGAAATTATTAAAAATAAAGTTGATCAGAAGTCATTCCCTTTGATAGAGGATCTCTTATATGAATTCAAAGAGTTAATCGCTTGACTGGAGAGCGGAGATTTTATTAGATTAGCTACAGCACTCCTCTCATGATGGAGATCATCTTTCATTTTCCCAATGCCATGTAACTCAGCTCTTCTTAACATTGCAACGTTCACCTCCCTTTGAGATTTCAAACTCATCAATCTTAAAGACCCCTTTGAGATCTCACACTCGTCAATCTTAACGCTAAATAATCAAATTAAATAATAAAAAAAAATCGTCAAAATTGGCAAAGTTAATATTAATAAGTGTAAATAACAAAATGTAATAAATTATCAAAAGTCAAAACCAGAAGTCTATATCCAGATATCACTAATATAACCATTTAAATGTACTGGGTGCTATTTCTCAATTAACCGTAGAATGTGTTGCATCTTGGCTCTAATAGCTAACCAAATATCATATTGAACATTCAGGCTGTTTCTGAATCTTGTCTTTTTATCGAATTGGGACGAAAATCTTACTTTGCGAAGGTGGTATAGTCACAAAAGTATTCTACAAGAGCAATAAAAAAAATGACCCCTCTGTCTGCAGCCCCCTCCCCAAACTGTGTTGTGCATCACTTTGGGGTACGTGCACCCAAGGGTATGAACAATTGGTGCTACTGTTTGAGAGAAACATTCATAAGCCTTATCTGAAAAGTGTCGGTGCATCTGTCGAATACCTTAAGCTTGCAAGCAGGGATTTCTGTATTCACTTGTGTTCTTACGCTAGGTACGGTATGAGCTTGCCCTGTCCGGGCACTCCATATCACAGGGTTTTTTTTGTCTCGGCTACCGATGTCTTAAATAGACTTAAAAGCAAGTAACATCCAAAGTGGCACCATTCACTTCACCATTCTCGCCTACGGTCCCTTATATTTCCAAGCAGTCACCCATCTAAGTAATGACAAGATTCGACGTTGCCCAACTTCAGTGACCACCCGAGAACCGGTATATCCAATATGATTTGGCCGTAAGCCTACATAGTTACTATAGCACCGTAACAAAGCAAGGCTGAAGAAACAGAAGGTTCTGATTATAGACGTTTGAATGTAGAATGACGTCATCTGCTCAGACGAATCGGTTAAAGAGACGATCAGCGCATTGCGGAAGAATATCATCCAATCAATAACGACGTGGCACTATAATTTTTTTTGTTGTTTTGATTTTGTTGGTTGCAGTAATGGAATCTGCCCTTGTGACATATGCACAATCCAACATCACCTTACGACAAATAAACTGTTTGCATCAGCCGACGAATACATTTTCGTTCAAACAGTCGCCATTTGTCTGGGCAGAACCTAGCAAATAAGATCGGTGAGTGTCTGTAAACATAAATAACAAAATGGCGGATGAACACGGGCTGAAAATCAAATTGTCCATGTGTCTAGTCTGTGCGTCACTATTGAATACGTTGCACTGTGGGATAATATTACTTGATGTTTAGTCATTTCGAAAACACCTCGTCATCATCATCATTATTATCATCTTAATCCATTTATTGTTGGGAACAACTAGGACAGATGAAGGGTTCAGGAGGTAGGGTAGTGAGCTTGGGGTCGCATTACAGCAAAGATCGATCATTTTTTAAAGAGGAATCACTGGGTCGCCACGGATGGCTCTGTACATAATCCTAAGCTGCTTACGGTATACCCAGCTGGTCACCCATCTAGGTAGCGACCCGGATCAACTTTGCTTAACCTCTGAGATCGTGCGGTATATCCATCGCGATTTTGCCTCCACATCATCATCAGTCTTTTAACGTCCGTCGTTGAACATAGAATTTCCCCAGGATTTGCCCCAATTCCCTATCGTGGGCGTCGTGGAGCCAGTATTTCCTGAATTTGTCTAGTTCATCTCTCGATCTTGTGTTCTGTCGTCCTCGGTGTCTCATGTGATATCTGGGGATCCATGTTGTGAGTCGTGACGTTTCGTCAATAACCCATCATCATCATAATCATCATCAGTTTGCACTGCTGGACAAAGGCCTTTCCCACTGTGGTTGTTCGAATCTCATCCATGTCTCATCCACTGTTCAACCAACCATTTGCACCATCTATTATCCTGGCTCCTTATTACGTATTCTGCCCATCTCCATTCTTCTTATAACTTAATCGCTTCTATGATACCACTTACCCTGGTCTGTTCTCACATCCACGTTGATCTCTTTCTATCTCTATGAGATATTCCCAGCATCACTCTCTCGATTGATCTTTGTGCGACACCGACACAATCCCCGGAAACCAAACTCAATTCCAATGTTTCGCTCCCGTGCGTCATTTCGTTTATTTTTGGGAACCAATTTACACTGGAAGCATCTTATCCAATCATCCTTCCATAGGAACCGGCCGTCGAAGTTGGAAACGAGGCTATTTATTCAGTGGTAATTTTAGAGAAAATAGTCTATAAGCGCCATTTATTGGCCGAGATTAAAGGATACAGAGAATGAACTATTCTCATGTTCTCGTCTATTCTTTATATAATCAATAAATCTAAAGATATACTTGTTTTGTAGAATCATTATAGCGATACTTTCGTATTTTGTTCTACATACCGACACGACGTGGGTTGTGAACCGCATCAAATTGAGAAAAGAAAAGTATGCCATAAAATTTATAAACAATGCTGCCAAAATAAGTAGGTCAAACTCGTAATTGCAACTCTGCCCAGAGCAGTAAACGTTTGATTAAAGTGTAATTTCTTTCTGATCCGTGCTATTTTCTGGCTGCCGTAAGTAATCATTGGCTCGAAAAGCACAAATTTCAGTCAACTATAAAATGGCTAATCCCAGTTAACTTTGGCCTAAAAATGGCTATTTCCGGTTTTGACATTAGACACGATCTAAACACAGCAGACGATATCCTGCAGCCTCCGACTCCCCCCCGCCCAAACAAAACAAAACAAAATTAAAATTTTATCAGCTGGGTTTATTTAGAGTCTAATGCTAAAACCTGTAAATTTGCATTTTATCATCATCATGATCATCATCCTCTTAACGTCCACCTTTGGACATAAACCCTTCCCAAGATCAGATTTGCGTAACGGATCCAGTACTTTTTGGACTCGTATAGTTCATCACACCATCTTGTCTTTTGCTGGACACATTTTCACATATGATCTCTTGCTAAATGACCAGCCGATTGCCATTTAAGTTTTCTAATGGATTCTTCGATAGCTCTGACAACCGTTTTCGCTCCAATACACTTCGCTGTATCGCATTCTCTCCATGCGATGTTGAGCATCATGATTCTACCCAATGCACACTGCATGGTTTTCGCTTTGAGGGTCAATCCTTTGCTTAGATTGCACGTTTCCGATTTCGAGCTCTCCAAACCAAGAATTGCCACCGCTGCAGAAGTCTATGCAAAGTTGCGAATAAAAGCAACTGAAAAATTAAGATGAAAGATAAACAAGTATGGTGCTGAGAGAGATTAGAGATGAGGGCTAGATTTGATCTTCCACTTAGCCAGGGGTTGCAAAACCTTTCAGACCATTGACCCATTCATGGTAGTCCTTGATCTCACATCAACCTCCAGACAGGGCTGCCAAAAGGAATTCATCGGATGTACCAATACCACAACCTAAAACGTACAAAACCTTCTGTAAACATACCGAAACTTTAGTATGCAATACAAAAAAAGAAAAAAAAAGTAGGGAAACTGCATATTTCATCCTGCTTTCCGGTATGGTTTCGAACATTGAAACAGTAACTTCCGGTTATCTTTTAGCAGGAGCTGTTATATCAACATTTATGTTTCCGTAAACAGGGTTTAAAGTAAATAGACGGCAAAAACTAATTATATGTATCCGTACGTTGGATTAATGAATCACCGTATCCCTAGTATGTGGCAGAACTATTTTTAAAAAAAGACATTTTATCTAAAATTATTTAAGAAACCAGTTTTGGGCACAGTTGGTCCAAAATGACCCTAGAGACCTAAAAATCACTTTGAAAAAACAACAAACAAGAACAAAAACGCTTTCATCATCATCATCATCATCATCATCATCATCATCATCATCATCATCATCATCATTTTCAGTCTTTTAACATCCGTCGTTTGACATAGACCTTCCCCCGGATCCGCCACATTTCTCTGTCATGGGCGTCGTGGAACCAGTATTTTCTTAATTTGTCTAGTTTTTCTCTCGATCTTGTATTTTGTCGGCCTCGGTTTCGGATGTGGTCACTGTGGGTCTATGTTGTGAGTCGTAATAACCATCGGTTGTCTTTCATTCTCGCAGCATGACCAGCCCATTGCCATTTGAGTTTTCTAATGGATTCTATGACGTCTCTGACTCCAGTTTTCTTTCTGATATATTGGGCAGTCTTGCGATCTCTACATGTGAGGTTGAGCATGATTCTCTCATACGCGCATTGCATGCTTCTCAGTTTGCTGGTCTGTCTCTTATTAAGGTTCCATGTTTCAGCTCTTCAAGTGACTATCGGGAGGATGCATTGATTGTATACTCTTCTTTTCAGTTGATGCTCATTGGTGTACTAGTGTATATTATCAAGGTTGTAGCTCCAAGGATAGTACCATGAGTGCCCTGCAAAACACACACACATACAAGCGTACAGACGACCATAGATAGAATAATCAGTAGCCCCATTGACTGGTTTTATGCATTTTTATTTCTTATTCGAATGTCAGCTTTCGACCTCCAAAGATCAATAGACATCTACTTCCCGGTGTTTATGTCGATTACTTTGAAGACATCTGTTCTAGAACCATGTAGAGTAGCCAAAAGAAATTTATCAAACGTACTAATACCAAATCCCCAAAGTACCAAACCTTCCCAAAAGTACCAAATAGTTAAAAAAACTTACCGATTTTTTGTACATACAAATATATCAACCAATATGATGAAGAAATATATTTAAACAAACAGAATATAAACTCTACAATGGAAATGTGAATTAGCATGCTGTATTTTACGTATTTCTCATACGAATATCAGTTTTTGACCTTCAAAGTTCAATAGACTCTCCCAACGACTACAAACCCCTTTTGAAAACCAAATCATTTATCGATGCCTCCTGGTGTCTACAGATCCCTTTTGACACCCTAATCACTTATCAACCAGCTGAATGGGCCCATGATCCTGAGGGTTCGATATCAACTACTTTGTCGACCCCGGCGCTAAGCTTTCGAATTCCCATAGCTCAGATGGTTAGAGCTGCTGATACATTTCAAAGGGTTTTTCTGTGGCAAAAGGGAAATTAGGGAGTTAGAATCTCTTTCTTTTTCTATAGATCCGTTCTGTCTATATATAAAAAGAAAATTGACGTATACTGACGGCCTAAGCGAGGTTGAGATTTAAAAAAAAGCAACTAATAAGCTTCAGACAAAATACAATGCCAGTCACAAATTAATAATAATGAAGTGTAATGGATTCAAAAAATCAGCTTGATGAAAAAGAGTTAATCTTGGACATGTCTCGCATATTAGATTAGAAGGTGTATACACGTCCCAAACCATATGACGAAGTAAAAGACGCAGAAACACGTTTCCAACTAAGTACATTTCATGACTAACTTAGTACATGGCCAGTAAAGCATTCTCAGAGAAGAAACAAGTGTTGCTCTAAGTGAGGGAATTATGCAATAAAAACTACAGTGTGCCATAGAATCATTTTAATGATACTTTGTCATAGAAGAGATCTCTTTCGGGACGAAAGGAAGAGATCACTTAAGATTCCAAGCGACTCATTTCACTAAATGAAAAAAAACAACAAAAAACAGGTTTGGATAGTTACTCAATTGAAACCATCAGACGACGAATGTCTTTTGCAAGCGGTCTACGGGGTGATCAATTAAAAAACTATAAAAATGGGTTATCAATTAATAATCCAATTCTATAGCCTTTTGTTTGGCAGAGATCACTAAAAAAGTCCAATTAAAAAAAAATTGGTGCATTAAAAGAACAAAAAACAACAAACAGACACAAAAAACGGTTTTGTTAGACATAATAAAAAGCAAATGTTGCAATTTTCAGCCCACTAGCTCTATCGGTGAGGCTTGTTCGCGTGGGACTTGTATTCATAGCCAGCCAGACCAACTTAAAAACTGGAGAAACGTACGTCGAAAGTTTTGGTGATAGTTTTTGATGACAGTTACTAAAATGTTTTTTTTTTCATGATTTGTTTTTTCATCACAGCAAGGGTTGGAGGTGGTACATTTTGGCCCTAAAGATAAGTATGGATGGATATAAGGGATAGAATGTTTTCATTTCTTTGGTTGTGTGTGTGTGTATGAATGCGTGTTCTTCAGCCTTCATCCCTATGTGTGTATGTGCGTGTGAATATAGTGAGTATTTACTCTTAAAGGGGAGTTGTGTGTATTTCTCTATTGAAGGTGCAGTGTATATTATCCCACGCCTTGTGTTTTTACCTGATTTTGTTTTCAAAATTAGTGCATTTAATGCTTTAATATTTTATTCCACATTACCACCCACACCCTTTAAATGGTTTGTAATACGTCCATCCGAAAGTGAAAGGGTCAATAGGTAATATTCCCAAATTGACTGTAAATGGAACGCATCTTGTCTATATGAACAATCAAGAAATCAACTGAAAAATTCCTGACCGGATATGCAAACAGCGACAAAACGGAATTAATGAGCCGAGATATCTTGACTGAAAGATTTATTGTGAGATCATTTCCTGTGTGTAATCCTTTATGAGTATTAATATTCTAAATGAAAAGTGTTTTTATCTATTGCTTAAGCATCTGTTAAACGTTTGAATACAACTGTGACCTCTCTCGATTCTAAAGTAACGGGTGATACAAAAGGTTGCTACCAAAAAGGGGCTTTGTCCCTTGGTAGTCATATATTTTAGCATTGAATCATCACAGTTCAGCGCTTGATATCTTTCTAAAACGAAAATGTGTTTTTTTGTTCATTTTTAATTTTCTTTATCATTATAATCACAGGCGTTTTATGCTTCAGTAAAAGTTCATATAAAAAACAAACTAGAATAACTAAATGAGACTTGCCTCAAGGTCATAAAACTCAGCAGAAATTTTGGTTTTTTCCTTGATTCAAACACCGACCTCTGGTACAGGAGATTAATTACGAGGTGACGTTTTATCATTTACCAAACCTAACTCAATTACAACATAAATTCAAGCGAAGGGAATAAAAAGTAGTCTGTGTTGCATCAATCCTCAAAGTGTAAACGGTATGCTTGCTTTGAAAATCCACATCCAAAACTCTGCTTTTAACCGCGGTCGAACCCAGATCATTGGCACTGGTAGAAGAAATACACAGGTATCTAACCTACCAAACAGACTATTTCATTTGTATTATCAATATTTACTTAGCTTAGAATAATGTAGTGCAAGACGAAATAGAAGGCAATGAGTGCAGGAAGATTGTGTTATGCTAAATTCCCAAGTGGGAAAAGTCTCCTTGTTTCAAAAATCAACATCCGAAATCCAGTTTTTATTTGGTGCCGTTGGTAAATGCGCAACTCTCTCAGCCATTAAAATATCTACTCGGTATAAACTGAAAGATTTTCATTAATTCAAACTTCGCTACGCACAATGCCAAATTGGCTGAATATGCTTCGGAAGATCATGTTACGCTAGTCTAACGAATGATGTGCTGACTGCTTTGAAAATCAGCATTCGAAATCAGCTTTTACTTTGGCTACTGGCGCCGGTTCAAAATGCGCACTCATCTTAACAAAAAGGTGGGCGATGGTTCAGGATACCTATTCGGTGTAAATTTCGGATGGCTGCGAAAGAAAATTCGCATGCACACAAAAAAAAAAAAACAGCAAATTATAAAGACGAAAAGAAGCAACTAAGAGAATAGGTTATATATATAAATATATATACATATATATATGTGTGTGTGTGTGTGTGTGTATATATGTATGTGTGTGTGTGTGTATATATAAACATATATATGTGTGTGTATATACATATATGTATGTGTGTGTGTGTGTGTGCGCGTGTGTGTGTGTGTGTAAGTAAAAGCTATCCAGAAATATACAAAGATGGCCATAAAATAACGTTCCTTTCAAGGAATAAAAGTGTTTAAAAAAGCGTGAACAAAAGTCAAAGAACTATGTGCTCTTGGGAAAAGACGCGGAAATATTCCTTTGATAATCAGACAAGGGGCCCAAATACAATTTCCCAAAGAAAGCCAATAGATAAGTAAATACAAATTGATGTTTCTTCTCACGCATTTCCGAATTGAAAGACTGAAAACCTTCTTGTCTTTTTAGGACGTTTTACGAGATTTTCTCCTCCTTTAAAAAATATGATATACATTTGAATAGAAGGAAAAAAATTCTTTAGGGGGTTTCTGATCTGCAGAATAAATCGAGTGAAAACATTGCTTTTTATTTTCTTTATATATATATATATATATATATATATATATATATATATATATATATATATATATGAGTCTCTGTGAGTGTGTTTGTGCGCGTATGCGTATATACATATGTACATATATGTGTGTATATATATATACATATACAAAGGTCGTATAAAGCATGTATGTATATATGTGTGAAAATATATATGTGTATATATATGTATACACACACACACATATATGTGCGTAGGTCGTAAAAAGGTCGTATATAGGTCGTATATATATATATATATATATATATATATATATATATATATATATATATATATATATATATATATATATATATATACTTAGGTCGTATTAAGCATTGTATAGGATACTGAATTCTTTTCAAATAACATTTGAATACTTTAATATATTCATAATATTTGAGTATACAAGCAGAGAATGGAATGCTGTATGAAAGCAGATACGCGTATGATTTCGGTACACTTGAACGATCATTGAAAAAGTGCTTTGATAATTGAAAGGACAAGAATAAATATTTATGAATGGCTGGCAAGGCTGGAGATAAGCAAATTAAAATGTTGCAACGTATATAAATAGATATTCCTCCCAGTTGCTGATTTTGCAAGTACAGAAATGTTCATTCTCAAGTTCGTCCCTCCCAAGAGTGGATGACCATGGCTTCATGTCTGAGTGGTACAGCAGCTGCAATGTTCTTGAGCGCTTGGGTTAGATTCATAAATTCATCCCCTTGTCTCTCAAAGCCAGGCTAGACTGAGGGTTTGGGATGTGGGGTAAGAAAGGGGGCCCCTGACTGCTATTGAGCATAAGGTAGATATTGGCCACTTCCTTAAGTGGATTGACTGGATCACTACAGGAGACTCAATACGTGATCCCAAGCTGTAATCGGTGAGTACAATCTGATTCGGCCATAACGACTAAACTAACAATTAAACGGAGGAGGAGTTGCACACTCTCTTGCCTCTGTCCGTCAGGGTCCAACAACAAAACATGAACAGTACTGGACGCAGTAGATGACCAAGGTGCCGTGTGTGTCACGTTATGCTTTTCGTGCTCTGCAATACATTGCCGGTTTCATGGGGTTCCAATTTCCTGGTCTGGAATCATTTTCGTTCGTCTGCTAGACTGACTGTCAACCATGACGAAAGAGTCCAGTCTACCCCACTTTTCACGGGGTGTAAAAGAGATGGATTCATGCCTTCCCCGAGGGCCTTGGTGCGAAATGAACGTAAACTGTCTCAGCCTGAGTTTGAACTCGATTCCAAGTGCCTTCAACCGTTAGGTTAACCACACCTCCAAATGCAAAAAAAATTATAGTGTTATTAATACTCTGTAGAGTCGGTGATCCGTAAAATGAGATTGTCTAATTAGATGGTTGAAGCTTGAAGTCTAAACTTTATGTAAACTCAGCCATCGTCTGTGAGGACACAAAATTATATCTGCTTATGCCACGTTGAAACTCTAACGGATGGATAAGTTAAAATGTTTGCTCTCAAGACACAAGTATCCAAATATTTATCTTTTCCAGGGTTCCGTTAGTCCAAGTTACAGGTTTACCTTGATTAGTGCTACTAATTCATTCGCAAATTTGGCTGTTCAGATCAAAGCTGCAATGTTTTATTATAATTTAATGTTTTTTTTCAGCTTATACTGAGTTACATATATTTGTACTGCAATACCTTAAGCGTACTACATCAAAAGTAGTACTAATGAAAACCGCACTATTTAAGGCATCCCTGTAGTTCTTTTAAGAGGGGAGTACGTATATTAGGTTACGCATGAGGTATAATTTCGCGAAAGTCTTTTCCGACACACCTCACGAGTGGGTCATTTGGGACCTGGGAAGGCTCATTTTTACTGTCCCGTGTGACCTACAGATGGGTCACATTTCAATTTGAGAAAATTCAAATTTACGTAAGCAACATAGATATTGTAAAGGTACTTTTGGGTATACGGTTCAATGGAAGGTCGTCTGAGACGTGAGAAAGTATTTATTTCAAACTGCATAACGAAATAGCTACACAGGCATTGAGTGCAGGGTGGCTCAAAGGTTGCCAACATTGAAAACAGAATCAGCGAAAGGTGTTTGAGTTCCCGTTGAGGCTGCTTACGTCCACATATATGTAAGCGTGAGCATAAGCACATCTTGTTGAAAAATTGCCTGAAATGGTTGAGGCCCTGAAATGGTTGAGGCAATTTTGTCCTTTGAAACTGCGTTTTACCCCAAAGAAAACGATTTTATATTGAAGATATTTCACTGGGACAGGTTTATATATGCTGAAGCCTATCAATGGACCAACTATATTTTTAAAGATTTCCATGGATTTAGAGAGAAGAAGAAATGAAATTTTGGCCGGCCAAAAACTAACGTCCATTATTTCTAAGTATGGAGCTTAAAAAGGAAGGAAATAAGTTGTATTTGTTTTCCTCGCGCCGACACAAATTAGTGGCCTTTTTTTTTTACGGTGAATACATCTATACTAAAATATAAATTCATATGATTTATCCATGCGAAAACTATCCCGTAATTTCGTGGTCACCGTTAAAACATAAGCAAAAAGTAATCAAGGCAAAATAATAATTTATTTTTCATTGGCTGTTTGGAAGTTATATAGCAAAAATGACCTTTCTAGTTGTTGTGGGTTTACCATTTTTAAAACGACTTGAAACTCTATTCGTGTTGATTTCTTTTCTAAGCAACAAATACATTTGAAGTAAAAGATACAAATTTAACCGTTTGAGTAAATAACTTATTATTACTGGATTAACTATCGGCAGGCACCATTTAGGCCTTCCGCAGGAGATACAAACATTGTATGTAATATCGGGCAAATTTCCAGCTAGCACGAGCAATATTTCTACTTGTTTTGTTAGAACTGAATATACGAGAATAAAATTACCTGTCGAAGATTGCAATTGAAATGAACCGTACAATAACTTATTTCTCTATTTCTTCACAGTAAAATCACCTGGTGCTCAACACGAGTGGCCTAATGCTAGGCAATTTTTTACTTCGGAAATAATTACTTTATGAATTATATCGCAGAGATGCCACACCCTATTATAATGAGTTGTGGGTCCAGTTGTTAGTGGGTACCCCATTCTTGTGGTCTTGTGTCGTGCTGGACCAAACTTTGTAAATATCAATAAATTTGGGTGCATAACCGTGAAGTTATAGTCAGCCAACTTGTCTCGTAAACCGTTTCTACTGCAGTGAGTTGGAATTTCACTGGCTGTTACACACGAGCGGCCCTCAGTCGTGAAAGATTTGGTCTCAAAAGTTATGGAAGTATTAAATTTCAAATTGGAAATTTAAGGAAGACCATTGAATGGCAAAATTGTTTGGACTTAATGAAAGACCACCATGATATAGAGTTGAACTAAAAAAAATCCCAATTCTTCATCTAATAGTTGTTTACTATGCAAATAATATAGATAGCCAGCCACTGTTGGTTTAATATAGATATGAATAGATAAAAGCAAAATTAAATAACCCTAATTGTGTGGAAAGCCAGGACGATCAGGAAAGATGGGGAAGTTTATTCTTATTTCTTCGATAATATGCTTGTAAAATTTGAGGAGCGTTTTATATAGGTATGCGTCTTATATGCCATAAAATGCGCTAATTTTAAAATAAGATAATTTGGTCCAAGAGAATTCGGTATAATATGTTATTCAAAATGGACAGAATTCTCTAGACTGAATTATCCAGGCCGAATTTCCCTAAAACCAAATTTCCCAAGACCGATTTTACTGACCACCGTCGAGTTAATTTCAGTCTGGTAAGCAGGAGATTATGTCACTTGAATCTCTCAAGTGCGAACTGAGTTACCGTTCTGGAGAAGGTCACAAAATTACTGAGCGGTACCCAAGAACCCAACGGATACAGCTTATATCTGAGGTGGACTAGAAAACGCATCGGCTGAAACGTTGTGATCAATACAATAAAGATGTAGATACCAGTCCGAATAGTTAGTCAAATAATGAAAATACTTTTTAGAACTTCAGACAAAGACCAGAGTGCGTATCGGTCAAGTTGTAGTGATAAAAACAACAAAGACGAAGATACTAGTCATACAGAATCGTTGGAAAAAAATCAGGTGTTCCCAGATTTTTGTCAATTTTACATACTTTAAAGAAAGGAGCTCTGATCACCCAACCTCAGACGACTCGGTCTCGCAAATTATTACCAACAATTTTGGTTTAGAAACTCTCAAATATTCTCCCATAACTATTGATAGTACAGTTTTCCTCCATTATCTGCTGCAGAAACTGAAAAAACGTCAACCGAAAAAGCAATTTCAATTAAGTTATATGAGAAATGCTGAGTGTTCCCAGACGCAAAATAACATTATCAGAGAGTTTCACAGCAATTGATAGAGCTGCACTTCTTGTAAAAAAGTATAATTTTAATGTAGAAACGGCACGTAAGTTCAGGAAAGGTTTGAGTGCCTGCAAAGAAATATATTATAGAACAATGTGTGAGGCCGAGAAGTCAAACGTAGTCATATTTTGAGCATTCCATATCAACCACATCAGATTACGAACGACCTTCGATGTCGAGATAGGCAGACGTGTAGAACATTATTTTGAGATTTGGAAACGTTAAAATACGTTTCTAATATACATTAAAGATCATTTCTTTTTCGCTTTACGCTATTTTGGGGAACACTTTTTTGAAATACGAGCGGGGGAAACCTGTGCTTTATCTTAGAACTTCAGACAGCACTGTCCACTTTTAATGCACCCACGTAAACTTCGATAAACAAACCTAGATTAGTTCCCACGCTCATGTAGACATTTTTCAAAAGCTGTTATATAATAAGTGTCAAAAGTAAACTCCTAATTGTACTCAATACGGTAACTCTAAAAAACAGTTTTGCTATTGTTAGGGTTACCAGTTCAATCAGAGAAAGGTGCACTGCGTTGATCCTTACAAAGAATTGTACCGAGAGACGACCGGTCAATAATTTTGGGAAGAGATCTTTGAATCGGTCCATTCGAAGGATACGCTGAAAGGAGTGTGCATAAGACGAGCTAAGAGCAAACAGGAACGCTTGGGAAGAAATATATGCATTCTTCTTTCTTCATTTCTATCTTCATTTCTTTCTTCATTTTCCTTCAGTACTATTTGTCTCCTTTTCCCTTTCATTCTCTCTTTTGAATTTGTTCTTCTTTTCACGATCATATTCGTTTTTCTTCTTTTTCTTCCATCTATTTTCGTCTTTGCATTCAATTGCTTTCCATTTGATTAAAATGAATTGGTTCTCTTCCTTTCTATCACGACACCTTTTTTTTCGTCGAGCACTTACATTATTTCTCAACGTATGAGATATTTAAAACTGTCGATTTACTAATAATACACAGCTCCTTAAATTGCACAATAGCGCCATGTAGTTTTCATAGGTTTTAATACTACCGTGTATGCCGGCATATAAGTCGCCTCCCCCAAACTAAGGTGCTAATTCAAGTTAAGTTCAAAAATCTCCAGATAAGTTGACTCTCCACCAGAAGACAACATTGTATCCGTCAAAATGTCAAGTTCATGTGGTGTAAAGAGACTAATATGATCCACTAGGCAAAATGCTTGATGCTTAAAAAGTCTGCATGTACAGTATTTACAGAGAATTCATGATATTTTTTTTTGTAATTCTCAAGCATGCCCATGTAACGTGGTACTTGCATCTTTTAAATGTGAATTAAGAAATTATCATCTAAAGATATGAAAAGAGCTCGTTTTACAAAGAATTCACACACTGGCATCGAGTCAGATCTGATATGTGTGTCTTATTAATAGTGATATCCACAGACAGCTGTTTTGTTATATTACAACTCTTCAGTATGGTTATAGACTCGATATCCGTTCAAGTACCACTAGGTGGGGTCGAAACCTTTCAAGTACTATACAAACGACCATTCATATATAATTTCATACCGCTACTGCAGCGAAACAGCAGCTATACCTTATGAGATGATAACGCTGGGTTCAGTGATAGTTTTAGAGCAGAAAAATTGAAACCAAGGCACTTAGGCAATACATCCCGGTACTAAGATTTATCAGTTTTCCGTCACAGCGTGGGAATACCAGATAATTTGACAGATTTGAGCGTATATAAACAGATGCATCTTCTACGTGTAGATCGTTACGAAGAATGCATTGAGATACAGCGGGTCAGTACATTTTGGGCATCACCTTTGAATTGGTCCATTCGAAGAATCCTCTGAGGGTCGAGTACAGATCTTGAGTACACACAAGAGTAGCAAGCAAACAATGATGCTAAGAATCGATATTTCTGTTCTGGACGATCTGAGTTCAGTCGAAAACGCCAAGGCCGATTTGGCAATCAAACCTTGGAGTTCAAACTCAAGAGGAAATATATTAGCCATCCAGCCACGTCTTTCTTATTCTCGCGGATCTCCGTAATTTTCTAGTTTATGTTCATGAATCTGGTCGTTATTCTCTTAGAAGGAAATATAAACAGGTTTTTCCCGCAATCCAGTGAAAAGTAGAGCGTTCTTATGAAACGTTTTGTGGGCCGAAATAGCGTAAAGCGAAGAAGCAATTACTATCAATATATACGTGGGAAAAAGTGAGCGTTCCCAGATCCGAAAAATGGAGATGATGGCATGTTAGGTCAAGTCGTCAAAGGGTATCGGGGTGTGAGAATGAGTAAGCGAGGGGATGTGCGCTGCCTCTAAACGTTGACAAAACACACGTTATTTTCGCTTATCTTTTTTCGTAAAAGCGGAAAAGTGGTGTGAGGCAAAATTTCGGAAAAAAGGGGATGCCTTATGTTAAAAAGATTAATTTCAAGACCTCTTCTATGCCAAGTAGGTCAGCATTAGTAAATTCAATGATCTTATAAACATCCCAGGTGTATTTCCTTTATTATTTGGACTATCCTCATCTTTTTTGTTTTTGTTTGTATGAAGAACAACAAAGATGAGGATAGTCCGAATAATAATGGAAATAATAATAATACCTCATCTCAAAAATTCCGAGATATCCCAGGTGTAGTGTATTAGTCATCATCATCATCATCGTCATCATCAGCCTTTTAGCGTTCCTCGTTCGGCATCACAGTTTGGGACATCTTATTTTCCAACATTTGTCAGTCATTCTTTCAACATGATCAACCCATTGCCATTTTATTTTTTAAAAATGGATCTTATGATATCTATGATATGTTTTCTTCCCTAATTCACTGTGTTTTCTTATGATCACCTCATGTGACATAGAACATGATTCTCTCCCGTGCATGTGATTAGATTTTCAATTTGAGGTCCAATCTTTTGATTTGGTTCCATTTTCCTGCTCCATAGGTGACTATCAGGAGGATGCATAGGTTGTATACCCTTCTCCTAATTATTTATTAGAATGAAAAAAAGCATTGCGTATCTGCAAGATCATTCACTTGTTCGTGAGTTCGAATCACAGTAGGGTAATGTTAATTCTATAAATGTATATATTTATTGGAATAAAAGAAGCCCTGGTGTATTTGTATCATGAATTTTGGTAGATATGTAGGACTTGGCTATTTACGTCAGTCGACAAGAGACACAACTATCAATCGGTTTATCGACATTTCATGTCACATTTGACTTGAGCTTGACGCATTTCCTTTGTCAAAATTTCCTTTCGTTATGTCAAATAAGTTATTTGACGAATTACGCGCATTCTCAATAGTGCTACCAATCACCAGAAAAATATCATGAATCTCATAAGTATTGCTGTATTCTGTAGATAAAATCATGTTTGACAAGGAGCAGTGGAGTTATATATATATATATATATATATATATATATATATATATATATATATATATATATATATATATATATATGTTCGCAATCACAAGACATCATCAAACAAATCAAACGAATTTTACGACCGCTAGGGTTGAGCAAAGGGAGGTAACTTGGATTCCATTATCTCTACAATCCTTTGGGGGATCTTATCTTATTCACGCTGGCTCTAAAATAACCGAACGTTATCTTATAATCAGGTCTGGTTATTCACTCAATAGTAACCACCTTGTGACCAACGTCTCTGCAGCATATAGCATTTTCTGGGAGCGAGAGGGCCAATCATGAAATTGGAAAAAAGAGGTGATCAATAAATAAGTCACTTCTCCCGCAATCTGTTTGATCATTAAAAATAGGCAGCCAAAAACAAACATGAACGCAACAGGGCTCAATCTGGCATAGAATTGCATTGTAAATTAACCCCAATCCCCAATCAACCTATTGGGGAATTTGAAAAAAAACCAGAGGACTTTTTTTTTCAAGACATAAATGGTAAATGTTTAAAATTTCTCGCCTTTTAGGTCCATGACTTTGACTGGTACATGCGATATATATATATATATATATATATATATATATATATATATATATATATATATATATATAGTCAGCCAGACCAACTAAAAAACTGAATAAACCTATGTTGACAGTTTCTGTTTACGGTTTCTAACAGAACTATACACCGCGATTGGTTCCAGACGGATAGAGTTATTTTATCGACTAGTGTCCTTTGAATTAATGAATACAAACGTTTTTCTGGTTCATTGTTATCTATGCGGTTATACAGCAATGGTTCTCTTACAGGAGGCGCTTGGCTCCCTGGGGAGGAATTCCAAATACATGGAAAGGATTATAACGAGTGGAGGAATTGGGGAGGAATACAATATTTCAATAATCAAATTGTAAAAAGCATAAAATAAGTGCCCTCTCGCTGGCTACAGCTTCAGTCATCTCTGTTTGAGTTCCAAATATAACTTTACTGCTTACTTTGCCCGTTTGTGACCTGTGGAAGAGACTTAGAAACTGTAGAGAACTGAGGTGGCGTGAATCAGTGGTGTCACCCACTTCATCCTATGCTAATTTACCCATAGGTGGATTCATGCATTTCCCAAAGTCGTTAGCGCAAAGTGAATTCAAACTGTTCAAGCCAGAGATCGAACTAGGCTCGCCAAGTCCATGCTGTAATCCACTGGGCCAACCTTGACTCTTGCAACAACCATGAACAGTACTGGTTGCTGCAGGGTCAAACCCCACTCATACTTCTATTCCGATTAAGGATGAATACGAAAACTTTTGTATTGTTTATATGATAGATAAATTCGTAATTATGTAAAACTTGTCAGTTAAGCTCAGTTGGTTAGAGAGTCGTCCACCAGTCACTTGTTCATGTTTTCGAGAATAAAGATTAGGTATTGAATTAAAATTTACAGGAGACAACAATCCGTATCAACCGACTGATATGATACGACATGAATTTATATCAACAACAGATAAAGAGAAATATGTTTCAATCCATTTTTCTTGTAGGTGTCCTGTGGATTTCAAGTTATTTGTACTCCATAATTTCCATAATTTGCTCCCCCTAATCTCAGGGCCGTATAAATTCGGACCCAAATTTATTCAAATCTGGCCTCAAGACCATACACAATTGGCCTTGTGCAGCAAAAGACATATCTGGCTACCCTGCATGAGTAGGGTTATATCTAACAGTGCAAGATGATCATCACAGTTTACGACACTTTGGTATCAGATGAAGACATTAGATGCTCACTGTCTAGGTGACCTACAGTGCACGCCCCATGGAGAAGAATACATGGTTTTGTTCTAATTTGAATCTTTTAATGACATGAGGGTGGAAGAATCAACAACGTAAATATTTTGCCTTCTAACTGGTGGACTTGTATCAATGATATCAGTTTCTCCTGCTAATTAATTCATGAATTGCTGTCCTTTTCTCTCGCATGCACACGCCCAGACTCATTATATATATATATATATATATATATATATATATATATATATATATATATATATATATATATATATATATATATATATATATATAT
Source organism: Thysanoteuthis rhombus (assembly GCA_963457665.1). Lineage (NCBI taxonomy): Eukaryota > Metazoa > Mollusca > Cephalopoda > Oegopsida > Thysanoteuthidae > Thysanoteuthis > Thysanoteuthis major. The sequence goes on along the minus strand of OY735220.1, from coordinate 43,098,636 downwards.
ATATATATATTATATATATATATATATATATACTTTACTTAAAAATAATTTTAATAAGAAAGTAGTGAAGTTGAATTTGGTAATTTTTATTAGATTAAAAGTGTCCAATGCATTATATGATACAATTCAGTGGACTATTTACTTAATATTAGAGAGAAAAACACCCGACTCGTGCTTCATGGTTGACCCATCTTTCAAGAGTCCTGTTTCCTCTCTGTAATCTTAAGTAAGTATATATATATATATATATATATATATATATATATATATATATATATATGTGTGTGTGTGTGTGTGGTGTATGTGTGTGTTTATAATGCAGTGAACAGAATAAATGGTCTTTAACTAAATAATCGTATGCTCAACAGATATGCATTTGATGAAATACGTCATAACTCAAGTGTACATAAACTGATATGTATATATATATATATATATATATATATATATATATATATAGAGAGAGAGAGAGAGAGAGAGAGAGATTTATATATCCATTTGAATTTTGATAAAATAAGATTAGTACAACAATCAACTAAATGGGAACGGCAGTAATTCAGGATAGGAAGAGTGTATTGTGCCAAGATAAGTGAGTAGTTCACCTGGAAAATCAGCATTCGGAATCCTGGCTTTTACTTAGGATCTAGCACCGTCTATTAAGGATGATAGAAAGTACATAACAACTTTAGGCTCCAATGTCAGATTCAACGTCAAAAAAAATTCTTCCAAATAACGCCTGGCACTCATGGGAAATGACAGGTCGTATAAAAATTCAATTTAACAAAAAAGCAAAATGTCTTTAGAGAAAATGGAAATAAATATTGAAATATGTTTGGTCATACTCAAAAACAACAACAAAAAAAAAAAGAAAAAGATAAATGTGCCATGTTAAAGATCATCTTCTGCAAGTGTTTATCACTAATTGAATGAAGTCGAAAATGGCATCTTTTATCTCCCAGGGTTCATTGTAATGCACTGGAAATGGCTAACCAGGACCAAAACAATACGCCCCTCCTGACTTTTGCAGAAAACAAAAACAAAAATGTCTAGTTTGTCACACAATAGAAACTGTCAGGGGACCAACATCTTTTGGCGGTATGCCGTGTCGGGGTTGATCAATTAAAACATTGAAAAAAAAGCTTGATCAAATAATAAGTTACCTCTTTCACTTTTTTATTTGGGCAGTTGTCACTGAAAAGTCTGAATTTACAATAACCAAGCGTGAAACTAAGGTACACAATTAATTTCTATTTACATTGTGAATAGAACCAACCACTAAAAACTTACTTGGAGGGGGGGGCGACAGGATCTTCAAGAAAAGAAAAAAAACATAATAAGGAGTAAATGTTTCAGTTCTATAGCTCTATCGGCGCGTGCAATACATAAATAACCAGTCAATCAGCCAGACCAACGTAGAAAACGAAGAAACCAAAGTTGATAGTTTTTGTGACAGTTTTGGTTGACAGTTTCTGACAGATAACTGAAAACCAACGAAATTGAATTAGAAAAATTAAGGTCGTCATGATTTGGAAGAAAAATTGTAAAAAAAGGGAAGTCAACCAAAATAAATGACTTGTACAGAGAGTGAAGAAAGAAAAGTTAAAAAAAATGAACTCTGTGACACACTTTTGATGATTGAAAATTTCAGATGAACTGAAACGCAGACGACAGTTCAAAATGGAAACTGATGAATATTTTTCCATTCACTCATTTACTCACTCACTTTATGATTCACTTGATCACTCACTTTATAGCTCTCTTGTTCACTCCCACTCCAACCTTTTTGAGCACCTAATTTATTTTTCTCATGGTAGTACACTTAGGAGGTTTGGGGATCGCGTGTGTAGATGAAGTTGTGTGTCTATCCTTCAGTGTATGTATGTGTAAGTCTATTATATACATATATATATATATATATATATATATATATATATATATATATATATATATATATATATATATGTATATATATGTGTGTGTGTGTGTGTGTCTGTCTGTCTGTCTGTGCGTGCGTCTGTGTGTGTACTTCTTGTTTCAGGGATTTAACATCTGCTTTTCACCGTCTTTTTCAGAGTGTTACTTCAAAGCTAATATTAGAAACCATATGTATATATATATATATATATATATATATATATATATATATATATATATATATATATATATATATATATATACACACACACAAACACACACAAATATATATATATATATATATGAATGAATGTAGTCATTGACATGATACATATGTATGGACGGTGTATTTATATGTATGTATTTATTGGAAATACATAGAGCTCCATATTTCAGAAAAGGACCATTTAGGATAAATCAATAACAATAATATAATAAAATAGAGCATATTGTAATTAATTTTTATCATGTTTTCTAGCATTAGCCAACATGTCTTCATGCCTGACACATTTTTCAGAATACTTGAGACTTAGAAACATATCGACCGATTGTCATGATATAATAAAATTGAATAATAACTATATATATATATATATATATATATATATATATATATATATATATATATATGTTTTGACTTCTAGGGATTTCCTTTTTATGCCATGATGTTTCTGAGAGTATGAAATGAGAATTTCTTTATGTATTGATTATTATCCATTATTCTTAGACAATTAAGTAAGAAGAATTGTTGAACATGCTTTTAAAGTTAAAGGATGTCAGTTCAAGTCTTTACTCCTGATCAATAATAGCAGTAGAATGGAAAAAGAGCATTTCAACATATCTTGGAACAAGCCTTATCACGTGTGTTCCTGTATAATAGAATAACTTTATAACTGAAATATCGCCTAAGGAGCCGAACCATATCATCATCGGTTGTCATAAGACCACTGTTGATCAAAGGCCTCTCTTTTCTCCTTACGTTCAAGTTTCGATTATTTACATCGAACGAACGTATTAAACATGGTTGTTAAGGCCACTAAAAGATTATCTCGCGGGAGAACTACTTTAAATCTAGCGATTGGTCCCTAAAATTGATACTAATAATTTTATCGCCTTCCTAGTTAAGAAAAAAGAATGGCCAGATTTTGGGCTATCGTAGATTTCTATCGTCTAAATTGGAAATAAAATCAGTCAGATCAAGTCGAAAATGAATAATTTGGCAACCCCATTGTAATTCTTTGCCATGAAGGCCAAGCTGCATTCTGACTAGTTCATAATCGCAGGATCCTTTATTTAACTACTGTTGATAGAAGTCGATTTGAACTTCGCTAAATTATTTGACTATGTTCAATCGCCACATTATTTTCCTTCCTGGTGTAAGCACTGAGATTTTGAAAGATTTGATAAGGAAGATAACTAAAGCAAGAATAGTTTCATTCTGTGTGGAGCTCCACGGACTCTCCATAGACCAGAAACCTTGTCAAATCTCGCTACAGTCGAGATTCTTTTGGTCAACATCTAATCACAAAGAGCCTCGCTTGTCTCTATTACAAGCTTTTGTATTAACCGTTGAATTTTCTGTTTGCTGGTGATTTATTTCTTTTGCGCCACGGAAAAAAAGAACTCAAAACCTGTTACGATTTGGTAGCATTTGTTTTCAATGGATTGAAAAAAAGAATAATGAAAAGATGTTGGGAGATTTAAAAATGGACTCTCGGAAAATGGACACTAACTACTTTTGTAAAACCTTGCTACATTTTCCTTTGTATTCAAGAATGTTTATTTATTTGTGTTCCCATGAGTTATTGGTCATAACTCTACGCTTACATAATAAGATGTTAAAAAGTGTTTCAACTCCTTGAATTGATTAAAAAAAAGAATTATATGACGCAATGTAACGCGAAAAACGAAAAAAGAAACACTTCTTTTTTTCGTCTTCTCTCTGTATTCTCTCCTTCTAACAAATGCTATTAGCACATTCAAATTTCGTCTGAATAGAGATGAGACTCTCACTTTTCATAAGGATAGTGTATCTGAAGAAGGCTGTAGAATGGATCAGCAGAAACGTCGTTGGAACAAAATGAAAAAAAAACACACACGCACATATATACATACACACACACACACACACACACACACACATATATATATATATATATATATATGAGTGAATGGCTCAGCTTCTGCGTAGATACATGGATAGATTTACAATTCCACAGTGGAATGTAAATTAAGAAACTATTTTTAGATTTGGACTTAATAGGACTGTCTGCTCGGAAGATAGAAGAACTAAACTGTTGAAGTGTAAATCAAGTCTCAATTAGATCGATTGCTGTAGAGATAGACATGGGAAAATTCAGATGAGTCACTCAACCTTATAGAACATTAGATAAATGACTGGGGACGGGGCAAAATATATAAATTCAATTTGAACGAGATAAGTATAGATATCTATCTACAATAAGCCCGATACAAATTATCTATCTTTTCTCTACCCAACTATTGGTACAATAGCAGAACAGATTTGGCCCTCATGCTTTGGATGGCAACCAGACTTACCGAAGGAAGGGAACCAAAAGTGCCCCGGGCCCCATAAAAGATTGATATGAAATTAATGTATTCGGCCAGTCACATTGGATTAGTCTCTATCTTTGCCACCAGAACCCGTTTAAAGCCATCTCAAATAACACTGAGCAACGCAATTTTTGTTTCTAGGTAGTGAATGTGGGTTGTCTGATTGGTCACGCGAAAAGTATAGAAAGCAGCCATTATTCCCTTTCAACTTTGCTTTTGTGGCCAGGACAGTGATATTCATATTTAATCGTTTTTCTTACTTTAAGTGATTGAAAATGTGCGAATTCACCCGTCGTCAAATTGGAAATAAGTAGATTTCGAATTATCAATGTCCTGATCTCAAAAGCAAAGTTTGAAGAAAAATACTCAAACTTTTTTTTTTTACTCTTTAGACGTAATCAACCAAAAAATAAAAAATTATCACCAAGGGACAAAAAAAAAAAAAAATGCAAAAACGTTGCACAGTGTAATAGAATTGAAAAAAAAAAAACGTATCATGAGCAAGACCGAGGAATGATAAATAATATACTTACTTGAGAGGATAATTGATAAGTAATTTTTCTTTGGCAAAGATGACTTGCTTTCCGTGGCCCATCTCACCAAATCAGCATATATAATAATGATTTATAATAGAAGCTTCTTGGGGACCATTAATCACCTGGCCCATACGATTCAGTTCAAGCCGAACACGTTACACAGATTAGAGATTTGCTATAAGAGAGGTAAACAGATTCAAGGTCATTAACCCTCAGGATCATCTTAAAATGAATTCATCAGTAACCGTGCAGATCATGTTCGGGATCATATTTTGGATGAAATAAGAACCGCAAAATATAATCCAGTTGATACAGCATCGGATTCTAGCAATGCTTTGCAGTCAACGTTCATAATCTTTTATTTACCCAAGGATGATATCGAATTTGCAGTTCAAGAAAGATGTTTAAATTACGTTGATTGATTATCAGAAGAAAATAAGAACTGAATCAGCGAATTTGGGTTAAGGATACACTCATGGATTTTGGGATACCTACTCAACATCACATGGAGGAATCACAGAACAAGATACTTGATGAAAATATTAGTCAGAGATATTATAGAATCAATAAAAAAAACGCAAATGGCAATTGGCTGGCCATGTTGCAAGAACATCAGATAACCCTTGGACATCAAAACTCATGACGTGGGTCCCCGGAGATCATATGCAGAATTGTGGCAGACAAGAAAAAAGATTGCATTACGAAATAGTCAAGTTCAGGCAGCATTGGCTTCTCGACACCCATGATCGGGAAGTGAGGCGAATCTTCAGGAAGGTCTATATCGTACAACAGACCCGAAAATGTTGCTGCTGCTGATATGACAGATTACAGTCAAACGGTGTTGTCTTGGAATACCAGGTTCCGTAAGCTGCCAGGTCAAAAAATGATATATTCCACCAAGGATAGGTTCGGCAAAGAAAACTGAAGACTCAGACTCTTAAAGCAACCTAGCAAAACATGTGGCATGCGTAAGGACACACGAAGAAGCATTAAAAGGTAGTGACAAGCGAACTTGGAAAGTGCCATTCCATGGTGGATTACCATTATATCAATCTACGTCGAATGATATGGAAACTAAAGGGGAAGATTAAAGACAGTCGCTAACAGGGTTATGATAATGCTATAAATATGTCTAGCAAGTACAGTAGTACGCACCATAATATACTTGCATTCAATCAACTGCGTATCTACTGGAGCTAAACCGGTCGACTATGAAACCAAAATTGAGCACCATCTCCCATCAAAACAGAAAGTTAAAAAAAAAAAGAGGATGACTTATTGTTATTGAGGACGATGATGAACCATAGGAGAGCATCCGAGGAAATCTTTGTGGTGGCTCAGATGAGCCTGAATCTAAATTCGAATGGAAAAATCTTATTTGTTGATTCAGTAATTGCTGGAGTGTCAAAACAGTTTAACGCTACAAACACTATTTATAGATTGGTTTACGTTTCACTGCAAAATCGAATCAAGACAGAAGAAGGACCCCACCTAAGACACGCAAGATTATAAAACAATCACCCGGAGATCAGTGATAATTTGAAATCTACTTATTCTAATTGGACACCAGGCAAATCTTGTGCATCCCTGATCAGATGAAGTGAGAAAAACAATCAAATATGAACATCACTGTCCGAGACACAAAAGCAATGTTTGAAGGGGGTAATGTTGTTATTTGAGATGGCTTTTTGATTTGGACCACCCTCTGCTAAAGAATTCCATTTACACTATTTTCCTCAAAATACCTACACTTACACACAGTTACAGTTACAGTGATAGTCATTGCAAATGTTCAATTTTCAAATAAAAAAAAAGTATTTTTGGTTTTATGGTTAATGTATAACTACTTCAGATTGTTTCGTTTTTTTAATTTTTATTTTTGAAATTCCTTTATCTGGATACTTAGAAAATATTTGATTTTACCTGTCCGGAGAAAGGAAAGGGTTATACCAGGACTGTTGTAGTTTTTCATTAGCTTTGTGTATCTTAAAATTTGGTTGCCCTTTTCATTAATTTCACTGCCGTAATTTTTCATTTGCTTGGAAAATCTTGAAATTTGGTCATCTCATTTTTTAAATTCAGCTGTCGTTGTTTTTCATTTGTTCGACGTACCTTGAACTTTGGTCAACTTACTTATCTAATTTGACTGTCACAGTTTTCCCTTTGCTTGAGACATATCTTGAAATTTGGTCGCCGTAATTTTTAATTTGGTCGCAGTTGTTTTCAATTTGGTTATCGTATTTTTTAAATTTTCTTGGTTTACTTTTTAATCCCCTCGGGAAAAAGTATAGAACAAAAATATCCTCTATGTGCTATTTCCCGTTCTTCCTTTTCTTCCTTTACCTCTGTTTTTTTTTCATTATCATAATTCCTTTCAATTCTTCTTACTTCGTATCCTTCTTCTGCATGTTTCGCGCTGACTTAACACTTATCAACATTTATGTTGGAACCTTTTCTATCTCTTAATTTATATTTTTACGTTGGTACTTTTTTGACGCCATAATCGTTTTCATATTCCATAAAGATGAAATAAAGATCAGCACCAGTAAGTTCCCCTTGTAAAGATCAGTATCACTCAATACAACCGAGAAAATAATTAGTACCACCCAAAGAGGACCAAACTGAGATTGGCACCGCCAGGGTAAGAATTCAAGTGCAAATGGTTTTACAGTAATTTATCAAACTCCATTTATTTTCCAAACCTCATGGGGGCTGTGCTATTATAAACGGTGGTAGGGGACTTTGCGGATCTGCCTGGAAGTGTACCCAAGATCTCTTTGGGTGTCGTAATAGCCTAACTAAACTCAACCAATTAAAATTATTGGTACCAGCAATAGGAAAAGTGGTATTGTTCCTTACTTGACAGCTTTCTAATTGCAACATAAGTCAGTCTAAGTTTGGAAGAACGACAAAAATTCCGTGTTAAGACTAGATTCGAATCGGTTAATGGACTTCGTAACGAATTTAGTGACCCGAAGGGTGTGTGTTTAAGAAAGACAGCCTGTTTTAGAAAGACAGCCTGTTTTAGAAAGACTCAGTTATTACCAAGGAAAGAAAGCTATTATCTTAATAAGAGGCGAGGGTGATAAGAGTGAGAAAACGTTGGTGAAGATGAACGATTGGAAACAAATAGTTTTATAACAGCGACAATGTTGACGAATATTGCCAAATCCGGTAAAAAGTTGCATGTACATCTTCCGCAGATTTTGAAGAGTTCTTGCTTTTACACAGTCAGTTTCCATATGATCGTTTTGTTTTGCTTTGCTCACAGTCACCTCTCCCATGGTTTTTATTCTCTCTAGATTCCTTCTTTTCATTCCTTACATATCAATCTTCATCTCTTTTTGATTAACCTTCATTCAATGCTCTCATCCTCTTTTGCCTTCTTTCTCCTGAATTTTTCTTCAAGTCTCATAATTTTATTTCTTCTCATCTTACCTAGTCTTTTTCCTTCTTTTCGTTTATTTATTCTTTTTCATCATTGCGTTGATTTCATTCTTCTTTTTCAAGTTTTTCCAGTCTGCTTTTCATGGTTTCTCTTTCTCTTTCTTCTTTTTCTTCTTTGTTGCTGTTTTGCCTTCTTTCTGTGTTTCCTCTCTGTCCTTCCCCCTCTTCTCATTCCACCCCTTTCCTCTTCTTCTTTTCCTCCTCCTTTTTCTTCTTCTTCTCCTCTTTTCACTTCCTTATCTTCCTCCCCTTCCTCTTCTTCCTACTCCTACCTCTCCCTCTTCAAACCCTCCTCCCACCCACATGAACTCGATTCACTGTTCTATCAAGCACTTTTCTGATGTATATCTAAATAAGTAATCATAGTCAATTGTCATGAAACATCTGTGCCCAGAAAGATAGTAATATATATATATATATATATATATATATATATATATATATATATATATATATATATATATATATATATGTGAGTGTGTGTGTGTGTGTGTGTGTGTACGCGTGTTCTGATTTTAGCTTACACTATAAAGAAAGACAGTATATATATATATATATATATATATATATATATATATATATATATATATATATATATATATATGTTCTGATTTTAGTTTACACTAGAAAGAAAGAAAGTAATATATGTAGGCATATATATATATATATATATATATATATATATATATATATATATATATATATATATATATGTATGTATATATTCTGATTTTAGTTTACACTATAAAGATGATTTGAAGCAGAAAATGTGGGACACAAGATTTAAATACGAAAGTCACCGATAAGATAAAGAAGATAAATCAAGGAAACAGACCTGGTTAGTCACTCGAAAGAAACCACCATGTGACAAACGTCTTTTGGGAGTTTGCCATGTTGGGGGTAACTTCTCTCACCTTTTGTTTGGCAGTGATCACTGAAAAGTATTAATTAAAAAAATGCAAAAAAAAAAAAAGGACAAAAAACAAGCGTGACACAAACCAATGGATCAATTTAGCAAATACTTAGCTTGCATATCGAACCCCCCACCAAATTTAGTGATCGTGGGGATTGAAATTTTTTTGTAGACATAATAAAATAGTGAATGTTCGAATTTTCTGCCTTCTATCTTCATTCTGTCCCTGTACACATGATGCACAGCCAGTCAGCTAGCTAGCCAGATTAACTTGAAAACTAAAGAGAATTTATTGGCAGTTTTGGCGACGTTTTGCTTCACGGTTTCTAACATAAAATACAATGGGAGGGGTAGAGAGAGATAGAAAATGAGGGTGCAAAAGGGAATGAAAACAGATGTGGAAAGAACAATAGAGAAAGAGGGGGAAAAGAGATGAAAATAGTAGATAAACAGAGTGAGAGAAAATGTTAAAGAAAGAGAGAGGGCAGACATGTAATGAGGAGGCGAACGGTGAGAGGAGGAGAAAAAAGATGTAGTAAAAGCGATAAAAATAGAAGAGAGAAAAAGGAACGCATGAAGAGGGAAAGGAAATATGAAAAAAGAGAGGAGACAAGCAAGGGGAGAGAGAGAGAAAGAGAGAGAGAGAGAGAGAGAGAGAGAGAGAGTGATCAAAAGAGGACGGAGAAAGAAAGAAAGATACAGTGTTGAAGAGAAGGAAAAGAGGATTTGGGGAAGACAGAGAGAAAACAGTAGATGAAGTGAGAGAAAATATGAAAAAAAGAGAAGAGGGACAAACAAGCAATGGAGAGAGAGAAAGAGAGAGAGAGAGAGAAAGAGAGAGAGAGAGAGAAGTAGAAAATAGTACTTAAAAATGAGAATTGAAGAAATTGTGAAGAAGTTCAGGGGAAGAAGAAGAAATTGGGAGGAAAAAGGAAAGTAAATAGAAAAAATGAGAAAGGAGGGAGTAGATGAAGAAGAATGCAAGAAAGAATGAAAAGAAAAAACAATGAGAAGGAAATGAAGGCGAAATGAAAGAGTGGAAAGGAGAAAAAGAAGTAGAAGAGAAAATAGAGAAAGGGAAATAAAAGTAGAAAAAACCCCCATAAAGAATGAGAAAAGAGAGAAACACGAGAGGGAGAAAAGGAAATATTTGAGAAATAGAGAGAAGAAGAAAACGCTAAAAGAAAAAAAAGAGAGAAATAAAAAAGCCAGAAGAAAAAGGGAAGAAATCACTACGGGTGGAGTAAGTGAAAAAAAGACAGATATTAAGGAAAATAATTTGGGGATTAAGAGTACAAAAAATGATCATCAAGATGATGATGATGATGAAGACGAAGGAGAAGATGAAAACTGAATTGAGGGAAACATCACGAATTAAAAAAGTCGTTTTTTCTCCAAATCAACACATAATGACTACGAACAAAATAATTCTCATCTTTTATTTCTCTTCATCCTTTGTTTTTTTTTTTCGACAATCTTAATTTTTCTCCTGTTTTCGTACGCAAAAAAAGCGGGAAAAAATTATTTATGACGATATTAATATAATCCCTAAGGGTTTGCCAACCTTTCATTTTTCTTTTCTTTCTGGCTTTTCTCCAATTCTTGGTCTTACGGAACTTTGATTCTTCTCCCATGCAATACACAGGCGATTTGCACTCGTGGACTCAATATGCACTCAGCAGCATACAACAAAATCACGTTGGATACATCGGTTCACGAAGTTAAGCGACGTCGAGCCTGGTCATCACCCAGATGGGTGACCGTCCGGGAATATTGGGTGCCGTGTACAAGATTGTTCTGTAACCGTTTCAGCCGATGCTCTGCCGATGATTAACAGGGCATCTAGTCAGGATGGCACCGGACTGTACAGTTTTTCGTTTCCAGCCAACTTTACGGCTTAAAGTGCGTTTCAAATAACGTTGTTGTCCCTGCTGTAGGATCATCATCATCATCAGTCTTTTAACGTCCGTCGTTGGACATAGACTTTCCCCAAGATTCGCCACGCTTCTCTATCATGGGCGTCACAGATGCAGTACTTTCTGAATTTGTCTGACTCGTCTCTCCATCTAATATTCTGCCGGCCTCGGTTGCACATGTGATCTCGGGAGATTCATGTCGTGAGTTCATCGGTTGTCTGCTATTCTTGCAACATGGCCAGCCCATTGCCATTTGAGATTTTAAATGGATTCTATGATGTCCCTGACTCTTGTCTTCTCCCGGATGTACAGTGCTGTCTTGTGGTCTCTGCATGTGAGGCCCAGCATAATTCTTTCATGTACACGTTGCATGGTTCTCAATTCTGGAATCTGTCTCTTGGTTAGGTTCCATGTTTCAGCTCAATAAGTGACTATTGGGAGGATGCATTGGTTACACACCCTTCTTTCGTTCCTTGAACCCTAATCGTAACCTTTTGTATAAAGGTTGAGTTCATATCATTTTTATCTATAAAGTTTGCTGGAAGTGAGAAAAAAATTAAAAACTAGCCTTATTTTACCACCAAGGGAGATAACCTTTGTCAATGTTTATGCTATCGTATTCTAGGAAATACCAAATAAGCAAGAATTATCGTTGAAATAACTGTTTTGTCGCGTCAATGAAATATCTCCACGTGTCAGAATCTAGTCTTTCCAATGGTTAAAAAAATATTTGTTTGATGGCACCATAAACTTTGGTGTGGGCTGGGGTCTACATATTGGTTGATTTGGCTGTGTATCTCCCAACGGGGTTAGTGTTCAGCGTTCGAGTTGAGATAAGAACAAAGATTTCAATTGCTGATTTTCAAGGCAGCTAGGCTCTCCCCAACTTAGAAGATTGGTGCAACAAACTCTTTCTATTTCACGTTTCTCTTTATATGGCCCTGTGCCCGACTGAGCTGTGCTTATCCATTAGGTTGAGCTCTTGTCAATATGTAATGGCAAATCTATCATCATCATTACCAGTAATGATAATGATGTTGATATAGTACTGGAAGGATATGAGATATGAGGAAATACCAATAGTATAGACCACTACCGTGCTGGAGTCGGCGAGAATACTGAAGAAGGTGCTTGAGATCTGAGGAAACTTGTTGTCACTCAAAACCCTGCGACAGCCACCAAATCCGTGGGATATGGAGTTGTAAATGATAACTGAAGGGTAAATAAGCGAGAAAATGAAAAAAAATACCTGAATCCCACACGAGAACTGACTGTTAATACCATATCTTATGATAACTGGCACACTAGGAACAGTCCAAAAACATTAGAGGAGAGACTGACGGCATTAGTTATTCAAGTAAGCGCTGAGACTATCAAGACTACGCCAGCAGTGGGGTCAGAAAGAATACTGGGAAAAGATGTTGGAGACCTGAAGAGACTTGCTGTCACTCGATACCCAAAGACAATCAATGGACGTCTTGTGTGAGTATTCAAACGCATGAAATACAAAATAATGGTATTGATACTGAGAAATGACGAGTGTAACACCATCCTTACAACTATAACAATAGCATAATCGCTGTTTTCCCCCGTCCTTTCTACAAAACAAGAACACCAATGATGATGATCATCATCGTCATCAAAACACGTATAATAATTACCGATGTGTTTTTATTATTTGTTTTCCGTCACGACGAGGGAAACCGATATATATATATATATATATATATATATATATATATATATATATGAAATTGAGTGGAACTGTCAAAATCTGAACACCGATGTGAGCCTTTGCAGCCTGATGACTTGTCAATAGGTACACTGATGTCACGACAATGACATATTAAGCATTAAATACGTCAGTCAGATTGCATTCATTGGGGAAAGGGGACAATACTTCAAATCAGTTAATGGTCTTCACTGGCAGAATTTTAAAAAAAATACAAAAATAAACCGTCATCGTTTTAGACGATACAGGTGTTCTAGAAAAAATAACAATATCATTATTGATAAACGACTGGTCTAGCAACATCTTCATTACTACTCCTATGTACTACTACAATTACTATGGTAAACTCTCCATTTTCTCTTCTATTAAGGTCATACTAAGAACTGTAAAAATATAACGTTAGGATTTTACTGAAAAGAATCAATCAACAGACAAACGACATCACTCATGGATTATTAGTCTGCTGCAAAAAATTGAAAACCATCATTTTGTCAATTTTTTTGTTGGTAAAATTGGGAGCAAATCTCTAAAGAGCAGGTGAGAATTTCAGAGAAGATCTACCACTAATATAATTACTGGTAGAAAATCTACCATGCAGTACGATACCAATGGCACCATCACTAAATGACAATTATAGCATCTCCTGTTGTTTAACGCCCAATATGCCCGTATCATGTTTAACTAGTGAGTCTGATTCTCACTGAATGGCTGATAGTTGTGCACATGTGCCAGACTAAGCAAAACCTAATGAACACCTGCACCAGTAGGATCCTATTGCCAACAAGCCTGCCTGCTGCTAGATCTGACTCCACTCCTTCTATTTCGACTGAAGATGATTACAGCAACTTACGTAGAGTATTTAGAATAAATAAATATGAAAAGGAAAATGTTTAGCATAGATATACTTGTAACATTTAAATTTGTCTTTGCGTAATTCTAATACACGTTTTCGTAGATCTGTAAGTTTTTTCAGTTTGGCTAACTCGGTAACAGAGTCGCCTAGCAATCACTTGGTTGTGATTTCAAGTAACGACAGGGAAATGCTAATATCATATACTAATTTGATTTGACATGAGGAGGAAAGTTTACTCATCCAAATTAGTTGAGGATTGTCATTGTTATTGTTGCAAAAAATACAAAACAAAAGGAAGTCAACTCCAGCCTACGTCTGGGACTGGAGTTTGGCAATTAGTGGTAGAAAAACTCCAACGTAGTACGATAACGGTGGTAATATCAACTCCATGACAAATATTGAAGCTACTCTTATTATTTAACGCCAGGCTTGTCTTATCGGGGCAAATTAGTGAGTTTAATCAACACTGAGTGTCCCACTATTGAGCTTTTGAGCCAGACAAAACAAACTTTGTAAATATCTGTACTTGTACGATTCTTTTATTATCACAGATACATGTATATGACAGAATTTAAATTTCACTGTCTGGTAGATCTCTGTGGCTAATTCGGTAAAGCGTCAGACAGGACCCCAAATATATGATGATGATCATCATCATCGTCATCAGTATTTCAACATCCGTAGTTGGACATAGACTTTCCCTAGGATTTGCCACACTTCTCTATCATGGGCGTCGCGGAGCCAGTACTTTCTGAATACGTCTAGCTCGTCACTCCATCTAATATTCTGCCGGCCTCGGTTACGCATGTGATCTCAAGGGACCCATGTCGTTAGTCGCGATGTTCATCGGTTGTCCACCATTCTTACATGGCCAGCCCACTGCCATTTGAGTTTTTTTTTCAATAAATTCTATGATGTCTCTGACTCAGACCCTCAAAAGAAGAAGAAATCATGCGGAGAATCACACTAGGATGGCAAGCTTTTGGCAGAGCAAGCTCAACCTTCAAGATTAAGATACCATTAAAAAAAAAAAAAAGGATGTATAACTAATGCATCCTCCGGATAGTCACTTATGGAGCTGAAACACGGAACATAACCAAAAGACAAATCCATAAATTAAGAACCATGCAACGAGCACATGAAAGAATTATGCTAGGCCTCACATGGAGAGACCACAAGACAGCACGAGAGAAGACGAAGTAAGAGACATCATAGAATCCAAGGATATGAGACGCAAGTTCAAATCTCGTCGGAAGCTACTTCTAACGACTATTCAACGAGTAGCATCGATGGGAAAAAAGAAGCTACTTTTTTTTATCTTTACCCGCTGAACGGTCGTAGAAAATAAAACGACCTGAGCACTGCGATACCGTGGCCACGAACATAAGATGATATTAAAATTAATCTGGAGTCAGAGGTGTAACTGCAAATTTGGCTCCTTGAAGTTCCCCATCAACATTTAGTGAAGTGGTTTTCAATCTTGGGGCCACAGATCCCTGAGGGTTCGCAAATATGTTATTGGAGGTCCGTGGGAAGACCTTTCAAAATTTAGTAGCTGACATAAAACGAAAATTATTAAAGGTAGTGACGTAGTTTGAGATTTTAGGCCCGGTTGGGCGGGGAGACGGATTTGGCTCCTCGAGGGCCCCACTACCGGACGATTTTATATCTTTTCCATCTGTCAGCTGTGGATTGTATGTAGTAAGTAATGACAATGCTTCATCAAAGAAATTCAGGCAAAAGGTTATGTGGTGATCTTGGAATTATCGTTTATATTCCCGGAAAAGGAAGGAGGCGAGGAGCAGCCAAACGGTTGAAATCGTGGAGAATGAAATCAGCGAGCCGAGTTCAAAACTCTGGCTGAGACAGTTTGTATTAACTTCGCTCTAATGCCCTCAAAAAAGGCATAACCCTCTCTTTTACCTCTCTAGCTCAGTTTTGGAAAAAAAAACTCTGATTCCAAGTTAGCCTGAAGATGGATGGACACTGTCAGGCTACCTTGCATTTCACACACCTCATCAAAAAATCACCTGTGGGGCCACAGCGACTCTGAACAGGGTAACGGAATTAAAAAAAAAACAAACAAAAAAACTCTGGGGGCCCCTCTTAAGGAACGAAGTAAATTTGATTTTTTTAGCCCCAAACGCTTACCACTAGACTCCGGAGGTTTCTTTAGGCGTCCTACATTTTTTTCTTTTTACTTTAATTCCATAAATAAGAACGATTTGTGGACTTCCTGATCCAATAAATCACAAAACCCTAAGCGATTTCATACCGTGTGCTTTCTCTGCTTCTCCTACACTATTTTACATGGCTGTATTTCTAGCGTTCACGTCAGTCTTTCCAAAAGAAAAAAAATACTATAAACAACCAAAGTGAACCGAGGATGGCGCCCTTTCCATTTTATCCCCTGTCTAGGAGTTGTTTTGAAAGAGAACAGGGCTGAAGAGAACAATCGTCTTCACTTTTATTTCCCGATTAAAATCTAAGGTATTATTTCCTTTTTCCTGATGGAGGCTATGGGTGAGGGTGCCGCCCAGGGGTCGACAGGATTTTGATAAATGGAAAACTTTGGACACAAAAGGGAAAGGAAAATCTATATATTAATACTTGAGAAAAATGTTTACGATAGAAATTCATTTAACATCAGGAGAAAAGGGGTTGTCATGGTTCAGGAATAAATACAAGTGTTAATGACTGAATAGAGCTTTTATATTTATATATATATATATATATATATACATATATATATATATATATAGTTTTCCATTTATAAGTATGTATATATATATATATATATAGTTTTCCATTTATAAGTATGTATATATATATATATAGTTTTCCATTTATATGTATGTATATATATATATATATATATATATATATATATATATATATATATATATATATATATATATATATATGCACATATTCTATTTCATCATTAAGCTACAGACTTATTGGCGTACCTATGCATAGTTATATATCTAGATAGTATACTCATGTTATAAAAAGACCAAACGACATTAATCAAATAATGAAATCGATATTTTGGTTAATTCCTACTATTAATTAAAAGTTTCAACCTGTGTCTTTGAATATTGATTTCTGAAATGTTTTGCCCGTACATATTTCATTTTTTACAGTCGGTGTAAAAGATTTACCATTTTGTCTTCCGACTAGGAAATTGTTCACTATATCCCTTGTAAAAATATTTCAGAAATTGTTTCGAAAAAAGAACGCTTTTTGACGGATTCATTGGTAACATCTACATTCTCCAAAATCTGAAATTAGAGAAAAAGACTCTATTTTAAAAGTTTTCCAATAGAAAACACTGCTGTCACCGTTGTCGTCGTCATCATCATCATCATCATCATCAGGATTAGCATCAACCTTTTAGCGTCCTTCGTTGGACATAGACTAATACTATCTGAATTTGTTTACTTCGTCTCGCCAACTTAAATTCTACCCGGCACAGTTTCGCATGTGATTTTTGGATTGTGAGTGATTCTCATACCGTGTACTATTACTTACTCAAATGTGATATCAACCCGTCGATTTTCCTGTCATTGAGTCAACTTAGATAAGTAGGAAACTCCTTGGAGGGTGCAGAGCGACTGGCGAGGGGGGGATTTTCCACCCGATCTAATAATACCCGACAATCCGTCTTTCACCTTTGACCTGATTATTTTATTTTCAGAAGGCTCAAATTTCGAGCTACGCACCGAGCAAGGACACCTGTTAAAGCCCGGTGATGAATTGAACAAACACACGTACGTATACACTGAAACCACAACACAACAGATGCATTTACAACAGGGTTTCTCAACCTTTTTCTCTCTTGTCCCCCATGTGTTTTTTTTTTCAAGCAATCACCCCCCCCCCGACAAATAAACCGTTAATGGAACTGGAATTCCATTTTTCTTCACGTAGTTTATTCAGTGTGACCCTTGTACTCGATGCTCATCGTGTTATTTCACAATAGAGTTTTTAACGCGGATAATTGGGGCTCCGGGGCGACCTATGTTTCCTTGAATAACATATTAGCACGAGACAGAAAAGGTAAAAAAAAAAAAGAAGAATGTCAGACAACCACAGGCAACGTTCTTTCGCTCACTACCGTAAATAATTCAGTTTGAGCAAGCTGTCTTTTTTATCCCCCCATATATATATATATATATATATATATATATATATATATATATATATATATATATATATATAAAGCATTGGCAAATGGATAGTTAATATCTGACAGAGTGTGATAGTTATAAAGACGTTTTATGTTTCATCAATATCTGGAAGTACAGCTTTCCAATAAAAAATTACAAACTGGAATGTTAAGCGAAAAGATGATTGCCAATAATTAATAAGATTTTTGAGCGTTATCGGAACCCAAGAATGGCGATTATAGTGTGTTAGGCTGAGTCATTGAAGGTTGGGAAGGTGGAAGGTACGGGAGACTGGGTTGTATCAGTTGCTCACTGTATAATTACTCACTTCGTGATTACCTTTGAGACCTAACCAAGTGACAGATCCGCAAATTGAGAACCATGCAACGTGCACATGAAAGAATTATGCTGGGCCTCACACAGAGAGACCACAAGACAGCACAGTACAATTGGGAAAAGACAAGAGTCAGGGACATCATAGAATCCATTTAAAATCTCAAATCGTAGTAGGCTGTCCATGTTGCAAGAATGGCGGACAACCGATGGACAACGAGACTCACAACATGGATCCTCCAAGATCATATGCGGAGCCGGGGCCGGCAGAATATTAGATGGAGAAACGAGCTAGACAAATTCAGAAAGTACTGGCTCTGCGACACCCATGATAGAGAGGTATGGCGAATCCTGGGAAAGTTAAAGGACTGATGATGATGAAAACTCACAGAAAAAAAAAACATATTTCTTCAGTAAATTCGGTTTATATTGGAAAGTTATAGGCTATCATGTATCCGGGTACAAATTTCTTTAGAATTTTTATGATAACGTGTTTACTTATGCTGTCAAAAATGAGGGAAATATATAAATATTCTTGCTATTCCTCCGTCCTTAGAAATATCAAAAACGTTATGCTGTTCTATATTTCCGACCAAAATGAACCTAGATTTGCAAAGAATCAAAGAAGAAAAACGAAAAAGAAAAAAAAAAGTTTATTCTTTAATTAGCATTTATTTCTTATGAATCTAGTCAAATTTTACTGACAGAACAAATAATCTGTCACGTTTCAAAGCGTAATAGATTTAGTCACCAGGGACTATCTTTTGCTAAACTGATTTCATTTTTTTTCTTGCATTGAGAAATGCAAACTGATATTTATTTCATATGGAACCAATTTTATGCCAATCTATGTGGAACCCATTTTCGGAGCGTAGGGATTTCACCCAAGGTTTGTAAACAACGCACTATATTTGACTGATTGTGCTATCAACAGAAAAGCGGATGAACTTCAAAGACAATTCTGATATCTACCGAAGAATGAGTAAAAGACAGAGCGAAGGGTTTTTGCATCCACTCGGACTTTGGAAATAAATCTGAACTAATTGCGGATAATCATCATCACTATCATCATCATCGTCAGCACCTTTTTAGCATCCATCGTTGGACTCATACCTTCTCCAACATTCACCACACCTCTCTATCACGGGCGTTGCAGAGCAATTTTTACCTTAATTTGTCTAGTTCGTCACGCCATCTTATTTTCTATCGGTTACAGTTTCACATATGATCCCTGGGAACTCAGCGATTGGTTGATATTCTTGCAACATGAGTAGCCTAATGCCATCTCAGTTTTCTAATCGTTCCTATGATAGCTCTGACACCCGTTTTTCCTCTAATATACTGTGCTGTCTTGTGATCATGTTTTAACAATTCAGCAACGGGTAGTAGTTATACAGAAGCTGATTTTACATCTTATACTCAACTCCTCAAAGCCGTTATTTGACGCTTTTTTGATATATACGTTTGAGACCTACAAGTCCTTTAACTCAAAGATGTATCTTAAATTTTCTTTCTTATCTATTTTTTTTTATTGCTTGAAGTCATTTTAACATTCTCGTTGCCTTTTCAGTCTTCATTTTGAATAAGTCATGTGTTAGCGTTTCAAATTTTTACAATATTAGTATCAATAAACTATTCAAATGTGTTTTTACTGGTCTTAAATTTTGTGGCATAAATAACTCCCTATTTTTTATTAACCCTTTGATGTGAGAAGTAGCCGAAAGGTCTTGCTTACGGTGACCAAGAGAAGAGAAAAAAAAACAACTTGTTTGCCGCTGTGCGGGCGTTTCTGCTTGAATAATCTAACCGAAATATTTTGATTGGTGGCAGAGATCAAAAGCTGTTTTGATATGATTCCTATCCTTTTATAACGAAACGCGAACATAATGAAGTTTTATCTCATACTTGAAATCCTGACTTGCAATTTTCGATTTGCTTAAAATAAAATACAGTCTTTCTTGTTAGGTGCAAGTATATTAATATTAATATATATGTCGGCGGTTTAGACAGAAAAAAAAAACTTTTTCTTTGGACTCAGAGTTTTACGCTGCTGCAGAACATCTACAGACTTTTACATATGTTCAATCCTTGATATCGAGCACTCTTAACTCATAAACATTTCAAGCCACAAAAATAATACATATATATGTGTGTGTGTGTGTGTCCATGTGTGGGCGCGTGTGTCCATGCGTGTGTGTGTGTTCATCTGTGTGTTTTCATTAGATATGTTTCCATACGTGTGTGTGTGTTTATTGCATAAGTTTCCTTATATGCGTGTGTGTTTATAGGGAACGTCGCAGATAAATGATAGTCAGCAAAGTATTCTCATAAGCGATTATTATTTTAACAATATCTGATCCCCATTGTATGACACTGTTAGTTTGATCTACTGTGCACGCCATGTGCCAGACCAAACTAAGCTGTATTCTCAGCTAATCGTATCAGCCAGTCAGTTGACTGTGATTCTGAAGGATGCAACTAAGAAATTTTTCAAGATATGCGCATGTTTATGAACAAATATATGAATATAAATCTGTCATATGTAGATATGTTAAAAACATGCATACCTTTTTCCACAAATGCACACGCACATAATGCAATTTGCAAACAAATTTGTTGTAAGAACTGCCCTGTGATTTTATGTTTTTCTGTGCACAAACACACACACACACACACACACACACACACATACGTATAAAGTAAGGACACATTCACAAAGAGAGAGAGAGAGAGAGGGCATATTCACACCCTCAAATACGCACTTATGAATAAGAATGACTTGTTCAAGAATTCTCCTAACATTTTGAATCTATTTAACACAGGTCTGGCCAGTCAGGTAACCGTCGTGTGACCAACGGGTTTCGACAGCAAGTCGTGATGGGTTTGATTGAGTAAGAAAATTGGAAAAAGAGGTGATCAATGAATAGATTACTTCTCTTGCCTTTGGTTGGGTAGAGATCACTAAAAAGTCTGAATTTTCAAAAAGAATTCAGGGCTCAAATGAAAAGGATCAATTAAGCACGAACTGACGTTGTAAATTGAACACCGGACTAATAACCAATTTAGTGAGAGATTAAAAAAAAAAGGAAAAAAAAGAAACGTCTCTTCTAGACATAATAGGGAGTACGTGCAACCCGTATGTGTGATATATACATATCTAACTAGCTAGCAGGACCAACTTGAAAGTAATTGAAACCTACTTAGACAGTTTTGATTCCCAATAATCACACGGTGATATTATAAAACCGTGGAAACCTATTTTGACAGTTCTATAATAACCACACAGTGATATTATGTCCAAAACGCACGATTAATTAGTCTCTGTCAATCAAGGTTGACTAATGGGGTAACAGCAATAAGCTGTTACTTTTAAAGAAACAAGCTGAGGCTGAAATGGATTCATTCACACTCATATATATATATATATATATATATATATATATATATATATATATATATATATATATATTACTTTTCACTGCTACTACTACAAAAATCACCGGACTTTCAGATTCTAATCTTGAAAGAGCCCAGCAAAGGTCGAAAGCGCTCGATGGAAAACTCAACGAGCTTTTACAGTTCAGATCCTGTGATAAAACATTTTATCTAAAAACAGGAAAAACTAATTAAAAGTTGACTCGACAAAATTTGTTTGACGAAACATACTTGAAAGAGCAGTTGCTCCCCAATACACAGTACTTGAAATAAATCAGTAAATACGTTATGTTCATATTATTAAGAAACAGATATATGATCCGATTGAAACGATTATAAATTGCGTTATATTATATTGATTTCTTGTTATTCCACGGTGAATGTATCATTTGGCCTTGACCATGAAAATTGGAGAACCAAGGGTTGCTGCAGGAATCGAACCTGCGAACGATAGGATAGCCCCTTCAATGTAACGTTGCACCCACCCCTGAGCTAAATGATCACTAGTAATGCGAAGGCCCAAATAACTGCTTCAATTCCAAATTACCGGCATCCATTTAGTTCTATGGTAAGAGCAACGTTATGTTGAAGCGGCAACTCCATCGAGCGCAGGTTCGATTCTTACAGTAGCTCTATTTTCTCAGATTATTTATTCTATTTACATTGTCAAGACTAAATGATAGATATTCATTTCTTGCGAATATAATTGTCTCCACTTAAAGAAACAAATAGAGCAGATACAGACCGTGGATTTAGAAATCAGAGTTTAAGCCTTTCCTAATACAAACAACTTCAGCCAGAATTTGAAGTTGCTTCGACGAGTTCGATTCAAACATTCATAAAATTGACGTCAAATTGATACGATTTCAATTGGCATAGAACTCATAAAATTCGAATTGGTACCAAATTCATAAAATTCCAATTGGTGCCAAATTCAATTTTTTTTAATGAGTATCAAATTAGAAAATAATCGATTGGTACCAAATCGTTAAAATTGGAATTAGTTCAAAATCCATAAAATTTGAATTGGTTATAAGTTCACGGAATTTGAATTAGTTCTAAATTCATAACATTTGATTTGGTACAAAATTAATAAAACTCAAATTGTCAGTAAGTCCACAATATATGAAATGGTACCAACTCAATGAGATTTGATTCGTTTCTAAATTCATATATTTTGGATTGGTACCAAATCACTCTCTCTCTCACAGAAGCTTGCTGTGGTATGAAACGTCATTCATATAATCTTTGCTACCAAAACCGTTAATAGTAAGCCATAGTTCTTATTGAATTTTTTTACTCTCACTGCTTTCGTTCCCTTTTACTTCACACCATTTTTGCTGATTATTTCTGTCATTTTTTTTTTTATCAGTGTCCAGTCAGTCCCTTGAGTATCACACCACATAGTTGTCACGCAACCTGGCTATTTTAGGAGCATCTTATTTTTAAACTTTTAACATTCATAAAAAGAGGATTCTCTATCTTCTGTCCCTACCACAAGGTCCTGCTTGTACCCCCGGCCTTCTGTCCGCAACGTAGCTCTTCGTTACGGGGTAAAGAATTTCTAATTCGTGGGAGATGACTCAGTTTCTGGTGGTCTCAAAGCACAAAGACACTTTTTGATTACATGAATATACACAGCCTGCAAGCAATTACACGTAGAAATAATTCTGGGGCTTCGTATCGTAGATTAGACTGATAAGAACGAGAAGAAAACGATAAAAATACTTTTTTTTTACAAATATTTATTGATTGAAAACAACGTTGGGGCTGTGACAGAGTTAGTTTCAAGAAACTTCGTTCTATTTTAGTTAACTGTGTGTTTTTTTAGTGCGTGTTCGAGCAATGACGACATATCAAATAATTTACCAGATTTCCGTTTCGCAAAATCTTCAAATTGATAACTATGAATGTGTTCAAACAAGATATAAGGTGGGCCGTGGGCGCCCCATCTTTGAGTAGAGGTTAGCAAGCTTGTTTCACTCGCTAGATATGAGGGCTGCTTAATTTTCCATTTTTCAGCTAAATCTGGCTGATTTTCCTCCAATTTGGCTATTGAAAAATATATAGCGGAACATCTGGCCATTCAAAAAAAAAAATGATTGGTATGTTTAGTAATAACGTAATTTTTATTGATAATTCGTTCTTGAGATTTAGTGTATACTTATTTTATATAATAAGTAAGCTTTAAATGAGCATATATAGCATTTTCAGCGATAAAGTTAGCTGTAAATGGAAATATTTGGCCATTTTCAAAGACACTCCTAACTTCAGATAACAAACCATATTGCCATTAATACTCTCGATTCTCGCTGGGCGCTCTTCATTTGCGGCCATGTGTCATAGCTGAAAATTTGATATGGAGTCGCGTTCGCTTCGTGGGTGAGGTAGTTGGTGTCAGAAGTCAGTGTATGATTTTAGGTGAAAACCAGGATTTCAAATGCTGATTTTCAAGGCACTCTAGTCCTATTCGTTTGTTGGATCAGTATGAAATACAATATTTATGAATAAACTAAGAGATAAATACCAACAGGTCTGGTTAGTCACTCAATAGAAACTGTCACGTGACCAACTTGTTTTGGTAGCATACTGTGTTGGGGTTGATAAATTGAAAAATGGGAAAATGGATAATTAATGGATAAGTTACCAATACCAATCTTGCTTTTTGTTAGGCGATGATCTCTGAAAATGTCTGCCCCCCCCCCAAGCGTGAACGCTGCTGAATACAAACTGAGGGGCTAGTCTAGCGTAAACTTTCATTGTAAATTGATACCCAACAAAAACTTATTTTGGGTGGATTCGAAAAAAAAGTCTTTCCTGAACATGTTTAATTTTTCAGCCCTCTAGCTCCATCGGTTTGGCCTGTACACGCGATGCATTGATAGATAGATAGATAGATAGATAGCCAGGCCCACTTCAAAACTGAAGAAACATATGTTGATGTTTACTAATAACACTTTCAAACCTTGCCGAAACAAATTGTTTCTGGGTAGCCTAAGGCTTTTGCTTACTATTGTGTATATGAATAACAACATTGATATTCACTGGACCAAACTCAAAATTCTGAATTTCAATGCCGTGGATAGAATGTTTTGCGCCAATCTTCTACAGAGAGAAATCTCATTTGCTCTGGAAATATGCATTGGGAAGTCTGGCTTTTATATGGGTCTGAATATAGATCACTGGAATGATGTTCGATTATTTCACTCGCCAAGTATATACATGGGTATTTATCTTGAATCTCTCTTGGTAAGGTGCGAAACAACAATAGTTGGGCATGCAGTAAGAATTATTATTATAGTTCTGGTCTGTCAGACAAGGGGAAAAGCTCCGGCTCAAATGTCAGAGGAAAATGTCGGATTATTTTCTTGTTTTTGATATTTGAAATTTGTTTTCTTTTTCAGGTGTTTATTTGTCAGTGGAGGTAAATGTGGTGGATCCGTTTCTAAATCCAATCAATTTTTTTGTAACCCTTTGCCCATCACCTTCAGAAATTTTCGCTGAAATTCATTGAGAACCTTTGGAGATATCGTGTAGATAGAAAAACAGGCGGACAAAGGAAAGGCGGGAAGACAAACAAACGGAAAGACGTGATCGAATACATGGACCTCTGTAACTTCGGTAATTAAAACTGTAAGTCACGCATGCGGTATGTTCAGGGAGGAGGGATTTCCCCCAGCTGTGAAGCATTAGCGCAGTGGTTCCCAACCTTTTTTGCTTCATGCTCAACAGCTCAAACATAATTTGATTATGATTTTAATCATGTGGAAAATTTTTGAACTTAAAGGCACATTTACTGAAACATTTGTAATTATTTATTGTGTGAAATTCAGTAAGAGCGCTATTAACCCATCACTTTCATACGTAACAAACTTGATGAGTTGAACGTTAGTTACTCAGAAATCTATAGTAAAATTGGTAATTGACAAGACTGGCCATTGCAAGGTCAAACTCTACACCAATTTCTGCTCCGACTGGAGATGATTATTGCAATTTCTATATCTTATATGTAAATGAAACATTATAAAGATATCCGTTTTTTGTATAAACGTATTTTTTTAGTATGAATTGAATTCATTCGTATCGGTATGATAACGTTTCCGTTAATATCGATGGCTTTCCAATTTAGCATAATGAGTTAGACAAACCCCAACCAATTTATTGGTCTTGAGTTGAAATCACGATAGGAGAATGTGGATTTTATATATCTGTTTATACCCCTTATTTTTGGTTTGGATCTCTTTTGTTTTTGAGCAAAGTCAACTCCAGGATTTGTACTGGAGTTTGACAACTGTATTATGTGCTTCTGAATTAATAGTATTTCATAAAAAGAAATTAATCAGTTAAGCCTCAACACGGTTCAGTTTTGGGCCACCGATATATTTTTGCTCTTTACGCCCAAATTCCTAATTACCACCCAACTATATTCAGATTAGCCCCTTGTGGGTCGGGCGCGTTCAGATTCATTGGATTAGCGTATAAAAGGCAATTGTAATATGATATTGTTGTACTTCAGACATACTATTTTCACGGATCTAAGATTTCCCCAGTCTCTCGGGAATCGCAACTGAAATTCAAACTTGAATCGGAAGTAGATAAAGACCACACGGACCGGCAGATTGACAACAAGAAATCATCATCATCATCATCATCATCATCATCATCATCATCATCATCAGTCCTGTGCTGGACAAAATTCTTTCCCATCTCCCTTGATGACGACCGCAACTGCGCTCACCTTCGCCATGTCTTATTGGCGAACCTCTCTTTCTCACCTTTCCATCTTGTGTCTGGTCTGTTCCTACTGTGTTTACTGTCCCATGGGCAAATTTTTGCTTGTGTTTTGCTTCATCTTCAGTAGCGTCTTCCTGCTAAGTGTCCGTCTCATCTCCATTTTTGTTATTTTATCATCTATACGATATTCTTCGACCTCAGCCTCCCTCTGATCCATATTGATTTCTTTCTACCTCATTAAGTTATCTCAAGCATTGCTCTTTCCAAGGCTCTCTGTGCGATTTCAAGTTGGTTGTCATTTTGTTTATTCATTTCCATGTTCCATATTTGTAAGACATAACTGGTATAATAACAAAACATGACTGAAGAAAAATATGACTACATCGTGAAGTAATTTTCTTCTTTAGAGTTGATTTTATTTAATTCTGGCAGCAACAACAATGACAAGGACAAGGAAAATAACAATGGCCCTCATCAATATTAGCATCTGTCGATGCTACTGAGGGGACTGAAGTTTAGCAAGCTACCTCATTTCAATCCCACTAAAACATTTATAAAAAATGGGCTCATTCGACAGCAATTTCCGAACAGACAGCCTTACTCGTTTTCAGTTTATATCTGTAATTGCCTCAAATTATATATATCTAGAATTATGTAGATTTTCGCGCCATTTATGTAGAAAAATATCCAGATCCAAGTTTATTAAGATATTTTTCTGTAAAAGGAAAACTGTTTTTACAAGAGTTGAAATATGTTCAAAACTTATGCGCTAAGGCATTGAATCTTCAGTCAGAGTGCTGTTCGGCCCTGAAGCAGTCAGTTTTGTAAAATACTTTTGAATTTTTAAATAAAACATTCGATACAACAGCATCACTCACACTATCTGATCTCACCGACCGGCAAGGTTTTTTTTAACCCCAATGTGCTATCCCGTTATCCGTACGCAATCAATGAAATATCGATCCGTAGAAATGGTTTATAGTTTGATATTCATGGTTTGATATTCATGTTACTTTAATAAGCAAGTAATACAACAACATTTCAAAATAAAAAATGATGGATGGAAAACACAAACCAACCTTCAAGCATAAATTTCAAAAACACGTTAAAAAGAATAGATAGCAATAATTGATATATAAGTGTTCCAATCGTGAAAGATGAGCCTACATCGTCTTTGTCATAGTATCTAATGTTGGTCCAATAGAAGACAATGTCAAAAGCAATTGAGAATGGATATGGATATCCACTGTATTTCTGTACTTCGTCCTAGTGACACCCATGGCTGAGAAGTTGTAGAGTTATGTTGAAAGCCAAGAACGTCATTTAGTAAGTAAAGTATAATTCAAATGTCATAAAACAAGTGAAAGCGAACCGCATACCCACAGCCAGTGCTCTGTCTTCTGACACTGGCACCATTCTTCGAGCAACACTGCTGTAGAAATCCGATACATACATCCAATAATTTTTTTCACAGAGAGTATTTAAACATTCTTACACACCTCCGAAATTGACAGAATTTGGACAGAAAATTTCTGATTTTTGAACTTTACAATACTCAATTTTGTTTCAGTAATGAATTTTGGTCCTTTTTGATCTTTGATTAAAATTCATCAACTCTTGAAACTGTACAAGGATATTCAAAGAAACTTTCTTCAAATATAATCAGATACTTTTGGCACACTGTATTCGAAAGAAAATCTCCATTTTCAAGATTGGAAGACATTTAAATCAGGGACACATCTTTGAATTCGTATGAGAATAATCCGTATTCATCGGCCTTTAAGTCACGTATTTCTACAAGTATATTTTTGGAGTAGTATTTCATTGATGCACAATCGAATCAAACTACCTCCATCTGTACTCGGATCTCCAATTATTTCGATTTCTCCGCAGTTAGCTTGAGGTCCGCTCCCAGGGACACAAATTAGTTGCTTGATGCAAATGTTCCCAGTCATATATTCTGTATAATGTTGGGAAAATTTTTGAAGTGTCAATGTGATTTATCCAGTTCTTTATTGCGTGTACAATCATCCAACTGAATTATGTTGCCTTACCCCCAAATCCTGAAACATTTCGGTTAATATTTAAACTCTTGTCCTTACTTTTAATACAACACAGAAAAGTCATTCTTGGAAAAGATAGCCACTGGCAATGGAGAATGGATTGATGACGATAATCCATAATGAAGAAAAAGTGGGGAGATCCAGGACAGTCTTCAACATTTGAACTTAAGTATTACCTTGGATATTCACATGGGTACACCACTAAGCATAATCTAAATACGTCTTTTTTTCAGAGAATGCTTTTTTTGGTCCTCAAGATTATTTTAGACTAACAATGTCCAGATCTTGTGTTGGTAGTTTAAAATAATTTTAGATGAAAGATCCACGATTTTAGATGATTTTATTTTATTTTTTGAAAATAAATAATCAGTTCTGGTACACGTGCAGACTACGATGATTCATTTATTTAAGTGCACGGATATTATCCGCTATTGGTGGGATTAAAAGCGAAACCCTTTTTGTGAACCGCTGAAACCTGGATAAACTTCAACTGCGCTACACTATAGTGAGCTACTGGTTCATTTGAATGACATGTTGGGACAAACAATTTTGGAGCTGAAATGGGAAGTTCTCCTTCATGCCTCTCATTCTCAGATTTGTCACCCACAGATCAGTGGTTTCGAAACTTTGAAAACTCTATGACCTTTTCAGTAAGGGAAATACTCTAGTGGGTCCCTATTTTTAGCATTTAGTTTTAAGACAGTAATTAATTAACTATGATAAACAAATTTTTGACTTTTAAAAATGATATTTATTTTAAATGGATCAAAAATACAAGGGACTTTTGGACTCAGGCACAACCTTTGTATACATCAAAATATGGAAAGCGCCCTCATGCTGGCTACAACTTCAGCTGACCTCTTTAGAAATATCTCCACCATTTCAAGTGCAGAGACTCAAAAAAACTATACAAACCAGCTTTAAGTACACAAAAATATGAGAATGTGT
This sequence comes from Thysanoteuthis rhombus, assembly GCA_963457665.1. Taxonomy (NCBI): domain Eukaryota; kingdom Metazoa; phylum Mollusca; class Cephalopoda; order Oegopsida; family Thysanoteuthidae; genus Thysanoteuthis; species Thysanoteuthis major. The sequence goes on along the minus strand of OY735220.1, from coordinate 43,069,066 downwards.
TAAAACAACTGAAATATTCCCTTTACAATTTATTATGGGTATAAGAAATTAAATTTATGCAAATCTGTTGACTCTGCCTTTTTGATTTAAATCGAACTGTTACTGTATAACCAAGTCTTTGATTACATTTGATAGCTGCAGACGTAGAGCTACAGCAACGAGGTATTACCCCTTGAACCCTGACACTATCTCTGAGCTGGTCAGTTCGAAGGGCTCAGGATTCGTCCTGATGCTTGAAGACCAATCGTCTTATTTTTGCGAGCTTGTGTCTCACTCTGTTCTCGTTGAGGGTCGGCTAAATAGGAAAACCTGATTTCCATTGAAAGTTATGGCTTGCTTACTGATTGCACAATGTATGATACTACCACAATGTTGAGTTGTCGATTCCTAAGTATCTACTTATCTAAGTATGTACATATCTACCTACTTATCCCAGTATGTTCATATCTATTAAATTATCTCAGTATGCTCGTATCTGTCAAAATCTGTTGCTGTATAACTTCATTTTCTTGAAAATATTGCTCAAAAATTAATTCAATCCTCAGTTATCATGTATCTCTAGCATGAAGTACATGACAGAAGATCTATCTATTTATCTAAACCCGTTAATGTCTGTGTTTTCAAACAACATGCTTAAAATATGTATTTCCAAGTCACCATGGTGCCCGTATCTCCTCACTAACTAATCTCTTTGAATCAGAGACGTCACTTCACAGAGATTATAATTCCTTTTGAGCCCTGTAGCCAAGTCCCATTCATCACTAACAAAATAGCCCCCAGGGAATCACTTCAGAAAAATTCTAAATTTATAAGTTGACTGCTTGTTTTGTCACAGGCATCATTGCACTTATTAGAAAAAGAAATCTTAGAGAACAAAGGTTTAGATTTTAATCTGGAAATAGAAATATTACAAATAAAACCCACCAAAAAAAAAAAACAAAAAACAAAAAAAAACAAAGACAGTTTTAAATAAAGAAAAGGCGCCACTTATGATACTCTGCAGGTTCTTTTTCAGTCAAGAGGCGGATTCAAGTTTCGGGACACGGGGGAGAGTCCAGACCTCCTAGACCACCCCCTATTGGATCTACGCCTAGTATCAAATAAAAAGCACACCACTTATGGTAGGCTACGGGTTGCTATCATTTTTTGCATTCTGAAAAGCAGATAAGGAATATACTGTAATTAAAACCAAGTAACAAGGCGGAGAAATGAGATATAAAGATATAAGCGAAGCTCTTTCGTGATTTTTTTCTAATTTACAAGTACAAGTATGGGGTGGGGGTAAAACGTATGTTAATTAGTTATGGCGTATTGGTTTTTCCCCATCAAGACTGTCTCTATCTCTCTCACTTTGATGCAAACTCGTTGGAACATAAGTGGGTCGTGGAAGTTCACTGTGCTTATATGCATTAGTTATCTCTACATATCTTATAAGCAGATCGAAATTATCTCACTCAACCACCATCCATTATGTCCTCTTAATATATATATATATATATATATATATATATATATATATATATAATTTTGTTATCCAGATAGCTGTTTCGTTGTATCGTAACAACCCTTCAGTGTAGCTTGGTAGGGTCAGAACCTTCGCTCGGGATCCAGAGGCAGAAGATCTGCCCCTGTCCAACGCAGGGCTTGACGGTCAGTAAGACCGAATTAAACGATACTCATAATTCCCCATCTACCAAAGTGCTCAATTCCAGATTTTGATGTATATATATATATATATATGTATGTGTGTGCGCGCGTGTGTGTGTGTGTGTGTGGTGTGGTGTGTATGTGTGATAATTAAAGAGTTATTTTTTATGAAAGCTCCTTAGTGTAGTGAATTTGAACCTCATAAAACGGTTTACTTCTATGGTTTCGTGCCAGATTAAACTTAGCTCAGTCAAAAATCGCATGTTGCTAGATTTGGACTAATATATATTCTGTAGGGTCGAATTCCACCTCATTTCTATTCCCTATTCATTCTATAAATGAAAAACTATGAGAATATACATTTTTTTAGGATAGATTTATTTATTCATAAGTATGAATTAATAAGTATAAATTTATTTATTTCTTAGAATGAAACAAGCCCTTGTGTATTTGCTAGATTTATCGGATTGGCCAGTTGGTAAGAGAGCAGCTTGCCGATCACTTATACATATATGGTTTTATGTGACAGTAAAGACTGACAGTGGAGAGTTTAGATGAAGATTGCTAGTTGTTGTCGTGGTTACGAGGAGAAATAAGAAAAACAACAGACTGTTCAAAAACTGTAACTTTGTATCCACAATTTTCCGAAACATTTGATAACATTTGTTTCTGTTGTAAAAAAATATTTCTTCATTTGAGTTTTCAATTTATTCCCCGTTGAAATAAATAATCATTAGATCAAAGATGTGATAAAAAAGATCATTCAAAATGCAACATAATCAATTGAAAAATGAATAAGTTATAAATATATCTATATCTATCTATCTATCTATCTCTCTCTCTCTCTCTCTCTCTCTCTATATATATATATATATATATATATATATATATATATATATATATATATATGAAGTGTAAACATTGCACAGTCTGCTTTCCCTTTTCCTTTTTTCTTTTTTTCTTCTTTCCTTTCTTTCTTTCTTGTACTGTATATTTCTTTATCTTGAGATTTGATTTCAAGATAAGGAATAATATAATGTAGTGTGACGTAAATAAGAGAAACGTATTCCTCTTTCTTTCCCCACTCTCTGCATCGTATGTTTATATCTTTACCAACATTTCTCTCATTGTCTTATAATATAACAGCTTTCTCTCTTGGTTATGAACTTTGTCAATCTCTGTTGTGGCCACCCAATTGATTAAAAACGCTATTTACCTATCTGGTCATAACATGTTTTTTCCCCGTCCTCAGGACCCGTCGACATCTTACCGAATTTACGCAGTTTACCAAGTTTTACTCCAGCGTCTGATTTGGACTGGAGCTTGACACTGATACTATCCTATCTATTTTGAAATAATCATCTTTTTGTTTTGCAGACAATTGTTTTATTGTATAGTAGATTCCTGTCAAGGTCGACTACGCTGGTGATAGTTTTCAACTGCCACTGCCTCAGAAGTACACATTCATCGACACTCTTCCGAATGAAACAATTGTGACCTGCCAGGGTCGAGATATTAGGGGATTGGGACAGACGTAGGCGAGAATGAGTTCATGACTTTCGTAATAGCATCAATCTGAAGTGAAGCGGGATTGGCATATAAAGTATATCAAGTATTGTCAGTATGCCTGCCTTCTCAAATAACACACACACACACACATACACACACACACACACACATACGCATACACACACACGTGCATAAGTAATCGAAAAGAAACATTATCTGGATTTCCGTACATTTAAGATATTCAAAATATCTTTCCAATCGAAAAAAAAAGGTCAGCAATTTCCATTATCGGAGATGTTTAAAACGGTCCTCCATACAAAACAAGGTTAAAAGTAATTTCGAAAAAAAAATCGAATCCTGGATAGGAAAACATATTCGCTTAGCAAAATGATGAAAATATTTTATGCTAAAAATAACTTATATTCTTTTTCGTATTTGTTTTCATGTCTTCTATTTAAAAAAAAAATTTCTGTCCTACAATATCTTCCTATTTTAAATTTAAGATATAAAAATTATTTTTGAAATTACTTTCAATATCATCCGGAGGAAACAGGAAGGGGCAAAATGATTCTTGAAAACAAGCCCCACTAAAATAGAGAGATTTGTCGAATAGAGAATATATTCGAGGTCGTGTGTAATAAAGAAAGTATCATAGAGGAAAATAGGAAATGTTTGGTAAACATTTTAACGAATCGGTAGAGATGGTGGGTGAAACATATGAAATCCATTACCTAAGGAAATGCCCAAAGACAGCTTTAGAAGTAAGTAAAAAGAGGAGAGACTTGGAAGTATAGACTAAAAAGACAAAATCAAACGAATGACAAAGGAATAAAAATGAATAGAAAAGCGTGGAGAGGATAGTAAAGGCTATAAGAATAGGGAAGAGCTTGAAACACGCTCGTGCAGCAGGTCACACTGGCAAGCAACTGATGCTCTCATCAAAAGACAGAAAAGGCGAAATCAGTAAAAGTAGAGACAAGACATTAAGAATATCTGAAGAATACTACGACAAACACTATCCCTCGAAAAGAAAGGTACAACCACACAACATTTCAATAGAGAACAGTGTTGTTCCAGACGTAACGACGGACGAAGCGCTGTTTGTGCAACGAAATTTGGTAAGTGGAAAAGCCATAGATGAAAATGGTATGATGATAGATCTTTTGAAATGCTTTGGAGAGGTCTATCACAAATGACTAGCGCAACATTCAACACAATACTTACGAGAAAAAGGAGTGCTGCAAAACCATTTTTTCAAGTGAGAGTGATTCTACTACACAAGAAATGAAACCATAAAGATCTCATTGATTGCTGCACAATTGCTTTCCTACCCAACATTCACTTCTTTCGAAAATTATTATCAGTGAACATTTTTGATGAAAATCAACCACGCAAACAGACAGGCTTCAGAAGTGGCTATTCGACAAAAGACATTAAACACATTTAACCGGATAACTAAAAAGGCATCAGGATGCTACGAACAAAAAGCCCTTGATTCAAGAGAACACGTGACAGTCCTCAGCTCAAAGCAAGAACAAGGTATACATGAGAACTATATAAAAGTAATTGAGAATATATATATATATATATATATATATATATATATATACGAAAATGGCACTGCAATAATTAAACTTCAAGTAGATGCTAACAAGATAAAGATTAGAAAAGGAGCAAAGTAGGCAAGGAAACATCACATCGTCAAAACTTTTCACAGTGAGCCTTGAAAGCACCTCTTGGCGAACAGACTTGAGAAGCGTAGGAATAAACATAGACAGAGAATATTTGAACAATTTAAGGTACAGTGTTGATATAGCATTATTAGTAGAAACTGCAGACGATCTATAAAACACGGTATGTGATCTAAATAGAGAAAGACAAACGCAATTTTCAATAATGAAGTCCCGAAAAAGACCATAGTAATGGCAGGTAAAACCTTAGAAGTTAAGGAATAAATTCGCATAAGTTAGACGATACAGCCAGAGGAAGACTACAGAAATGAAATAAGATGGCAAATAACAATTGGCAGGAAACTATTGAAAGCAAATAGCCGAATTGCTTAAATTGTTAAGTATATAACCAATGAATAAAACCAGCTATTTCGTACGGGTGTAAAATCTGGAAAGTTATAAAATCAATTGAAAACCAATTCGAAAACACACAGAAAGCAATTGAAACAGCAAGTTATGAATAACTTAACGAAAGAAAAATAGGTGAAGGATATCGTTTAAATAACTAAGCATCAAAATGGAGATGGGCTAAGGATATAGCAATTTGAAAAGGCAGCAAAAGGCTAATCTATTGGTATCCTAGGGACAGTAAACTTGACACAAACTGCCAAGACACAAGATAAGAAGATGAAATTGATACATTTGTCTGTAACACATGGCAGAGACAATCACAGAGACGGAGAAGACCTCCGTCTAGTAGTGGACTCATGGCAATGGCTGATGATGACGATATATATATATATATATATATATATGGATTTATCAAATGACCTCATGTTGTTATGCTCAGCCTAGACGGCGTAAAAAGAATTAACAATAGAAGGAAAATAGGGCAGTTGTAGAAATTAAACCAGCGACCGTAGTGTTGGTCTCATCTACTGAGCTAAAAAGCTAGACAGAAAGGCGAAGACCTAAATACTGCTTTGTCCCCACTCTTCTCATTTTGTTCCTTCGCTGTCCATATCTCTACTTGTTGTTTCTAACGTACACAATTATTTTATTAAGAAATGGATGTATAGTCCAACAGAATATACATGGATGCATATCATTTGAACGTGAATTGTTTATTCTATTTACGCTGTCTAGGCTGAGTGATTCATTCTCGGTCTAACCACGGAAGATTATTTCAAATAAAAATTCAAACAAAATAATCCATTCATAAATATGATGTCGGATTATGCATCCATTTTCAAATATATTTATATATATATATATATATATATATATATATATATATATATATATATATATATATTTATATATATATATATATATATATATTTATATATATATATATATATATATATGATAAAGTAAAGGATTCACTACTGTTTAATAAACATGTTTGTGTAGCGAATCTTTCATCTCATTATATCTTGAGTTCTACTTTAACTCAACTTGATGCTTGATGTTGAATGTATCGAGCACTTTATGAAATAAAACCACCACACATCGGATATTGTATTATATGTTATTTTGTATTCCTGATTTGTATTATATATGCGTGTGTGTGAACAATTGGGAATGAGACAAACTCAGGAGTAAAAGTATGTGGATACTATATTTGTTAAGGGTTATTGGAATATTTCTTTCAATTCTGTTTTCAGTGTAAGTATATTCTTTTCTTAATTATATCTGATTATGGTGGAACTGTGGAAGATGTATGTACTTGTTTGCACTTGCCGTAAGGTTTTTGAGATTGCACTGTTCTTAAAGAATATCAAAAACATTACTCTGAATTTTCTTGTTCATCTCCAATACATATTGAATATAAGCTGCAAAAATGGTAAAATTGAAATGAAAAAAGGCCAACTTCCCGAAGACTCAAATACATAGAAATCAGTGGATCCCTTATCGTCACTTTTAACTTTATGAGCGTATATCGGAAAGTCTTAAACACACACACACACACACACACATATACGTATAACTATATATATATATATATATATATATATATATATATATGTGTGTGTGTATATATATATATATATATATATATATATATATATATATATATAATGATTTTATATGCAATTTTTCTGTCTGCTTGTTTTCGCATCTCATTGGTTACTTTCTGCCAATTATGACATTTCAGTTAGGTTTCAAGGCTTAAGACGCCTGACCACACATTGAAATAGCTTGAGTTGAGTTGAAACTTAACAGAATTGAAATTAGGTAATTTGAATTGTCAAAAAATAAATTACCCGATAACTTTACGCACCTCAGTGCTGATTCATGCTAAAGTAAACCCATCATTTTGGATTGGCATATATATATATATATATATATATATATATATATATATATATATATATATATATATATATATATATATATATATACACGTATGATTAAAATTCCATTTCAATTATGTCATTGGATGAGTCCACTGCTATGAAATACGTCATTTGCTGACGTAAGAAGCGTTACATAAACAAAATAAATGAACTGTACTTTTTTTTTTACATAAACGACGATTTGTTTATATAAAGAGTGCTGCTTGTATATATATATATATATATATATATATATATATATATATATATATCATTTAACAATTTAATTTTAATAAGGAGCATTTGCAAGAAATTTAACATCCAGAGCCCCAAAACATGATGAAATGCATACCTTATTGGCAATAAAATTTGTCTTGTTTTGCATAAAGTTGCTTATTAACTCTTAAAATCAAGTTATACAATTTTGTTTCAAATACTTATTAGCAGTTATATATACCCGGTGAATGTCAGCACTTCGTGCCTAACTCTCTCTTCAGCAACAGGCAATAGATCTATCTACTATATAATCAGCAATTCAGTGTACAATTTCCGCTCACAATCCTTTTGATGATACTGTAATGCATATCCCATTTGACAGGTTTATGTTACGTATTTTATAATGTTCCATCTCTTGTTTATAAAGTAAATCAGTCTTTGTGAGTTTTACTCTCTTCCAATCCCCAAAACGTATAATGAAGAATTTTCTAAGAAAACATAACCTAGAAGATCACGCGTAGAAAAATGTACTTGAAACCAGTGACGAAAATGGGTTGTGGGAACTCTGTTCGTAGATTTTGAACTAATAAGAA
>OY735220.1:43048592-43056092 GCA_963457665.1 Thysanoteuthis rhombus | reverse complement strand
AGCAGCTTATAAAATATACAACTAACTTAGAAAGTACGAACGGCCTCAACATTAGGACGAGCAGCAAAGATATCATCACTGGAAAGAACATAAAAATTCATTATTATGAAAATGAAATAGGCCGAAAAAAAAATAGTGGAAGGTGGGGAAGGAAGAAAGAAAGAAGAAAATTAAAAGCGCATATGATTTTTCTTTTTTTTTCTTCAATTTGTCGTTACATGTTTTTTCTATAAAAACTTAAACAAGTTTTTATCAGTTTCCATAATAGAGAAGGAACAGCCTCGATCTGAGGGATGCGCATATCTTAAGAGCAATATTTACTTAGTTGGACGTCATCGGCAAAGCAGAAAATTTGTCTCAGAGCGGCCAACTCACCGAGAAAAAAAATGGGCGAAGGAGGATGACGAAGAAAATGGACACAAAGAAAAGTACTTTCTTTGATTCTTGGGTTGGACATGAATGAATTTAGAAAAAGAAAAAGGAGATCGGTGGTCGAAAAAATAGTTTACAGCAACCAGAAAAGTTTTTGAAAGAAAACTAGAATGACAGGAGATATTTATTCTTGAATGGGACGGGTCGGTGAATTCTTCACACACACACACACAGCAGAATGATTTTTTATAGCTAGAGTCCGACAATTATTTGATTTCGTATGCTTAAAACCCACCTTTCATTGCATCATATCACCTATCATTACAATTAATTCCGCTTATATACGACTAGTTCGGCTTATTAAGTAAGAATAAAAGGTAATTTTTACTTTCGTCATCAGCTCTATCTTGTCGGGGCCAGATTAATCTAGTACCGGGCCTGTGGCATATGTTATAAATACGCCCCCAATGAATAAAAATACACATAAATACGTACATTTTTTCTACTTATACAGTAAAGTATTGTTTTACATTTCAGCAATAGTATTACATTGTTTTCGTTTTGATTCTTGCACAATGAATAGGAAATATTCATTCTATAGATATGGACTTTTTTGGCACACCCAGTGGCAAAATAACAATTAGTATGAATTAATTCAAGCCCTAGGGCCCGGGAAGAAGGGGTCCCAGAACAAACACATGGCTTGCATGAACAAAAATGATTCAATTAAGGGTACACTCAAGTATTCTGGATAATACTTCGGTACTTCTTTTTCATATCTGGAATATTAAAAATACAATTATGTTCTCTATGATACAAAAAAATATGATTCGTATAACTTTATTATATTATATTATACACCCAACGATCCTAATAATCCTAAAAAGAAGAGTATACAACCAATGCATCCTCTCGATAGTCATTTATGGAGCTGAAGCATGGAACCTAACCAAGAGACAAAAATCTACAAACTGAGAAGCATGCAATGAGAGAATCATGCTCAACCTCACATAGAGAGATCACAAGACAGCACAATACATCAGAAAAGAAAACGGAGTTAGAGACTTCATAGAATTCATTATAAAACTCAAATGGCAATGGGCTGGTCATGTTGTGAGAATGAAAGACAGCCGATGGACATCATGACTCACAAAATGGATCCTCAGAGACCACATGCGAAACCGAGGCCGACAAAAAACAAGATGGAGAGATGAACTAGACAAATTCAGAAAATACTGGCTCTGCGACGCCCCATGATAGAGAAATAGAGCGGATCCTGGGGAAGGTCTATGTCCAATGACGGACGTTAAAAGACTGATGATGATGACATTGTACAACGATGGAAGTTATTTAATGTGACTTACTTGCCGTCATTTTATTCAATTCAACGAAGTATGGGACAGCCTTGGGGCTCTAGTTGGAGATAATCTATTTCAACACACACCCAACATCCACCTTTTTTGTGGTTAAAACCGCCTTTTATTCCTTCATAATTTTCCCCCATCACAGCAGATTAGTTTCACATGTTCACGGCAGCCAATTGATATTTCACCAAATGGGGTTACGAGATAGGCCAAAAAAAAAAGTTCTATTCATTGAGTAAAAATAAAAGATAATTATTTTCACTATCCGTCTTCAACTATATTGAACTACAAGTTTACCGTTTCGTTCTACTGTCTTCTTCCAGCCATTTTCATCAATATGCCCTGTTAGATTTTTCTACATTTCTCAGCAAAAATCTCCCTCTGTCTCTCTCATTTTTGTTTATTCACGGCCTATATCTGTCGTTTGTCTTTCAACATGGACACTTATCCCAGTAAGAAATGGATATATGATCCGACAGAATTATCATAAATTGCATTATAATATATTGAAACTCTCTTTGAAGTGATTTCTCGTTATTACATAGTGAATGTATCATTTGGCCTAGACAAGGTTAATTCGATAAACAATTAAAGAAAATGGGGCTGCAGCAGGAATCGAACCCGCCATCAGAAGCGTAGCTGTTTTAACGAAGTGTTATTCTTATAACCCCGATTGTCTTACGACGAAAAATCAAGCATGCTTAAAGCCATTTTCAAAGATGTCTGTCAACCATGAAAGATTACGGAACTCCGAATGGGTTACGCATTCTGGCGTTTATAATAACCAGGAACTTTATTATCTGAGGAGGACAACACATAGTTCCTCTGCGAGTAAGTTTATTTAATTATTGGAAGATATATAATCTTATTTAAAACACAGTGCTCATAAATACATAGAAAAAGCCTTTGAAGAAAATTATATGTAATCCAATCAGAAAAATACATCATCTTTAGTTTCCTCAAAAAGTTAAAAAATACAAAATTAGATTAAAAAAAAGAAACCAATGTTGCCCTCACTTGTTCCGTCTAATTTTATTTTTTCCATAAAAAGGGTACTAAGGGCTGACTGTTTTGCCTCCTTACGAACCTCTGATTCTTACAAAGAATTCTCGGATTATTGAACTCTTTCTTGTTGTTTGTATTGTAAACATGACATTTCGACCGAATCGTTTTACGGCCTTCATCAGGTGTAATATCTGAACACAGTGCTGGTAAGCCGAATATTCCAGTGGTAGTCTCGCTACAACGTAGGATTTCAGTAATGTGAATTTCTTCTTTCCTTGCTTTGCTCAGATTTCCATACCTTGTCTCTGTTGAGTATTGGAAGCCACATCGGGCCAAACACTGCACAACCATTGGAAAATTCTATTCATCACCATCACTTTTGGATAAAACACCCGAAGAAGGCCATAAGATGAATCGACCGAAACATCGTGTTTAAAACACAAACAATCTCTAAATCTTCTCTTATTACAAGTTAGTGCAACCATCATAAATCTTTTAACTTTCATGTTTCGTTCAAAATTGGATCATTTTCTGAACGTCACTCTAAAGCACTATTTATTTCACCGAGGCTTTTACATAAAACATCCATTATTAAAACAAGTTGTGCTGAGTAATAACCGGGTACCCCTTCCTCCTTAGAGATAAAAAGTTTCAAAAAGTGGGTCTTTCTGAAATAGTCCATATCAAAAACATATATTCAGTGGATATTTACATCTTCCTATAATAGCCTTCAGTTTTGCTGGAAATTCTGATTCAGCTGCGATGACAGCGTCTGCAAAATAAACTTTTATCCAAATGTTTCTGAAACTTTTCAAACTGTTTACAGAAAGTAACAAAACGTTTGAATGACTTCCTCATTTTCTTTTTCTCGTATCAACTGATTGAATAAATTTTGGGGGGTGATGGCTACGGGCCTGGCGCTGTGACATATCACCCACTTAAACATCTAACTTTCTACTCTACATTTTTATGATTATACTGCATATGTATATTAGTTTAAAAGCGTTGCGTTCAGTTAAATTTGGCATGGCAATTTCTATTTTGTCAGATCGATTCATTATGCTCTTTAACGTACACATTGCAAGTCTAAATGATTCCGCAAAAACAATTTTCTTTTCTCCTCCTTCTCTTTTCTAGAATCTTTAGTTTGCTATCTAACGCAGCATAACGGGATAATGAGATTACTGAATTCTCTTTAAAAAAAATATAAAAAAACCCCAAAAAAACCTACAAATTACTATACAGGTGGTACAATGTCGCACAAGCAAATACTCCCGAGCAAACCAAGTGTGACTGTCTGATAGCTTTCTTTTGTACTCACCAACGGGATGGATCCTTTTTTTGTTAACTTTTAGTCATGCTAAGCAAGACCTGTCGGTCACTTTTCACGTCAAAGGGTTAGTAAGAATGGAGTAAATAATGGTACAGCATTTATTGTAAAAAGATATTAAAATATCTTTCTGATATTTAGATTGTAGAGTTGGAAACACTAGAACATAATGTTTACAAGGAAGACTTGGAAGACTAACATTGGATATGACACTTGTTCAGTCTTCATTTAAAAAAGACGAAATCGTGTTCGCCGGGAAAATACTCAGAAAGGAGGTTTTATTTAAACAGGAAATTCTAAGAATGATAAAACATTGAGAATTTTTTTTTCGTGATTTTGGTTGAATTACTGTAATATTGAGCTTTGTTTTAAAGAAGTTTGGTCCATAACGTAAAATGAAGTATTAATTTACGTGTATGCGGGTGTGATTACGTATAGACCTTGGAACCTAATACACGTACATACATACGTAGTTAGGGACACGATACGTTCGAACTTTGAGGTCATGTGCCGGACTTTACTTAACCAAGAACGGGGAACAAGTTCAGTGTGCGTATATGTATCGACAAGTACGAGGTTTACGGAACTGGATGGTCAGTAAGACTGAATATAAGTGATATATTTTGTTTTACGCATAAATTCCCCACCCACCAGAGTGCTCGATTCCTATGGAAGAGCAAAAACTTACTGTGGATGAGTTACCTCACTTGAAGAGTTCTCAACCCTGGAGCATTAATTATTGTGTCATCCACGGATATCACATCTCTTCTGTGTGGCTATAGACTTTCCATTATCCCATCCAGTACCACGAGGCAAGATTGAAACCTTCACTTCAGACCCAGAGACCGATATCCCACCGCTGAGCTACAGAACTGGATGGTCAGTAAGGCTGAATTCATGAGATATATTTTGTTTTACGCATAAATTCCCCATCCACCAGAGTGCTCTATTCCTATGGAAGAGCATTGCATAAACTTACAGTGGATGAGTTACTTCGTATATATATATATATATATATATTATTCAAATATATATAATCTTAAAAGAAACTGACAGACTCTACTTAACTTTTTAGTTAATTTTTTTTGTTTGCATATTTAGTAAAAATGCTCCAAAGTTGGTAATTTTCAAAGTTCTAGACGTTTCAACCACCGTCGGTCAAGAAAATATAATCGACGTTATTTAAGTGTAATAAATATTGTTTTTCATTATTGTATATTCATGTGTGGTCTTTTTCGTTTTTTAACCCGAGCAATCATAAAAGGTTTGTACGCAAACAAAAAACGTTAACTGAAAAGGTAAATAGACAGTTTGTCAGTTATTTTTGATAATATATATTTGAATGAAGGATTGCTGTCTCGTTATACTCATTCAAATACACCCAAGACAGGTATGTACCAAATACTGCTTAAAGGTTGTCCACATATTTAACACCGGTGCACTCCTATGAAAGACAACCATAAAACACCTTTGTACAACACCGCAACGAAATGGATCACACTTTTGATCTCCAACAAACCAGTATTATTCAATACATTTATCGCAAAGCGACAAACCAGCTTATCGAATTAGAACTTATTACCAAATATAACATTATAAAACAACGCCCCGGTTTCTACAATATATCTAAATATAATATAAAAATAATATCGACACAAAATAACCCTACCACAAACAGCACTAAAAACACACGTGATCCCATAGCTGCTGGTTAGTAAAAAATCCAATAAATATATGATCAACACACTTTCAAATCAAGATATACTACCATGGGCGTCAGAAGCAATTTTTCCAGTTAGTTTCAAAAGGATATACTCAAGGGGGAGGCGCAAAAGAATGTCTTCAAAAAAGGCTTACTTTTCATTTCCGATTGCTGTATTATTAAGGCGATCAGATCAAAATTTTGCAAAGGTTATTGGACCATAATTGATATAATTCCTGAAAGAGCACAAACTCAGGACCAGAAAACTTTCTTTTCTTCCTAATAACCTAAAGGGATCAAAAGTTATTCAAAAACAAATGTCTAAATTGAGAAGTAATTCAAGAATTTTAGTTCTGTTATGTAAAGTTTTTTTGTTGACTTTCAATCTCTTCTTGGCTCATTTTTCGAAGATTACTATTTTTGAACATCTAGACAAGGGAGAGCCCGGCACGACAATCGTGTGGAATCGTTCGCATTCCATTACTTATTATCGGCTGGGGTTGATTTTTTCCCTTCAGTTGTTTTCTGTAATTGGTATAAAAAAATCCGTGGTTTCCAGGAATTGACGCCACGGGGGCGGGGGGTGGGTTCCAGGGCAAAAAACATCCTTGTCAGACACAGTAATTCGTATTAACCGCCATGCTTATTTTTGTTTCTGTTTGAACAGAGGGAATGGCCTTGTAAAATTTACATCTTCTTGGACAAATGTGGAACAAGGGAGATAATTTTTGAATCCTTTCATTGATCCAACCTAATGTTATTTTAGTTCAGCTGTTTGCATAACGGGAACGGGGTGTAAAAAATGACACAAGAAGTAGCTGTCAATGCCTTTTATACATGTCCACGCATTGCAGGCGCGATCTGCATAGGTGTAATTGTCAACAAATGCTACAACCGAGCCAAAAAGTAAAAATCATAAGCAAACTGTGCTGCACCAGAAAAAAAAGTTTGCATCCAATTTTGTCAATTAGGGATCAAGGAATCGAATAATTGCTACCACTTTTACGTTAAGATTGACCCTCTGCATGAAAAACACGAAAAATAAATGAAAACTTCTTTGATTTAGATGTTTTTACAAGGAAAATATTGCTCAGGACTTACATAATTTAACGAGGACTGACCAAAACGATGATTGATTGTGCTTGACTTGTGTTCAGAAAACAACAGAAAAGGAGCAGTGCGTATTCAAGTAAATGAGTTAATTGAATTAATTGTAGTACTGTTCAAAAGAAGGTGCAATGTACCTCCTTGAGCCCCCCACCTTACAGGTACCTTTGTATACCACGTACACACTTCTAAAATCTAGGATTACCCATACAGATATTCATACGGTAAATACCAATGTAGACACACCCTCTGCACCAACAGGTTAGTACAAAAATCCAAAAATATATCACCGACATAAAAACCCTTCTGCTTTTTCACTTCCAAAAATACAACACTATTGAACTCTGACACCAACACGAATATCCCCCAGTTTGCCGGTTACAGATAAGAACAGAAAACAATAATTATAAACATACATCACCCCCCACCACAAAACAACCTTTTTTATTCCCGTATTTCATAATTTTTTTTATTTGACGTTCGACAATGTGAGAAACCCCTTCCTGAAACATGTTACGCAAATAAATACAATCCATTTTCCCTAATTTCCAGTTTTCATATAGTCTTCCAAATTCACTATATATCAGCCAAACTTCATCCATTTTCTTACCATATATATA
>OY735220.1:43026092-43043592 GCA_963457665.1 Thysanoteuthis rhombus | reverse complement strand
ATGTTTACGAGCGACTCTATGTTGAAGCAGCTACCTCATCAGTTGTAGATTCGATTCCTGCCGCATCCCCATTTTAAAAAAAATTGTTTATTCTATTTACACTGTCTACGCTGGATAACTTGATCTCTGTGTAAGGACGAGAAGCCATTTCAAATAGAGTCTCAGAAGATGTAACACATTCATTGATATCCCTTCAGATTATACTTCCATTTCCTAGTGGTAGTAGTAGTAGTAATAATGATACTAATAATAACCACACACACACACATACACACACACACACACATATATATATATATATATATATATATATATATGTGTGTGTGTGTGTGTGTGTGTGTGTGTGTGTGTGTGTATATATATGTATAAAACATAGATGAAAAATGAGGGTGTGTAATACAATACCTCTGTTTGGAGAGAAAAAAGTTGAACTTGTTTTGTGAGGTATTTATTTAAGCGTGTGTTCATCTCATTATTCTACAGGTGTCGCCGAGCAAAACAATTTATGTTCAAGATATAACGATCTTGAAAGAATGAAAACATACAAGAATTTGCAATTATCTATCTATCTATCTATCTATCTATCTATCCACCTATCTATTAGAGACTGTCAAGAGCGTCAACCATAACAGTCACCGGAAGTGTTAAAATAGTTTTTGGTCCGTCTGGTCGGCTGGCTATGTCTGTATGTATCATGCGTGTAGGACGCACTGATAGAGCTACAGGGCTGAACTGTTCAAAATTCAGTCCTCACTATGTTTTGACAAAAGGATTTTTTTTTCCTTTTGAAAATTCTGTCCTCCAGTATGTTTTTAGAAGAGGGGTCATTTTGCAATGTAAATGTGAACTGAATTGGTCACTTAGTTTGTGCCCGGCAGTATTCATGCTTGTTTTTAGAAAATTTGTACTTTCCTTCAATGATCACTGCCCCCCCCCCCATGTTATATATCCATTAATCATCCCTTTTCGAGCTTTTTGATTGATTACCCCTAACACAGCATGCTGCAAAAAGATGTTGGTCATGTTTGTTCATACTTTCATTTCTCTATGTGCTCCTATCTATCACATTCCCTTTCAATCTCTCTTCCTCCCTCCCTCCCTCTCTTTCTCCCTCTCTCTCTCTCTCACTCTCTCTCTCTCTCTAACAATGATGACATTAGGACTTTTTTTATTTGATTTATTTTCAAAACCCAGGATTATAATATAGTATCCACAGCTTTAAAAGCCATTGTAAAACTTCAAACAACAATTTTTTTTAATAGTTTATAAAAGCAACAACATTTTTTGAGGCTTACTCGTAAGTTTTTTTTTTCATTCAATTGCACGAATACAATGGCAGGTTGTTTACGAAAACAGAAGATTTCACGGCAGCAATAGCAACCCAAACATTAAGTCAAAGCGGGCAATTGATGTCAGGAGGACGTGACAGTCCCCGATCTAAACCTAGTTCTCATTGTCGCACCCATGTACACGTGTGTGTGCTTATATATATATATATATATATATATATATATATATATATATATATATAGATAGATAGATAGATAGATAGATAGAGAGAGAGAGAGAGAGAGAGAGAGAGAGAGAGAGAGAGATGGCCTACAATGCTTTACAGCTTTAAATGCTGAAGATTTAAAAGATTCTCTTAAAATCTATGTCATTTCAGTCAATTATTTCCAAATATCTGTTAATGCAATTTATGTAAACATTTGTAGGGGGTTTTACATTTTACAAAGAATTAGATATAATGGTATTATGGGTGAATTCTTTTTGTTGGGATCATTAGTCGTTTACCATTTAAGTTTCTGGGATTTAAAAACGAAACAGTTATAATAACATGATTCCTCAGCATTGTCGATCAATATACGTATCTATATACATACATTATATATATATATATATATATATATATATATATATATATATATATATATATATACACACATGAAAATTTGTGCATGCATACATGCATGCATACAAACATATACACATAAACTGAAATAAACTTATATCTATATTTACACACACGAATGCACTCTCATACACACACACATATATGTATTCAATTGAAATAGATCTGGTTAGTCGCTCAATGGAAGCCAGCACGTGACCAAAGTCTTTTGGCAGCATGCAGTGTTGGAGGTGATAAGTTAAAAATTTTTGGAAAGGCTGGTATACTACCGCTGAGCCACGGAACTTTACGGTCGGTAAGACTGAATTTAAGCGACATATTCTATTCTTGCTTAAATACCCCATCCACCAGAGTGCTCTATTCCTATGGAAGAGCATTGCATAATATTTAAAATGAGCAAGTTACATCACTTAAAGAGCACTCAAACCTGATATATATATATATATATATATATATATATATATATATATATATATATATATATATATATATATATATATATATATCCAGCATCTAAGGTAGGGCTAAGGTTCGCAAATGGGATTGTACATCGAAAAATTGTAAGACGAATGCACTTTTAGCTAAATTCTAGAGACTTAAGTTCCTAAAACAGAGTTAAAATAAACACTAAATTACCACAATTGTTTTATTAATTGTAAGAAAAACATAGTTCACAGTATGTTATTGAACGAATTTAGTCAATTACTGTTCTTATAATGGCATGAACAAATCACTAATCACTGTCAGATGGAACACACATTCCCACGGGGTCATCGACGCCCCCATGCCTCATACGTAGTAAAAGATTGAATGCCAGTTTTTTAAGGAGTGAAGAGGCGTTTTATCTGGAAGAGAATCCAATGTCATTCCAACATCTGTTTTTTTTTCATTGTATATTTCCTTGTTACGTGAAAAGAAATACCCGTTTACTTAGAGTTATTTGAAATTTGACGAAGAAAATATTATCTCAATTCGGAAAAAAGTATGTCGAGCAATCATAAGTCGAGGAAGATATCTATCTATATATCTGTCTTTCTCTCTCCTTCCCCCCTTCTTTGTCTCTCTCTCTCTCTCTATATATATATATATATATATGTGTGTGTGTGTGTGCATATATACATATATACGCATATACATATATATATATATATATATATATATATATATACATATATGTGTTTATATGCATATATATATATTTGTACATATGTATGTTCATTCACTGTCTACATTGGCTCTGTTTGTTTCTCAAGCGAACAATTATATTGAAAAATGAATATATAATCCGACAGTAACAATCATAAATGTGTTATATCATTATGAAACTCTACTTGAAATGATTTCCCGTTATATATATATATATATATATATATATATATATATATATATATATATGCACGTGTGTGTGTGCATAATTAGTTGATCGAATCTTGTACGTATTTTCAATGGGGGCAACTTCTTTTTTCTGTTCCTGACCAGGTATTTAAGGTAGATTATGGGAGAGTGGTTCAGTATCCAATTGCTCATCTACCTAATCTTTCTTTTTATCAAGTATCATGGCATACCAGGGATGTGACATTCTCATGAAATCTTATGATAAGACAGGATACTGGGAAATGAGGATTCATGCTTTTCCCATTTGTGATTATAAACACTATTGATCGTGCCGATAACTGTTTTGCTACCCAGTGTATTTGTACATCATTTTATCCTGGGTTGGCCAGAAAAATCATTCTGTCTTTAGCCTTTGATGCCATTAGGAGCGTTTAGTTTTTACTAACTTCATTCGAATATTCGCTTTAGATTGAATTGTGACATTTGTCTAACCAGCGTACATTTTTATAAGGTTCGCCGAAACGTTTGTTCCGTGTCGTCAGATGGCATTAAGAATATTTACTTTTAACTAACTTAATTGTAAAAGATCGCATTTCATTGTTTTGGAGCAGCTACTATGTCAAAATGCATTTTATAATAATCAAAATTGCCGTTATACGACAAAGGTAATATCGAACACTCTCAAAGTATCCGAATCTCTGAAAATCATTTTTACCGGATTTAATTATCTTAGTGGCTTTGATCCGTGGCTTCTGTAGGAGAAAAACTTACTGAGCGGTATTTAAAGGCTCACTTCTTTAAACAAAGTGTGTGAAACAAAGAAAATCGTGGGGAAATCAAAATGAACCAGCAATAAGCGTGCCAAAAGCCGTTCTTCATTCAAACAAGGTAATACTTCCATTTTCTCCCTGTTATATGAATTGAAATCAGCAACCAACGAAAAGAAGATTAGATTGATTAATTAAGTGATAAGGCATAATATATATATATATATATATATATATATATATATATAAATATATATATATATATATATAAATATATATATATATATATATATATATATATATATATATATATATATATTTGCTCTTCCATCGGAATAGAGCACAGGTGGATGAGGAATTTATGTAAGAATAAATATATCGCTCAGGTTCAGCCATACTGACCGTCCAGTTCCGTAGTGCTGAGGTAGGATATCGCGTCTGAAGCGAAGGTTTCAATCCTGCTTCGTGGTACTGGATGGGATAATGGAAAGTCTATTGCCCCACTGAAGAGATGTAATACATCAAAACAGCTGTCTGTGGATGACACAATAATATAAATATATATATATATATATATATATATATATATATATATATATATATATATATATATAATGATTGTACAGACAAATTATGTGGTTATATGGAAACATTTTTCAGGATAACAAGTGAATTGCATGTAAGCTATAACGCCTTTTTGGATCTACGTTCTTTCTTTTCCTTCCCCCCCTCTCTCTCTCTCTCTCTCTCGCTCTTTCTCTCTCTCTCTCTCTCACTCTCTCTCTCTCTCTCTATATATATATATATATATATGTCTTTAGATGGTATGTTTCGTTGGTGACATAGTAAAAATTGTTACAGCTTTTATTTCGATAATGAAAACAATCAGTTTCCAAGAAGATTGCAAAAGATACCTACAAAAGTTCATTGAAGAGAAAATTAAGAAAAACATCTGAGAGGAGAGGAATATGAAGCTTGGTGTAAGAGGGCCGAAGGTAATGGACCATAATAGTAAATATTCAGCCTAATGAAGTTAATCTTTTTTTAAAATTTCCACTTAATGAACTGAAGCATCATTTTCGTCAACCTTGTAATCCATGTTAGGAAAATATCAATTGACTTCTGTAAATATGCATAATTAATTTGTTATGATCAGGGAAAAATTACATAGGCATAAAGGGCAAAGTTTAACCACAAACAATCATTCTGATGGGTGTGTCTACCACCAGGGTTCCTAGGCTACCCCACCCTTTGTTGAACCAAATGAAGGGAATGAAATTAGTCATATCAAATAGCGTATATCCTTCACTACATATGTATAATGTATCATTTGTATAATATGAAAAAAATTATAGGAATCAAGTACCGTTGTTCACCTATTTTCCAAAACAAAATCGTACTTTCAATTTTTCAGGTATGGAAATGTATATACAAAAAGACTGAAATATCATCCAAATCATGTGTTCGCTTAATTAAACTTTTTTTGTACACTCAAGCAGTTTATTATGTTCGATGATCCTCTTGCCTTCGGGCTACTAGACTTGAGCTTACACAGCCTAATGGTTGATCCGATACTGGGTTCGTGTAAAATACTAAGGTTTGTCACATCCCGAAATAAATATTGCCTGTCATTCCGGCTCTTTGATCACTGTAAACTATTTCTTTCACTTGAATTGGACGAATTTCTGCATTCAACAACTTAGTAATCGGGGTTTCTTCCTTCAATGTTTGTACGATACCAAGCGGAATATTTTTGTTAAACTCAAAAAGTGTTGAATTGACTTTATTTTTTCACAGTAACAAGGACAACAACAACGAGGACGGCAAGTAAAATAGTCGGGCAGATTGGGCTCTCAAGCTTTAGGAAGGCAACCAGTCTATCTAAGAGAATGATTCTAAGCTACTGAAGCCCTATCAAAGCAGCCTGACACCCATTAGACATTTATCTGACTGATCTAGCAGCCTAGCTGATGGCAAACGTACCACTCTCTGCTTTCCTCTAGACTACATCATCAAAGATGTGAGGGGGATTCTGACGACTGGACATTATAAGATCTTCATACGCTTCTCCTAAGCATGCGCTCTGGAGGGAAGTCCAATTGTCTATAGAGACAAAATGGAGACTTGCATTCGGAAGAAACAGTAAAATAACAAGTGCAGACCTCATGGAAATGGAATCCAGACTTCCAATCATATAATAAGCTAATGCAAAGAGCTGATTCAGAATGAATACAAAAATAGACGAGAATGAGTAGAAACATTGTTTCCCTGGGATTTGTGCAAAGGATCTCATCATACAAACCAGTAATATATACACTAACCAGAATCTGTCAGAAAATGAATTCAAACTGATCACCCAATCCAGTCAAAACAGATGCAGATATCGTGAACACAAGAAAGAACATCTGTCAGTCGATATCACCGTTCCAGAATATCACAGGCAGAATTGATTGAAAACATTGTTAGAGAATTGGAAATATTTTGAAACGTGTTGATGTAGATTGTATCCATCATTATTGGCGAGCTGGGAACAGTTTCAAAGAGCTTTACAAAGGGATTGAAAGAATTGGAAACCTAAAGAAAAATCACAACCATCCAGAATACGTAAGTCAACAAGAATAGTTCGGAGTGTGCTGGAGTAGTAAGGAGGTTGAAGACTGAAGATGATTATTACAACTTCTGTATTGTGTATATATATATATATATATATATATATATATATATATATATATATATATATATATATATATATATATATACATATATACATATATATATATAAATATATATATATGTATGTATGTATATATATATATATATATATATATATATATATATATATATATATATATATATATATATATATATACATATATATAGATATATATATATATGAATGTATTTACTTGAATGAAATAAACTCGTGTATTATGATACATTTTCAGTTAATATTAGAATCTTGTAGCTTAGCTCTGTCAGTAAGACTGTCTCCTGACAATCAGTTTGTTGTGAGTTCAAATCCTAATAGATGATGTAAATTTTACCAATCGGTTTATAACCCTAATGTTTGTGAGGGTTCTTTTTGTTATTCTTGTCCTTGTTTACGGTAGAAAAAGAAAGTCAACTCTTGTTTTGGGGCTTGACAAAAGCACTTGAGATTTGAGAAAAGTTGCTGTTATTTGATACCCGCCATAGGCTACCAGATATCCCAGATGTGAAGATACTATTAAAACTGATATTACCACTATAACAATAACTAGAGAAAATGTTACTACTATCACAACTACTACAACTCATAATAGCAACAACAGAGCATGTAACAGTGCAGAGATGGGGACTGTGATAATGTATTGTGTAATTTCATTGGAGCGGTACTAATGTCTCTTTTGTTGAATCATCAGTCTTTCTCGCAGGTGGCAACGACTACAGGAATCTCGTTGGAATATTTCAAGTTAGTTGGTCACAACAAATGATATGCTCTCGGGGAGGTCAGGGAGTGAGGACCACTGTGCATCTATCTATCTATCTATCTATCTATCTATCTATCTATCTATCTATCTGTCGGTCTGTCTGTCTGTCTGTCTGTCTCAGTCTTTTCATATATAGGTGGGTACATCAACGTCCGTAGCTAGGGTCTGTTATTGGCCGAATTTTGATCAGAGATTTTTTACTGTATATCAATCGATCTATTTGAGTAATGGAGAAGCGTTGGATGAGGTACACTGATAAGAAAGTAAATTTTGTTGTATGGAATAAATGCTTTGTTTCATCATCAGGCAATCTATCAAGCTATCTTTTTCTATCCATGTGTACTTACGTACGTAAGTGCTCGTCTGCTCATTATCCTTTTATCTAGGGTCAGCCTCAGAAGCTGTAACTCAATAGGAAAAGTCCGTCAAATCTTAGAGATATAAAAAAAATTCATTATGAACTTAATATATCTATGGAATATATCTATGAATCAAAATGTATCCTTAAAAAGTGCACATGATCTAATGAACTAAATCGATCGAAGCCAATGAGTGAATCATTTAGATAAATTTTAATTAGTAAATCATTACAAAACCACTTGTTCATAGTACTGTGAAACGATTATTTTTCAAATCATTATCATTTTTTTTAATGGGGGGGATCATTAAAAATGCACGCGAACATTATCCTAGGCACGGGGCCTAAATAGGAGAGATTGGTCAAATAGACCCAAAGCTGGTTGTATCTTTAATCCATCTTTTTTTATCCTATCAGCCTGTCTATAGTTAAAAAGCATTGGGTGTAATAAGTGTCACACCCAGAAATAAATGTAGGTAAGCTGATCTTTTTCTGAATATCTCCCCGATATAATGAGGAAAAATCTATTAAAAGTCCTCAGGTATCCTCCTTGAGTTTTTCCAATGTGTCGTCCAAGATGATCGTCAAATCTTTGAAATGCCATTACGTATTCATTATCTATCCCAGACAATGTTTCTCATCGGATTTTAGTAATATCCGACATGCTTAATAACGTATCAGAAGTTGACCACAATCTAACAACTGGACAATTATTATTTAGAAGTTGGCTGCAAATAAAATCCTAAGAAATGCTCATTACTCGACCATTATCCATCCCAGACTGGGTTTTTGGGTTGTATTTGGTAATACCATTTATTTTCGATAAGAAAGTATATTATACGCATATATACTAACACAAACAAGTCTGTTCATATCTATCTATCTATCTATCTATTCAAAATATGTATGAGAAGAAGGAATGAAACTTTGGGGAATAAAAAACAGACATTAGATATAAGAAAATAGGAAAGTGGGATCCTTTTATGGGCGAAATGCATCAATCAGTTGAATGCATTCAGCACCACAGTATTTTGATTGAATAATATCTCATTTGTTTTGGGATTGTAGATTTTATAATTAAGGACCTCTAGAATCTGAAGCATCTATAATTTTGCAAACAAAGTAGATTGATAAGTGCATGTATATATCAGAGAGAGAGAGAGAGAGAGAGAGAGAGAGAGAGAGAGAGAGAGAGAGAGAGAGAGAGAGAGAGAAGATAGAGAGAGGAAAAAATGTACATTCATCAATTAGCCTAATGTACAGAAATAATTGATTTTACGCAAAATATGTCTTTTCAATAAAATCTCCTTTCATGACAATGCACTTAATTCAGTTCCGTGATACCTATGTATACATGTTATATATCCAATTCTTTATACACAACTGTCACATTGGAAGGAACAAATAAACCGAGAATAAACGACATGAGAATTTTGGATGAAAACAGTTATTTGGGCCTTTGCAATATTAGTGGCTGTTTAGCTCAATGGTAAAAGAAACGCTTCGTTGAAGCAGCTACCCTATCGGTCGCAGGTTCGATTACTGCAGCCATTCCATTTTCTTTGATTGCTTATTCTATTTACGTTGTCTAGGCCAAGTCGCACGTTAACCCTGTAATGACAGAAAATCATTTGAAATAAGAGTTTCCATGCGATATAACGCGATTTTTAATTATACATACACACAAACATACATATGTATATATATAAAGAGAAAAGGCGAGAGAGAGAGAGAGGGAGAGGGAGAGGACGAACAGAAAGGTTGAAAAGCGAAACGTTAGATATACATATCAATAGAGAAATAAACAAAAAATATTAGATTTATGAGACAAGAAATAGATAAAGTGACAGAGTGGATTTTATTCATAAGTTGTTATTGGTAAAAGTATAACAAAATGTGTAATCGCTTCACACAGAACAAAAAAAAGATAGAAAGAGAATAAAGGAAGATAGATAGATAAGTGGAAAGAGGAAGAAAGCGAAGGAAGGTGACATATTTCCAGACACATCAAAGTAACGTGTTTATTTGCCGACTCAGGCGGCAGATTTTTGTATTTTGAAACGTTCGTCTAAGAAAGTAATAGCTATAATAACAAAAGATACTTATATTTCACATCTAAGAAACTCAAGGTACACAGAACACTCTAAAGGTCACGACTGCAGATGTGACCAACTATAGTGAAATCTGCTCGAAAATAACTTTCTAGATTATCTTACTCCAGTTGCAAACAATATACACTACTTGTCACAAGGATTAGGTTGTTCCGGAAAATAACGACCAAATAGAAAAGATGCAAAACATGTTAATTTTTATCTTGAGCCTCAAACACATAGTTGCGAATTCAGATGATTTTTCAATCTTTCGAATGGGAAAACACTCCTTAATTGAAAAAACAAAGCAAAACGTAAAACATCTAAATTGGCAACACTGAACTTGCAAATTTGAAAAAAAAATATCTAAATTGGCAACCCATCAACTATTCAAACTATTACATTTAAAAGAAAAACATATGTACACAAAGCGATGATTAATCTTACAATATATACATGTATACTAGATAAATATGGAGTATACTCGCACTCTTAGTCAATAATCGAACAACTGGGGCGTCAAAATTGAAATCATGTGAAGAAATTCCATCAAAAAATGAATATGGTCCGATTAAATTCCATTTATGAGATCACTGGCGTTTTACACAGGAAAAATAAAACAGAGTAAAAACATATCGATGTTGTTAATACACCCGTCAGAATTAAGCCCTCTGAACACCAATATTTAAAAAAATTCTTTTTTAGAAGGGTATAGTAGAGTGCTGATTCCAATTTTCAAATCTGTGGACATAACGTCATCACTTGATCTCCTTGTGATACCGTTCTGTCAGCAGATTTGAAACTCTGCATCAATACTTTACTATACCCTTCTTTAAGAGATTTTTTTTCAAAATATTGACGTTTTGGGGGCCTCACTCTGACGGGTGTTTTAACAGCATTTGATTCCTTTATTTTTCCTATCTAGGGTTTGGAAGATCATCTCTCGGCAAATTGCAAATCGTTGCGGTGAGCAGGGATCCAAGTTTTTGTGTAGCCCGATAAAGGAGGCGAAAATCACTCTAGGATGGCAAGCCTTCGGTAGAGCAAGCTCAACTTTCAAGAACAAGATCTCATCAGTCCTAAAAAGAAGGGTATACAACCAATGCATCCTCCTGATAGTCACCTATAGAGCTGAAACATGGAATCTAACCAAAAGACTGACTCTCAAACTGAGAACCATGCAATGTGCTTATAAGAGAAACATGCTCAAACTCACAAGGAGAGTTCACAAAACAGCACAGTATATTAGAGAAAAGACAGGAGTCCAAGATATTATCATAGGAGCATTTAGAAAACTCGAATGGCAATGGACTGGCCATGTTGCTAGAAATGCAGACAACCGATGGACACCACGACTGACAACATTGATCGTCAGAGATCACATGTGCAACCAAGGCCGGCAGAATGCCGACAAGATGGAGAGACGAAGTAGACAAAATCAGAAAATATTGGCTCCACAACGCCCTCGATAGAGGGATGCAGCAAATCCTGGGTAAGGTCTATGTCAAACAAACTACGTACAGTGGCCTGGACTTCGGCTGCTGGGTAGGGAGAGGCTGGCGACGTAGGTACCTCTCATCCACTCCAATCCGACTCAAGCACAAGTCAGAACTTCAGACCCTGCTTTCTCAGAACTGATATGATCATTGTATATCAAGATAGATCATCATCATCATCATCATCATCATCATCATCATCATCATCATCATCAAATAGAGCCAAAATCACCGGACATGTGAAGAAATCCGAAGAGTCCATCGGCCAAGTGGTTGCAACCAAAACAACAAAGGCGAAGAAGCTTGACCAAGTAATTGACCAATTCATTTGTTGGTTCTGTTTAGCATTGGTCCAAGGTCACATCCATGGTGCATCACGGAAGGAAGGAACTCACTATCTATGGCTTACGTGACCAGCCTGCTAATCACTGTGATTTTGTCTTTCTAGTAGATCATCATTTCTATTATCCGTAGATTTGAGAAGGACCCTTAACATTCAATGAGTATTCGGACGATTGGACTCCTTGATAACATGACGTTTCGTTCGACCCATTCCACGACCTTATTCGGGTGCACTGCACGAATGCTATGGTGCTTAACAGAGAATCCTGGCTTAACAAGGTAAAGATAGAAGAGCCTTGAATCTTACGTTACGGCTATTGGAAAAGATTTTCTGTTCACAAACGCTTTATTCTGAAGTAGGATTTAGAATGGACCGACGAAAACCTCATGTTGACAACATAAACAACAGTCTGTTCATATCTGTTTCGGGCCTAATCGTGTTGGACACCACGGTTCTCATACGATCACTGAAGTTAAGCAAAGCCAAGCCTGGTCAGTACCTATATGGATGACCGTCTAGAAATTTCAGAAACCGTGAGCGGCTGAGGATCAGGTGAAGGAGGAGACCGATCTCTACGCTACGCTCCATCATCATCATCATCATCATCATCATTCTCTTAATGTCTGTTGTTGAACATAGACATTCCTCAAGATTCGCCAAACTTCTTTATCGTGGGCGTCGCAGAACCAGTACTTCCTAAATTTGTCTAGTTCGCCTCTCCATCTAGTACTTTGCCATGACCCATGTGGTCTCTCGGGATCCATTTTGTGAGTCGTAATGTCCATCGCTCGATAACACGGGTCAAACACCCCCTACCTTACCTTCCTAATCATATGACTGGCTTGGTACAAGATATTAATGAATGACCTTCTTATCTATCTTACTCATTTCTTATCTTCTGCTGATAGTGTACGTTCCAGCTCATTGATTAAAACTGAATAGTAACAATCGAACTATAAACTGGTATTGGTTCGCTGCAACAACCAGAGCCATCAAAAATGGCGAAGGGCTCTATCGTTTTTACACGTACGTTTGCTTATACGTTTGCCAATGTTTGTGTGTTCGGGTGTTCCAGCGCTCCTGGCCATACTGTTTTGTCAATGGACTTGGAAATAGGCATCACTACTCCACTAAACCTGTTCTAAAATGTTTCGGGGATTTTGTGAAAAAAACTTTTCTGGCCTGGTTTGGGTCCTTTTTGTTGGATTCATTAATAACATGTGGATTATCCAGAATCGAGATATTTCTCTATTTTTTTTAACACTATCTCATATGTTTTGGAGTGATGTCTAGAATAAAATTTATTTTGACCATATTCATTCTTTGGACACTATGGTCGTTCAAGAGTAGAAAATTGGAGCTAAAATGAAAGCTTAACGTACGTAGGAATGGACGGTGTCTGTAAGAATAAGAATAGATTTGAATAATATTTATCCGGGGATTCGTCCTCAAGATTTATTTTTCATCAAAGCTTATTTTATCTATGAATTTCGATGCTTATTTTACTTACATTACAGATCGTTACTTATCCCGTGATTCAGTGCGGGCTCTTTCGAGAACCACGTGTAAATATCATCATGGCTGACAGAACCGATCTCTCTTCGGGCTGATTTAGAATCAGAGTTGTCTGCCTTCCAGGAAGGTTACCAATCATGGCTAAAGAGCCCAGTATGTCCCACTATTTACCTGTAACTTGGGCATAAGAAACGCATTAATGTCTTTCCAAGGTAGACGAACACTCTCTCACTCGGAGTTTGAACTCGGCTCGCCGAATCCATTCTACGTGTTGTTAACTGCTTGGGCACTTCAACCAAGTGGACTTTGACCCTTTATTTATCATCTGGTTATCTCTTCAATTTTGGGTCCATAATCATTTCATTTTGTTGAACAAATTACCAACCTATCTTTTTATCATCATAAACAATAGCATCAGTCAGTTTTGTTTATTTCAAATCACTTAAAATCTGATATATTTTGCTTTATTTTATGCTAAATTTTTGCATCTCTTTGATATTGATCCGTTTAGACTATAATCATTGCCGTTCGTTTTTTTTAGACAAACGTTGTTGTGATTTTTTGATGAAAATGTAACAAATTTGATTAGAAATTTAAATAAATAGATTTGCAACGTATGAACAATGTGCAAACTGTCAAAAGAAACCAAGAATCTTATGAAAAAACACAGAAACCTCAAGCTATCTCCAACAACAATAGATCGAAGCAATAGAGCTGAACAAATCCATCCAAAACAAGACACCAGAACATACACGATAGCAGTAATTGAAAGCATTCTTGAAAAGGTTAAGGGCTTCAGAACTATCGAAAATCTCTCAGTACAGGGAGAAAGCAAATAATTAGTGAGCTCGAAGCAAATGGATACCTGACAATGGACAGGGACTGCATTTTCCATAAAATTCACAAAAATCTCTTTTTCACCAAAGGAAGGAATCAGGAAAATGAATTGGAGGCATAAGATGGGAATGACCTATCCGAGGATTTCCCAGAAGTTAATCCTCAGGGAGTGAAAAAAAAAATATCAAAGAAAGAGAGGAAAGACCCCTGGAACCGATAACATCACCATCGACTTACTCTAAAATGCTGGAAAAGTCATCACAAGGAAACTAGCTATTCTATTCAACTTATGACTCAAAAATAATAAAGTCCCTGAAGAGTGGAATCGCAATCATAATGCTGTTATACAAAAAAAAAAAAAAGAAAAGAAAAAGAAACCCGAAAGAACTCCAAGAACAGGCCAATAAGCCTATTCAAGTGCATCTACAAACTCTTCACCAAAATGATCACTAACCGAATCACCAAAACCACGGGAACAAGCTGGCTTCAGAAAGAGCAACTCAAAAATCGAGTATCTCCATTCAATGAGCCAACTAAAAGAGAAAGCAGCAGAATATAGAATGCAACTGTAGTACCTCTTGATTTTTAAAAGGCCATAAATTTTGTGCAAATCCCGATAGTCATCGGTGCAATATTACTACAAGGTGTAGACCCTGTATATGTCAGAGTATTGCAACATATTTACCTACACAGCAGTTCCTTCATCCAGCTACAAAAGGTCTCTGAGCCCTTTCAACTAGAAAAGAAGAGAGACAAGCTGATACCAGTCCACCCAAACTCTTCATAGTCTACCTCGAGATGATTTACCAAAACTTGAAATGGGAACACGAAGGAATCAGAATAGACGGCAAATGCCTAAGTAACCTCGGATTTGCTGACGACATCGTCCCCTTTGCTAAGAACCTTTACGATCATCAAATAATTCATACGAAGTAGATGAAGCAAACAAGAGAATTGGCCATCTCATACAGTTCAGCAAAGCAAATGTCATGTACAACAAACATGTTGGAGACAAAGACACAACGATCGAAATTGGAAACGTAGAACCGGAGAAAGTGAATCATTACATCTATCTAGGACAAGTATCTCTATGAAATCCTCAAAAGAAAAAGAAATCAAGCGAAAAATCACCCTAGGTTGGCAAGCTTTCCATAGAACAAGATTGACTTTTGCAACCGATCAGACATGGGAGTTTGATTATCGGAACCTCTTTCACAAATGAGGCCTTATTATAATCATAACTTAATATGAGAAAAACCGTGAACCAAAAAACGCCCCCCCCCCAAATAGGTTGCTTCAGTATAGAGATTGGTCTGGCTATCTATCTATCTCTCTATCAATCTATCAATCTATCTATCTATCTATCTATCTATCTATCTGTTGCACTTGCAGGCCACATCAAGTGAATTGGAGTGCTGGGAATTTGAACATTCACTCTTGATTAGGACTAGAAAAACGGTTTTCTAATGCTGGTCTTCCATTAATTCTTACCTTTTGAATTTTAATTCTTACTTTTTGAATTTCAATTCTTACCTTTTGAATTTCAATTCTTACTTTTTGAATTTCAATTCTTACTTTTTGAATTTCAATTCTTACCTTTTGAATTTCAATTCTTACCTTTTGAATTTCAATTCTTACTTTTTGAATTTCAATTCTTACCTTTTGAATTTCAATTCTTACCTTTTGAATTTCAATTCTTACCTTTTGAATTTCAATTCTTACCTTTTGAATTTCAATTCTTACCTTTTGAATTTCAATTCTTACCTTTTGAATTTCAATTCTTACTTTTTGAATTTCAATTCTTACCTTTTGAATTTCAATTCTTACTTTTTGAATTTCAATTCTTACCTTTTGAATTTCAATTCTTACCTTTTGAATTTCAATTCTTACCTTTTGAATTTCAATTCTTACCTTTTGAATTTCAATTCTTACCTTTTGAATTTCAATTCTTACCTTTTGAATTTCAATTCTTACTTTTTGAATTTCAATTCTTACCTTTTGAATTTCAATTCTTACTTTTTGAATTTCAATTCTTACCTTTTGAATTTCAATTCTTACCTTTTGAATTTCAATTCTTACCTTTTGAATTTCAATTCTTACCTTTTGAATTTCAATTCTTACCTTTTGAATTTCAATTCTTACTTTTTGAATTTCAATTCTTACTTTTTGAATTTCAATTCTTACCTTTTGAATTTCAATTCTTACCTTTTGAATTTCAATTCTTACCTTTTGAATTTCAATTCTTACCTTTTGAATTTCAATTCTTACCTTTTGAATTTCAATTCTTACCTTTTGAATTTCAATTCTTACTTTTTGAATTTCAATTCTTACCTTTTGAATTTCAATTCTTACCTTTTGAATTTCAATTCTTACCTTTTGAATTTCAATTCTTACCTTTTGAATTTCAATTTTTACCTTTTGAATTTCAATTCTTACTTTTTGAATTTCAATTCTTACCTTTTGAATTTCAATTCTTACCTTTTGAATTTCAATTCTTACCTTTTGAATTTCAATTCTTACTTTTTGAATTTCAATTCTTACCTTTTGAATTTCAATTCTTACCTTTAGAATTTCAATTCTTACCTTTTGAATTTCAATTCTTACCTTTTGAATTTCAATGCTTACCTTTTGAATTTCAATTCTTACCTTTTGAATTTCAATTCTTACCTTTTGAATTTCAATTCTTACCTTTTGAATTTCAATTCTTACCTTTTGAATTTCAATTCTTACTTTTTGAATTTCAATTCTTACTTTTTGAATTTCAATTCTTACCTTTTGAATTTCAATTCTTACCTTTTGAATTTCAATTCTTACCTTTTGAATTTCAATTCTTACCTTTTGAATTTCAATTCTTACCTTTTGAATTTCAATTCTTACCTTTTGAATTTCAATTCTTACCTTTTGAATTTCAATTCTTACTTTTTGAATTTCAATTCTTACCTTTTGAATTTCAATTCTTACCTTTAGAATTTCAATTCTTACCTTTTGAATTTCAATTCTTACCTTTTGAATTTCAATTCTTACCTTTTGAATTTCAATTCTTACCTTTTGAATTTCAATTCTTACCTTTTGAATTTCAATTTTTACCTTTTGAATTTCAATTCTTACTTTTTGAATTTCAATTCTTACTTTTTGAATTTCAATTCTTACCTTTTGAATTTCAATTCTTACCTTTTGAATTTCAATTCTTACCTTTTGAATTTCAATTCTTACCTTTTGAATTTCAATTCTTACCTTTTGAATTTCAATTCTTACCTTTTGAATTTCAATTCTTACTTTTTGAATTTCAATTCTTACCTTTTGAATTTCAATTCTTACCTTTTGAATTTCAATTCTTACCTTTTGAATTTCAATTCTTACCTTTTGAATTTCAATTC
>OY735220.1:42893592-43018592 GCA_963457665.1 Thysanoteuthis rhombus | reverse complement strand
AAACAAGCAAACACACAAACAAACAAAAAAAAAAAGAAAATAGAAAAAAATCAAGCTTAAGGGGGAAAATAGAAAGGGGGTAAAGATTATTTAATTTCCATGTTATTTCTTTTTAATCGGTGTATATTTGACGTAATACATCTGAGGAAGTGAAGGAAAGATATTCTTTGATTTATTTCTTCATTTTCCCCCAGGATTCTCATTAAGTGCAACTTTTGAAAATCGTTCCTTTTAACAAATTTTCAGCAATTTTTTGCTCCACTTGCAAATTTCATGTGTCCATAGTAAATGATTGGTATCATTCCACTCAAAAGAAAGTGAAAAAAAAAAAATACCGGGGAAAAAGAAATGCTGGGGTCAATCTTCGAGTCCCGATATCCCAAAGTTTTGAATGCTGATCCCAAAGGTAAGCACGCATCGTACCTTTTAAAGGTTGATACAGCACAATATTTCTGCTTTGCTGTCCCATTTTGTCTGATTAACCTACGCTTATTAAATTTCTTTCTCTCCGTATATATATATATATATATATATATATATATATATATATATATGTATATATATATATATATATATATATATATATATATATATTATAAGAAGAGGTAGTGATGTTTGATCAACACTGCTGGGATGCCATGCTGATATAACAGTTTTGTTTTTAAAATCCTCAAAACGGTAAACAATTGATGATCCCAACAAGAGACAATGTGTACGTTGCATCATAATAACAGAGTATAGAGGAAACAGGAAAAAAAAACACCTTGAAGAAAGCTTCATGAATTATGTTAACAGATTTTGGGAAATAAGTGATTCACATAATACAAAAATTTTTAGAAAAGTTTTTTCAATGTTTAGTGTTTAAAGCTGTAAAGCTTTGTAGAATATATATATATATATATATATATATATATATATATATATATATATATATATATATATATGTATATACGATGCTAATCTAAAGAAAAAAATTTCAGTGATAAATGTAATGTATGAGAAATTAAAAAAAAAAAAATCTGTGCTAAACATGTAATAGTTCACCACTTTTGAGATATGTAATTAACATGAAACAGAAGTAGTTTTTATTAAAAGAAAATGCAATCCTGTGATATAATATACGATGTATGATGGGTTTATTTCATGAAAATACAAAAACATCAACATCTAGTTAGAGTAGAAATATATATATGGTGAAATAATTAATTCGCTACACAGGCACGCTTATGTTTCAGACACTCGGGCGTGTTTGAAGGACAGAAATATAAGCGTGCCAGTGTAGTGGATCTATTATTTCATCATCATCATCATCATCATCATCGTCATCATCGTCATCATCATCATCATATATATATATATATATATATATATGTCCGTTGTTGGACATAGACTTTCCCCAGGATCTACCATATTTCTCCATCATGGGCGTCGCAGAGCCAGTATTTTCTAAATTTTCTTGTTCATCTCTCCATTTCGTATTCTGTCGGCCCCGGTTTCGCATGTGATCTCAGGGGATCCATGTTGTGAGTCATGATGTCCATCGGTTGTCTGCCATTCTTGTAACGTGGCGTGCCCATTGCTATTTAGGTTTTCAAATAGATCCTATAATGTTTAATGTTTTCTACCTGATATACTGTGCTGTCTTGTGATCTCTCCATGAGGTTGGGAATGCTTTTCTCATGCGTACACTGCATGCTTCTCAGTTCGCGGGTTTGTCTCTTGGTTAGGTTCCATGTTTCAGCTCCGTAAGTGGTGACTATTGGAAGGATGCATTGGTTGTATACCATTCTTCTTAGTATTATTTGGATCGTCTTGTTTTTGATGGTTGAGTTTGTTCTGCCAAAGGCTTGCCATCCTTGGGTGATTCTTCGCTTGAATTCTTTTCTCTTTGTTGGTTTCATAGAGATTTGTTGTCCTAGGCAGATGAAGTGGTCTACTTCCTCCAGTTTTGCATCTTCGATTTTGACAGTTATGTCCTTATTCTCGGTGGGATTGTTGCACATAACTTTCGTTTTACTGAAGTTCCTATGTAGGCCGAGTTTTCTGCTTTATTATTTCCTTGAGAGTACTATATGTCTCTCCTATGTAGTTCTTGTCGCAGTCCCTGCATCGTATTGCATAAATGCCAGCTACGAGATGGAAGATTTGATGTTGTCTTCAATGAAAGTGCTCAATTTTGATGAAAATAGCGATATAGATAGATGAAAGATATGAGGATATATCCGCAAAGCAAATTTGTTTCGTATTCTAATGTACGAATTGAGTTAACTGAGTAAATATTTTTCTTTTATAACGTTTTATTTTTTTGAAATGTTATGCTTAGGTTAAGGGGAAAAACGATTAAGGAAGCTTAACAAAGTGAGAAAAAAACACACTCGTGTTTCATGGTAAATCCATATTTCAAGAGTGGCAAATAATTATTTGATTGATTATTTTCTTAAAAAGTACAAATAAATAGAGGCAAAAACAAGACATAAAAGAAATTAAGCCTAGCACTACAAAATAAAAGGGGCCACACGATTATTCAATTTCCGTGTTATTTCTTTTTAATCGGGGTATATTTGACGTAATACATCTGAGGAAGTGAAGGAAAGATATTCTTTGAGCATTTCATCATTTTCCCCCAGGGTTCTCATTGAGTGCAACTTCTGAAAATTGTTTCTTTTAACAAATTTACTGTAATTTTTTGCTCTATTTGCAAATATCACGTGTCTTTAATGAATAATTAGAATCAAAATTCAACTCAAAATAAAGTAAAAAAATCTGTGGTCACATTGTCGAGTTCCGGTATCCTCAGTTTTCAAATGCTGATCTCGAAGGTAAGGACGCATTGTACCTTTTAAAAGTTGATACAAAAAAATATTTTTTCACCCAAATTTCAGCATTTGTTTTGATCCTATTTGCAGATTCAACGTGCCCCTAATAAATGATGAGTTTAGTTCTGTTCAAAATAAAGCAAAAAAGCAGTATTCAGGATTTTGAATGCTGATTTCAGAGGCAAATACACACTTTTGAAATTTGATGAAACAATTCTTATAACTTTGCAGTTCCTTCATTTGATCTTCTGTATGTGTAAGCAACACGCTAAATTTCTCTCTCAATCGTGTAATAATAATAATAATAATAATAATAATAATAATAATATATATATATATATATATATATATATATATATATATATATATATATAAGTGTGTGCATGTGTGTGCGTGCGTGCCTACGTGTGTGTTATAAGAAAATAGATAAATAATCCGACGGTATGATTATAAATTGTGTTACATCATATAGAATCTCTTATTTAGAATAGTCAGCCGTTATTACACGGTAAATGTACCATTTTGCCTAGACAACTCAAATTGAATGAACAATTAGAGAAAATGGGACTATTACAGGAATCGAACCTGCGACCGATAGGGTAGCCCCTTTAATGTAACGTTGCTCTTACTCTTAGTTGAACAGTAATGCAAAGGTCCACATTTCTGCATCAGCCCCATTTTCTTCAATGGTTTATTCAAACTGCGATGTCTAGACCAAAGGTCACATAAACAGCTAACAATAATTCACAGATCTAACCTTTCCTAATGAATAAAATGTTGTGAGTTCAATCCATGCGCGAAGCAGCACAGTAGTGCATCGTCTCAGTGGACAAAGCTGAAAGGTTACATAAGAAGAAAGCCTTGGGAAATCCCTAATCTTGCGGAAGGACGCTTGACGTAGCAAAATGTCGAGAATGAGTGCAACGTCACCCCACCCAAAAGGTCACCGGGTACTTTACTCCCTCAATTGCTGGTAGCTTTGTTTAAGCGGAGATCTGCCCATGCACACACAGAGTACATTAATTAAGGCTTGGTGCCCTTCCTCGGTAGCTTAGCGGGTCGAGGTGATTATCAAGTTCTAGGATTTTTTTCTGTCAGAGTAGTGTTCTCTCAGATTGACTGTCTTGAAGGGCTATTCCAGGAGAGCAAGTTCAACCTTCAAGAATATCATTAGTCCTAAAAGAAGGGTTATACTTCCGATGCAACCTCCTGGTAGAAATATGGAACCTAACCAAAAGTGAGACCTGTAAACTGAGAACCATGCAACGTGCACAAGAGAGAATCATGCTCAACATCACAAGGGAGACCATAAAACAGCATAGGAGTAAAAGATATAATAAAATTCACTAGAAAAATCAAATGGCAATGGGCTGGTCATGTAGCAAGAATGTCAGATGAACAATGGACATCACGTCTCACATCATGGATTCCCAGAGACCATATGTAAAACTATGGCTGGCAAAATGTAAGATGACGTGACGGACTAGACAATTTCGAAAAGTACCGGTTCTACTATGCCCACGATAGAGAGGTCTGGCAAATTTAGGGGAAGGTCTATATCCAACAAATGACGTTAGAAGGCTGATAATGATAATGAAAGGACATGTGCGAAATGAATACAAACTACCCCAACCGGAATTCCATTTTCCGTAACGTTAACAGTTAGGCTACTCTGCATCCCAATTCTCAACTAAAAAGGAAACCTTAAATCTCTCTCTAATGAATTTACCATTGCGGAAAGGCTGTAAAAAGTTTTTCCCAACCGTCAGGCAATGATAATCAAGTTTGACCGTTCACGAATGTATCAAGGATGGCAAGCCTTCAGCAGAGCGAGCTCAACTTTCAAAAACCAGACGATCCCAATGATCCTAAAAAGAAGAGTATACAACCAATGCATTCTCCCGATTGACACCTATGAAGCCGATACATTGAACTTGTCCAAGAGACTGACAAACAAACTGAAAACAATGCAAGGTACACATAAAAGAACCATACTCAACCTCTCATGGAGGGATCACAGTGCAAAATACCAGGGAAAGACAGAAGTCCAAGACATCACAGAATCCATTAGAAAACTCAAATAGCAATGGGCTGATCATGTTGCAAAAATGGCGGAAAACAGATGGACATCATGACTCACAACATGGATCCCCAGAGATCACAAGCAAAACTGCGGACGACAGAATACAAGATGCAACCGAAATCAAGATGAAAAAACAAACAAGAAAAATAAAAAGTACTGGCTCCGCGACGCTCATGATAGAGAGGTCAGGTAATACTTAGGAAAGTCCATGTCTAACGACTGGCGTTAAAAGAATGATGATGAAGATGTTAGTAAACCGTGGCAATTGTAGCGAGTTCGATCTCGGCTAGCTGTCCAACTAATGTACCCTTGTTTTAGACTAAGCTAAGCAGGTAATATACTTATATAATGAAAAGTGTGATTTTGTGATTATCTGTTCGTACCCATGGATTCTTCAAGTTAAAGGGGAGAATATCACTGATAGAAATATCAATACTGTCACACAATTTGAAACACTGGACTCATCCACTGAAGAGACAGACTTAAGCCGTTTTTCCTTCAAATCATTTAACATGGCTACCGTGTGGCAAAAAAAGCCGAAAACTCATTCTTTATTTCCAATATGCACCGTTCTCTAATGAATAAAAGGTTGTGAGTTCAATCCATGGGCGAAGTAGCATAGGAGTATATCCTAGATCGATGGCCTGTTGATAAGTCGCAATGGGAAAATTAAGAAAAAGGGCCATGGTAGTAAGAATTGGAGAAGATCATTCAGTAAAAGCAGAAATTGAAATATATTCGTTAATTTATTCCAAGGAATTAACTCGTAATATGATAATATATCTTCTAATGCGATAAGGTATATTGGGCAACGATTTTGTCTCCATTTGAACGATGCTTGGCAGAATCTACATCGGAGATACGTATTCGTGGACAAAGGGTTTAAAATGCCCTACAATTTATCCATAGTTACGAAGAAAGGTGGATTCATACCTTTCCTTGGGGTATTAGAGCGAAGTGAACGTCAGCAGCATCAACCGAAATCCTAACTCGGTTTAGCTGATTCCGTTTCACATGCTAATGATCGGCACACCACTCTGCACCTCTCAAGCTCAGTAATGGAGGGTTATTACCTGATATTGATAATGTATGTAATATCGCTTGAATTTTCCCTAGTCTGGCATAAGGTCATGCCCGTTGCTTTCCCATTGACGATTTAACACACTGCACACTTGGAATAACGCTGTGCAACAAAAAAAATACTTTTATGGTTTCTCGGCAATTAATGTTATGTTCTGATTTATTAGGTCTAAAAAGTATTGAAAATGTCGATTATCCTTTTCAAACCATTTTCTTTTGCGACCAGGACATTGATAGATAGAGATCTTCTTATTTCCAATCGATCGATAAGCGAACTTTCTCATTTCTAATCACATAAAGTGAAAAAAAAAAGCATATGAATAATTCAGTTATTGCCCTGGTCACAAAAGCAAAGTTTGAAAGCATGATAGCTAATTTCATCATTTTTTTTATACATAAGCTATCAGAAAAAAAGACTAACCATGTGTAAAAAAACCCAAAAACGTTGTCCAGTTTTATCTGCTAGCCTAGCTTGCTAACCACCATTTCACAGAAGGCGTCCAAGACAAAGGTAGACCTTTACCTAAGCTAGGATTAGTATGCCACAGGATCATTATTCGGTTATCGAGCGGAGATCAAAATCACAACAATGGTAAGACCAATATTTTCCAAACTCAGCTCGAAA
The DNA here is from genome assembly GCA_963457665.1 of Thysanoteuthis rhombus. Taxonomy (NCBI): domain Eukaryota; kingdom Metazoa; phylum Mollusca; class Cephalopoda; order Oegopsida; family Thysanoteuthidae; genus Thysanoteuthis; species Thysanoteuthis major. The sequence goes on along the minus strand of OY735220.1, from coordinate 43,011,988 downwards.
CACCACAATATCATATTTATGGACCACCCAGTGGGGAAGTACAGAAAGAATTGTTCACTACAATGATTTGCCAACCCTTGCTCCACGAAAAGGTGGCTTTAATATTTACCAGGTTCAGCTTAGTCTGACACAAGGACACGCTAGTAAGGAACCGTTAGAATCGAACTATATTGTCTAGCGATATTCTATCAAATCGAACTTACTAACTGTTGCACCACAAAAAGACATCCCTGATGATTAATAGCAGTTGAAATACGGATCCTCACTTGGATGTAGAAGTTAAGCAATTCTGTATCTCGTCAATATCAAATGGGCGACATATTAGGATTTCAAATGCAGTTTCTGAAAGAGGTATAAAATTTATTTTATCTTTTTGCTTTCCACGTCAGAGTTTTGCTTAAAAATACTAAAATATATGATAGCCACGGTGATAGAGTGGTGTGTGACACAAGGTCAAGTTAAATTTGGCGGTCAGTACGCGTACAATTGAGTTATACCAAAAATAGCCCAAACCCAACGAACCATCCCCTTTTAGTGTACTTGACACCGAGGTCGGACCATTTTTGTAGTCACAGGACTAATCCTGGGTCGCGATGATATAATGTCAACGATTTTGTTGTGACTCCGATCCACACGAGGTGCCCTCAGTTTGATTTCCCTTGGGCCTGGTGTATCATAAAGGCTATGTATCATTTTTTGCCGTTAGGAAAGTTTCCTGATGTAATGAGCGTGAATAGTGCGAATTTCGAAAGATTTCTCTTACCAAGTCGAATGATTTGACCGAGGAGTGTTTATATCTTTTAAAGTAATACACAGCTTACCGTTATACAAAGTGGATATTGTTTGTATTGAATTCATCCCACGCAGAAATGAGATAGAATTGTTCGTTCTAAGGAATGAAATCTTTTCACTTAGTTAAAGTCAATAAACCTTGAAAGACCAGCGATTAGTGTGTTACGTGTACACCCGGGAGCGAACGAAATTCTCCTATACATGGAATACACTGATGAGCCAAAATGTTATGATTGGTGAAATGTGGCAAGAATGGTGGCTACTGTCTCGTAACAACTGTGACATGTCAGAGTCAGGGGTGTATGATCAGCTAAGCTGGACAAGAAGAAAGATTTGGGAGACTTTGATAAAAGCCATGCGGAAAGTATTTTGTTGCATATCACCAAGTCATTGAACAAGCGTAGTCATCAAAGATGGTGAAGGGTAATAATCTTCTTTTTTGGGGTGCATGTATGTGTTTGTATGAGTATGTGTTTGTACGCTTACGTGTTTGTTTGCTTGATTGTTTAATCTAGCGCTCCTGGCGATACCGTTTTGGCCATATACTTGGAAATCAGCATCATACTCCACTACGCCCCGTCTAAATTAAAAAACAATTTTTTTGAAATAAAGCTTTGAAAAAAACAAACTTTTCGGGGCCTTATTCAAACAGTTTTGTTTGTTTGCATGTTCCAGTGCTCCTGGCAGTACTGTTTTATCAACTGACTTGAAAACATCCATCAGTACTCCACTAGACAGACCACTCCAAAAAAGATTTTTTTTCTTCTGGGAAAGGAACTTTTTCGACCTTATTCTGACGAGTTTAGAGACATTTGTTTTCCAGAGCTGCTGCTGCTGCTGCTGCTTCTTCTTTTTCTTCTTCTTCTTCTTCTTCTTCTTCTTCTTCTTCTTCTTCTTCTTCTTCTTCTTGCTCATATTAGTATTCACATTAATATCAAATTTATTTCCGGGCATCTTATCTTATGTTGATGAGCCCGACAGACATTGAAGAAGCCCAGAAAAAAAACGGAACTCTCTAATTCAGCCACTTGACCGGGTATTCAACGGCCTTTGTAAACGTTAACTATAAGCAGTATAAACTAGAGAACGAGCCACTCGAATTTACGAAATTAAGAACGGTGTTGAATTCATTACGAAGACCCTTACGATGCAGAAAAATCTGACACCCCGGATGCCATGAAGTGAGTGACAGTGTCCAGAGCCTCAAAAAAAAAGAGGCCCTTATTTAGAAGTATTCGCAGATAAGAACAGAAAGTTGTTATTTTTATCGTTGTTCACATGCCGGCCGACGGAGAAAAGTGGACTGGAGCTCAGAATGTGGGACTGTTTATTGCATTCGGTCTGAATGTTTAGTTGTTTTTTTTCTTTCTGCAAGAATTCTGTCTAGCCAATCCTCACCCCACCTGGCATCTTGTCAGGGTCCCATTTAGGCAAGCTAGGAAGTGGAGGTTGTTGATGATATTTGGGAGGAAAGAGATACCACGTTGTCAAGGAAATAGACGTCCGTTGGTTTAATGGATAGCAGAGACCTGAACCCTTTTTCGGTGACCCCGAACCAAGGATTCGGGAAAAAGAACCTTGTGGGAGTGAAAGGCTGATAAAATCCAAGGAGGAAAAAATGATGCTAATTTACAATCTTCTGGCTCTTCTACTTCGAAAGTTAAATCATATGGTTGATTTAGATTTGGATTTATGGGACAGTCCTCGTTTCAAAAGTGTATGTTTGAGAGCTAGGCTTTATGGTGTATGGAACAGCTTACCATACTTGTCATGTGGAATGATTTTTCGTTCGATTGTACTAAACTACGGCCATGAGGTATTTCGGTAAGTTCGTTTCAGTGTTGCCAACTTGGATATTTTATATCTAAATTAAGATGATTTTAAATAACAGAAGTTAGGGGAGATAATTAATAAAAACCACGAAGAAAGATCTATAATCTGTAATGTTACATTTGCTTTCAATAAATTTCTCCGGAGCCGCCGATCCGAATACCTTCAAAATTGAGTAATATACATGGCGACTGTAAGCCTCATACAATGGCCGATTGTTGAGTGATCCGGGTACATCCACACACTCGAATAATAATAATAATAATAATAATAATAATAATAATAATAATAATAATAATAATAATAATAATAATAGGTCTGGTTAGTCACTCAATAGAAACTGTGTAATCGATCAACCCCCAACACGCAATCCTGCTAAAAAATAAAACATTAGTCTGGTGACAACCAGACCTGCTTAAATACTTATTTTATCGAACATAGGTTTTCGTCAAAATTTTACTGATCTAATTTTTAAAAAAAGTCAAGAAATTAAAAGCAGGGGAAAATGTTGAAAACTCTCCAGCAGCCAACTGAGTACACCCTAAGTTTCGTGATTCGTGGGGAAATTTGGACTGAAGTCATGCGATCCCCTTATTCGAAAGGCTAATAACGAACGAAATAAGAAGCCTCTGGGTCGCCCCCAAGTGCCAGAGTTAGTACAAGTCTTTGACTTGGCCTGATATTCAGCGACTTGCAAGCCGGCATTTTAGCATTTAATCTCAATCAGCATATCTCCAATTCTTTTCATTTAAAAAAAAAACTGTTAATGGAATAAGAAAGATTTAGAAAACTCAAATAGCAATGGGCTGGTCACGTTGCAAGAATGTCTGACAAACGATGGGCATCACGAGTCACAACATGCATATCAGAAACTGAGGCCGACTTAAAACAAGATGGCGTGACGCCATACAGAAAGTATTGGCCCTGCAAGGCCCATATTGGAGAGGTCTGGTGAATCCTTGGAAAGGTCTGTGTCCAACGACAGACGCTAAAAGGCTTCTGATGATTGTTTTACAATACAATCGGGTACAATGTGAGAAATTCAAAATAAAATAATCTGGGTCAAAATTAGTTTAGCATTATACTCGAGAGAAGAAAAATGATAACATATATATTACTGATTTTAGCAAACAAAAATAAGTGGTCACATTAAAATCCGGATCTAATTGTACTCGTGTTAATACAGTGATCTATTTCCCGTGAAATATGCGTCCCAATGGACTTTTAAAGGAGATCTTCGGAATACATCAAGATATATATATGTCCCTGGTGTCTCGAGAGGGTTTGACAACATTTATCTTTCAAGGTCTATTGCGTGAAATGATTACATTGGTGTTTGAATGGATACTGTATCCCACGTTCCAAGTGATGTTACCTCATTTCTTGGTCGAAAGATTCGCCTTTTTTTTTTTTGAGGATCAGAAGACTGCAAAAACAGATCCGATGAATGTTAACGGTTGCGTTCATATATAAATAAGTTTCTTGCTTACAGACTTGAACAGCAGTCATAACATCCTGCAGGTGCATCATGGTAATCAATTAAGAAAACGGAATCGGCGTGGCGAGTTCGAATTCCGTCGAGACTCTTCAAATCGCTTTTGCACGTATACTCATTAGAAAGGCATGAATCCAACTCTGTCATATCAACTATCCTTGAACAAAGTCTTATCACTTGTATTTATCGAAGATCGCCAGTTCGGCTCAGGAATTCGTCTTTGTAACAAGTACCATGCTACCCACTACTACCTGCTGCAACAGAGATCATCAAACAGGGGTTGGGGGAGAAACTTTTTTTTTCCAAGGGGGTCCCAAGGCGAAGGGGGTAGTCAGGGGGGAACATATCAGAGAAACCATAAAGTTTAAAAAAATACTTGATGACAATTCAGAATGCATGAGGAGTTGAGGAAACATGAAAGGCATGAACCAAATTCTACTGTCACGAGTGATCTTGAACCAGGTTTAAATACTTGCATGTCAAGATGTTTAGAATATTTTTAATTGTTTACGGAGGAGGGTGCAATCCCACTACTACCTACTACATCATTTATCCTCACACGGATGGCAGTTAGGTTTCAAGGGAGGAATTTCCTAAGGGCAAGGATTCTAACGAGGGGGGGGGATAGAAGAAGAATTTTAGTCAGGGGAAGAACGTATAGTGGAAAGTATAATGGTTAAATAATAAATCGTTGAAACTTCAAAATCGGGGAGGACTTGGAGAAACCTGAGATTACAAGGGGAGGAATGTGATCTCGGACTCTGAGAACCACTGTGCCACTTTCAGAGAAAGATGACGTCTAAATAGATAAATGGGTGTTTAACGAGTCATAAAAAACAAAACTGAGGGTTACTGGATTTGACATACGCTCAAAGAAGGTCGGAGAAGCCATTGGTCGAAACGTTGTAACGAAACCACAAAATTGGGGATTTTTGCCTTCTCTCCCCAAAAGGTATTCGTTCAACATTGACAACGCGGATGTCACGTTTATTTTGTTGGGTCAGTTGAGAAAAAAGGTTCTTTTTCGCTTCGTTGCTCTATGAAGATTTTCACTTGAAATAAACTGATCGTTAGGGTATGCGTGTATAGAATCACCGTAGTCCCACTGTTAGACTAACCAGCCAAGTGGATTCTTCTCCCCAAGAGTCTCTCTGTCTAAATGTGTGTGTGCAGGCACTCTGGGTCACATTTGTGAGTCTTCAACCTTGACGATTTGATTTGATAAGTACACTACTAAGAACCAGTTATACATACTTTTTTTTTAAAGAAGTGCTTTTTTGATCTCCATGGTCATTTTGTGACCATCAATACCCAACTCTTGTGCAGCTATTTTAAAAAAATTATTTCAGATAGAAGATATATATATATATATATATATATATATATATATATATATATATATATATATATATATATATATATATATATATATATATTTTATAATCAAGTTTGGTACACACTCGGGTTATTGTGCTTCATTTACACAAAGTGCTGTTATTTCACATTCTTTTACATGGAAGTCATTGGTTGGCAAAAAGGGGAGCAGAATGGCCGAGTACATAGTTTGTCAGAGGATGGAACTGATATTACGTTTGTGAAATACATTTACTGATCGGTAGTGTCTTGCTTTGTAAGTGTCTTTTTTTCAGATGCGTGAGCCTTAAAACAAATGTTCAACGAAAATATACGTTTCCGCATGAACTTAATTTGACACTGGGGTCTGGATCACACACGGCAAAACAATTAAAGATTGAAATTAAACCTTCTCTATTTACTCGAAGTGGCTGCCATTAAAAGAAATGTCTCAGGTCCAATTACGACTGTTTGTGGCACTTATTACTTTTTAAAGTATATTATTTGGAAATAAACCAATAAATCTCTTGCTGTTCTGATCATTATGTCAAAACCTCGAATCTAACATCCTGGATACACTTTGTCACTTAGAGTAAACAATGAAAGGCACAACGCTGTGGCAATTAAACGTATTGTCAATGGTTTGTGAGATTCAAAACTGAATTGTAACGTTTACTTATAGATTTACAGTGTCACCCATAAATGAGTATTGCCAACCATTTTTTAAATAAAAGGTTAATTTTCTTCAAAATGAAACCTAGCTGTATTTTTTTTTGTGGAATATCACACCATCTAAATGGATAATTAGTATCATTTATGACCAAAATCTTTAGCATTTGAATACTGTCGCCAAAATATGGATCTCTTACCAGGCGGAATGGGTATACCCCTACGAAAAAATTATTCGATATCAATATCATATTTTTTTTATTACGTCTTATGGTCTTGAAAGCAAGGGCAACACTAGATTCACACAAACGACTACTGGAATGTTCTTCCATTCAAACGGTAAGCATTTAAGAAAAAAACTTTCTTGTTGGATTGTCTTCGCTCTTCTACTTTTCGTTTCTGTCCTTTCCATAGTGCTCAAATTGGATTTGAATCCGGTCCCATGCCAAGCCAATCGAGCATTTTTACCTTTCGTTTCTTCTTTTAGCGGTGTGTTTTGTATCATTGTCATGCTGAAACACATCTGTTCTTCCAAACTGTTTTCTCACAACATGTTAATCAACAGCATTCATGATTTTACTGACAAGGTGCTGCTCATAACTGATATCAGATCTCTTACAACACCAAGCCATGACGTTTCCATGAAAATGCTCAGCTATTGATACTTATTCAAGAGAAATAGCCTTGTGCCATATATTTCACAACCAGTGCATAAATGAAATTGATATGTGCTTGGATTGATATGTACTTGGATTTTTTTCAGAAAAGAAATTGATTCTCTATGTCGAATTCAAAAGTGCACACATACTTTTGTCACGGGAAGAAATGTGCGCAACTTGAGATTTTTTGCACCTCTTGAAGACAAAAGATTTGAAGGAAGAATGCTTAGGAAACCGCGAATCAGGCTGAGTGAACTCCTTTGCCAAGTTACGTCAGAGCCGGGCAACCGGTTCTCTAGCTAGCCAAAATTACTGGATACTTTCCGGACAGACCTCAGAGAAGGTGTACGCATAGCATTTTTTTTAATCTATGAGGAAATATGTGCCTAAACAGTTAAAAATGTCCTTTTTGATCATCAGAAACTAATCAAACGTAATAAACATAGGGGAATTGAGTCAACATACGAAATGTTTGACTTCTGTGGTCGCTAGGGATGGGACAACTTCCGTTTCCCTGAAGTCGAATCAGAAAATCTATCCTGAAACCATTAAGAAAGAACCCACCCAAGTATTCATTCCCCCCTGCCCCTGAGGACGGAAAGGAAAAACAGATTTAAACAGGAAACGTCTACAAGATTCAAAACTGAGTGGCGCCATGTCCTCTGGTCTTCGTCCATTTTCTGGAATTCCTGGGGGGTATCCTTTGACTTCGAGGTCTTCCGCATTCTTGTTCATTAATTTGAAAAAAATGGGATTGTAACAATGTCAATTAGTTCAAAGAGTAAAATGCATTTTAGTTTTTTAGTTGTACTATATCCACTCCTCCCGACTCTTGCTCCACGTGTACTCATTGGTTGGTTGGCATTGTGGTGGTCAGGTTGATTAAGGTTCCCTTTAGGATTCGTGTGAGTGAAGATTTTACCATTTAAAGAGTGTCTTTGCATGAATATATGTACAAAATCTAGTCTCATGCAATTAAATGTCTAAAGTGCACTAGTTTTTATCACCCTTGAAAATATTCACAGACTTATCTGTATTTCTATTTGATGTGAAAGCGGTCATTTAGGTCCTTGCATTACGGGCGGCTGTTCAGTGGGAAGAGCATCGGTACGTTGAAGCAGATACCCTATTGGTAGCAGGTTCGTTTCCAGTAGCAGCCCCACTTATTTTGATTGTTTATTCTATTTACGTTGTCTACAGCGAGTTATATATTTACACATAATTAATATATATATATATATTGATATATATATATTGATATATATATATATTGATATATATATATATATATATATATATTGATATATATATATATATATATATATATTGATATATATATATATATATATATATATATATATATATATTGTGTGTGATTAGGCAGCATTCCTCCATCTGAATGAAATAACAAACACGAGATAACATTAATACTGCTAGAATTTGAAAAACACACGAACACAGAGACGATAGAAAATATTTTGAATAAATAAAGATAATTTCAGAAAATCGGAGCACTCATTCGAACCGACAACGAAAAATAATATCAGAAAACTAGAAAAAGCTTCCAAGAAGAATGGACAAACATTATATATATATATATACATATATATATATATATATATCAGATTATAAGTTATATTAGTTGATTTCACGACTTGAATTTCATGCAAATGACTAAATCAGTCTGCATATATGTGTGTGTGCACACATCCATATATATATATACACATACATATATGCATACACACATATGTACGATATACATATTCATATATATATATATATATAAATATATCTATCTATATATATATATATATATATATATATATATATATATAAACATCGATTCATATACACACATACAAATATATGTACACACACACACATACACTGACATGTATATTTCCTGCTATACTCTAAAACAACTCGACTTTCGAAGTATAAAGTTGAATGTATTGAGTACTCTATGAGATAAATCCTTCTCATATCAGACGTTGCTTTATGTTATGCTATATTGGTAACCTGATCTGTACCATATATATATATATATATATATATATATATATATATATATATATATATATATAATGCTCTACTCTAAAACAACTTGACTTTCGAAGTATAAAGTTGGTTGAATGTATCGAGCACTCAATGAAATAAATCCATCACATATCAGACGTTGCTCTATATTGTGCTATATTGGTAACCTGATCTGTACCATATTTATGTACACACACACATACGTATATATAATTCCCAGGGTTGTTCGGAATATTTATCCCAAGCTTTTCCTTTTGTCGTTTCAACCGATTCATTTCCGACCATTTCCAGGTATACAATCTCTGTGATGACAAGGAATTAAAACAGAAAAGGGTGATCTGTTCAGCTCCCAAGTTATCTTTCCCTGCGTCTCGTTGAACATTCAACGCATTCTCGAAATAACTCAACCAGGCATTGAAAAATTGAGTTCCTCAGTTTTTACTAATTTCTCGAAATTTGGTTGAGTATTCAAGTACGAAAATGGGTCAATCTGTAGTCTGACAGTTTTTGTTGTCTTTCGGAAATTTGATCTTAAATTTTCATGGTATAACGTTCAGTCTATGAAGATGGTAACGATAGGGATTATGGTGAACAACAATGTGTGTGTAAAATAAATATCGTTTTCACAAACTTTCAGACAACCCCCTCACATGCATGCGTATGTATGTTTTCGAGTGAAAGAGAGAGGAATCTATCTGTCTATATTGCAAGAAGCTTACTCATTAGACGATGAAGAATTAAATTGGTGTTGCCCACGCAATGCTTTCATTTATTCCCACGACAATTTCAGGACTCGTTAATGAAAACAGGATCCATATGACATGGATAATTGCATTATTTTTAAAAAATTCTGTTTCTGATTCAACTTCAAGATCTTAGTGGAAACAAAGCGGTCATCTGTTCTTTTCAGATGGAAGATTAATTAACTGGGTCGGAAGCGCAAATTGCCTTTGGTAAGAAAAAGGGACTACGCTATCATCAGTACTATTGATTTCAAAAAGTATTGCCACATAAAATGATTATGTTTGATGAAAACAACACCATTAGAGCCTAATTCCCACTCCGTTACTCTTAGTCTATCATAATCTAACTACAACGAGAAATCTGTTTATGGTTCTCCCGTGAGTACATGCAACGCAATCACTCAATTGGCAATTGTTCAAAGTTGTTATTCACCGGATATATTAGTCAACGCAAAAGGTAGTGCGGTGTAAATCTTTTTGGATCAGCGGTTCTCGAGAAATCTAATAGTAAAAAAATGAAATGAAGATTATAGGTCTTTCTTCAGTTTCTATGAATTATCTCCCTTGACGTTCGCTCTCTAGAATTATTTAAATTTGGATACGAAATATCTGAAGTAGCGACGCTGAAGAGAAGAAACTGGAATATTCCGAAGCCATAGTTTTACACGACGTACTGAAAATAATTCTGTATGACTACTATGGTAAGCGGCTCTGAACACCATAAAGTTCGGGACCTTCCAAACATGTGCCTTTGGAACTGTTCTTGTAGAATTTAATATGTTGAATGCAGAATGCGATCTCAGATTTAGTAAAATCCGTAAAGCGGTGGCTGATGAGCCTAACATTTATACCAAAATATTTAATTCAGAATAATCAAAGAGGGGAAAATAAGAGAGTAAAAAACAAATGCATAGAAATCGAAGTTGCCTCCTGTGTCACACAATCCTTAAAGCAATGATTTTGTTCGTATTTCTCGAACGATCCATTAAAACCTAATCATTGTTTGTAGCCATTGTGAGTTTCTACTAGGCTGAAGTCCTCACTTATCACCCAAGATGGACTTTCCAGCTATTTACCAGAGCTGGAGGGGGTAGATTCACGCCTTTCCCAAGAGCATTAGAGCAAAGTGAAGGCAAACTGTCCCAACTGGAGTTTGAACTGATTCAATTTTCCCTACCATTAACAGTTAGGCTACCTACACTGCCCTCTCAGTACTCTTATAACAAAAGTTTCTACTGGCCTAATTCAATAAAATTGCTGTAAGGTCACTGTGATCTTCTGATATTTACTTTTTCGGTAGTTCCGTTCCTTGAAAGATATTGTTAAAATCTCATGAAAGAATTTTGCTGGGGATCACATGGAGAGACCACAAGACAGCACAGTACGTCCAGGAAAAGACAAGAGTTAGGGACATCATAGAATCCATTTGAAATCTCAAATGGGGTGGGCTGGCCATGTTGCAAAAATGGCGGGCAACCGATGAACATCACGACTCACGACATGGATCCCCCAAGATCACAGGCGCAACTGAGGCCGGCCAAATATTAGATGGAGAGATGAGCTAGACCAATTCAGGAAGTACTGGCTCCGCGACGCCCATGTGAGAGAAGTGTGGTGAATCCTGGGGAAGGTCTATGTCCAATGATGGACGTTAAAAGACTGATGATGATGACTCTGCAGATATTCTTCAGTTGTCTTCAAGTCCTGCACGTTTCGCAAGAAATCACAACAATTTACTGTATATCAGTTCATAGCAATTTACAATTAGTCGTTGCCCGAAAAACAAGTTTTTAATTATTCCTCCACTCCCCTCTCCTCATGAACGCGTATATGAGACCCTATCCAAAAGTTTAGCGAATTCAAAACTCAAAATAAAACAAAAACAAAAATTCGATTTTCAATCTTTTCTCCACAAAACAAATGCCTTGTAATCAATGTTGCTTCTTGTGTCATGCAATACATGTATCAATGATTTTGTTCCCGTTTCTCGAACGACCATAGAAACCCAATCATTGTTTGTCACAGTGGTAGGTTTGTACAAGGCCGGGTTGTTAGCTGAACATCTAAGATGGACTCTCCAAACAGTCAGTAAAGAATTTGGATATTCATTGTTGGTTAGACAATAACTAACAATTAATGTAACTTGTGATATCACGAGTATGATTTCTTGGATAAATACTCCTAAGCTTCCATTTACTCAAATCATGACGTATAAAGCATATTTTGGCGATGGAGGGGGAATAAAGCAACAATCACAGTTGTATTCTAACAATCGACCCTGATATATGTGGGCAAAGTTTTGGTTTTGCTTATGATTCATCATCAGCCGTTTAGTGTCCGTCATTGGACATAAACCTTCCCTAAGATTCGCCTGGCCTCTCTATCATGGGCATCGCAGAGCCAGTACTTTCTGTATTAGTCTAGCTCGTCACGCAGTCTAACTTTCTGTCGGCTAAAATTTCGCAAATTATCCAGTTTGAGTCGTGATATTCATCAGTCATCTGCCAGTCGTGCAACATGTCCAGTCCATTGCTATTTGAGTTTTCTGATGGTTTCTATTCACTAACATTTTCCCCGACTCAATTGCTTCTTTCTAACGATTAATTTTGCATGCAAAGACTAAATATTTCTGACTGTGGGGAAGAAATGTTATAGCTATACACCAAATTTTCCGACCTCTAATTTGATTTATCTGGTTTCGGCCCTCCATCTGTTGTTACACAATGAAACTCATGAATAGAAGGATTGTCTGTGGTCAGGAATGCTCTCATAGATATATACTAATATTGATTTACTCTTGAATTAGATCCCGAAACCAGGCTTCCTATTGAAGATAAAAGTCCGTATATTAAATTTCATGCAGAAGAAATAAAATCATTGGAGAATTATAAACAATCAACCAAAACCAAAAACAATGTCAACATTCACATTGGTTTCTTCAGTTTTAAGTTCTTTTAGTTGACTGGCTGTATGTACGTATGTATCACGCGCACAGGCCACACCAATGTTGGTGTCCGGCAGCGTTAACACTTCTATCAATTTTTCGATTCAGACTTTTTTGGGGGTGATCACTGCTAAACAAAAGGCAAGAGAGGTATCTTACTCATCGATCCACCTTTTCAGTTTTTTAATTGATCATCTTTGACAGGATCATGCTGCCAAGTGACATTGGTCACTTGATGGTTTCTATTGACCAACCCGACCTTGTTTTCAAAGTAAATAAATGAGAAACCCTATCAGAGTTTTTAGACACCTGCTGTTTGTGTGCGTTCGTATATTTGAGTGCTGGGTGTGTCCGTTGGTTAGTAAGCACGTTTTGTGCGTGTGTGTTTACACAAGTTTCGAATACGCGTACGTCAGGAAAGGCATCAAGATAACGGAACTGGCGAAGCGAATCCCAGATGAGCTGGTCGGTGTTCAATTCGTACTAATGCATGAACGCCCTTCTCTCAATAAACCAGGTCGTGGATTATCCCCGTTGTTCGTACCATGTAATCCTGTACAACTTGTCACAAATTACATGGAGAGGAGATTAGCAATTAATTCCCATATTCATACACGTTTTCATTTGAGTGCGCGGGTGCTCGCTGTCAGAATCCAGTCAATCATCCGTAACTAGAACAATCTGGACTAAATCTAAAGAATGGAATTGTTCAATCTTTGTCAAACGTTGAACCAAAGCTATGAATAAAATTAAAAATTCCCGACGTGAAAACAAACAAATCTAAGTAGAAGATCGGCCTCACATGGAGAGACCACAAGACAGCACAGTACATCCGGGAAAAAGGCTAGAGTCAGAAACATCGTAAAATCCGTTAAAACTCTCAAATGGCAGTGGGCTGGCCATGTTGCAAGAATGGGAGACAACTGATGGACATTGCGACTCACGACATGGATCTCCCAAGATCACATCCGCAACCGGGGCTGGCAGAATATCTGATGGAGAGACGAACTAAACAAAATCAGAAAGTACTTGCTCCCCGACGCCCATGATAGAGAAGTGTAGCAAATCCTGGGGAAAGTCTATGTCCAATGACGGACGTTAAAAGACTGATGATAATGCTGATGATATTGAAAAATACATATATTGTCTAAAATAAATGCTTTTTCTGTCATTACGCTGTAGACATGGATTTAGCTATGTATGCACATGTACGTATTTTTATATGTGTATTCGGGAATCCATAAATGCGTGTATATCCATTTCAGTTATGTACAGGAGAACATACAATTTGAGATTGTGTGTGTGTGTGGGGGGGGGCTTTAACTTCCTGTGATTTTAATTCATCAAAATGCTAATATAACCAACAGTTACTATTGAAAAAAAGACATCCTTTGGATGGGCCTGAAACATTTGTTAAGTTTATTATAACACCATTTAAACATTTTGGGGAAAGTGTGCCAGCCTACCTCACCGGTGAGGCTCGTTTGTTCAATCTGATTTGACGATCTAGTACTTTTGCTAGTAGGTATAAAGTAATTAGCATAGTGTTATAATTGACTAATATACAGTTTTAAAAAAGACGAAGTATTACATTTGAGTAAAAAAATGAGATTTTGTTAAACAATGACCACCCGGTAGGACAAGTGGTATCATATGTGGTTGGACCTCAATGATGCATTGTGATAAGGTGGAAGATGGGAAAAAAAAGGAAAACAAGAAAAGAATGACGACACCAATAACTTATTCGAAGAGGGCCAAGTAGCCCCACTTACAATTTACCAACCAGTACCAAACACATGGTACTCTTTACATTCCATCCCCTCACCAAAAAAAAAAAAAAGGTTCCAACAGAAGCTGCTTGAAATCAAGTATATATGCTGGTTATTGCCACTTCACAAAAACATAAATTACCCTATCAGCAACCCAGGAATACAGCATGAACTAGGCACTCGTCTGTCAAAGTGAGATAGGTACTTCTCAAGGTGAAAAAACCTTTGTTTTTTATGTAAAACCTTTTGTGCTTACAATACATATGACTCAAACTTCGTAGCAAAAAATGGCACATTTTTATTTTGTTTAAGATAAGGCTGAGAGTGGAAGAGGAGAAAACATGTGACACATACATACATACATAGCTGGCCAGTCAGCCAAACAGACTTGAAGACTGAAGAAACTTACGCTGAAAGTTTTGGCAACTGTTTGGTTGACGGTTTCTAATATCGCCATCGATTATGTTTGATTTGGGAATATATATATATATATATATATATATATATATATATATATATATATATATATATATATATATAAATATATATATATATATATTGTGTCATCCACAGATAGCTTTTTCGTTATATCACAACTTTTCAGTGTGGCTATAGACTATACATTATCCCATTCAGTACCACGAGGTAGGATCGAAACCTTAGCTCCAGACCCAGAGGCTAGTATCCTCACTCTACTTCACTGGACGGTCAGTAAGGTCGAACTTGAGCGATATATTTATTTACGCATATATATTCCCTGTCCACCAGAGTTCTCCATTCCATGTTGGAAGAGCATTGCATATATATATATATATATATATATATATATATATATATATATATATATATATATATATATATCATCATCATCATCATCATCATCATCATCAGTCTTTCAACGTCCGTCGCCGGACATAGACCTTCCCAAAGATTCGCGCCAATGCTCTCTGAATCTGCCTAGCTCGTCTCTCGATCTGATATTCTGCTGGCCTCGGTTGCACTTATGATCTTGGGGGATCCATGTCGTGAGTCGCGATGTCCATTGGTCGTCTGCCATTCTTGTAACATAGCCAGCCCACTGCCATTTGAGATATGCCATATATTATGTAGGAACTAATATGAGATGATCTCCCGTCGTTACACGGTTAATGTATCACTTGGGCCTAGACAACGTGAGTAGAATAAACAATTAGAGGAAATGGGGCTGCTAAGGTAGCCACTTCAACGTAGCGATGCTCTCACCATAGAGCTAAATAGCCGCCGGTAATGCAAAGGCCTAAATTAACTGCTTTCAACCCAAATTCTCATCTCGTTTATTTTTCGATCTATTCACTCCTTTCAACGAGACAGTTGTATATTAAGAAACAATTTAAGTTATAAATTGTTAAACAATAAAATCATTCTATTTACGTTGTCTAGGCTGAGTGATACATTAACCGTATATTGACGGGAGATAATTTCAAATTAGTTTCTATATAATATAACGCAAAGTATAATCATTTTATCGGATTACTTACATACATTTCTTAATACACACATATATGTATATATGAGTGTGTGTGTGTGTGTGTGTGTGTGTGTGCTTGTTTATGGTCCATTTATGTGTGCTTGTGCATGTAGATATTTGTCAAGCTCAACCTGGTCTAATTCATGACTGAAATGGATAAATAGGAGATTGTGTTGCAGCCATTCCCCTTCGAGCAGTGAACCTGTCTGCCTCCTGAAAAATCAGCATGGTTGATCTTTATTTGGATTCGAACACAGACCACTCAAGAGAACTACTTGACTACAACCTTGATCATTGCAATTCACAGATGTGTTAATGTGCAAGATTTATTTTATACATGCGAAGAACACAAAACTAATAAAGCAGAAAAATGTTCCACACCAAACCACTAACACTCATCATCCTCATCAGTCTTTTAACGTCCGTTGTTGGACATAGACCTTACCCAAGATTCGCCAAATTCTCTATCATGGGCGTTGCGGAGCCAGTATTTCCTGAATCTGTCTGGTTCATCTCTCCATCTTGTGTTCTGTCGGTTTGAGCATAATTCTCTCATGTGTACGTTGCATAATTCTCAGTTTGCAGGTCTATCTCTTGGTTAGATTCCATGTTTCAGCTCCATGAGTGACTATCAGGAGGAATGCATTGGTTTTGTACTCTTCTTTTTAGGATTATTGGGATCATCTGGTTCTTGAAAGTTGAGCTTGCTCTGCCGTCCGAGAGATGACAAGAGTCCATGACATTATAGAATCCATAAGAAAACTCAAATGCGGATGGGCCAGCCATGTTGCAAGAATGGTAGACAATCGATGGACATCACGACTCACTCTATGAATCCTCAGAGATCACATGTGTTACTGAGGCCGGCAGAATACAAGTTGGAGAGACGAAGTAGACGTATCCAGAAAGTATTGGCTCCGCAACGCTAAGCCTTTGGGTAAGCATATATATTATATGTATGTATGTATATGTATGTGTGCGTGTGTAAATGTGCCTCTTTGTGTGTGTCAGTGAGGTAGTATGGAGAGGGGGCTTTTGAGCGTGTCGGTCCGGGGGAAATTCTTGTTTAGAATCGAATAATATACAGGTGGACGAAAGTTGAAATCCGATCCAAATTAAGGGGGATGCCCTTGTGCACACCATAAATTGGACCACACAACATTAATTACCCACAATCGGACTCCTTAAACAATAATAGAAACATGAAACCGGAAAGAAAGAGAGAAAGAAAGGAATAATGTAAGAAAGAGAGGAAGAAGAAAGAGAGAAAGAAAAAAATAACGTAAAAAGAAAGGAACCAAAAACAAAAATTGGAAAAAGAAGAAGGTCAAAGAAAGAAAGAGTTCAAAAAGAAACAAAAAGCAAAACAAGTGAAAGTTGGGGAAAAGGAAGAAGAAAAAAAGATGAAAGAAATATTATAGAAAGAGAGAAAAGAGGCAAATAGACCAAAAAGAAGATGAAGAAAGAAAGAATTCAAAATGAAAGAAAGAAATCAGAAAGAAAAATTAAATTGGGTAAAAGAAAAATAAGAAATTAATATCCGTACCTCACATGTATGAATCACTTCGGCTCGTGCGTACACTAGAACTAATAATCTAAAACAATTATCCAGAAACGTCTTGGAGAAAATCTAAAAAAAATGGTATTTTATCTGAAATCATTGAAAAAAAAAATACATATTTTTTTTTTAAATCATCGAAAAAATAACCTGTTCAAGATTTGGGCCTGGTTGATCCAAAATGGGCGTAAAGACCCCAAAAGCACTTTTTAATAAAACCAAGTAGACAAAAAAAAAGTCATACCTCAAAAAATGAAAAAGATGCAAGGACTCAACAAGAAAGAAAATGAAATCGAAGAGAAAAAAAATTAAAAAGAGAGAAAATAGATAATCAGAAAGAAAGACAAATAAGAAAACGAGAAAAATATTAGATAAGAAGGAAGCAAGAGAAGAAAGGAATATTGCAAAATGAAAGAAACTTGAAAAATGAATCAAATTCGTCATCACCGTCAGTAATTGAATAACCGTAGCGTCAAATTTGAAGATACGTGAAAAAAAAAAATTCCTTCGAAGAATAAATATGGTCAGAATAAAATTCTATTCATGACATCACTGGCATTTTCCACCGGAAAACATCTAAAACAGAGTAAAAAAAAATAAGCATCTAAAATTATCTAGATTCTGGAGATTTTCTTTTTGAATCAACTCTAGTGATATAAAAAAAATTTCCACGCCATACTTTTTCCCGGTAGCGCATTCTTTTTTTTAAATTTCAGAACAATCGTTTATTCATTTCTTTCTTTTTTTTAGTCATTTCTCGTTTTTTAGATATCATTTATATAAATTATATATTGCCTTTTAGCACCTCCCCATCAGCAATTTCCATTTCAGAGGTACGTGAATCATTAGAATTCTGTTCTTGTTTTCTTATTTAACACAGAAACAAAAGTCATTTTTGGACAAGAAAGTCAATGGTGGTGAAAGATAAAATTATCACGAGAAACCAAAATGAGGAAAGTCGAGTCTACGTTTAGAAAAGATTTTGATACTTCAACCCAAGTGGAATGTACTGTTTAAATGTGTCTAGTGGCTGACCTTAACTGAGCTTAATGTAACTACGCTGTAGTGAGCAATTGGATCGTTTGATTGACGCATCAGAAGAAGAAAAACCCTTTGGAAGGACTTCAACCAAAAAATTTGCTGCATGCATGGTCGGCCCTAGGGTTCCTGGTATCCTGGCCAACCTGAACATCGGTGCCCCTTAAAATATGGTATTATCTTATTTATTTAAAAAATCCAACTTTACATCAGTGAATATCCTTATTTCAACTGTTTTGATCTGATCAATTTATCCAATTGTAATTGGAAGGTTCTACTGACTCAAACACATGATTGGCACTCCCTAGCTCTTGGCGCCCTAAGCGACTGCTCGTGTTGCCAGTACCTTGGGCTGGCCCTGGCTGCATGTCAACTCTTGATCTAATGTCGTATATGTAAAGAAGCAAAAAATTATCGAAATGGGATGAGTTCTCCCAAATGTGGTGTATTGTCAAGACCTTGTTTAATCACATGTTTCGCTTTCAATACCATTTCTTATCTGGTCAGCAATTCCAACAAACTCATCGAATAATTCCTAGGATCAAAATTTGGATCGTTCTTTTGAGATGGAATACACTTCTTAGCTTAAAGTTTTTCGTTAGTTCATAGAAATCCACGGAAAATACTTTGATGACTCATTAATGATGCTATGAGTTTATACGAATAAAAGATATTAGTCTAAACATATAATGGAAATATTTGCGTCAGACTGACAATAAAATAACCATTCTGTTTGGAGACAAATGTTTGGAAAAAGAAAAAAAAAAGTCGCAAAAACTGACACTGGCTCAACATCTCCAACCAATCGAGCATAAACACGCGCAGATAAAAGACTCTGACAGCTGCCACTCGGAAACACGTGGACAAATAACGACAAGACCCCCTGTATGATTGAATTTGTTGATATGTTTCTGTCGACAGAAAACATTACATGGCCACCTTCGAGCACGCACGCACACGCAGAGAGAGAGAGAGAGAGAGAGAGAGAGAGAGAGAGAGAGAGAGAGAGAGAGAGAGATCCAAGAGGTGCCCACACGCAGTAGCGTACACATGAAAATTTTCGATGTACACAGACGAATTCTGAGGGAGAGACACGCCCACACACAGTGACTTACATATGAGAGGCATTCAATGCGTGTATCTAAATTCCGAAGTACACACATAGATAAGCTAATATATTCATACAAACATAGACTAATGCATGCATACACCTTTTTCTTAATCCCCCCGACACCAACCCAGAAAGTACTTACACACTCGTATATAGAAGCAAAAACACTATTGCATCCCCAAAAAGCCAACAGTCATGCTGACATTCCAATAAACACATAAGCAGAAGGAAAACGGGAATCTGCGATATCATAGAATCCATTAGAAAAATAAAATGGCAATGGGCTGGTTATGTTGTAAAAATTACAGACAACCGATGGACATCACAACCCAAAGCATGGATCTCCAGAGATCACATGCACAACCGAAGCCGTCAGAATAAATGATGGAGGGATGAATATGACGAGTTCCGAAAGTATTGGCTCCATGACACCCATGATAGAGGGGTCTGGTGGATTTCGGGGAAGTTCTATCCGCAATAACGGATGGTAAAAGACTGATGATGATGATGATGATGATGATGATGATGATGATGATGATGACGATACAGCGATTGTATAGAAGTTTGTCACGCAAGCCGCTGTTAGTAAGCCAGTTTTTCAGCGAAGGTTTTCCACGTAAAAAAACAATAGAGCGATGATTATCATCATATGATTATATCGTCCTTATCCTTTCCAAATAACTTCCATCTACACTGGGGTGGGGTGGGGGAATAACAATCAGGGCCTTTAATTAGACTAAAGCTTTTAAACTTTTTGCATTGGCGACACTCTAAAATGTCGCAACACACGGTTTGGAATTCGGTATACAAGAGGATGAATTTAAGAGCTCTGATTGATTATATTTGCACATTTCCTGTCGCTGCAAGAGGTTGATGCCAGAATGCTGATTTTTAAGACAAGCAACCCCCCCCATGAGAACATTGTCGCAACACAATCTTTCTACTTCCGAATCCCCCCGTCTCGTATTGTGCCAAACTAAGTTTACAAAATATCTATACTTACATAAACTGTCATTTTTTTTAAATTGCTAAAACTGAAAAAAAACCCCTCAAAACTCAAACAAAAAACAACAACAAAAACCAAAAAAAAAAAAAAAATCATTTAGTGCTCTCGTTTTCTTAGACTACTGATAAAAAAAATAACCTCTCATTATAATCTTTTCCAGACACAGCTGGAATTTATCTCTTTTGTATCATTCGTTACGTTTTTCTTGGGGTGGTTAAATAATCTTGAAAATTCTTCCAATCCTTTAGTCATGAATATAAATTATCAGCTAAAATACGTCCTTTGTTGGATCTAGACACAAATTTCCTGAAGAATCATTGAACTACCCTTTACGGAGCTCAGCTCTCGGTTATTTTTATATATGTATATATATATTTTTTTCTTCAAATTACTGTCCACCTTCCCTCAGTTTGCCTCGGGACATTTTCTGAGCGAATAAACTCGATATTCTAGCGAGAAAAAGAGAAAAAAAAACTGATGATTTAGGAAGGAATCGTGTTCAATGGAAATGCATTGCTAATTATTTTACTGTGGTAAATCATGGCAAATATAAAGATTTTAACAGTAACAACTTACACATAGAGTGACAGAAAATACTGGAGGCGTTTTTATAAGGAATGAGCAGATGGCAACAATCATTAAATGTACCCACACATCTTTATTAGACAATTCTCGGTCAGTCGGTTGGTCGGTCGGTCGGTCGGTCGGACGGACAGACGGACAGACAGGCCGACTTACGTTAAAAAATAGAAATAGGATGGAAAGTAGAGATGCTTTGTCCTTGAAGATTTGATGTCATTATTGCTATCAAATAATTATAGAATCTACGAGTTCGGTATCTTTTTATTCGAAAAAAAAAGCCACTTACGATCTTTATTGAAAATGGTACACTCAGAATATTCCTAAATGGAAATATATCATAAGTAAGAGATTCAGTAGACTCAAAGAAAGACAACTTCTTCCCTCTACCCCTCCTGTTACCACCGCCACGCATCGATGAACATAAAGTCCTCCTTCTTTGAAATAGAAGTATTAGTTTACTCGTAAGAAAGGAATTTTCTTCTAATAAACATCGAAAGTTATGCTAATCAATTCAAGAATTTGATTATGTTAAAAATGTATGGGTGAAATAGAAGTTTGAATATTTTGAAATAAAATCCTACACTGCGTTCCTATAAATCTCAGCCATTGTAAATATGTGAAGAAAATTTGATTTGTAATTTCAGTTTTCATCTTTAGATTTAATAAGTTCCAAAGATACGTTTCCAATGAGCTAAACTTCATAGCGTAGAGCAGTGGAGCAGCTTGCCATGATTATCAAGTGAAATGATTTTTTGTCCGTTGTATGAAAGTACGGTGTCAGGTATTTCAGTAATTCCACTCCAGCATAGTCAATTTAAATATTCTTTTTATCTAAATTTAGATAAAGATCTATAATTTTGAATCCTTTATTTTTCATTAGATTTCTCGAGAACCTCTGATCTAAACAACTTTTACTCAAACTCGAAACTAGACACACACACGCACAAACAGAAGTAGGGATTTTGCCAAACTCCATTCAGAAACTTGAGTTACGAGAAATACACAAGGATTTTTTTAATTCTCAAAACACTGACACGAAACACTCATCTAACAACATTTTCTTATAGAAACGAATAAGCCTATATCGATATCCGAATCTTCGCTTCGTTTCACTCGCTCGTTTGGATATATACAATCATAATATTAACATTTTGCTACGGCTGAGTGATTAGTAGCCAGCTCTCTTCCCAGTCGAACCTGATATGCAAAGGTTCATCTAATTTTGATAGATAAATATACACAAAAATATTTTCATTTATTTCATATAAAATACAATAGTTGCTGTAATCATCTTCAGTAGGAAATGGAAATTGGAGTGAAGTTCGACCCTGCAGAAGCCAGACTTGTCTTCTATCGTGGTTAGATTGTAGTAAATTGATTGAATGACCGTAGCCATCAAAGGTGGTGGAGGGTTCTATTCTTTTCTTGTATGTGTATATGTTTGTTCATGTTTTGTATGTTCTAGCACTCCTAACCATACCGACTTGAAATTGGCATCAGTACTCCATTAAAAACCTTCTAGATTTTTAAAAAATTTTGGGGGCCTCATTTTGACGAGTTTATTAATATTTTCCAATACCTAGATGATTTTACACGTTTTTTTTACTCTATTCTATATGTTTTCAATTGAAAATACCGGTGATATCATAAATATTTCCTAATGATAAAAGAAAATACTTTGTTCGGCCCAAAGATTTTAATATCACTATGAAATGAATGTTTTGTATATTCAATAGAAAATGATGATGATCATCATCATTATCATTATCATCAGTCTTTCAACATCCGTCATTGGACATAGACCTTCCCCAAGATCTGCCTCATCTCTATCATGGATGTTGCAGAGCCAATACTCACTGGGCGTGTCTAGTTCGTCACGTCATCTTAGATTTTTGTCGACCACGGTTTCCATGTGATCACTGGGGATCCATATTGTGAGTTATGGTGTCCAGCAGTTATCTGACATTCTTGCAACATAACCAGTCCACTTCCATTTGAGTTTTCTAATAGATTTGATGATATATCGGATTCCCGTTTTTTCTTTAATATCCTGTGCTATCTTGTGATCTCTCCACGAGATATTGAGCATGATCCTCTCCTGTGGACGTTGCACGGTTCATAATTCATTCCCAGCTTGCTAGTCCCGTGGAAACCTTCAAGTGAAATGCAAAGTAAGAAGATTGTGTTGCATCAATCTTCAAAACAGGAAAGACTCAACATTCGAATTAATCATCAGTAAATATCTAAAATATATGATTATTGAGCGTTTTAAGATACGTAATTAAAATCTTTGTATCACAGGTAATTGAACAAAAAAATAAATGAAAAGAAAAATTCTCACAGTCCTCATCTGGAATCGAACCAACGGATTGCTCATTGATTCATTACTCACTGTAAAAAGCCATAAGCTTGAACCAAATCATTTTATTTTTGAAA
Organism: Thysanoteuthis rhombus; assembly: GCA_963457665.1. NCBI lineage: Eukaryota > Metazoa > Mollusca > Cephalopoda > Oegopsida > Thysanoteuthidae > Thysanoteuthis > Thysanoteuthis major. Next base: position 42,988,456 of record OY735220.1, on the reverse strand, counting down.
TAACTACATGCCTTCTGTTTATAATAACTGCTTGATTTAAAAAAAAAAAAAGGGGGGGGGAACATTAAAACGGTGCACGACATCGTCACACCCAAAACACCACAGGACGATTCTAAGGAGTGTGAAGGAAGCAGTGACTTAGAAAAAAAAAACCCGCAAAAAAACAGAAAAAAAAACAACCTGCAGTGTGAAAAATGCCAACCCCTTCATCGTTCCCTACCCAACTGACCCATAAAAAATGAATCTTTGTTTATTTTTTAATCCCTGGGAGCGCTGGTGCACCGGGGGTTGCTTAAAATCAAACAAATGTAATTGAGTGCTATAACCGAATTAAATCTAAAAAAAAAAAAGATATTCTTATCTGACCTTTCTGAAGAGGAACGTGGGGTTCTTCCGGTTGTCTCCTAGCGAATGATAACGTTCATAATTTTTTAAATGTGCAGGCCTAAAAATGATAAAAAAAGAAAGAATGTTCGAGTTGAGTTATCTAAAATGAAATCTTTGCACCTTATGCCACGAACTTCTCACTCATCCTTTCTATGAGAACTGCCCCCGCTCCGCAAAAAAGTTCGTCTATTAAACATATAGGGGTGAGTTTTGTTTGTATGGGGCCCTTTTTTCCCAGCCATACTAAAAGAAGACAACCCATAGTTTTTATGACAATTGCGCCACGACAAAGTGCCTCTTTTGTTAGGATGGAGAGATGTTTATATTCGGCTGTTACTTATTTTCTAAAACAATCTACAAAATGTTGGCGTACAACCAAATGATTTTTGAGTGGCAAAGTTGATGGCCATTATTAGCCAATAGAAACACAAAAATGAGGCACAAGGCTGAAGGTTTTGTGACTGGTGAGTATGCAGATCGACCCTGGTTTATCTTAGATTTAGCTTGTAACATTCACTAACCTAAAGGTGCTTTCAAAAAAAAATTATATCCTCCACTATAACGGCATATTTATTTCAAATACTGCTTCCACGAACCAGCATGCCACAAACTCCCTACGTTAGAGAAAATTCCTACTTGTATATTTTTATGTAGATACTTGGTAGGAATGATTTTTATTTCGTGTATACAAATGCTCCCAGTACTCTTTATTGGAAGCAAGAAATTGAACACACTGTTAAATTATTGTTGTATGTGTATGTAAGGGTATATATATATATATATATATATATATATATATATATATATATATGTGTGTGTATATACATATATATGTATGTGTATATATATATGTATATATATGTGTATATATATATGTATATATATGTGTAAATATATCGATGTATATATTTATGTTTGTATAGATATGTATGTATATGAATATATGTGCATATAAGTGTGTGTATATATATGAATGTATGTGTATATATATGTATGTGTGTATATGTATATATGTATGCGTATATACATATGTATACATGTATGTATATGTATGAGAGTACATATATCTATGTATATATAGGTATGTGTGTATATATATATGTATATATATATATATGTATATATATGTATGTATACATATATATATGTGTACGTCTGTATATATGTATATTTATACATATGTATGCATATATGTATGGTGAGTATATGTACATACATTTGAATGTATACATGAATATATATGTATGTGTATATGTATGTGTATATGTATGTGTGTATATATATGTTTGTGTATGGATATGTATGCATATATATATGCGTATATATGTGTGTATATATATGAATATGTATATATGCGTATCTATCTATTTATATATCTACACATGTATTTATATATCTATACATAAAAATATCTATATATATATATATATATATATATTCAAAAGTGTTCTTATAAGTCCCGTTAGTATTATATTTTTCTTTTTGATTCTTTTGCTATGCAGATTAAATCAACATCGAGTATTTAAATTTGTACATACAGCCAATAGTATAAATATATCTCAATATCAAACTGTTGGCCAGCGCAAGGAGATAAGAAAGCCTTCCCGATTTTCTCGTTCGCAAAGTAACAGGCTGTTCCAGAGGATATCAATGAAATTGTTATTGTTTTGCATAATTTGTGGAGTTGTGCGGAGTTATGTCTTGACAAAAAATCACTCGAAACCTTTTTTTAACCTCGAACCCAAGAACCGGCTGCTGGAACATGATGAACCTGGCACTTCCAGAGACGGTAATAATTCATTGAATGTCAGTGACGAATCAACGCTCGTTCAATCTCCTGGCTCGAATAGAGAAAACCTCTCGGCAGTTCCTCTTACCAAACTATATGCTAGCACCATCACGCTATTTGCACATAACTCTACTACAGAAGCACCAACAACGAATGTTTCTGTCTTCCGAGATGGTGAGTTCGTTCCGGCAGTCGCTGTCCCTTCAGACGACAATGACAGCAGCAGTACTGCGACAGGTGGTCGAAATTCTAGCACCCGTGTCCAGTATATTTCAACCACACCGGACATTATAAACACTGGTACAGTTATACTGTACTTATTTAAAACCTCTATATACGGTGCAAACTATAGCACCGTTTCAACCATGGTGTATAACTATACTACCTCTGAAAATGTTAGCAGTACTGAAACTTCGTACACACCGACTCCATCCGACCAAAACTCTAGGGATGAAGTCCTCGTCTCCTATACCTCAATGATTAGTAATATTACTATAACCGATGGCAACATATCTGAGAGGACTAGTCGAGATACCAGCTCATCAAATCTGAAAAACTCTAACTCTTCAGAGAATGCCTTGTTGAATTCCGTTGGGTCGTTTCTTGCAGTCTTCTTAGTGATTCTGTTGTATGTAATTGGGTGTTGTTTCTTTAACCGAATCCGACGTAATTAAATATCTATAATAATAAAAAATTGTCTGGCAAATCTTTGTTCAGAGACACTTGTGTTCTTTTTTTTTTCTTCTTGAAGTTGGTTCATGATAGCTGTATACTTTAAAAGCCGGTTATCTTAATCTCCGAAAGCTGGCTCCTAATTTACTTTCTTGACAGAGACAAACGCGCCGTTGTTAATTTGTTACTGATGATGTGCAATGTAGTTCGTCATTGAGAGAAGGAACTTGACGGGAATGTCGTGCCTGGTAACTGCATGATATGAAAGTCTATTTGCTTATGAAACTGGAGATTTATGGATGCCCCTTGCGCTTTTAACCTAGTCAGTATGCATGTCCCACTATCCAAAAGTAGAACTTCCTGCATGATCGCTTCGTTAGTCTAAACGGCGTAAAACGAAGGAGCTAGTGTTATCAAACCATAGGGGGGAGTTTTACGTGCTCCTAAGCCCGAAAATGGAGATGGCATATTAAGTTTAATCGTCTGGGTTGGAAGCACAGGAAACTTGTGTGTAGGGAAAGAGGGTGCGTACTGTCTCTATAACGATTCACTGCAAAAAAAAAATGCTGTTTTCGATTTTTTCCCCCTTAAAATCGAAGTTGCTTAAGCGAACTTTCAAAAAGCAGTGGATACCTGTGGGTGAAATGGTCCTATCTGAGTAGACTGTTCTCATCCAGTTCTATTTACAGTGGGTCAACTTTCTACTTTCAATTACAAAACCCAGTAGAACACGTCTTCATTTGAGAAAATAATTTACAATCAAAACAAATATATGGGGAATCGTAATTTTTACGTTCCCCACCAAGATCACGAGTAGAAACAAATTCGTTCACTTCATTAGATACCACATATATGAAAAATAACTTTAAATTATTAACTTTAAGTAAAGGGCAACTAGCTCCAGTGTTTGGTACAATGTCTCCGAATTAAACCACGAATAATTCCATTATAAATCAATAAATTTGCAAAAAAAGATATCTTAAGGAAACTTAGGGTGATTTTAGCTCTTCAACCAGAATTTGGAAGGAATGCATGGTCTGTTGGTGAGATATCAAATTATAACTTCATTTTCATTTAAAGGTGTGACTGAAACATTGTTTTTGTTGATATTTTGGAAATAGCAAAAGAACAGTGAGACACCTGGTAAGGATCGAACTGCATTAGCATGTTTCTAAACATTCAAACGCCCCCTGCATATCTCGGAAAAAAATTTGATCTACCCAGTTTAAACGTCATACCCCTGGAACACAGTGGTTTGAACGTGGTCCGATATATCCACAATGGAGAATTCGTTTTTACAAAGTCATAGCTCTAAAAATGAAGGCAGTAGTGGTGTATGAAGTGAAGTTGGCGCTAGGAATTTGTCTGTTGGTTTTTTCTCGGGCTATGCCGAAGTTTTCTATTTCTGATAACCGAAGTCCCCCGACGGGTGAACCCGATGGGACTATGGATTCTGCAAATATCCTAGTCGCAAGATCCCAAACCAAGCACGATTCCCATTTCATTGTGCCTTTTGTACATAGCCTCAAACCTGAGTTTTCTAAAGTCGGAACTGCAAACAGCACTATGTTGACCTACGCTTCAGTATCAAAAACAGCTGTAAGGTTTATTTCATCGAGCGTGTATATGGCTTCTATTGCATTCGGTGTCTTGATGTGTATGTTTCTGTGTGTCACCTTATCCTACTGCCTCTACACGTACATGTGGGCCTCTGAATGAAAAGGAAACAAAACAAAACGTTAATTTTGTGCCTCTACTCGTCAATGACTTTACAAATTCTTCCAAACAATGCCTTTATTCAAAGATCAGTCGATGTCTCAGGGGGGGTCTCAATTCTTTAGGTTAAAGACCACAACAGAACTCAACCTACAAACAGGCATCCACCACTGCTCGAAAACAGAGCGTTTCAGTGAAAAACAATTTCGTGAGCCAACATGGTGTTAACCCATTGTTAATTGATTTATATGGGGGAAATTTTTTCACCGTTCCCCGATCTAAAAAAAAATGGTTTCGAGTCGTTGGATGTTTGAGACGTGGCAAGTACGGGAAACCAAGGTCTACAAGAGCGTGCGTGCTGTATCTGTAACGACTTTCTTCTAAACAAACACTGAATGATATTTCGGTTTTCGCTTTTTTCCTCAAAAACTAAAGTTGTACAAAGCGAACTTTCAATAAAATGGAGTATACACAGGTATACTACAAGTATCCTATTAACACTTCATATCTCAACAGAGCGTAGATATTTGTTTGAGCTTCTTAGTAGATGAATTAACTAAGTAAGGAGATGCCAGTGGCCTAACGTTAACAGCATATCAAATGGAATCGGTGAACTGAGTTCAAACCCTTGCCATTGCAGTATCGTCTCTGAAAAATGCAGGCCAAAGCATTGAGACTAGTAAGCACTCAAAGAGCGCATATCTTAGCCAATACCATTGTCAGGGGGTTATTTGTTAATCGATCTCTGCTAATTTAATTGAGACTCTCGGAGTTATCGTGTGGAGAGATATGAACGGTTGACGATATTATGTGGGGTGGACGTATAATTACGATGTAGGGGAGATACTTTTGCATGGGTCCGTCCTGAAATTTGATCACTCTTTGAGTAGTCTATTGTCCCAAAACAGAATTTCATAATTGAGAACTTCTGAAGACATCGTATGGATGGACATAAGCATTGGCTCATTAGGGGAAAAACGGAACAATATCCTTCAATCAAAAATTCCTGAGTCCACCCCAAAACACCGTCTTCCTTACTCATTGCCCACCCTCCTGCAAAATTTAATTCAAATCCATTCAGTACTTTCAGAGATATCGGGTGGATAGACAGACGAAAGAACGCAACAAAGTATACCTCTCCTACTTGATAAAGGTAAATGAATCACAATTTTGATTTGAAATATGGACACTTTTTTTCTGCCTGTAAAATGAGTCTCTTTAAGACAAGCCTGGGCCGCAGCCATGTTATGTGTAGCGTCGAATGCTGTCCACACCTGCCAAGTGGTTGATGTTTGGTTTAAACAAGAACCAAAAAGGTACGTCCACCATCCTTACGTCCATATCTGACCATGCAGTTACCTCAATTACCAGCAACCTGCAATTAGGAACGGACTTTCTAGAAGACGAGGAATAGCCATGCATGATTGGATCTCCCGATTAAACAATGATTTCCGAGTACAAAAAGGTTACATACATAGTAGTACTACTAGCAGTAGAATCACTGATTTTTGTAGTTATTGAAAGATGAGTATGGTTCACCCGAAGGTCTTAACCAAGTTTCATGTCAATCCAACACAATACGACGGAGAGAGTAAATTTTTAACATATTCGAGATCGACAGGCAGACCAACCGAAAATAAATGCGTAGACGCATTTAAAAACTCAAACCGACTTTCCATCCACATCCTTTGCCTAGTACTTGAGCTGAGTGTTTTAGCGATCGCTGCTTAGTCTGGCGCAGAGCCGTAGTGGTAGGGCACCCCGTGAGGGTCGAATTTACCACAGTATCAACAGTCTATCAGTCTAGCTTGCTAACCATTATTATACGGTGTGCGATAGCTAGCCATCTCATCTTGCAGACCACTGGTAGTATATTTTAAACTCTCACAATGCACCACCGCAGTTGCTTTGTATTTGACTAAGCTAAAATTTATCATTGACATTTCGGAAGACATAAATTTTATAACTTTGAAGAATTCAAAAACTTCGGGTCTTTTTCGTTAGTCCCCACAATAGGCTAAGGTCAATAATTTTTCAAGTATGATAATGGAAAAAGGCCCCAAATGCAGGGTCTTTTCTGCTACTCATTGCCTCAAAACGAAAACCCTGACCCTGTCGGAAATGATAAAATAAACTTAGCATATCCATTCATACAGATTATAAAAATGTTTTTTCTGGTGGGGGACAAACAAGAAGTCCCCAAGCGTCTGATTTTGTCATTTTTTATCATTTCAAACTGTTGACAGCATTAGACACTCCTTGGCTAAAATCAGACTATTTCATTGATGTAGAGCCACGACATAAAAGATGTACAAGCCTGACCGTTCGGGGGGAAAGGTTGAAATGTTTTCATTCTCCAAGATCAAATTGCTGTTAAAATTTTACAACTAACTCCAGGAATTGAGTTTCTAGTCGACGAGAAAAAGAAAATGCAACCGACCTCTTTTTTTTTTGGGGGGGGGGGTTCTGTACTTTAAGAATATGGACGTCAGCTTTTGGTGTTCACTAATGAAAAAAAAGTCCCCGACTTTTTACGTGCAACGTTTGATGGATTGCATTGATGCATCGAGTTAAGTAAACAGCACGATGCACTTAAAATGGACATTTTTGTTTTTGTTCAGATGCACGAAGCCAGATAAAGGTTCTCTCCATAGAACAACTTGGCCAGCCCTACCGTTGCTCAAAAGAACCACTGTTTGCTTTACGGTAAATTCTACGGCGAGGACGTGTTTATGAATATTTATTTTCACCCGATTATTTTATCAGGGTGTTATTCATCCTATCCCGCGTTCGGTTGTGCATAAAATATTGAAAACAATTTGAGCATTTTTAGTTGGCTGGTGTCGTTACGCTGGCTACGGGATCATCTGTCCCTGCACGGGCTTCCCATCTCACAAGTTTCTCTTCCCGGCTTGTGATGTATGAATTAAACAATCGCTCGGAATGGCATCATGAACTTCATCAATCTAGCTTACAGCACTTGGTATTACCAAATACTGCCTAGGCTAGACGTTGCTTTACTTCCATGATCTTACAAGAACCGGAGTAGCCAATGTGATTTGACCGTAGGACTAAAAGGGGTCTTGATTTCAATAATTATTTTTAGTAAGTTCTGTGGCTCTAACAAAATTGTACGAAGTAATAAAGTGCCACACATTTGCTACAAATGTTTTCGGACGCTAAAACGACGAGGAGAAAACATATCGTCTTCATGAAGATTGCGATGAATACTGATACGTGACTTTACGCTTTTGAGACTCGTTGAACGAATATATCCCGAGGTTTTTTATGACTGCTAGGATATATATGTCCCATAGATCTCTTTTAGTAGTCTGCTGGGACGTATTTGTCACGAAATATGAAAATAAGTGAGGTTTAATCATTATGTATGATCTGGTCGAACTATTTTTCCTCCCTTACTTGTCGGTTCTAGAATATGGAAACATTACTCTGAGCGCGTGCTCCGTTCGAGTAGACACATTTTTTTTTTTTTTGTATATCCGGATTGTGTTTTATCACCGCAGAAAATGACTGCACCATATCATAAAACCCACACAGAAATCAGTTTGCACTACACGGCCTAACAAGAAAGATATGTAGGTGGGGAGATCTGCTGATTCTGTGTTTTTTTCATCTGTCCAAGGATGAATGTCTTATGGGATAAATATTTCCCATCGTTAATTTGGTTCTTCAACAATATGGAGCACTTTTTATTTGAAAAATAATCTTATTTAGCAATTAAATCAAAATGGCCATGAATTATTAAGACAATAAGATTTTCGTGTCTTTTACTACCACAGGTAATGACGACATAATATTACGAAACCCAAGTAGAAATTAGTTTGAATTACATAACTGAACCGAAAAAATACATACCGAGACAAGGAGATCTGCTATTCTTGTGTTTTCATCTGTTTTGGGATAAATGTCTAATGGGATGAATATATCCCATTATGTTTTTGGTTCTTTAAAATTAAAAAAAAAATGATTCAATACAAGATAGTTTTCTTTACCCATTGAGTAAGAATTACAATGTCTTGAACTTATACTTTTAGTATTTCAAGCACTAAGCTCCTAAATAAGTTAGTTTTGAAACGTTTAACCTTACTTGTCGAGAACCAATTTAGCTGTATTTCTGAGTTATAATCTTTCTATGTTTGTATAATTCCGTAAAATGATCGAATTAGTGTCCTAATATTTGTTTTTAACACAAAATTTTGTCTGATGCACTCTTCGGGATTCTTACTGTTGTATGATATTATGATATGATATTTCTCTTATTTTACAAATTATTCGGACTTGTATCGTTATTTTTATTGTTTTTAACACAACATTTTGTATGATACATTCTTGAGCCTCCCTAGTGCTATGTGATGTTCTGATATGGCATATTGATTCTATTCAGAAAACTATTCTGACTCGTCTTCTCATCTTTGTGGGTTTTTTAACACAACCTTTCGGCCGAAGCTTTCTTCAAGTACTTGCCACATTCGGATATTATTCAATAGATTCTCTGGGTGCATTTACAATTTTCACTTTTTACCGGCCGAAACGTGTTAAAAAAATTAATCTTAATACCGCCCCCCAAGCTTCGGAGGTTTGAGGACTTAAAACATTGAAATAAGATTAATTTACCCAAGACGCCAGTTAAGGAATGATATTTAACGGGATTTTGATATTTATGTTCGCAACGATTTTCAGAGATCGCAACGCAGTATTTTTGGGGGGTGGGGGGAGCATTTCCAGTAAGAGGGTACCCTTATATTGGCATGATTTAGTAGAGGGAATGTCGGCTCCCAATATATTTTTTTAAAGCGATTTTATGAATTAGGGTGAAAATTCAAGAAATAATATCAATAAAAATACAACACAGTATACTTGTTTGACTTGATAAATTCAATTTCCTAAAGTTATGCTTTGTAATTTACCTTTGGGGGGGGGGGGTGCTACTGTGTGTCAATTAAAGGTGAGTGAAACTAACCAATTGATCACTGTAAATCGTGGCGAGCATAAATCTCACTATTCTCCTGTTAAATAAGACCCCTTAACTAGGAGTTGGAATAAATTTATACTATTAAATGTTTCAAGTCCCGAAAGTCCCAAAACTTTTGTTGGCCGGTGTTAGATTGGGCCTGATTACAACCTCCAATTAAAAGAGTTGTAATATTGGCATTTTTATGAATGAAGGATCAACAAAACTGGAACTAGTGCCAGCACTTAAAAAGTGTTTACACTCAAAGTTCATATTCTAATCTATAACAATATGGGATGGGCTAGGGGCTATAAAATCATTATACTACCACAAATTAACTTTGCAATAAGGTGGCCAACAAAAGCTGGACGCACAGCGTGATTTCAGGGATCCCCTTTACTTAAGTAACTGGTTTCGAATCATACATAGTTTTATTTGTTCTCAAATATCTACTCCCTTTAAGACCTTAATAACCGACCGAGGATGAGCTTCGCCGAACGATGTACGGCAAGAGAGAAAGATCTGTATTGCATCCCGGCACTATTCTAACGATAATCTTTTTAGTAACGAAGGATTTGTTTCTGACCACGGAAACGAACATAATTCTTACTGACAATTCAAACTCGACAAATCAAGGAAAAGACGAACTTCCTCTTCTTCAGACTAAAAAGCTCCGTTCTAGCGTAACATAAATAATGTTAATGACATCTCCAAATCCAGCTTGCTTCTGTTTACTAGCCAGCATCTTTCCCCAGTGAATCTTTTAAACGTTCATTCAGGAGAAACTAATAGAATTGATAGCGCAGATATTTCCTCGCCCATGAAGGGGTACTGTGCCATCTAATTGTCAAGTTTTATTGAAAGCGTGGCTTCACAAAGCTCTTGGACGAAACCCGAAGATTTTAGTCTCGGAAAGCCATATCCATTGTTCGTTGGATTCTGTGTCATCTCTGTTGCTTTTTTTTTTAAGCGCCGGTTTAAATTCATTGGCTGATATTCTCGGCTTATTAGGTTTGGTACAATTTCTTCATGTGTTACACTTATGGACTTTCGAATGAAGGAGATTAACCATTTCCTGTCTACCCACCAACCAAAACCAATTAAAGAATCTTCCCTCTAATCTGTAATCAGTGTGTGCGAAAATGATACGTTTTGCAAATGTTTTTCTTGTGACAGATGTATGTGCGCTGTCAGGATCAGATTTACACTTTGGGGACATGGGGCACACTAGGTTCGATGGGCCCTTCATACACAGAAATCAAGTACACGGCAAAGCACAAAATTCACACATTAAAATCCATTTATTACATGTAATTAGAACTGACAAATTAAACATACATAGAAAGGTTAAATGAGTTCTATATCTGACCTAAGCATATGTAAGTACATTCCACCAAAACTCCAAGTAGATTTTTTTGGTAAAATGAATTTACTTCCGTAATCTATACTCTAATTACTGTAGACTCGAATTACAAACAGTAACTTAATCTATTTAATTACAACAATCGCAGGCGTTATAAAGAAATGAATTCCAAGCAGTAATTATTGATGCATTTCTCATTGGAGAAATAATCATAAATCATTTGCATAGAGTGGAGCTAGGGCTAGAAGCGGGCCCGAGCAAATGTCCCTTTTGTACCCTTGTGAAATTCAACTTTGAAAATTAGCAGTTTCTTTTTGCTTCATGCCCTCAGTAAGCAATCTACAGAATTTGAGATAAATATTTCTAGACTTTGGAATGTGAACCCTTTCAACTAAACGTGATCGTAGCTGTGCTGTACGAACCGGAACAAGAAACAAACAATTCATAAAGGTGAAAAATTTATAAATTTGACAAATCAACTTGTTACTTATCAGAAAATTTTACCTAACAAAACACTTTCAATAAGAATAATTATGATATATTATTATTGTACTTATGATTGTAAATATAAGTATAGTTTTCAATTTCTACAACATTTTTTTGTATCCAATCTTTTGTGCACACATTAATTTCCTTTGCGCGCTGATTGCAAGTCATGTTCGTAGGTGCACAGCTAGGGGGGGGGGTATGTCTTTGAAATACACTTGCAGGAAAGATAGATTGGGTAGGAGGAGAGTTTTTGCCAGTTATCGAAAAACATTTTTTTAGTTTTAACCCCATAAGTCAAGTAATTTTTCTTTTGTTTAAACGGCTATTGCAATCCAATTTTTTGTGTATTCTCCGAATTCTTCCAAAGAATAATTTCTTGAATACTGTTCTTCACTTTACTTGGTGAATAAGAAAAAAATATTCTCACGAACTAAATTCTTTCTTCGTCTGACTTTCCAACACCAATGATTATTATTCTACCTCTGCCTCGACGGGCAAAGCTGTAAGAATTATGCTAACTCGACTGAGTTGGAAGCTAACAAAAATGATATACAAGACTGGCCGTTTGGGAGAAAGGTTGAAAAGTTTTGATTCTCCAAGTCTCTGTTCAAAATTCCTTGGAGATTACTGAATACGTCAGATACCTAAGGAAAGCTAGAAGGTACAACATTATATTTTGTGTTGCTTGTGTTTCGAATATACTTTGAATATACTTGTGACATTTGTCATTTTTGATCATCCATACTTCAGCTGTTCCATGAGTAACTCCTACATTTAAGCGGATTAGAGAAACTGACTCAGTACTAACTTGACCTTTTAAATAAGCTGATAGGTAGCAGAAAGATGCTGTAAACGGATCAGTAAATATAATATTTTGACCTCTGTACTCTCTAACCTTCTTTAGCTATCTGACGTGTCCAGTAACCTCCAAGGAATTTCGAACAGGAACTTGGGGAATCAAATCTTTTCAACCTTTCTCCCATACGGCCAGTCTTGTATATCGTATTAGTTGGGTTCCACCTCAGTCAATTCTTACAGCTTTGCTCATCGAGGCAAAGGCTGTCAAAATGATTCGGGGTCTTTTTCGGCGACTAAAAGAAAATGCAACCTGATCTTCTTTTTTTTTTCCTTTTTAGGTTCTCTTACTTGGAAATTATAAACGTTAACTTTTGTAGTCGGTTAAAAAAAATAGCCAGTCTCTTTTCAGATGCTGCATTTTTGTGAATCAGTGAATTAAAGAAACGTCTGGAGCCTGGCTCCAAATCCCAAGGTGTGGCTGAAAGATCAGCTGCAGGTTGTCACTTTGACAATCTCACCTGGATTTCATTTAATTGTTTGACGGTTGCATTCCTTTGTCAAAGAAATTCTTGGCAGTGCGACACACACTGACTAAAACAAAACAAAACAAAACAAAAAAGAAGTCGTATTAGTTGTATGTCAATCCTGACCGGCGCTGTGCTCACCCAAGAAAAACTAATTGAACATTTTCAGTTGACTCCCTTCTGGAACTAAATGGGAGTGGCAGATACTGCGTTGGGGCAGTTTGAGAATTGAAATGGTTTTTTATGTTTTTTTTTTTTAGTTGAAAAAAAATTATTAGATAACCAAAAGAAAAAAAGCCATATCTTTATAAAAAAAATTGTTTTATTCAGCGAGTTTGTTTGATAGACATCTAAGTAAAATGTATTCTCCCAATGCGTTGCAGGTGCGAATGAAGAGTTTCATTGCTCGTATTGAATCTTAATGCAAGCATTTCGTACATATGACGTGGATATATGTTTAACCCAAATTCTTCCATCATCATCATCATCATCATCATCATCATCATCAATAATAATCATATCATCATCATCAATAATAATCATATCATCATCATCATTAATAATAATCATATCATCATCATCATCATCATCATCAATGATAATCATATCATCATCATCATCATCAATAATAATCATATCATCATCATCAATAATAACATCATCATCAACAATGATATCATCATCATCAATATCATCATCAATAATAAACATATCATCATCAATAACAATAATAACATCATCATCAGCAATAATGATATCATCATCAATAATAATAATATCATCAATAATAATAATAACAATAATGATAATAATAATGATAATAATATCATCATCATCACCAATGTTTACTGGCTTTACATAGCGCATCTTCGAGTATTGTACATTATATGATGTAAGACGCACTTCTTTCCAAATTCTTTCTCGAGAGGCGAATGTTGTACCAGTTGTTCGCCAACGTTAATGCACTATGCAAATTATGGGAACTGACAGTCAGTGTGGGGGTGAGTGTAGATATGAGCAGATAAGAACAAAAGAGAATAACCCGAGGGTGTGGAAAGGTATGAAAGTCGGGGGAAGAAAAGGAATATTTTTCCTAGAATATGCCTGCAAAAATTATGATGCGTCTTATATGCCGATAGCCAATTCTCATTGCAAACCTCCAGAACCTATTTCGAGTTGCATTATTCTGGGGGTTAAGTTTTTCGTGACGGGTACTAATGAAAAAAGACCAAGAATTTTTTTTTTTTATTGATGAGAAAAAAAAAAAAAAATACAACGTAATATTTTTTTAATCTCCTTTTTAAGCTCCTGTACTCTATAATTGTGTATGTTACCTTTCAGTTGGGACTGGTGGAAAAAAACCCAAGTTCATCATTGTGGGGGAACCAAATTGAAAACGAACTCACAGTACTTATTATTGTTCAACAAAACCAATTTACAAACCATGGCTCTCAACAGAAAGTGCCTATCTAATATATATACTAGTGCAGTACCCATTCCAAAGTTGCCAGTTTGAAAGGGTCTGGATATTAAGAAGAAATGTCATGCAAGATAATTTTGAATCAAATACTTATGCATAACCATTATTAGAAATCAGTAAAGGATGAAAGTCAAGGAAGATAATTTATAGAAACTATAAACTATTTTAATTCAATGGTCGACATGAAGCTAGCCTTTCAGGGACATGTTACAGTGGTGACGCTAAGAGAAGCAGAGCATCCCTGTGTTCATGTGTAATGGCGGACATGAAACTAGCGTTATAGAGATATATTTATATCCATTAGATTATTCGAGAACTGTTGATACAAACAAATTTGTAAAAAAAAATCACCAATCGTACGATGGACGCGTAAATTTGATAATTTTATTTTGCTGGTTTGTATGTCCCTCAGTCCATAACTTTAAGTGGAAGGGTCCATTATTTAAAGACAAAACAAACTATTCAGTGTATATTACGCCAACCTTTATAATCCAAGTTATTGCTGCATTGAGGACGTGGCAAATAAGCTGCTATTGCAGCCGGTAATACATTTATATACCAAGCCGCTTTGCTGTAGGGCAATGGTTAGTGAATCACTGGTTCAGTCGGCTATCATCATCGTGTAGGGGGAACTCCCTTTACTGGATACCTTATACCTCTAGTTTTGTACCAGACTAAAATCAGAAGAGAGCACAGTACTCAAGGAAGAAAATGGGAGTCTGAGACATCATAGAAACTATTAAAAAAAACTTAAATGGCAATGGGCAGGCCTTGTTGCCAGAATGAAAGACAACCGATGGACATCACGACTCACAACATAGATCCCCAGAGATCACATGAGAAACCGAAGACGACATAATACAAGATGGAGAGATGAACTAGACAAATTCAGGAAATACTGGCTCCACGACGCCCATGTTAGAGAATTGTGATGAATCCTGGTGAAGGTCTATGTCCAACGACGGACGTATGAAGCTGCGTTTGGTAAATAAAGGTATACCTTAAATAGTGCGGTTAATTCGTTCCGATATTTTCGGTGCTGTTCAACACCGTACTCTTCAAACTTTTATGTTAATTTAATGTGCTTTTTTTCCATTTTATATCTACTTACATTAACTTTTACAGCAATACATTAATTGCAAAACATCAAACACCATCTAACCAAAACGGTACTATTCAAGGTGTTCCTGAACCTTATAGTTTCCAATCCTACGCCCTGATCATCTAACTCTGACGACAAGTACACTTTTATTTACACATTTCAATATACTTTCACAAAGCGAGTATTTCAGAATGACCGTGTTAAATCGCCCCAAAGAAAAGGCGTTTTTGATGACCTGCGTTTATTTATCTTAGAAAAAAAAAAAAAGATTTTTTTTATTTTTGTTTCTTTCGTGGAATTCCGCACTTAACGACTTCAGTGAAAATATTTCACGCAACCGAGATGTCGCTGACACCTAGACTGCCGAAGCCTTCAGTACTGTCCTCACCAAGAATAATAAATATTCGCTTACGATTATCTATTTCAAATAGTATTAGGACAACTATCCCTGGGACGATTCTCCCTATAGGACAACTGACCCCCAACTCCAAATGACTCTTGACAATTGCCCCTTGGACGATTTCCCTATGGATCTTTACAACTTTTACATTTACAAAAACTTCAACTTCGGTTTTACAAAGGCTATTTCATAGACAGGGAGCAATTATTCGGGGGCAGTTGTCTTAGAATCTCTTGAAATATTTTTTTTGCTAAAAGTACACTCCAACACACAGGTCACCAATTAAGGTGCGTTGGTCTCGCAGACCAATTTGTTATTATCGTGTATGGAGTGCTCCACTGCTGTGTCCTTTGGTCAGACTTAGCTTCAGGAGAACCTAATATGGCGCGATGGAATGCAAACTAATGTTTGAATTCAATCTTTAAGATTGTTCTAAAATTGCAGCCTTATGACAGACACCAGCATCTGGGGCACCTATCGTTGCCTAACCAATAGCGTGCCCATCTCAGAAACCTACTCGCTAGTGTCGTGAGTTCGATCCTTACATGTTCCCCACGTGTCAGACGAATTTATGCTTAGATTAGTTTTCTAACTCTTGATCCACGGCGAAGCACACAAACTGATATTTTCAGTCTAGCACAAGGCAGTAGTAATGAGATACTTACTGTACTTGTTTATTGACCTGAGGGCCAAAACATAGAGCTACGCACGTGCCCTTATACTTATTTAGAATTTCTTGCTTGGTCTGGTACAAGGACACAGTATTGGGGTGCCAACTGGAGTCAGAAGTCAGTAGGTTAAGCAATGGGTCCACTAAATGAGCTTGATAATTGAATGGCTACGGTAAGCACCCTTATTGTGATATACAATGTTTTGTTCAAGGACCAAGTTTTGAGGCTCCTATTGGAAGTCAAACTCACTGCATTTGCAGAATGATCTGGTGAACGAGCTTGCAAGCTGATGCTCAACAGTAGATGATCAAATTTCTTTCGTTCCTAATTCGACAAGAACGTTCAAAGAGAAATAAACTAGAACGAGAAAAGTCTTTTTTTCTCCTTTGGTTGAAAATTTCCAGTCGGTCTTTTTGAAGAGTATATCCTGTGCATTTTCTCCGTGGGAAAACTGAAATCTCCTTTTTTTACTTTACTGGCCAATGTTCGCTTACGTTTATCCGTCGTTTTATCTATCCTCTTAGTGATATATATATATATATATATATATATATATATATATATATATATATATATATATAATGATGTTTCTGCCCTGGTATTAAGTGCAGGTCATTGAGGAATGATAATTTGTTTTCATCTTAAGACTCTGCAGTAAACGTGTTGGAATGAATTGTCCAATTTGTTACACTCAAAGCTTTATACTTGTGCAGGTGTCAGGTACGCCCCATCCGGGCCACACAGTACACAATTGCTGCACTTTCAGCGCAGTGATATGATCACATAAATCTAAGTTTAGAGATTATTTAAAAAAAAGAAAAACACGTAAGAATAATTATACATTAAATGAATGCACCAATGAGCAAAAACATTATGACCAGGTGCATGGAGCAAGAATGACAGGTTCTGCCTTGTAACAACAACACATGTCAAGGTCAAAGGAATAGTATCACGTACACCGGCCACGAACACTTCGTTATGATGTATGGGAAAGGCGGAAGAATTAGGTTACTTGGATAGAAGCCAAATTTTTATAGCCACAAGCCTAGATCAGAGTATTTCCGAAATGACACGGCTTGAAGCAATGGAGAATACTTATTGGCAGTGGTCTGTGGAGTGAAAAATCACCAACCATCGACAAGGCAGGGTGTGGCCAAGACTTATCGATGTGAGTGGTTAACAGAGGCTTTCTCGTCAAATATAAGCTATCAAAAGAGCAACTGATCCATGAATTGCAGATAGTTTTAATCAAAGTAAAGAAGGAAGGCGTTACAACATAATGTACGTTGATCCTTGTCGCTTATAGGGATAAGTAGTCACTAGTCAGTAAGAACACCAATGCTAACAAATATCCATCACATGCGAGTCTCAGGCACTTGTATCGATTGGAAATATTGCTCACTCCTGAATAAGGTGGACGGCAGGATATCCTGGGGAAGCAATGACATTAGGATGTACTTTGAAGAGAAAACAAGCCGGTGAAGACATTGTGATGTTTTGGTTAACGTCCTGCTGGGAAAGACGGGATCCTATCCTTTACGTGGAAGATATTTAAATTGCATCTCACTTGCAACATCAACATTATTCAAAACCAGATACACCACTTCATATGACACTTTTCTCCTGCCATTGTGGAATCTTTTAACAGGATAAGGTGCCATGCCACGATGCACGAGTTGTGTTGGAATACTTTCAGGAACTTGGAAAAGACTTTACCGTGTTGCCCTGGCCATCAAACTCCCAAGATCTCAACCCCATCGAGCACTTATGGGATGCGTTGGACTAACAAGTTAATGCTGTTGAAACCTCCACTAGATGACTGGCAACAATTCTAAAGGACCTGCTCAGGGGCATAACTGAGGGAAGGGGCGATTTGAAAACACCCTCCGGGTGCCAATGTAGGTACCCAAACAGCTTTTTAAATAGTAGTTCACTGATTGTATTTCTATTGACAATTTACAATAACAAGGGTTTGTTTGTACATACACGGATCGAATGAATACTAATTCAGTGTTTGGGGTTGTTTTTCACCAATTTGATGATAGCACATGCCTTATTTTTTTGGTAAATTGTCCTTCTTCATTAGATCTCACTGTTGGAGGACCCTTCAAGGAGCCTAGGCCCCTACCAAGTCCCCATAATCTCTGGCTATGATTTACTACGTTACTGTGCCTGCTGCTAACATCCTGACACCAGATTCCAGAAAGAACTTTTGCAGGTTTTGTGGAGTCAAAATCCAGGCACATAGAGGACCAATACCTTAATAGATCCACAAAATAATGGCGGCAAATTCAAGACGTACCAGATGAAGGGAATTGCTGGGCCACAGTAACAAATGTTGAAATAAATATTAGAGCTCCTTCAATACTAACGCATTTTTT
The DNA here is from genome assembly GCA_963457665.1 of Thysanoteuthis rhombus. Lineage (NCBI taxonomy): Eukaryota > Metazoa > Mollusca > Cephalopoda > Oegopsida > Thysanoteuthidae > Thysanoteuthis > Thysanoteuthis major. Next base: position 42,969,712 of record OY735220.1, on the reverse strand, counting down.
ACTTTAAGTTTAGTGCCAGAATTAATTAAAAAAAATGATAATATGACGAAGGAAACATAAAAAAAAAATCAACAAAAAAAACTCTTCTTTCTTCGGCCATATTCTTTATCCATCCTTTCTTGTGAACGCCATTATATTATCCAGATTTGTTCCGAACAAGAAAGTTTTGGCATTCACAAAACCGTCAACTTTCGTCGAAGTTGAAAAGCATGTGGATACCAAACCCCGATTTATTTCATAACTTAGTTTAGCTGTCTTTATGCTCGAACACTCACACCTTGTCTTAATTTGATCGCTTTGTCTATTAATATGTTTCAATATAAATATTTATCTTTGATTTTGAATACACACACACAAACTCCTTTATCTAAGAGATCAATGCGTTTTTATACATGTTAATCATAATTTTATCCATTTATTATTATTCCATACATTTGTCGGACCCTTTGTCGTTCTTTTTATACAATGTTTCGACGTGTAAGTTACATCCGGTATTGTACGTTGATTCGTTGAAACTATTGTTTCAACATCCGGTCTTCTTCAGGTGCCGTCGTTAATTCTTATGTTATATCGTCGTCTCTGCGATGCAACATTGTAATTGTCAGTATTATGAATGGATTCAAACTGACAATAGTTCAAATGAATCAATGCATAATAATGTCGATTCTCCTTCTCAGAAGGTCAAACACAAATATTACATCTGGCAGTTGACCGCTCCTTTTTTCGTCTACTCAATGAGAACATTATAATTTGACATGGTGATATATATATATATATATATATATATATATATATATATATATATATATATATATATATATATATATATATATATATATATTGAGAAATAAGTGACAGTGGTGATACATTTTTTAAAGTCTTTTAATGTTTATTGTTTAAAGCTGTGAAGCTATCTTGACTATATATATATATATATATATATATATATATCCTTCATTTATTCATGTCTCGTACAAGTTTAGTTCTTTTCATTTCTGCAGAAGAGTATGTATAATAAAACGTTACGTATGATATGAAATAGCGACACAATAACATTTCATTATCAGTCTTTTATCGTCCGTTGTTGGATATAGACCTTCCCCAGGCTCTGCTGCATTTCTCTATCATGGACATCGCAGAGCAAGTACTTTCTAAATTTGTCTAGTTCATCTCTCCATCTTGTATTCTGTCGGCCTCGGTTTCTCATGTGATCCCTGGGGATGCATGTTGTGAGTGGTGATGTCCATCGGTTGTCAGCCATTCTTACAACATGACCTGCCCATTGCTATTTAAGTTTTCTCATAGATTCTATGATGTCTTGGACTCCTGTTTTCTTCCTTGTATAGTGTGCTGTGTTGTGATCTCTCCATGTGAGGTTGAGCATGATTTTCTCATGTGTGCGTTGCACGCTTCTCATTTTGTGGGTTTGTCTCTTGGTTGGATTCCATGTTTCAGCTCCATAGGTGACTATCAGGAGGATGCATTGGTTGCATATTCTTCTTTTTACGATTATTGGGATCGTTTGATTTTTGAAGAATTCAAAAAGATGATCATATCATTCACCACTGTATTTGACCGGATATATATATATATATATATATGTGTGTGTGTGTGTGTGTGTGTGTGTATATATAATGACCATTAAGGATACAAAATATTAATTTCCCGGTTAATACTTGATCATACATAACAAACACCCCTATAACATATATCCCATCAGCCTGATTACTAGAGGTAGCCTTGACTCCAAATTACCAAGTATCCAAATAGCGTAACACTAAACCATTATTCAATCACTAAATATCCATGACAACTGATTTTTCAAGACTGCTCACCTCCTTTGGCTAGCACAACCAATAAAATACCAATAGCTGCTGCTAATACTTCCAACAATAGATCCAATCAAACCACCACAGATTCATTCACGGATATAAAACAGTCCAGACTCACTACCATGATCTCCAACAAATCCTCAACTTTGATTCCCATTTTTACTTTTGAAACTAAACATCTCATGCTAAATTTGTTTCCCACGAACAATCTTCAATCATCTTCAGTAGCATGTTTGTATCTTTTGTTTTATCAATATATATATATATATATATATATGTATGTATATATATGTATGTATATATATATATGTATGTATATATATGTATGTATATATATATATATGTATGTATATATATATGTATGTATATATATATGTATATATATATATGTATGTATATATATATGTATGTATATATATATATATGTATATATATATATATATATATATATATATGTATATATATATATGTATGTACGTATATATATATGTATATATACATATATATATGTATATTATATATATGTATATATATATATATATATATATATATATATGAATGACTATATATGTAACTACTTATACAACTAGCTACACATCTTAAAATCAGTGAAATGCAAGCTATAAAAAAAAACATTTTTCATTAACCATTTACTTTTCTAATTTAAAAGAGGTCTAGTCTGACAACCAGATAATATGTTTAGATAGTAGCACTGAATTTATGACCACTACATGATAAATCATTTAAAAAAATTAAAGTTAATTACAATGTTGTTGACTCCTGAAATGAGATACAATTTTTTTTTATTAAGCTGGATATATATATATATATATATATATATATATATATATATATATATATATATATATATATATATATTTGATTATGAATATGTGACATATACATATATCTAGATGAAAATGACATTTAGAGGGTGAATAGAAAAACTCAAGAAATAGGTGTTGCACATCAAATTTGTTTTATCATTATTCTCTGGGCGTAGTTCGATGAATTTTGACACTTACACAACAACACCTTCAACTTTCACCAAACCCGCCTCATCAAAAAAATTCACAACTCCTCGATATGCAGATGCGTCGAAGCAGTTCTTATATCCTAGTGTAATACATTAACTCAAAGGTACGGGCGTTATCAGATTGCGAAACCCCTAAATACTCCAATTTTGAAACAGAACCACGTAGACACGATACTTTACAGCACCAAAATACAAGCTATTGACAAACAACCGAGTGTCAATTCGAAAAACAGTACAAGCATACATACACCGCACCTTTGAAAAAGATAGAAGTCTTACCTGCCATCAACCAAAAAGGCTGGATAGAAACAACACACCTAATTTCGCCTTTTCTATATATACAAACACCTTTCCATTGATTACTAGACACTAATTCCCCATCTTGAAACAGAAATAACAGAATTCACTTTTCCCTAAGAAATGACCGTAATGCCTTTCTTATCTAAGACAAGCTAAACACCCACCGAGACCGGAAACATACTCCCTTTGACCTTGCTTCTAACAAACCCATCTCATTTCAAAGCAAAAGTCACCCTCAATTACACAGATACAAGCACCTTTCCCCCCGCTCCTAACAAACAACTAAATACAGAAATATTCACATTCTCCTCTTCAGTTTGGTAATGTAAGCAGCATATTTTTCTCTGTGAACCATCACAAATATTTTCGTCTGAAAAAGATGGCTGGCCTTCATTGGAATGCATCGAATTACGCCCACGGAATAATGATTAAAAATTGAGATGTAACACCTGTCTCTTGAGTTTTTTTTTTACACCTTCCAATTGTCATTTTCATCTGCATTCTGTCGGATCGCTTCACATCCACAATACAACACATATACACTCACACATTCATACACACACACACACACACACACACACACATATTTATATATATATATATATATATATATATATATATATATATATGAATGATGAAATAAAGGATTTGCTACACTAACACGGTTATATCTCTGGCCTGTTATGACTTGTTTAAGCAAATGATTCGATTTATTGTATTCCTGATTTGTATTGTATGTATGTGTATTGTGAGGTGATGAGGAAAACCACGACTTGGGTGCATAGATATTCATTCATGGATGTTTCGTACGAATGAACCTACATCTTCAACGTGATAAGCAAAAAAAAAAGAAAAAAAAAGACGGGAAGTCTAATCATGGTGGAGGTATATTTGGTGAATAAGGATGGGGTGGGATCGTTCCTGAAGTCAGCAAGGTCAAAACTTTGAAGACGGTTAGAATGAAAGTGTTCACATATCTGTCTTCAGCTATCTATGTTGCATAGGGTATTGTATGAAAGGACGGAGGAATATGTTCCTTTTGCATTTCTGTGTTAGGGGAAATATGTGTCCTAGGTGCGTGTGTGTTTGGTTTGTTTAGAGAAGAGCTTAAGATATAATAGACTGAGGGTTCGCTACACAAACGTTTATGTTTCTACCCTGTTTGGGCTTCTTCATTGAGGTAAACAGCCGCCGGTAATGCAAAGGTTGGAATACCTGTTTTCACACCAAATTCTCTTCCCGTTCATTCCTGGTCTATTCACTTCTTTCAACGCAACAGCCCTTATATCCACTTCTTGATACATAATTGTCGTGTTGAAAGAAGAAACTCAGGGTTCTCTCAGAGTATAAGGATTTTCCACGGCGCCCAAAGTCAGAAAATGAAATTCTGAACAATTGCATTTATTTACGTTCCTGTGTCCCAATCTTTGGGATGACTTGTATCATCACTTTCATAATGCTTATCATTGTCTGATAAAGCTTTTTCCATCAGTACGAAGACAAAGACTACAATCTGGAAAAATACTTTTTAATCTTTATTAATAATGCAGTGGTTATTAACGTGGGTTTCGTCAGAGCTTTGAAAGCGAAAGTTAGTTTGAAAGAAATGGCGAAAATCATCAAAATGCCCAGATAGTAGTTGGGATAGAGATATTATTGGTTATAGATGAAGGCAAGAGATTTTTTGTTCATTATTCTTTGTTAGAGAAGGAGGGGGTTTTGGGTATATGTAAGTTAGGTCTCTGGACAAGTGGATGTCATTTTCGCTCATAATGCTTTGACGAAACCCGGGTTCACAAGTGAAACACACGTAAGCTATTACACTCTTTGTAAACACATACACGTGTGTGTGTGTGTGTGTGTGTGTGTGTGTGCATGTAAGTAATTTTTAAGAAATGGATATATGATTCCACAAAAATGATTATTAATTGTGTTAATTTATATCAAAACTTTATTTGAAATGATGTCCTGTTATTACATTGCAAATGTATCATTTGATCTAGACAATGTAAATAAAAAATGAAAGAAAATGGGGCTGCAGCAGGACCAAAACTCGCGACCGACAGCATTAGCCGCTTCAACGTAGCGTTTTACTAACCATTGAGGTAAACAGCTGCCAGTAATACATATATATATATATATATATATATATATATATATATATATATATATATATATATATATATATATGTGTGTGTGTGTGTGTGTGTGTGTGTGTGTGTGTGTGTGTAGACTCTATTAAAACGACTTTAAGTTAATCTTGTTTGATGTCCGTGTAAATACACGTGAATCCGCTTGAAGTGTCGTTTGAGACGATTTTCTAAATGATCAATTCAAATGAAAATTAAAATATTTTGCTGCACTCTTCATATATAGAGTTCCAAGTTCGGGATAAAATTGCTTTGAATTTGAGACAATTCACGCATGTTTGCCCCCAACTTGCTCGCTATGTGGCACAGAAACACTCACCGGGCAGCCTCAAATCTCAGATAACGAAGGTGAATCCTACAATTAAAATATCAAATTACTTTTATATATAATTCATCATTTAGAAGATTATTTTTTTTGGTTCATCGTAGATGATTGTGCAAATTCATTTCGACATTCTATTATACTGGTACAGTTACAGACAGATTGAATTGGACTCACCTGTTCCCATATGATCATCGAAGTCAAGCAATGTCAAGCCTGACTGGTACCTACTTGGGTGACCGTCTGGGCATTCATGGTGCCGTGAACAGCTGGGATCATGTAGAGTGTTTCTTTTTTTTTCAACCCTGTTAATCCTCCTAAGGGGAAGACCGATCTCTACACTGCGCTCAATAACATAAGCCAAAATCACCCCTCCTCTATTCTTACCTGAACCCACTAACTAGTCTGACTGACAGCGACTTGAAATCTATTAATGTTGGAACAAAATTTTCCAGAATTCTTTTACTGAAATCTTCGATGTAATCAAATAGCGGAGTCATTTCCCGGACCTTCTCTGAAATTCTGTCACCCTCCTGAAGTACTGTGTATTCTATCATAAAAGAACAATACCTGTTTTAATTCTATCAAATCTTTGGGGAATTATTTGTTATATTAGATTTGTTTGAAACAGAGGCTGGATAATTGCATGGAATAAAATAAGCGATAATCTGAAAGTAACTTGATTAGAGAATACGTCGTATGTGGGAGAACTTCCCAACCGGGCTTAGTTCTTTCGTGATAAAAAGACACACGGATTAATTTCTCTGTTCAGACAAAGGTGATTACTCCTCGAATGTACTTTTCAAACAAGCCAACTGCTCCCAGTCAAGGTTCAAACAATTCTTAAAAAAGAATACCCTTTAAATTTTGAATCCATCACTCAACTTAGCTATGATTACAATAGCGCATGGTGAAATGAGTGACACCACATCGGGTGTTTGTCGGCTTTATGTTTATTTCAAATTTCGAATCAGTGGGGAAGTGATTTGTGGAGCCAAAACAAGGACAGATGACACCGTAACTAGCGTCAAGATAATATTCATTTACTTGCCAATATAAATCTTTCCGAACGCAGATGAGAACTTTTCCCCACTAGTAGATTCCACATAACATTGAACTACGTTCCTTTTTTTCGTTTAAAGTTCTCGTAATCTCATAAACCGTCCACCAAAGCAGTCACCAAAACTGTTGAACATAGGTTTCTTCAGTTTTAAGGTGGACCTGACTGACTATGTATGCCAGGGAGTTGAAAATTTCAACGTTTACTCCCGATCATGTCTTTCTTTTGTGTGTTTTCTCATTCTCCCGCTAAATACTCTTTTTTAATAATGGTTTGCATGTCTGCCTAACATGAAGAAGTATGAGTAAAGAGTATGGAAAACTCTCCATCAAGACATACACCCCTGTACAATCAGCAGCTAACTGAGTAGACCCTAAATTGCGTGATTAGGGTGAACAAAATTGGGATTGGAGTCATGCCCCACTCCCCCTATTTGATAGTATCAAACGGAAGAGGAGCTTTCAAGTCGCCTCCGACTGCAGTCGTATTATTATTATTATCATCATTATTATTTGGAATCTCACACCAGTTGCCTGGTGGTAACCGCTGGAGTTTGAGAGACAACAAGTCTCCCCAAGTCTCCAGCCCTCCTCTCCAAGTACTCATAGGTCGCAGTAATTCTGCGATTTACAGTTTCACACCGGTTGCCCAGTGGTTATCGCTGAAGGCTGAGTGACAATAAGTCTCCTCAGGTTTCAGCTAACGTCTCCTCTCTCTTTCACCTATCATGTCAGAGCTACAATTCGTTGCATTCCTTTTATCTCTAGCACCTTCCTCAGTATCCGTGCAGTTCCCTGTAGTGCCGTGGTCTGTACAGTCTCAATCCTTCCCCTAATCCCGATCTCCTCTAGTCTCACCCTCAGCGTTTTCGGGACAGTTCCTAGTGCGCCCACTATGACCGGTACTACCCTGGCTTTCATGTTCCACATCTTCCTTAATTTTCTTGATAGGTCTTGGTATTTTTCCCGTTTTTCACCCTCCTTCTTTTTCACTCTATGGTCTGCAGGTACAGCCACGTCTACTATTTGGCAGGCCTTCCTTTTTTTGTCTACTATTACCAAGTCCGGTCTTTTTGCCTGGATGTCAAAGTCCCAGAGTAGTTTGTGGTTGTCATTCTCCAAGACTGCCTCTGGCTTGTGCTGATACCACTTTTCCAACTTGGTTGAATCCCATTTGTTTGCTTAGTTCCCAGTGTATCATCGTTGCTACTCTATCGTGTCTATGCTTATACTCCTTCTGGGCGAGTTGACTACATTATTATTATTTGCAATCTCACACTAGTTGCCTGGTGGTAACCGCTGGAGTTTGAGTGACAGCAAGTCTCCTCAAGTCTCCAGCCCTTGTCTCTTAGTACTCATAGGTCGCAGTAATACTGCAATTTACAGTTTCACACCGGTTGCCCAGTGGTCATTGCTGAAGGCTGAGTGACAATTATTATTATATTATTAATGATAATTAATAATGATATTAATAATGAAATATCATTATTATTATTATTATTATCATTATTATTATTATTATTATTATCATTATTATTATTATTATTATTATTATTATTATTATTCCAATTGATACTGAAAACGAGACTGGAGGAACTAGGGATGAGAGGAAGGATTGAGACCGCACAAACCACAGCACTACTGTGGAATGCATGAATATTGACATGTGTTCTGGGTATATGAGATGTCCGACTCTCAGCTGCTACCAAATGGCCCAACAGCCTAGGAAAAGGCATGATAGAGACGGTACAAACCACAGCGCTGCTTTTACAGATGAGGACAATATAGAACGAAGACTGGAGACTTGGGTACACTCACTGTCATTCAGCCTATTTCAGCCTCATTTGCCAGAATACCACAAGGCAACTAGTTTGAGTTGTGAGAGTGTGAAGACTTGAGGAGACTTGCTGTCACTCAGTCTCCTGTTGTGACCATCAGGCAACTGATATGAAAATGCTAGTAATAATTCACAAGTATAAGTAGACATTGTTTATCTACTAGAGTTAGCTTTGTCTGCTGCATTTTTACCACTCACGAAACATTTTTGAGCATTCCCAAACCCACAAAATAATCTTGCATCTGATTTCCACTACGATTCCATCATCATCATCATCTATCATCAGCATTTCATTGACCGTCGTTGGACCTTCCCGAGAATTTGCCACACCTTTCTATCGTGGGCGTCGCAGAGCAAATACTTTTTGAACTTGTCTAGTTCGTATCACCATCTTATATTCTACCGGACATGGTTTCGCATTTGATCTCTAGGGATCCATATTGTGAGTCGCGATGTCCATTCTTACAACATAGCTAGCCTATTGCCATTTGGGTTCCCAAATGGGTTTGGACTCCTGTCTTTCCCTGACTGCAGCAATTATTGCATAAAACAGCATGCATAGCTTTAATTTTGAAAAGACATGTCAGTTTAGGGCAGGTTTGCAGGAACTTTTGATCGCCGACAAAAAACTGAATGAAAGAAAATGCACAAGGCAAAGCAGTCAAGCATCCAGTTGTATTTCAAGCCTCCCACGCCAGCAACAACATTAATGCTCCAAAATGCTGCAAGTTTTTAAAACGTGTTCTCATTCTAATTCTGATCAAAAGCCAGGCTATATTCAATCTAACATTTCGTGGTCAATAAGCCCTATGCTTGGGTAACCATCTATGAACACCCGATCTGTCACCGACGCCTAAAAATGATCCAACAGTTTCTGAAGTCTCTACACGGTATCGCAGGTGTTAATTTATATAATAAGAAAATGACATTTGATACTGTTGCATGTAGTCCACAGTGACTATCTAATTAACGGTTTGGAAAAAACACGAGTTGTATAGTGGGAAACACGTCACTGGAATAGAAATGTTAGAAACTTCAACCGGCCTAACAACGATATTTATCCGGTGATGACGAGAGGAAGAAGATGTCGCTGAAGGGTTTAGTCTTTATCGTAGAAATTTATTCACAAAGGCAGATCACGTGTTACAATGATTATACAGTTGAACATCAGAAACCTGGATTTCGGAAATCCGGTAACATCAGAAGCCCGGTGATTTTTAAGGATTGAATAAATGTCAAATTCTGTAAAAGTTTTTATTGATCGAGAAGTAAAATACTCTTCATTCTGAATGACAATGTTTCATAAACTTGTACGTTGCATGAACATTATTAATTGAATGACTGTTATTTTTCAAAAGCCATAAAAAACATTTCCAACTGATATTTAAAAAAAAACCCAATAGGTGTAGGTATTCGATTTGAAATGGTACTAAGATATTTTAGTGAAATTTTAAAAAATTAAATGATTATTTTGGTGATATTAGGGTACTCTAAGATTTTGGGCTATTCGCGTAAGTCAGTGATGTGAATGACCCGACCCTGCGGTACGTTAAGATAGGCTTAGCTTTGCTACAACGAAAATTCGGGAATTTCAAGTACTCAGAACAGCTTTCCGATGTTGCCGAGTTTGTGATGCTCAACTGTGCTTTTCTTATGCTTGTTTGCTTGCACGACCGTCACGCTATCTGATTATCCATTCTCTTCATGCATTTTATCTTTTTTTATTGTCACATCCGACTCACACTTGATATTTAATGAACAAGGGTAAGTATGGAAGTGGGTGTTTTTATGCTTGAATGGAAGCAAAAGGGACTGAACCTTTACTTTCGGTCGATCCATTCTACGTCCTTCTTCAGGTGTACTATCCGGAGATGATGGCGGTGAACACATTTTTTTTATCCAGTCGTAGTAACACTTATTACGTGGGATTTAGAAGGAGTTCAATCGTCCGAGAAAAAAATTCCCAACTCTCTTTGTGGTAATGACCCTTTTATAAACGTCATTAATTCATTAATCCACAATCACTAGATTATATATATATATATATATATATATATATATATATATATATATATATATATATATATATATATATATGTTTAGATCAAAGCTATTTAACTGATTAGTTTGACAACGTTTCCGGATTATATTGTTAGTTAGCCTTTCCGATCTTCTTGATCCTTGTTTTGCTGATGGAAACAAAATTTGGTCTTTCTTGTGTAGAGCTACTGTTTTAACTCTTGGAACCAAGCCATAATTGCAAAATTTCTATTTGTTCAAATACTTATGACAGATAGTGTATATATTAGTTGAATTTATTGAAGACGACAGGCAAGGATTGTTTTAATAATTTTTTTCTTTTTTGTAAATTCATTCTTGTCTGTCTTCCCCAATGAAACCTGCTGGAAATGAAAAGAGGCTGCATATATATATATATATATATATATATATATATATATATATATATATATATATATATATATATATATATTAGAGAGAGAGAGGGAGAGAAATGAGAAATGCATTCAATTTTTTTTTATTGTTTACTATGCAAAACAAACATCCGGTTTAGTGTTTGATAAACAACTTGATTATTCTTTCTGAACAATTCGTGCATGCAAATTTTTTTCCTGAGACTCTTATTTAAATAAGCCGTCAGCAAGGCATAAGTGAAAAGAACGCCAAATTTAAAAGCGATTAGGAGTCGTATAACGTTGCAACGTATAAGGTAAAGTGAGAGGCGAGTTTTGCATAAAAGAAACAGAACAACGGAAGAAAAAGAAGATATATTCGTGCATAAAAATTCATGGTAGGTTATTTAGTATTCTATGTTTTCAATGAGCAGACGATATTTTTTAATGCCTAATTTGAATTAATTTTTTTCTAATGTCTGGGAACGGCCAAGAGGTATTTGACTTTTTATCCAGCTCGCGTTTGTTCGTGGCCGACTTTTGACTTCTTCAGTTACCGGTTAAAAAAAATCTTCCTGTATTAGACTGCGTTCAGTCTTTTCTTTCTTCTTTCAAAACCTTTGTCCTTTTTTGGCTTCTTCAAAGATGGGCGTACATATTTGTGTTTGTTCCGACTGGCGGTGTCCATAATAAAATGCAACAATATTTCATACGTTGAAAACCCTCCAGGTTTAATATACTTATTTCGGATATTCTCTGGCAGTGACATCGAGGACTGTGCGCATGGTAATGTTACAGTAAGATTTTTTCAAACGAGTGAATTCTCGAAACCCCTAAGGAATTAGCGAAATCCCAGAACCTTTTGGTGATATCATGAAATTCCTCGTGTCACAGTCTAATAATGGTTAAAAAGCCTGTATTTTTTTACTATTACTTCTGGATTTCAGTCAATTATTTCCAGATATCTGTTAATGCAATTTATGTAAACTTTTCAATATGTTGTATATTTTACACAGAATTAGAAATTACGGTACTATGTGTGATTTTTTTTGTATGTTGGAATCTTCACGATTGTACTCCTGGGTGGAATGAGCACGGGGTTGGGAAATCTGTCAAAATTCAGCATGGATGGGGGTGGGTTGGAAAGAGTAGAAGGTGGAAAATTAGTTACCATTTAATGAAGGGGTGGGGAAGTTGAATGTGCCGGGGGTTCGAAACTATGGCCAACGAACAAATTTAGTCTGAGGAAGACGCTTTAAAAATATTCATAGTAAGGATTGGGTCCATTGTACGTTGGGAGTGAAAACGTACAGTATTGACAAGAACAAGAAAATCAATTTGTTAGATAATTGTAATAAGCTCTCCCCTTTGAATTTTCTCATGACTTTTTTATTGGAAAGTTTTGGCAATTCTGTAGTTGCCTTCCCCGAATTTTTTGATAGGGAATATAAATCAAACGTTTTAATCCTTGGAAAAATGAAATGAGGTCGGATCATAGGATTATCACCTGCAGAATAGATTGATAGAAATACAAAGAGTAATTGTGGATAAAACGTTCCGATCAATTTTTTGTCAGATCAAAAGAAGGTCCTACTTCAATGCACTCCTGTAGAATGGATTAATACAAACATTTGGTCAGGTTTAAAATCTTCTTTTGGCATGGTAAGGATGATTGCCTCTGTGAATGTCTACCCTGTCGGCTAAGTTGCCCTCAAACAGACCGAAAAACGGAAACTTTATATATATACATATATATATATATATAATATATATATATATATATATATATATATATATATATATATATATATATACACACACATGCATACATATATAGATGATGATAACTTGCGTTCTATCATATGGAAACTCTTATTTGAAATGATCTCCCTTCTTTACACGGTTAATGTATCATTTGGCCGAGACGACGTGAATAAAAATTACACGGTTAATGTATCATTTGGCCTTGATAACGTGGATAAAATGAACTATTAAAGAAAATGGTGCAGCTGCAGGAATCGTACCTGCGACCGATCGGGTAGTTGCTTAAACATTGGTCTTGTCGTTAAGCTCTGTTCGCTCTATTCGTTTCTTTCAATTCGACAGTTATGTATTAAGAAATGGATATATATGATCGGACAGAATAAATAAGAATTACGTTCTATTATATAGAAATTCTCATTTGAAATCATCTCCCGTCACGTTTTCAAAACCAAATGATAACGACGGAAGATCATTTCAAATAAGAGTTTTTATATGATGTAATACAATTTATTATTTATTCCGTCGGATCACGTATGTTCATTTTTTGATACACATATGTTGTTACCAGGTTAATATAACACTCGAATTAGACAACGTAAATAGAATAGACAATTAAAGAAAATGGAGATGCTACAGGAAGCAAACCTGCCACCGATAGGGTAGCTGCTTCTACGAACTGTTGCTCTTACCATTGAACTAAACAGTCGCCGGTAATGCAGAGGCTAAATAACTGCTTTCAACCCGAATTTGCATCTCGTTTATTCTCGGTCTTTTGGTTTATTTCAACTTGGCAGTTTATATCCATTCCTTAAACACACACACACACACACACACACACACATATATATATATATATATATATATATATATATATATAAACAGTTTAAAACACTAAATTTATCAAAAAAATTAGGTATATATGTGTGTGTGTTTTGCATAAGAGGAAATACATGACATCTTTATCTTGATAGGCATCTCACTATTCAAGTGTTCCAGTATCTGAATCCCGAAAAAAATTGAAAAAAGAAAAAAGAAATAAATACCCTAGGGGAATTCTATGACTAATATTGTAAATGTCTGTAATCTTCCGTTTATTCTTTTTAAACCCGACAACTGCTCGTGAAGCCTGGTGCGCCAAGATGGCCACCCATCTAGGTATTGATTAGTCTCAACGTTGCTCAACTTCTGGGATCGTACGAGGACCAGCGTCTATAACACGAATTGGCCATAACATTTCCATATTAGTATTCACCAAGTTTAGCTCAGCACAACACAAAACAGCAAGTGTTGCAAACCCAATGAGGATTGAAATCGCTGCAATAGTAATTATGACTAACTCTTGTTCAGTATGGTATAAGGTCACAATTGCAGTGTGCCTGACAAGGGTCAAACTCTGTGCCCGAGTAGCTTGCTAACCATTGTTCCAAGGCGGAGCTGGATGAGTGATAGTTTAGCTTAGTACGGCACGAGTCTGAAAATGGGGCACACTCAGTGCGGATCGAAATTATTGCAGTTGTAATGGTGTACGTGACTCGCTCTTTAACCACTACTCCACAGCAAGGGGTCCCTTTGTTCCGTGTTATCTTTCATAGACAGGCGTCGTCCTCGAGGGCTTTCCGCTCTTAAAAAAATCAAATAAATAAAAACGAAACATTTGAAGAAAAAAAAAGAGATCTCATTCACGAGAGAGAAGTCAGTGAATAATTGGACAGTGTTACGTATTAGGTTGCACATTTCAAACGCAGCAGGATAAGGGTCCCAGCGGACTGAACAAGACACAACCGAAAATTTAATTTAAATTCGACTAAAAAGAGGCGGCAATTAAATTAGCGGGGGGCTCCTGCCCTCTCAAGATTTCAGATTCGTCGGGGTGAGAGTCACTTCTCACCTTGCTGTATTCTCCAAAAATAATTTGTATTGAAGTAAATGAAATTGATAGAAGATAACATAACAAATAGCATAAACAGTGGCCGTACGTGAATCAAATGATTTACTGTAATATGAAATGATTTCTTTATGTTTCCACTCCGTCTCTTTTTTTTCTTTTCTTTCTTTTTTTTAATTTGCTTTCGGTGCAAACGAAGCAGATGTAGTTCATACGAGATCTGTCTCGAAAGTAGGGCCCCTAAAAGAGAGAGAGAGAGAGAGAGAGAGAGAGAGAGAGATATGCTTGGGCTAATCACACCGGTGGTCCGGAGGGCAAAAGGAGACCAAGATAGTTCAAGGGGTTATAGCCGATGAAAATAAGGATGGTTAAAGGACGAGGGTGTTTGTGCAGTGTGTTGGATGTTGGTTGGAAATACGAAATGAAATAATGGAATTCTTCTCGGGGGCCTTGTTTGAAATATCCAGTCATTCCGAATATCGCGAGAACCGCTTGCGGAGGTTTGATGTAACTTAGCGACCTTACAGTGCATGCATGAAGAGACCTATTCTCTCATCGGGTTACTCAGTCCTCCGTATAACACTACTGAATGAGCTTATGTACTGTGTGGCTGTCGCAGTTGCAATGATAGAATCTACCCGTTTTTGCAGGTTTTTTTTTTTTTTTTTTTACGAAACATCAAATCATCCTGGTCTGTCACCACATCTAGAGTCCAGTTCTGAATCGCTGTAACTTTCTGCTTCTACTGCTCAGAGGGAGAATAATCCAGACCATGAACGAGATAAAGGAGAATTCAATGAAGCTGATGGCGATACCGAAAGGGGGCTCTGCAGATAGTCCTGAAAAGTATAAGAGACGGCCAGATAATGTCCTAACGACAATACTTTGAAGTGAACGAAGATGACATAGCTCTTTCTAAGCCTTTTTCCGTTTATATTAAGTCGCTGGATACTTTCCAGGCAAAAGCAGTATTTACTTAGCTTAGTCTACCACAAGGCCATAATTGTGAAGCACCCAATGAGTATTAAACACATTAAAATTGTAATGGGTCGCAAGGACTGATTTGCTAACCATTGTCCCGCTGCTAAACATTCAATATTAATTTCCGCTTAGTTGAGAATAAGGTCATAAGTGTGGTTCACCCAGTTAGGATCAACCTCATGACAGCAGTAATGAATTGTGAGCCGAGCTTGCCTAACAATGCTCTAGAGTGAGACACCCTGAAATATCTCCTCTCAGTACGGCATAAGACCACAAGTGTGGAGTAATAACAGCAGTACTGAACTGCAACCCTAGCTTCCTAACCATTGCCCCAAAGCTACACACCTTAAATCTCGCCTAGCACGACAAAAAACCATAAATATGGGGCATCCGATCGAGCTCTTAATCTATTTTGCTAAACGCTAACCTCAAAAATGCATCCATGGCTACAAAATCACAAGAACCAATCCAAGATATCCTGCATTTGAATAGAGAATTATTCCCCTTATTTAGTGGACAAATTTGAAGAAAAAAACAAACAAACGAATAACTATCATAATAAGGCACAGAATGATCTAAATACCGAATGTTCTGTCAGATTTCTGGCC
This sequence comes from Thysanoteuthis rhombus, assembly GCA_963457665.1. NCBI lineage: Eukaryota > Metazoa > Mollusca > Cephalopoda > Oegopsida > Thysanoteuthidae > Thysanoteuthis > Thysanoteuthis major. Next base: position 42,953,527 of record OY735220.1, on the reverse strand, counting down.
TTCTGTGGCTAAGATAAGGCTTGTTCTTGTATTAAGATGAGATAGGAAGTTGAAGCAGGTGAGTCTTGTCCCTGGAGTTCCCAACTCCAGGGCGGTGCCTTCCTATCAGTCTAAAGGAATGGGCCATGTGTTCGCTTGACACCCTTGCAACACAGACCACTGGGATTGAGAATTTTTTGTCTCCACACACTCGTTTGCTTGAATTTCGTTATACAGGGTACTTTCATCATTGCATATGTTTTTCCACGTCACTACTGTTTATTTTTTGCAATGTTCTGGTCTGTACTCTCTGGCCTTCTTCAGCTGAGTGCTGTGCCACAGAATAATATCGAATCTTGTTCTGAAAAGACATTAGCATTCCATCTCGTGCACCTCACATCCGGTTTTGCGTCTGTGTGTTCTCAGAATTGTCTTCTCCTAACCTTTGCGCTGATCATGTGGCTTCTCGAGCACGTCATCTACCCTGCCTCTTCCACGTAATCAAAAACTAATCGCCTGCTTGTTTTCTGATCGAGGGATTTAGACAAAAAAAAAAAAAGAAAGTGCAAGTTTTCCCTTCACATAGATACATGAAAAGACAAAAAGGTACACATAAGAGAAATTTTGATCGCATTTTCAAGACAATCAGCTGCCTTTCTCTTCCATTTCTTATAAATAGGTAGGTACTGATTAGAAGACAGAAAGAATGCGGCCTAATACGTATACATACCAAAGTAGCTGAAAACAACATAAACACTATGTCAGTCTGTTCTTAGCTCACTTAACACATATCTATCTATTTTAAAGTTTTCCAGATCTATCAATCTATCTATCCATCTATCTATCTATCTATCTATCTATCTATCTATCTATCTATCTAATGGAAACCGTCAATCAAAACTGTTGCCAAAACTTGCAACATAGTTTTCTTTACTTTTCAAGTTGGTCCGGCAGGTTGGCTGGTTGGTTATGTATGTATCGTACATGCATGCTATCCCAATAGAGCTAGAGGGATGAACAATTAAACATTTTCCCTTTATTTTGTCCAGAATTGTCTTTTGTTTTACAAAAATCAGACCACCCAAAGGTTTTTTTTTTATAAGGGTTCAGTTACAATGTTACATCATGCTAGATTGGCCGTTTAATTTGTATCAAGCAGTGTTTATGCTTATTGTTTTTCTTGAAAATTCGAACTTCTTAGTTATCACGGCCAAACAAAAGGCGAGAGAAGTAATTGATTCATCATTCATTCTACTTTCCAATTTGTTGATTGCTCATCCCAAACACAACATGCTGCAAAAGGCTTGATGATTTCTATTAAGTGACTAACCAGACCTGTTTATCTATCTATCGATCTAAGCCTACTCATATTTATTTCAGCTGACTGAAATTTTCAGGGAATGTAACCATAAAGATTATACGCATCTTTTTCATTGCGCACCACCACAAGCTAATTGCAATAATTTAAAAGTATGGAAGTCTAAAAGAAGAAAAGATTAAGTTGCATCTTTTTCGTCTTTCCGAAAAAAAACGAAAAAAAACAAAAAAAAAACAAAAAAAACAAATGTTGGGTCCTTTCCGCTACTCTCCACCATGGAGACGAAAACACTAATCCAAACTTGTAACCCCTAGAATTTGGGTTGAGGATTAACGAAATAAACGTAGCATATCAAGGAATGACCCGTCGGAGTGGGTATCAGCGAATAATGATACAGTCTTTTTATTTGGGAACATTAAGTTGGGGTTGCATAAAACAATTGTACGACATCATTATCCTATCAACAGACTATAACCATTTCCCTCTTCGTGAGAAAGTTTGATTCAGGGACCACAGAGAATACCTCATTTACCCTTACACACAGACACACACACACACACACACACTCTCTCTCTCTCTCTCTCTCTCTCTCTCTCTCTCTCTCTCTCTCTCTCTTTCTTTCTCAGACATGAATCATAAAGATTTCATTTTCTGTGGCATTGACCTACGGATAACACAAACTGCTGACAGGAAAACATGCTGACAGTCTTTTTTGAGAAAAAAACGCAAAGCCAGTATTGAGGAGCTGAAACATTGTCTGTAAGACCAGACGTACAGCAGAAATTTATCCTAGTCATAATTCACAAACCTTCTTCATCTGCAGCAACAGTGCATACCTGTTCGGCATTGGCCTCATCCCAGATTTGCCAGATATGTTTTTTTCAAATTTGTATGGTCTTGGGACTAAACTAAGTTAATTTAGTACCAAAATATTCCAATAACTTGAAATCCATCATCTAACCAAAATTGCATGACCCTGGGACCAAATTAAATAGATTTAGAATCAAAATGATCAGATAACTTAAAATCCATCATTAGATCGAATTTGTATCGTCTCAGGGCCAAATCAAATTTTAAAGATCTATTGTTTATGTATATTCATGTTGTATTATATAATTTGTGTTCAATTTGTATTATCATCTCTTGTAATTTTTTCTTCAATACGAAATCTTTATGTTCGGAACCAAATGACTGTTAAATTTGCCAAATTTTGTAATTGGAAAATTACAATTGGCAACCCTGTCTCATCCACTCAAGGTGAGTCTGCATCAGATATGACGCGCTTTCATAGATCTCCGTTTGCACATACTTATAAGAGAACCGTAGAACCAATGGAAGTGCCGTAAAATACCTTCTTTGGTCTTTGTTTCACAGACCAAAGCTAACAATACCTTTAATATTGTTAAATTACTTTCAGCAAGTTTATGAGAAGTCAAAATATAATATCATTCAATTTTATTTACACATAGAAAATGTGTCCAGAGGATATCCAGCCATTCAACATCAGCTCAAACCTCTATGAATGTAAAAATAAGATGTGTTTGCGATCACAGTCCATAATTGAACATACGTAGCGTCAAAATTTGAAGTCATGGAAAAAATTCTATCGAAAAATATAAATAGTCACAATAAATTTTATTTATGATATTGTTTTTTTCCACTGGAAAACATCTGAAATAGAGTAAAAACATTCTGATCCTGGAGAATCGAGATTTTATCATTAGACCCATCAGAATGACGCCCCCCAGTAAAAAAAAGGAGTACTGATGCCAATTTACAAGTCTGAAGATAAAAATATATGACCAGGATTGCTGGGGCACACAAATGCATGTAAATATAAAAAGAGACCTTCCATGGCTATGGTTTTTCAACTTGTTTACCGATGACAAAGACGCCTTAGTTTCCTCCAAATACCCCCTCTTGGGACCTCACACACTTATTGCAGTGTCCCTTCCACTTTTCAAAACAGCCAATAGAGTGCCTTTTTGGGACCACTATTGGCTGGCTTGTCACGTTCTCCCTAATCTCTTCCACTGACTGAAATACTTTTTTGGAAACGCTAGAAGTTGCAGGGAGTCAAATCTGAAGCGTGGGGAGGGAGCTAACAGACCTGGGTGATGCGATCGTTTCCCTCATTGAGGATGTGAGGTTAACACGTTACACAAGCTCATTCAAATACGTTTCACTACTGACTCAGTAACCCCACGCGAGAGCATCTGTTCAGGCATGTAAAATGAAGTCCCCTCTGATCAGTCGCCGAGTTACATTCAGGCCACAAAACCGGTTCTCGAGATATCCAAAACGTCTGGATACTTTCCGGACAGACGTCGTAAACGTGTGTGGGCGTCTGTACGAGTGTCATTGTACAAAATTGGAGAAAAAAAAATTCAAATCGTGACAAAAATGCCAAACATAGACTCACTTACTTATTCACGTACGAAAAGGTGAAATAGAAAGAAAAAAAAAAGTCAAAATCCACTAGAAAAAAAAAAGAAAAGAATATCAAATTAAAGCTTTCCAGATTTTGAACAAGTTGTCTTAATTCCTTTTCTCCCCAATTGAAGCCATAAACAAGATATACGAGACGAAAAGTATCAAAAAGACTAAGTAAGTAAATCAACGGGATGAAAAAAAACTATCAACGAAAAGGCGAAAAGAAGAGACGAGAAGGAAATAAAATAGAAAAGAAAGACACAAGGTGACATGAATTAGTCTCAAGTAGAGGTTGTCGTCTGGACAGTTAACTCGACTGTCAACATTTCCATTAAAAGTGCAAAAACAAAAAAAAAACCCTGACCAATGCTTATTCGTTCAATTTGTTTTTTCTTTCTTTATTTATATTTCTTTCACAGTTATCTTTTTTCTTCTAATTCTTTTTCATTTTCTCTCCAATTTTCTCTTCTCTTTTTCGTTGATTGTTTCTCTCTTCTGTATGTGTTCTTCCTTTGTTTCTTTCCTTTTCTTTCGTTCTATATTTCTTCTTTTCTTTCGTTCTTTATTTCTACTTTTCTTTCGTTCTTTATTTCTTCTTCTCTTTCTTTCTTTATTCCTTTCGTGCTCTATTTTCCCCTTTTGTTCTTTCTCCCATTTTTCATTCGGTTTTCTTTTCTTTTTTTTTCATAAATCTATCTTTTTTTGGTTATTAATTTATTTCATTTTTATGTTCTTTCTTTCCTTCTTCCTTTCTGTCTGTCAGTATCACGGTTCGTTTATTTCTATATGTTAAATTCCTTTATCTCTCCTTAATTATCTCACCTTTTCTTTCATCCCTATATGCTCATTGTCTGTCTTTTTGGGTCTGATCTTATCTATCATAGTTCGTTATCAATCTATCTTTCAGGAACTGTCAATCGAAACTGTCAAGATGGCTTTCTTCAGTTTTTGAGGTGGTTTGGCTGGTTGCCGCACTAATGTAATCTGAGGACTAAACTTACTCCCCTGGTTCTCTTTTTTGAAAAAACAAAGCAAAACACCCCCATAGGTTTTTTAGTTGAAGAGGGTGGGAGCAATTTCTCAATGTAAGTTTATCCTAAATTGTTTCCTTACTTTGTGTCCGGCAGCATTCACACTGGTTTTTGTTTGTTTTGTTTTTCTTCAAAATTCAGACCTTTTTAATGAGCTCTGCCCAACAAAAGACGAGAGAAATATCTTACCCCAACTTCTAATTTTTTTTTACTTCATCTCGCCTAACACGATGTGCTGCCAAAAAATTAGTTGCATGACAGTTTCTATTGAATAACTAACCAGACATCTCAATCTGTTCATCTCTCTCTCTCTCTCTCTCTATTTATCTCTCTATTTATCTCTCTCTCTCTCTCTCAGTCTGCTTCTTTGTACTTAAGTCTGTTGATCTCTCTATCTTGCTCTTTTTGCACCTCTCTATCTTTCAGTCTGCTTATCTTTCTCTTATTCTCTCTTTCAACCTCAATCTGCTCATAGTCTCTTCCTCTCTCTCTCTGTATATATATATATATATATACATATATATATATATATATACATATATATATATATATATATTTGTCTCTCCATATATATGCTTGTAATCCTCCCTCTCCCTCTCATTTAGTTGATCTCTCAGTTTGCTCATCTGTCTGTCTGTCTCTACTCATTCTGCTTTCCTCTCTCTTTCTCCTCTTTCTCTATCAGTCAGCCCGTAATCATTCTCTCTCTTTTTTTATCTCTCTCCGCTAATTTATTCATCTCTTTCCTTTCTATCTCGATCCTGCTATATCGTTGTATCATATATATATATATATATATATATATATATATGTATATATATATTTACTCACCCTGCTTTCATCTCTCTTTTCTCCCCTCTCTCTCTATCTCAGTCTGCTCATAATCTCTCTCTCTCTCTCTCTCTACCTATCTATCTCGGTCTGCTCATCTATTTATCTCTTTCCTTTCTCTCACTCTATCTCTGTATATCGAAGTCTCCTCATATACATCTCTCTCTCCCTCTCTCAATCTGCTCGTAATCACTCCTTCTCTCTCTCTCTGTCAATATATATATATATATATATATATATATATATATATATATATGTGTGTGTGTGTGTATGTGTGCGTGTGTGTGTGTGTGTCTGCTAATTCTCTCCCAATGCCTATCTATCTACTTATCTATCACAGTCTAGTGGTATCTATGTCCTTGTTTTTCTCATTCCTTTTCTATATAAATACGGACGTACACAGTTGTATAATTTCTTTCACTGATCGTCTTATAGTAAGTGCTCATAGTCACGAGCGTTCCCAATCACAAGTTAGAAAAAAAAGACAACTGGTCTGGTTAGTCACATAATAAAAACCGTCACATAGCAGTGTCTTCCTCTGATATTAACCACCGCAAGATATTTAATCAACTCTCTCTCCCGAAACCACAATGTTATCAAAATGCTTTCCTTTGCTTCTATCATTACGGATTTGGCCAATAAATAACTGTCAGTGAAGCGTCAGGGGGATCCAAAAAACATTACTCTTCGGTTACACATCGAAAAGAATGCTTTTAGTGAGATCGTTTCACGGACAGACAGTTTTGTTGGACAGAGGTTAATTTTTTTAAGGAAAAATAACGTTTAACTTGGATTTCTCAATCTGGTTGAATAATCTTCCTCAAATTTTAGAGTCAAGGGCGGATTTAACCCTCAGGGACCACGGGTATTCCTGGTCCAGTGGACCTGTCATACACAAAAATTGAAAATACTGGGCAAACTTTACACACCAGAGTCTGTTTATTTCATGTGATTGGAACTGAGTTGTACATATAGAAAGGTAAATAGATAAATATATATATGTAAATACAAGCCAGCGAAATTCTAAGTATTTTATTATTGCCAAGCTCCAATTATTGTTGATCCGAATTACAATCTGTTGTCCTATTCATTTATTCAAAACAATCGGAGGCGTTGTAATGAAATGAATGTCCAGATGAATTCCAAACTAATTATTCATTTCTTATCAAAGAAACTAATTTCTAAATGAAGATATTTTTATGTAGAAGGATTCCGGGGCAATCTTCCGTTTTGTACCCCTTATAAATCCGTCCCTGATCAGACTAACTGATACCAGTATTTCTAGTATATTAAGGGAACATAAGTTTTAAAATTGACAAACTAAAACTACATTTATCTTACCCTATTGATGATATCCAACGACATTAGCAATGAAAGTATTAAACTTACCAATTTATACAGCTGATATTAATTTGTTTTCTAAAATAAAAAAAGAAAAGATGTGTATGTACATGGGAGAGGGAATCCGCTTGGGTAGTATAAGAGTTAGAACGTCTACATTACCTACTGGAGGTTTCAGATTTTATTCCCGGTGTGAGAGAAGAGCGTGGAAACGAATTTCATGTATTCTTGGCAGCCGATTGAGTACACTCTGAGCAGAGTGATTAGGATTGAGGTAGAAAGTTGACCCCTACAACTACGTAGGACGACAAATCTCCATGAGACACTCAAAATAAGAAGAAATCGAACAAAGAATCACCCTAGGATGGCAAGCCTTTGGCAAAGCAAGCCCAACCTTCAATCCTGGAAAAGAAGGGTGTATAACCAATGCATCCTCCCAATAGTCACTTATGGAGTTGAAACATGGACTCTAACCAAGAGAAAGACTCGTAAACTGAGAACCATGCAACGTGCACATGGGAGAATTATGCTCAACCTCACATGGAGATACCACAAGACAGCACAGTACATCTGGGAGAAAACAGGAGTCCAAGACATCATCGAATCCATTAAAAATCTCAAATGGCAATAGGCTGACTATGTCGCAAGAATGAGACAACAGATGGACATCATGACTCGCGAAATAGATTCCCAGAGATAACATGCGCAACTGAGGCCGGCAGAGTACTAGATGTAGAGACGAGTTAGACAAATTCAGAAAGTACCGGCTCTGCGATGCCAACGATAGAGAAGTGTGGGTTAGGCAAATCCAGGGGAATGTCTATGTCCTATGACGGACGTTAAGAGATGATGATGATGCTGATGCTGATGACGTCTTTGATACACACAAATCCACACAAGTCCTGGCCCCGGTCAGACTCGAAAGTTGCAAGGATCACTGAGCTGACCTACACAATGGAAAACGTACTTCGTCCCTGGCCTTTTATATTTCAATGGGAGTGTTTTAAACTTGCAGTCATGCAAATCATGGTTTTATTCAAAATAATTTAAAAGTTTTTCTATAGAAGACAAACGACATGTAAACGACAAGTAAAAAAGATATATATTCCTTTTTGAAATGACAAAGTAATTCGTCACATCAGAACTTTCGATGCGTTCAGACTATAGTCTGGAGTTAATTAGTGACTAAAAAGAGGAAATACCTGTTGCAGGTGTCATTCCTAGGTAGGTTACTTAATACCTTACCGTTCAACAAAGCATCCCTCCCAAACTTAACTGGCGGTGGACATTCCGGGACAAGCAGTGCATAAAATGGTTCTGTTGGAAAGTAGTGATATAACAAAAATGCTCTGCTGAAAAAAAAATGTTCTTATTTGATCATCTGTCGAAGACTTGATTAAATTACCAAGGACGTTGCCAAAGTTTAAGGGCGTTGCTCAGACAGCACTCTATCACTAATATATAGCAAGTTAGATTCTCATACGGTACCCTGCGGTTGTGACCTTGTGTTGGATTAGGCAAAAATTAGTAAATATCTGTCTTATAACTGTCCATAGACTTGCACGTGTTCTTGACAAAGCTTGCCTGTTTCTAAACCAGCTCAAGATTGTACACGATTTTCAAAAAGTTGATTATAATCCACGAGATAAGGCTCGTAATGGAACTGGATTGCAAACCAAGCATGCTATAAACCAATAGAAAGGTAATTAAAACAAGACAATGATTGTTAACAAGACTGTTCAAGCCATGAATCATGGGAAACTGGGGGTAATATAGAGGGTACTATGCAATGTCTTCTGAACGACCGTAGCCGTCAAAGATGGCAAAAGGTTCTATCTATGTGTGTGTGTTTACGCATTTGTTTAGGTTTTTGTGTCTTTGTGTGTTCCAGCACTCCTGCCCATGCCGTTTTGTTCAGGGACTTAAAATTTGGCATCAGTACCCCATCAAATATTTTTCTTAGAAAAAAGAAGCTTTTTGACCTTTTTGATGTCTTATTTTAACGGGTTCATCAGTCATTTGTTTGAATATCTATTCTAAATGCTTTTTGCTCTATTTTAAAGGTTTTCCACTGAAAAATTAATTCTGACCATATTCATTTTTTGATAGAATTTTTTTTTTACATGACTTCAAACTTTGACGCTAAAGTTGTTCAAATACTGACAATGATGGCGAGTTCTTTCTTGAAGAAATGTTTCAATAATAGTTATTCAATACCATTCGTCTCTAGTCGAAAAACTGTTTATTTTCATTTGTATATCATACAGATTGTTTGAAATTTCAACTGCAGTGAATGTTGAATATTTGAGGTGCTAAGAAATCAATATAATTCAGCAAAATTGCAATGTAAATATCTAAATTTTCTACAAATCACATTAAGAAAGAAGCGTGTGTAAATAAGCCCTCGTTGCACTGTTTGAGGGAAAAAACTAGTCTTGCAAACCATGGTTAATGAATTTGATTATAAATCGGCACTCGACTATCTAGGCTTTATTCCATATTAAGATATGTTGGTTTCCCTGACAGCGAAAGTTCAGAGCGTTTGTGGGAAAACTTTTCGTGGGCCTCAATTGCGTAAAATAAAGAAACAATTTCTATTATTTGTGAGCGTTCCCAGACCCAAAATAACTTTCTTCATCTGACAGTTTTACGCTCAGCTTAACGTCCTTGCGAGCTCTTTTGGGATTTTCTGATATAGAAAATAACATGCTTTTATTAGATGCGCTAAATAAATCGAGGTAAACCACAGATTCTTAGAGACAGTTCAAAGTTATGGCGACTCGACACCTTTTGTAAAGTAAGGGATACCTGTACTTAGTGGATATCTAGTTTCCAGCATTGTCGGAAGAGATGTCCCGGCAGAGATACTGTACGATTAAATATTAATCTTAGTTTAGAGCAGAACAAGACTCCAAGTGTGGCTCATCCACTAAGGATTAAACTCACAATACTCGCAGAACAAGATCATATGTATTAATGCAGTCATGATACTAAATCATCACATTTTTTGAAGTTTGGTTCTCTTGTCGTGCAAAAGCATCGAGCAGGATATTCAACATTCTTTTTGTTTGGTGGTGCATGAAAGAAAACACATTTCTCATACCCCATAAACAACTTTAAAGGTCACTGAGTTCTTGAAAAATATAGACGTTAAATTTTCATATTTTACACATAAACGCGCGCGCTGAGACTCATACGAACACGTGTGAGCGTGTGTCAACACTTCTGTCTTCTTAAGGGCCCCTTTTCCGCAGGCAGATTTTTTTTTCGTCACTACAAATGGCGTACCATGAAGAGATATTTGATTAACTAAGATTTTTCTGCTTTTTTAATTCATAAATTACCGGAGAGACACGGAAATGAAAACAGGATTTATAGGCAGGGCTCACAGGGTAACTGATTCCAGGTTAAAAGATAAGAGAAAAAGAAAGAAAGGAAGACTCCTGAGATTCAATTAAAATAAATCACTTACGAAGGTTATAAGTATGAAATTAAGATCACGCAGGCCATAGGGTATTTTGGATGTAATTAGGTATTTTCGTGTGCGGAAAGTAATTACATAATTCACTGCTATAAATCATAAGCCGACCAATTAAGGTGAAACCAGGGTCAAATGGTACGAAACGTCTTACGAGTATGGTGAGTTCAATTTTTTACTGAGTAAGTCACATTTTGGGTTTTGTGCCACACTCATCATCATGATCATCAGCCTTTTATCGTCTATCGTTGGATATAGACCAGCCCCAGGATTCGACACACTACTCTGGGATGTGCTTCGCGGGGTATTTCTGATCTTGTCTAGATTGTCTTTTTCATCTTGTATTCTGCCAGCCTCTGTTTCGCGTGTGATATATGGGGATCCATGTTGTGAGTCGTAATGTCCATTTGTTGTTAGCCATTCTTGCAAGATTACCAGCCCATTGCCATTTGAGTTTCCTCATGGATACTATGTTGTCTCGGACTCATATTTCTAATGAAACCATGTTTGGGTTTAGTTCATCATCTCTTCTATCCGACGGAATCTTTTATAGTATTTTTTATAGTATGTATTGGTTTAACTGCATGGAGGATAGGAATTCCGAAGAGCAACATATTTACTATAGGTTATTGTATTGATCTCCAGAAGATAGCGTTACTACGCAGATGATGGGACACATTTTTTGATGCAGCGACGACTCGTGTATGACAGCTATGGTTTAAAAGGTTTAACGTGAAGTTGGTAATAATGCAATCTTGGCTTCTGCTCATGAAAAGTGTGATTAAACAATTGCATCATGAGAATGACAAAACAATCTTGAGAAATTTTGAAAAACGGCGTTGACCAACAACATATTTATAACGGAAAAAGTTAACACCTATATTTTTAAGAACTCAATGACATTAAAAAGTGTTCATGGGAAACGTATATTCAAAGTTGTTTAGTGAATATATATATATACATACATAAACACACATACACACACACACACACACACACATATATATATATATATATATATATATATTGAATAATCGAAGATATAAACGTCACGTATTGAATTTGCCTGGCAAAAGGCCAAAATAACAAAACTTACCAACAAATCATCGCTTTATGGCCATTGCTTTTGATATTTACTAATTATTGTTTCATCTGGCACAAGGTGGCAAGAGTGGAGTACCCTGTGAGAATCAAATTCATTCCATTGTCTTTTTGACTGGGTCTAATTGTCTTTCGGGCTTGTTTTTTGGACAGAAACATCTCCAACTATCTGGCAACCCTGGTTTACAGTGCAATTTTTTTCTCACAAAATTTGTTGTTAAGAATTGAATATACATGTATCGGCTACTTTCCAGAAGTTTTCTTAAAATCATTTTTTCGCTTTTAGGTGAAAAGCAAAAATAGCAGTCAGTATTTTTTTGTGGCTACGCTCCCTTATATAGGATACACATACACTCTTCCTCTCTCTCTATCCTATGTTCTGTACTTTCGACCTTTCCAACCTCCCTTTGGCTTATGACGGTTTTTTGGGAGGAACACTCTACTCTCGAATACTGGGAAAATCTGTTTTCAACTTTTAAATTTGTTAACTGCTTGAAACTGCTCGTAATCGAAAGTGGAACTCTTCAATGAATAGCAGGAGGGAAAGTTTAACTCATCTGTGAAATGAATTAAGAAAAAAATTAATCAAAAGATCTCTTCAAATTGACATCCTATTTTCTTTGCATGAATTTAAGAGTTAATAAGATGAAACTCGTTACAGGAGGTGACTTTTTCTTAATTGACTTATCTTAAGAGGCTTTTTACTTTCTATTCTTTCTTGCTGTTTATTTTTCTTTCCTTCCTTTCTTGATTTCTTTTCGTCTTTTTTCCCTTTTTTTTATCTTCCTTCCTCTCTTTTATTCTCTTTCTCTTCTATTCATCGTTTTTACTTCTCTGTTCCTGTCTCTCCCTCCTTTCATTATCTTTTTAAAAAAATCCTTCTTTCACTGACTTCCTACTCTAAAAACTTCTCTTTCTCTTTTTCCTTCTTTCTTTGTACCCCTTCACTTCTCTCTTTCTCGTGCTCCTTCTCTTTTATTTTTGCAATTTATTTCGGTTGCCCCACCTAAATATCTCACCCTCTTTCCGTACCCAAGGAATGCCATAACTAGCGTTTAGCCCGTAAACATGCTCTATCAGCAGGAGAAAACGTCATGTTACAACATTATTTACGTGACACGTTCGATAATAAATCTTACCAGTAACGGAATATTTCCCGTCCACCAATGACACCTTTTTTTTTCAACTGACGTCATGATTACTTCAAAGATAAACCCACTCTATTTCTAACACGTTTTACGTATAAAAATCGCCTATCCCGCCGAAGAGATTGCACGGCCGTCTCAGGCCCGTAAATATAATAAAAATCACTGACGAGAGAGGGGGATATGAAAGGTGTTTCTTGTCAAACTCCAATCAGAGGCTGGAGTTGACTTTATCTTTCCATTGTAACAACAAGAAAATCCCTGCCTAATTAAGGGGAGTAAACTTTCGATTGACCCTCAAACTGAGAACCATGCAACTTGCACAAGAGAGAATCATGCTCAGCATCAAATGGAGAGATCACAAGACAGCCCAGTATATTACAGAAAAAAACAGGAGTCGATGATACGGTAGAATTTATGAGAAAATTAAAATGGCAATGGGCTAGTCATGTCGTAAGAATGTCAGACAACTGCTGGACATCACGAATCACAAAATGGATCCCAAGAGAACTGTTGCCGGCAAAATATAAGATGACATGGTCAGAAAATATCGGCTCCCAACGTCCATGATAGAGAAACCTGACCTAGGATTAGCCAGATTTATGTCCAACGACAGACGTTAAAAGGTTGTTGTGGATGAAAATCTTCATACTTGTCTATCCCGACATTTCAAACCAATGTATGAGATTAACATTCTAATGCCATGATTTGAAATAATCACCAGTGATCTGTATGCAGCTCTCTTATCGACTGAGCCAAACTGATAAGTATTAAATATTCGAGCATGTATTCATAATATATATAGAATACAAAAGCTACACTAATCATCTCAGTTCGGAATAGAAGTAGTAGTCAAGTTTGACTTTGTGGGGACCAGGCTTTTTTAACATTTTATATTACAGATGTGAGTCGTCCTGTTATGCTGGCTAGATTTTAAGTTGTTCCCGCTTGGCTCCTCATATCAGATGACTTACTCAAGCCACTTGTGATGTGTGAAAATCACGTAGAGACAACAAGCATTGAAGTATTTAACCCATTGCTAATGGGGAAAATGTACACACATTTTTACAAAGAGTTAAGCCCCTTGTAATGTAAAAGCAGGGTTGCGTCAGTACTTAACGTACACACACACACACACACACACACACACACACACATATATATATATATATATATATATATATATATATATATATATATATGTGTGTGTGAATGTCCCCTGTTTGTAAAAATACGGATTTACTCTTAAATTTCAAAGGTCTCAATAATTTATAAAGGTGTGTTTTTCGAGTCTTGCTGTACACATGTATACTTCCCATCCCGTTCAGAAGACCAACCTAATCATTTATTGATTGGCTGTTCTCAGTCCCAGTGTTTCACCAGCAGCCTTGTCTTGTTCCTGTGGATCTGTCTATCAGGCATCACCTCCCCATTGCACTAAATCGTTGGATCAGTAAGCGCACCATGAAGCGTGAGGCAATATGTTGATTGAACTGGACAACATTAGTCACTACCCACATACAAATAGGCGTGTGTCCTTGTAGTAAAATCCTGACCATGCATTACATCTCGTCGTAGTGGGGAAACGATGACAAACCCCTACATCCCAACGTCCACCTTGCATACTTGACCCCTTCCTTAATGGTATGTTTTCAGCACCAGATTGATATGTAGCAAAATCAGAACATTGGCCCCGCTGTTTTAAGGGTCCTGCGCCAAATGCTTGCAAGCTATCAATTCCAATTCAGTGATTCTGCATTATTGTAATGTGCTGCCCTTAACTTCAATGAACGATTGAGTGTTTAAGTTTAGTGATTTCAGTCAATTATCACATTTAAGTAGGGTAATAATTCTAGCATAATAATTAATGGGAACATGGTATCCATGTAATACCAAACTGATGTCATAGTTGCTGCTAAAAGATCAAAACGGAAGCAAAGTATGATGCAAGTTATGTAAAAAAAAATCTTTTGAAGAATAAATATGGTCAGAATGAATCCTATTCATGACATCACAGGCGTTTTCCGTAAGAAAACATCAAAATGGGGTAAAAACGTTTAGAATAATTCAGTTTCTGGAGAATATAGATATTATTATTAAACCCAACAAGATGAGATACGAAAAAGATAAAAAGATCTTTTATTTAACAGAAAACGAAAGGAAGAAGAAACAAAAACAGAGTATAGTGGAGTACTAATGCTGTTTTCCAAGTCTGTAGACGAAGCAGTTCAGTAAAAAGCACTGGAACGCACAAATACAAACATGAGGGAAAAGGATAAAATCCTTCACTACCTTTGATTGGTGGCTACAGTTGCTCAACGATTACTATTATAATATCAGAGATATTTGTTATATTATCTGACTGAACTTATAGCAAATGGGAAAAATCCTTATGCAAGTAAAAAATGTATGTCTTAATAGAGCCAAGCCACAGCCAGGCTCTTTATGACTAGAAGTATGTTGACCAAAGAATTCTCGACCGACGCGAGATTTGACAAGATATCCGGCCAATGGAGAATCTCCGGGACCCTGCACTGAATAGAGATATTCTCACTATCTTTAAAACACCTTATTGAATTTTACAATAACTTACTGATTGCACAAGTGAAGAGAATTATGTGACAATTTGAATTTGTCAAAAAAACATCGTCAAATGATTTAGTTAAAATCGACCAGTGCTAACGATATTCGCACAAAGAAACCTACGATTATAAACCAATCAGAATGCTGCTTGGCGGTCACTGCAACAAATCATACCAGAGTTGCCAAATTAGATTTAGTCGCTAACTTAATCAATGAAAATTTACCATAGCCACAAATCTGACAAATTTAAAGATATATATATATATATATATATATATATATATATATATATATATATATATATATATATTTATATATATATAATTAGTTTATAGAGATATTCGTATCAATCTTTTGCTTGCTTTGGTGTAATTGAAGTAGTTGCACATAGTTTCACAATGTTTTTATTATTTATATGTTAATTACATGATGTTCTTAAAAGACTCAATTTGAACAGTATAAACAGAGTGAAAATAACACTACTACTTGTACGATAGAAGATGGAAAAGGCCTTTGACCAGCAATGGACTTATAACAGCTGATTATATATATATATATATATATATATATATATATATATATATATATATATATATATATATATTCATCATCATCATCATCATCATCAGTCTTTTAACGTCTGTTGTTAGACATAGACCTTCCCCAGGATTTGACACAATTCTCTATCATGTGCATTGCGGGGCCAGTATTTCCTGAATTCGTCTAGTTCATTTCTTGTGTTCTGTCGACCTCAGTTTCTCATGTGATCTCTGGGGATCCATGTTTTGAGTCATGATGTCCATCAGTTGTCTCTCATTCTTGCAACGTGGCCTGCCCATTGCAATTTGTGTTTTTTAATAGTTTCTATTATGTGTCGGACTCCTGTTTTCTTCCTGATATACTGTGCCGTCTTTTGATCTCTCTATGTAAGTTTGAGCATGATTCTCTTGCACGTCGAATGCTTCTCAGTTTGTAAGTTAGTCTCTTGGTTAGGTTCCATGTTTCAGCCCCATAAATGACTATTGGGTATATGCATTGGTCGTATAATCTTCTTTTTGGGATTATTCGGATCGTCTGGTTTTTTAAAAGTTGATATATATATATATATATATATATATATATGTGTGTGTGTGTGTGTGTTTGTATCACGGCTCCAAAGACATATTATTCATGTATGTTTCCATGTTTCCTCGATTTAGGATCCCTAAATGTGCTTTAGAACCTGCACTAGCTTAACCTGACCGTGCATGTTTTATGAAACATATTCTCCCTCAAAGGTCAACTTGACCGCCATTTTGATCACGTGCTCAGTTAACAAATGGGTATATTTTTGCATTAATTAATCTGTTTTTTTCCCTTGTAAATATGAATTTATAATATCGTCCACTCTCTTTTCTCAGTCCCTCCTGAATTCTAAACAGATTTTTAAAAAACAAATTTCTACCTGCTCGCCAGGTGACCTAACACTTCAGCTTACGTGCTTGGGGGGTCAGGGTTAGGGTTAGGATGTCGAGAGGCGTTCATACCTTGATAATGGATGGTGTGACGAGTTTTTAATGGAGCAACTTTAAAACGAGAACGCAAAATACAAACATACACATACGCACCACATAAACACACATCCACCCTCAAGCACATGCCCCACACAATCTACATACACTGGAAACAAATGTTTATTCGGAATAAATTGAAAAAATTATTTTGTTGAATGAAAATTGTCAATCTGAATATATTGCAAAGATATGTTGAATTTAATATCTTTTTTCAATACTTGGATGGATTATTACAATATATTACTATTTATTTCAATCTTTAATCTAACTTTTAGTCGCTTTCTATGACAAGTTTGAATCGTACCGTGATCCTACGGTATCGATTAGAGACTGTAATCGGAGAAATAAAAAGCATACCTACCTTCAAAATCGAACTCACATCCTCTAACCAGAGAGAGTCCAGTACATGCTATTCAGCAACGGGGACTTTTAAGTAAAACAGAAGCTGATTTTGAATATTAAACCAAAATGTATTAGTTTGTCTAGAAGTAAATTTTTGATTATATGTAATGAATACTACTTTGAAGCTATTCTCAAGTTTATATTTTTGACAGAAGTTTTGGGACACGGGATATCACAATTGAGCGATAAAGAGCTGGATGAATTAACAAGGCATTGGAGTACATGATAAACAAATTAATGAATAAATAAATAAATACATAAATAAAAATACGGCAAATTCAATTGTACTCATCCAGTTCTTGCAGCAGACATTGGGATTTGGGGGACTTCTAGCAGTTGAAAAAGTTTGAATTTTTCGTCTTTCTTCGCTGAATTGTTTATATCCATCTCTCAGAAAGAATTTACTCCTTGGATGTGTCTGTCTTGAATCTAATTTAACGTTTGTTTCGTTTTGTTTTTAAGGCCAGTCAAGCCCCGGTCGAGGCATTGCAGGTGGTGGGGTGATCTTTTTTTCTGATATTGAGGGTTTATTGGAATATCATATAAGAAAATATTGCACTTTGAATTAAACTTAAAAATTTACGTGTAACAAATTGAAACACTTTTTACAGTATACATTCATACACGCATGCCGCGTACACACACCCACGTGTTGCACAAGATTACTGCATATGCATACATATACTCGTATACAGACATGTCTTTCTTTACACACATACATGCGCATACAAACATGCACACTCATACACCAGCCAGTACATACACATTTGTGCTCGTGGTGTATATATTGCATTTATGATGAAATGTCGTGCCACTGTAGTTAACACCAAACACTCTTGGGAGGTTCCTGAATGAAACTGACGTACCTGCAAACCCACTTGTCACCAAACACGTATCAACTATGTGACACTGTATATCTAATAAACTAAATTGGAAAAAAAAGAAAAAAAGTCTGGTTAGTCACTCAATAGAAACTGTCAAGGGACCACCATCTTTAGGCAGCATGCCGTATTCGGTATGATCCTCCAGAGAATTTGAAAGAAAGGGGTGATCGATGAATGAGATAACTTCTCTCGTCTTTCGTTGGGTCACTAAAATGTCCGAACTTTCCAAGCGTCAACGCAGCCAGACACAAGGGGAACAATTCAGCATAAACAAACATAATTAAGTGAATGCCTCTCATAAAAAAAAAAGCTTTCCAGGGGGTGTTCTTAAAAAAAAAACATGATGAGTAAGTCTTTTTTCACTTTCGTTCCTGTGGTTCCACTGCCGTGGCCTGTACGCAAAACACGTACGTATATAGCCAGCCGAACAGACCCACTTGAAAACCGAAGAAACCAATGTTGAGGTTAACGGTTTTGGTTGACAGTTTAAAAAAAAACGCTTGAAAATAATTTAGTAGCTGGCATTGAGAGCATGCCGACATGTTATGTACAAGGCACTCGATACGTTGATATGGCATGGGAAGCGATAAACGTTAAAAAATAATCCTTAAATTTAGCACAAATATTAAAATATCAGATTGAGGGAAAAGTGCTCAATCATTATCAGTTTTATTCATATATATTTTTATACACGAATACATACATTATTTTTCTGTTGCCTTTTATCATATCTTCTGACTAAGGTTTGTCCAACCTTTCTCACCTGGAACCTAATAGGATAGCAATCACTGTCAGATCTGAGTTTTCGGTGAAGAACAGATCTTTTAGGAGAATTTGTATCAAATTTTTATGTCTTTTTAAAATACAAATTATGTGACATTTTCTCAGCATTGTTTTGTTGAGCTCTAACAATTACATCAACATGTTGACACGACTTGAATTGTAGGTGAGTGTCAAATAATGAAAGAGAAGATTGAAGGTAGGAGGACGTTAGAACAGATTTAAATCGTTCCACGCCTAACTATTGCTTCTTTCGGGCAATTCCTTAAACAAATGTTCTATAAACTAGCTAAGAAGCCGTCTTACGGTCTAGATTTTCAAGTAACGTCTACTTTATGCCCGTGGTTTCGAAATATAAGAGACAATTTTTCTTGTATCTCCATCATCTTTTTTTCTGAAGAAGCAAAAATGAACTAGTGCAACGTCAACTGAACTTGGAGATTCAGAACTTACGTCTCTCTGAATGGTCATTCAATTATAATATAAATATATCATATGATTTGACAATGTGGAAAAACTAATTGTTTTCGTATATTTATTTTTAATTATGCGTTTCGCTGACTGGCAGCGTCATCAGATCGGTTTCAAATGAGAGTATCCAAACTTGTGATGTTCATTGTTGTCATGGGTACCACACTACATAATCGGAAATAAATATATGAAAATAATTAGTTCTTCCAACTCGTCAATTCATTTAAATTATACGTGTAGTCAATATCATTCCACTACATATATATATATATATATATATATATATATATATATATATATATATATATATATATATATATATATATATATATATATATATATATATATATAATTCCAAATGAGAAAAGCCTGTTTGCTTTTACCAGGTGTCAAACATCGACTATCAGGCGGGAAATTGGGAACCGGCTAATCTTCAATATCTCTTCTTCTTCTTCTTCTTCTTCTTCTTCTTTTTCTTCTTCTTCTTTCTCTCTCTCTCTCTCTCCGAGAGATATTGAGGTTTAGGTCTTAGAGAGAGAGAGAGAAAGAGAGTGAAAAGTCGAAAAATGTCGCTTTACTCATTTGAAATCCAGGGAAGCAGAAAGAGACTTGACATATTACATGTTTTGGCGAGGAAAACGTTTTTCACAGATTTTTCCGACACCAATGAAGAACATTTAATAGCTTCATGTATTGGTCATTGTATGTTATAAAATATTAAATCTAGGAAAACGAAAACATTGACATAAGATTTAATGTACTTTCCAACTAGCATAATACCAAATGCTACTAATGATGTTTTTTCATAACCTCATTCCGTCAGTAACGCCAGCCCTAATCACTCACCGATGACAGACCCTTCATGATTTTGGATGCACAACATATGGATTGATTACCGAACCTTGGACTACTCTTCCGAATGAGTGGAACCTGTCTGCATTGAAAATCAACATCCGAAATGATGGCTTGCGTCTGCGGTCCAAAACGGACCATTGAAACTGCTGTATAATACGTACTTACTACAGTATTAAGAGTTAAATGATGTGTGGTATAAAATAACATCCATATACAATACAATATATATATATATATATATATATATATATATATATATATATATATATATATATATATATATATATATATATATATATATAATTTGAACTATAGAGAGTAAGACAGACTCAGGAGTGAAAGTGTGTGGAACTTTGGTTTATTTATCTGTAAATATTTTCATTGTGGTCTAGGTATGTTTCGGGAGGTATTCCCATCTTCAGTAGTGTGTGTTGTGTGTGTGTGTGTGTGAGTATACTTATAGAGGTTATAGGTTTGATGTGGAATATGAGTCCTGCATCTGGAGTTTTGCTTTGTGATCAAAAAATGATATCCCATCTGCTCGGATCATCCTGTTGTTTGAGACAAAATTCAGTCTGTGATGAAGTCTGTGTGGTTAGCAGCAGTAGTAGGTCTTGGAGAGGACGTGGGATATCAGGGTAGGAGGGAAGTGCTTTGGTGTTAGATTGTGTGGATAGATAGGGGATAGTATAAATGGAGGGATGATGAGGTTAAGGAACTTCATAGGTTTTAACCTTACAGGTCATTGAAAATATGTTGGCTCTGATTTGTGCAAGTGAGATGACTAACTATATATATATATATCCATTTGATATTTTGAAATCATGGCTGGAAGGGAGGTGGTGTTTGATCAATGCCATGTTATCATAACTGTTATATTTTTAAAATCTCCTAGACTGTTACATGGTAAACAACTGATGATCTCAACAAAAGAAAATATACACATTGCACCATTATAAAGTATACACATCGCATACCATCTTTTTTCACGGCGTGCACACGCATACGCACACACACACACACACATCTATACATTCATCTACAGAATATGCAAATTGGTTCTTCATATATCTATATGAATTGATGTATAAAACATTATGACCATCAGCCTATTTTTATAGGGGTGGGGAGATTAAGATTCTGTCCAGGTTCTGTTAAGATATTCTACAGCCGCCAAATGAGTCTTTTGGCTGTCTTCATGGCACGAGTTCCTCTCGATAACTCCCAAACCCTCGAAATTGTGGGATATTTATGAAAACGAAAGGATTGTCCAAACTTTTCCAATTGGTCAAGGAGCCACTCCCCATCAATCTTACTGATATTGGTCAAGTGAACCAACCAGAATTAAATGTGTATCTCGCTTACGTTGCATTTCTGAGTCAATCACTTATTATTTATGTCATTCTTGCTGAGTTAGCTATGAAAGTTTACTGTTTATATCTTTGGGTTCGCTCTTTCTGTATCACGCAAGGCGACAGGTCAAAAATGCAGTACATGTGTGGATACTGTTTATGTTATTTGATTGGCACTCTATAAATACAAATGTGCATTTGGCTCAAGTATTTTCGTAAAGTCAATTGCTATTATGTTCTTTTTCGAATTTAATCATCCGAACACAGGATATATATATATATATATATATATATATATATATATATATATATATATATATATATATATATATATATATATATATATATATACGTCTGTATATATATAGATATATAAATATATATATATGTCTATATGTGTGAGTGTGTATATATGTCAGTATGTGTACATATATATGTCTGTACATATACATGTATATAAATATGTCTGAGTGTATCTATCTATCTATCTATCTATCTCTCTATATGTATGTGTGTGTGTCCGTTTGTATGTACATATATAAATGTATGTATATACATATATATATATGTATATATATATATATGTATTTATGTCTGTATATGAGTCTGCACGTATATATATATATGTGTGTGAGTATACGTTCGAATATACACATATATATATGTATATATATATATATATATATGTATATATATATATATGTATGTATACATATGTATATATATATATGTATATATGTATACATATATGTATGTATATATATGTATATATATATGTATGTATATATATGTATATATACATATGTATATATATATATATATATATATATATATATATATATATATATATGTCCGTATGTATATATATATATATATGTATATATACATATGTATATATATATATGTATATATGTATACATATATGTATGTATATATATGTATATATATATGTATGTATATATATATATATATACATATGTATATATATATATATATATATATATATATATATATATATATATATATATATATATGTCTGTATGTATGTATATATATGTCTGTGTGTATCTATATTTTTGCATATATATTTATATGTATGCACGAACAAATCATATGTTTGTATGTAACCGGGTCCATATATATATATATATATATATATATATATATATATATATATATATATATATATATATATATATATATATGGACCCGGTTACATAAAAAATACATACATTTGCTGCGTTTAAAAAAATGAGTTACTAGAGCATGAGTTCTTGTCTTTCGTGGTATATTATGTCGTAAGTCATGTGCTTAAGTGACAACCATCCCTTGCAGCGAAGCACCCAACTAGATCGTAACTGAAACGCTCTAAATATTTTAAAACTATGTACATTTTTACATTCGGTCTTCACACGTTTTCACGTTTATTACAAATCGACGTGATGTCTCACACCCGGGGCGATTGTTGCTTTCCAAAGGTCTTGAACTCTAAGTACTTCGGTTACATAGACGCATTTTGTACATAAAAATGATCAAAATGAAAATATTTCTCTTTCAATAGCCAGTAGTGAGTAGAGCAGATTTATCGTGGCACAAGGCCACGATTTTAGTATCATAATAGAGTTTGAACAGTGTACCCTAACAATGAGTTATGGAAAACAAGTAACCTGAGGTATTTAAAAAGTTTTGCATAGCATCAGTGAGACACTAAAGGAAACCAGTGGCAACAGATGGAATTGAACTACCAGGTAAAAAGACAGTCAAAGCAATAACCACAAAAATCTGCTTCAAATACCTTGGAGTACTAGAATGTGACCCATTACATCGGGGGTAAGTGACAAATAAACACGAGTATTTTAAGAGAGGAAGATAATTGAACATTGCTAATTTGATAAAAGGGATGAACACGTCGACAGTATCTAGATTACACGAGAGATGTTATAGGTTCTACATCTCAAGGATGACACCGAAGGAAGAGAATGGATAGATAGATAAGACTCATCAGTATTAAACACTGTGCTCAAATGGTCAGAGCACGATTTGCAATATCTACACAACAAAACTGCGAAAATATTATGAAAATTATACAAAGTGACGAGTCAAGGACATGGCTACGCAGGGGACACTTCTAAAGTGAAACAGAATCACTTATTGCAGGAAAAAAGACATCAAGAGCAATTATATTGAAGCGAAAACAGACAAAATCTATAAAATAGCAAAAGTCGCTTTTACAGAGAAAATTTAACACGACTGAATTGAGAAATAATGCATTGGGAATTGTGCAAATGTTTTCGGTTTGACGGTGTACAAGGATAGTATCAGTATTTGCCCGAGGTTATTCACAAAGAAGAAACACTGGAACTTTGTGATCTAGCCCGCCCATTGTAATCAAACGAGACGACCGGATCTGATATTTATAAGTAAGGAAAATAGGACACGCCAGACTGTAGACATGGCTTTGCTAGCGGGACACAGAGGAAAGACGAAAGAAAGCAAATAATTGAAAAAAAAAAAAAAAAACCTTGTCCGA
The DNA here is from genome assembly GCA_963457665.1 of Thysanoteuthis rhombus. Lineage (NCBI taxonomy): Eukaryota > Metazoa > Mollusca > Cephalopoda > Oegopsida > Thysanoteuthidae > Thysanoteuthis > Thysanoteuthis major. Next base: position 42,929,460 of record OY735220.1, on the reverse strand, counting down.
TAACTTAGAAAAATGTTGAACATGAAGGTTGAAGTCGGTTACATTGGAACCATGCGAAAAAACAGTAGAATCGAGTTTAGAAAATGTGAGAAAGAATTGTGACTAGTACAGGGACTTACGAAGATACTGAGATATGTGCCAGAGATTTTAGGGGACTTGCAGTGACAGATTTATCTCTAGCAGATCGTCTTGTGTTTTCTGGACGCCAAAGAAAAGGTAACTATGAATCATAAGTGATAATTTTATTTCGATGCGTGCAAAAAACACACAAAGTAAGGATTCAGTCTTTCTTAGGAGCATCAGAATTGTAACTTACCAACACAGACTTAATCACAGTAAGAACAAAGTCCCATACAACATGACGACCCAAAAGGAATCCTCTTCTTTAATTTCCATTTTTGTTTCCAAAGCAAAACATTTGACACTAAATTTGTTTTCTTCAGAAACCTTTTAACCACTGAAAGGTATGCACATACCACACGCAACTGAAGATTGGTTTCCCTCGCAAAACATGTATGGTATACTAATTAATTGATTTATGAATCAATTAATTATTAAACAAAGTCTCCATATACTTTTACTCCTTGGTCTGCCTCATTCCCTATTGTTCACACACGCACACACACACACACACACACACACACACACACACACATATATATATATATATGATAGATAGATACGTAAAAATATCGATATATTGGATATTCCAAATTGCTCTATTTCCGTTATGTTCTAATCAATTGTCATCCACTGTAATCAAATATATTTTTAAACAACTTCTGATTGAAACGAAAAAAATCATCCAATGGATTTTCGTCTACCAAAACCTATCCAGCTTGCACCTCAAAAGCAAAAAACACCGGTCAATACAGTCATTGAAGGAAACATTTTTGAAGACAACTGTTTAATGTATCATTGTCTTAGCTTAGTCTTGCACAAGATCACAAATGTTGAGAACCCAGAAAGGATCGAATTCACTGCAGAGTAATAATAGCCTCCAAGATTAACAATTAATCCATACAAAGGTGTCATGTGAGGGGCACCACTTTTTACCCCGGTCACACCCTGCCAATCCCTGCCACTTCTTAATACAAATAGTTCTCAATTATAAACTTCCTGTCATTCTTTGGTACCTCCTAATATCAGGGTCCTTTTTTAATGTCTTGATGATTGCAATTTCAAGAGCAGAGATAGTTACTATACTTATTCAACTATTCATATGACATCAGATTTCTTTTAAATGTTCAATTTATGATTCATCATATCAGTTTGGATGAGATAATGCCTCACTCTTGTAGATGCTATTCTCAAAGGAAATCAGATTTTTTGTATGAGTTCAAATTCGATGAAAATGCTGATCAAGCTCCCCAAAACATCAATTTCGCATTTGAGATCGGAACAAATTTCGATCCGGAGACAAGAGCCTTGATAACGCTCTCAATTGTTGATCACAAGAATTTAAGGCATGTTTCGGTAACTGATCCGAAGACAACTGTTTGAGCCTGGAACACAAGGTAATCATTTCTAAAAGATGTGTCACTTGGAATGATAAATGGATCCTGCTGGAGAAATGGATCTTCACAGTGGTTAGATACGAATGGTCAAAATATTGTTCAACCTTCAACACCCTCTTAATCTCTGTTGGCTGTTTGAAGGTATCAGGGATGAATCATCCAATATTCATTTTTGCAACCTGGGAAAACAAGCTCAATCACACAGCCTACAAATTGATGAAACACAAACAGAATAAGCAGGAAACTGTCAGGTATACAGAAGTGGATCCATTTCGTTGCACGACGATGTCAAACCCCACATCACCAATTGGACGGAAACAAAGTTGCAGCCACTAATTATGGAATCATAGACCATCTTTCATATTAACCAGACTTCTTCCAATAGCTTATCCACTATTCTAGCACCTTGAGCATTCTTCTTGCAATAAAAGGTATGCCAACATAGAAGCAGTATCGCCAGTAGTTGAACAGTTTTTAACTTTGAAAGGATAAAAATATGAATAAAGAATCTTCACACTTGAAATCCAATGGAAAAAGATATTAAAACGAAAAGAGCTTATTTTGATCAACAAAACCAGGCTTGTTGCCATCATAAACGACCATTTCGTCTGGAACAACCTAATACTACTAGTTCTCAAACATAAACAAACTCCCTACCATTCCCTGCCACACATTTCATTGACGTTTGACTGGTAGTAATCAGAAGTGGTGGGGATTGTTTTTACATCGGAATATTTCATTAACATGCCGCAGGGATAGTTTTTATTTCAACATATTTTGTTGACGTCTGGCAGAGGATGACATAGAGTGGTAAGGATGAAAGGTACTTCCGGATGTAAATATTTACTAAGCTTAGCTCAGTTTGGCACAGATATACAATTATGGGGTGCACAATAAGGATTGAACTCATTATGCAGTATCCGAATATTGAATTTTCTCTAGTTAGCAACACAAACCCCAGCGAGAATAAAATAGAAAGGTCTTGTTGCATAACCCCTCTGGTGCAAAGTTACCTTGGTGATAAATTAATATGTAAGTTTCGCATTATTCAGTGGAAAAAGTTTTGTGAATCGGTTCGACCCGAGGGTGAAAGTAACCGAGAATCATCTGTGATAACTCTATTTCAAAGGATTCAATAGATTCTATGTAATGATTCAATCAGAGATAACTCTATCTCATAGAATGCAATAGACACAATATAATGGTTCAATCGCTTTGTAGCTACCAGGGCTCTTCATCTATGTCCCACGAAGACCCTGAAATTCTATTCAATTGTTAGAGATTCGTTTTGTAAATGCCGTCGTATATTGCACTGATCAAATAATTGCAGTGTCTGCGCCTTTCTCTCTCTTTCTCCTCGTCTTTTCTCTCTTGATTATCTCTCTCTCTTTCTTTCTTTCTTTCTCTCTTTCTTTCTTTCTTTTTCGGGAACACGTGCCTCAGTCTTTTTGTCATGTTTTCTCTCTTTCTTCTTTGTCATATTCTGCCTTCCCCTTTGTCACATTCGCTCTCTTTTTTTGTCTTACTTTTCCCACTCTCTCTTTCTTTTTCAAATCATTCTCTGTTTTTTTCTTCATTGTCATATTTGTCTCTCTCTCTTTGTCATGTTCTCTCTTTCTTTCTCAGAAATATCTTTCCTTTCTCTCTTTCTTTGACACATTTTCTTTCTCTATTTTTCTTTCTTTGTCATTTCTTTCTCTTAACTTTTTCATATTCTCTCTCTGTCATATTTTTCTCTTTCTCTTTCTTTGACATTTTTTCTTTCTCTCTCTCTCTCTCTTTCTTTGTCATGTTTTTCTTTCTTTGTTTCTCATATTTTTCTCTCTTTCTTTCTCTGTCATATTTTTCTTTGTTATATTTTTCTTTCTTCATTGTTGGTTTGGAACAGAGGAGGGCTACTCGCTCAGGTTCAGCCCCACTATGTACCTTCAAACATTGGCTGAATTTTGAACTCAAACCTACGTATACTATCGATAAACTTCTACTGTTCTATCTTTTTCTTCCGGTTCTTTCTTCCTGTTTCTACTTTTATTCAGCTTTTTCTCTTTTGTGTCTTCTTTCTTTTTTTTTCTCGATATTTCTTTTCTCCTGTTACTTTAACTTTATCCCTTTATTTTTCTCTTTCCTTTTGTCCATATACATCCGTCTATATGCTTCCTTCCTTCCCTTTCTTTTCCCTAGTCATTTTGACTTCCTTCCTTTCCTTATTCCTTTCTTTCTGTTCATATACACACGCCTGGATTTTTCTCTCTTTCTTTCTTTCTTCCTTTCTTTCTTTTTTCTTTCTTTAATCCCACAAATACACGTGCCTGTATTCTACTTTCCTTCCTACCTCCCTTCTTCACTTTCTTTGTTTCCTTCTTTGTTCGCCTTACTTTCATTCATTTCATTGATATGCAAGTGTCTGCATTCTTCAGTTCTTCTTCTCTTCCTCTTTCCTCCCTGCACTTTTTACTTTCTTTTTTCCCCTACCTTTTTCTCTTTCCCTCTCTTCTTTTTTCTTGCTCGTTGACCAGAGATCCGGGTTTTTCATCCACGGGTAACTATTGACTACAAAATTGACTAAAGAAGAAAGAACAGTAATGAATGGCTGCCATCCATTCACCTTATCGCACCAAACTGTTATTCAATCAATTCCTGCACATTGTTTTCCCTTTTCTTTAAAGGTTTTTAACGCCCCATCCGGTATTTTTCAAAAGAAAAAAAATCTATAATACACTCACAATAGAAGACATAAATTCACGCTTATAGTATTTTTTCTATATTTTTAGATGCATCTGATCACATCTCAATAGGACACCTTTCGAACGGTCGAATGGTTTTGATTAATTTAAACAATGGGAAAAGGGTATTTGGCTTCAGAGAATCCTGCTCAACATCACATTGATAGATCACAAGACAGCACAGTATGTTAGGGGAAACACGGGAGTCCGAGTTGTCATAGAAACCATAAGAAAATACAAATAGCAATGGAACGGTTATGTAGCAAGACAACCATGATAGAGTGGTGTGGTAAATTCTGGGGAAGGTCTATATCCAACGACGGTCGATAAAACAATGTTGATGATAACGATTCCAGCGGAGGTGTCATTAAAAGGTTTGATGTCATGAAAAGAACATCTATTCCGATCGATTTTTACCAGCTGCTATGATGCCATGATAGAACGTGCAAGGTCAGCTCAAGTTGAGATAAACGCCGAAAATAGACATTCATGATTTTCACTGAGAATAATACTCGTAGAATATTTCCATATTGCAATAATTTAAAAGTATGAGAATCAATTAACTTGAGAAAATTTGTTGTTGTTGTTGTTGTTGTTGTTGTTGTTCTTCTTCTTCTTCTTCTTCAGCTTTCATGGATGGTGGACAATCGTTTAACTTATGGCTTTTGTTTTTCAAACATTTGGGTTCTTGTAATGATCAGTCAGGATTTTGGAATGTTCATCGTACTATATTAAGGAAAAACTATTTTGAAACTTCGGTTCTTAAGTGGCTGTTTATTTTTCCAAAGTTTAACCATTCTTTCTTTCTCTCAATTCTTGAAGCTTTTCATATTCAATGGCAGCAGTAAAGTAAAGCTCCCTTACGTTGGCTATGGCATCAGCCATCCCTGCCAGGACTTCACTTATTCATATAAGTTGTCTTCCCTAGTCCATCGAGGTTGGCGATATGTTAAATAGACTTAGAGGCAAGAATCACTCGAAGTAGTGTTACTCATTCAACCTATAGTTAGGGGGAGAGGAGATGGAATCATATCTCTCCCAGGGGCATTAGTCCTAGTATCAGTCTCAGTCTATTTTTTGCACTGCATACTGGTTGGCAACTGGCACTTCTATACGTACGATGGCTAAAGAGAAAAATCCTATCTTTTTTCACAACTCTCTGAAGCTTTGGGATTAAGTATTAATCTCAGATTTGCTGACAACATTGGCCTATTTGCTAAGAACCTTCATTGATCTCCAAAGAATGCTAGACGATCCGAATGAATGAAACAAAAAAGCCTATTTTCACATGAATTTCAGTAAAACAAATGTCGTGCACGACAAATACATTGAGGACAAAAACAAGACAATAAGAATCGAAAACGCAGAGCTGAAAAAAGTAGGCCACTGCATCAACCTGGGACAATGAATTGGACGGGTTCGGAAAATATTGGCTCCGCTACGCCCAGGATAAAGAGACAACTATAAAAAAAAAACCCTATGATAATTAGGATGGTGATAATGATATTGCTATGATTTTCAAGACAGACCTTGTCACTCGGATGCTTAACACAGCGCAAGGTTCTCACCTTTCCGTTCTACTGCTTAGTTTTTAGCAAGACAAAACTCGGATAAGTGAATACGTAGAGAGAGAGAGAGAGAGAGAGAGAGAGAGAGAGAGAGAGAGAGAGAGAGAGAGAGAGAGAGAGAGAGAGTCTATAATAAAGTCCAGACAAAAAAAATGGGCTTTGTTTTAATGACGCTAGATGTTGTGTAGCCATATGTGCAGTGTCAGACAATCCAAAAAAAATTCGTTCGTTGGCGTTTATCATAACCTTTATTCTCTACAATGTGGATGCTTAATTCACTTTCAATCAAGAATCATAACTGCTATTAACAAACGAAATGTAATCGGCTTTTTTTTTCAAACGAACACCGTGTATAAAAACACGACAGGCATAAACAGACTCACATACGCACTTATGTGCATACATGTGCACGAGTTTGTATTCGTGTGTTTATTCTGCGGGAAAGGGGGGGCACTGAACATTTACAAATAATCATTGAAGGCTTTTTTCAACTTTTGTAGTTCTCAATGTACACAATAAATGCTTATACACATATGTACACATTTCTCTTTCTCTGCTTTGATGTGTATAGGTTGCTTTTTTTTTGTCTCTGCTTTAATATGTATAGGTTGTTTTTTTTTGGGGGGGGGGTATTCCAATTGCAGTACCCTGGCCTGATTTTGTTATTATTCTTATTCTCCCGAGACCACCGGGAACAAAAATCAACTTATTCTAGTCTGATAGCATCCAACGATTTTAGCATCATCATGGTGGAAGCGTATAAGAAAAAGTATTTGGTATCAACAGTTGACCATGGTAATGGAAACGCCATGGTCTGGGGTTGTATGAGCTTTAATAGCACTGGAAAGCTACATTTCATAGAGAGGGCTGTGAATGTTGAAGGTTAGCTCAAAATATCGGGAAAAACTCACAATTTCTCTAAAACCAACTTTCAAAGCTCTGACGAAACCTGGGGTAACGGATGGAACGAACATAAGCTATAATACTCTTTGATAACAAAAAAATGAGATGTATTAAGCTTTTTTCTTTTCCATATTGTCAGCTTTTCCACAACATTCTCTCGGATCTACATACTATCCCCTCATATATGTGTGTGTGTGTGTGTATATGTATCAAGATTTGGATGTATATGATCTGACGGAATGATTATAAATTACGTTTTATTATATAGAAACTTATTTAAAATGATCTTTCGTTATGCGGTTAATGCTTCACTCGGCCTAGACAATGAAGACAGAATAAAAAAAATTAATTTTGAAATGATCTCCCACCGTTACAAGGTTTATGTATCGCTTAGACAACGTAAATAGAATAAACAATGAAAAAATTGGACTGCTGCAAGAATCGAACCTGCGAATGATAGGGTGCCTGCGTCTGTGTGAGTGTTTATATGCGTGTTTTCTATTTTTGAGAAAGTAGAACATTCAACTCTTTAAAAACTAACCTATTGAGGTGCTTAATTTCTTAATTTTTCATCCTTCGAAGAGCAAAAATCATGATGGATACTTTGTCCCATTCGACATTCATCCCAGGACATATATGTCCCAATAGACAAGAATTGCTGTTATGAGTTTACCTTCACTCTGAACAAGAATAAAAATAACACTGATGTTTCACACGGGACACCCAGAAATTCTTAAGAAAACAAAAACCATGTCCTCGAATGCAGCAGATTTCAATAAGCAAACTACTACTACTACTACTACTACTACTACTACTACTACTAATAATAATAATAATAATAATAATAATAATAATATTGATAATGATAATGATGATAATAATAATAATAACAGTAAAAATAATGATGATGAAGATGATGATGATAAATATAATGATAATTTTAGAACTGGCAAAATATATAGCGAACCTCTAGGTTCCTAGATTATATAACAAAAGGTCTACTGGGACAATGATCCAATTCCAAATGTCTTCAGGGAAATATTTGTCCCGGATATTAAAATGAAGCATAAAATCAATTAAAGAGCAATGTTTTTCTTGCTTTATACATTTTCACATGATAATCAATCATAAATGTTTAATGCATAAAAAATTAGGGGCAGCTCCCTTGTTCAGTCATGTAATACAAAATAATTTCTGCTTGGATTCCATACTTTGATGTTTTTATCATCTGCAGTTCCGAAAGCCGGCAAAATCTCATTAATTCAATTTTTTATGTCACAAACTTCCCTATAGACCTCTATGAGAGATCTCCAGGACTTATATGTATATTCCAGTAGTCCTGGAAGCCTTGGGATATATAGAGTCTCAAAAGGGTTAAAATCATATGTAAATTGAAAGTGATCTTCGAATGGTTTTCTTATTATGTGTAAAATAATACGTGTTTAAAAGACAATCACAATAACCTCTATTAAAGCATAGACACATTGCTTTAACAATCGCCATGATTATGATTCGATTTGAAAGTTGATTTGTATCAAAGAATAAAAGTTGTAATTTGAGACTACTCAGAGAGCGCCTACCTTTGCAAACTTCATTGTCACGGGGTAAATGTGCGTGGATCCGCCACAAAATTTAATTATTTTTTCGTATACTATTTATATATTCATTCAGAACTTTTGGAGTTATCATTTTGAACTAAAACCAATAGGCAAGATCAAAATCGAGACCAAGACCAAGTTCAATACTACGTCCGTCAAAGAGACAAAGGCCGAGTCCGAAAACAAAACCTACTCTGAGACTAAGCCCCAAACTAAGATTGAGTCCAAGACAGAGACCGAAATTGAGACAAATGAGCGTTCAGTTTTACGAATTCAGATATTTTTTTCAACTCTTCAAATTTTAATTGACTTTCAGATTAAAAGAATGAAAAATATACCCTCCCCTGAGAAAAAAAAAATTACATTGGTAATACTAAACCATGACTGGAACCAACACTGTGACTAACATAGCAATCAAGACCGAGACGGCGACTGAGTTCAAGACCAAAAGCAAGACCGAGAGTAAACCAAGACGAAAGCCAATAATTTTATCGACTAATCTTTTGCAAGATATCATAAACGTTGACTTAAGGGATAAAAATCGGAAAGAGAAGAAAAAGAGGAAGCCCAAATGGTAGACATTACTAATGCATAACAAGAAAAAGAAACACCGCTAATTAATATTACGCAAGACATAACAAAATGGTAAAAAAAAGGCCAGAGACGCGATAAAACGTAATAAAATTAAAAACAGCATAATGGGAAAATATTTACAAAGAAAATTCTATAAACAATTTAAAGTTGAAACCTAAAACGCTGACACAGAATCTAATTGCTCAACACGGCATTTAAGTTGGGTATAGATTTTAAGCTTTCTGAAGCGGAAAAATAAATAAACAAATCTAAATGAATTAGAATAATGAATAAGGGACATCCGTGGGGGGTTTAGATACAAGCTGGGTCAACAAAATATTTCAAATGCCTTCCGTAGTAATGTTATTTGGCAACCTTTGACCAAAAAGAAGAAAAAAACTTTCAGGAAATTTACTGCCAATGTTCCTCTTGCTTTTCTTTTCGAAATATATTCATACCTGAGGTTGTAAATATAATAATAGCGCTATTTCCATCGGGAAGTCTACATGCATATGGCACACATAGGTATCCCAGTAAATGCATGCAAGGAAAAACATACACAAAATTCATGATTACATAAATGTCAGGCACGTGAAAATTCAGAGGGCAGTTTTCTCTTTCTTTCTATCAGATCTATTTTTCCAAGTCTATTCGTATCTATCTATCTATCTATCTATCTATCTATCTATCTATCTATCTATCTAAACCCAAAAGTTTGTTCTGATTTAGTTGATGGTTGACAATAAGTGTGTTTAGCTTTAAATAATTTTATTAGAAGAAAAATCTTTTTACTTTAGAGTAATAGGCGTCATACTTACGTGCATTCAAATAATTTTGTCAAAATTGTCGTTTTTTGTTTGTTTTAGGATTCAAACATTGTTGATAGAAGAAAACAAGTATCATTTTTGGCATATTGTACCTTTATATTTCAAGAATGGTAAATATGAAGTTGAAATTGGATAGAGTAGTTGTACATTTTATTGTGAATATACTGTGAATGATCGAATGTGTTAGAAATGGTTTTGCAAAGAATTGCGCTAGGTATTCATTACTGAATGATACTCCATAGTCGGCTGGACCAGTTGAGGTTAATAGCGACCAAATCGAGACATCATTTGTAAATAATCAATGATATAGTCAATTGACATATTCAACAAACTGAAAATACCCTAATCAAACATTAAATATTATTTCTACCTGCATGGTTATGTTAGTCGCTTGAATGTGTGATTTAGACATAAGTTGACCGTATACCATTTTAAAACGTAACGAACACGCACTTTTTCGAAACAAATTGGCGATGAAACTGGGACACTTTACTGATCATCACCTTAGGCAACCATTATATATATATATATATATATATATATATATATATATATATATATATGTAAGTATTGTGGTATATTATTTTGGAATTGTATTTGAAATGATCATCCAATATTATACAGTGAATATATTATATGGCCTAGACAACGTAAATAGAATAAACAATGACAGAAAATATGGCTGTCGTAGGAATCGAACCAGCCACCGATAGGGTAGCCGCTTCAACGTAGCGTTGCTCTCACCATTGAGCCAATCAGTCGCTGGTAATTCAAAGGCCAGTTCCAGCCTCGAACCCTGCAGCATACCAATTTTCTTTAATTATTTATCTTTGAACAATATAATGCAATTTATAATCATTTCTATCGGATTATGTATCCATTTATTAACATATATATATATATATATATATATATATATATATATATATATATACGTACAAACACACACACACACACACACACACACACACTCATACATATATATTCATATATATACATTAACAATAAAGGAGGACAACGGATGGAACTAAATTATAACTCAGTAGGAAAACACCAGACACAAGATTGAGGGATGAGATAGGTTCGCTGGTAAAACATGGCAGAGGTTAGCACAGTCACAGTAACCCAGTCGTTTCCAAGCAGTGATCGACTATTATATTAGTCTACTTTCTTCCGTTCTGCATTTTCGATTTTGATTGTGTTGTCTTTGATATCTACATGAACGTTTATCTGAAGTTATTGTGAAGACCAAAGTGGTTGTCAAACGGGACTTTAAACCTGCAAAATTGAATCTTTAGCTTTTGAAACGTTTATTTTCTTTGCATTCTTTTCGTGACCTTACTTTTGAAAGCCTCTGTATATCAGATAATCCATTCGCCATTGTATTGTAGTTAGAAAACTTGGTGCAAGGGGCATTTATATTGTGTAAACTATTCATTAGCTTATCCCTAACGACATTTTTGTCGTTGGCACAGGTAATCTTATGAATCTGACTCCAAAAGTCAAAATCATGTTACTTCGTGTGGGTACCCTCTCTTGAATCCATTCAGGTCTGGTCACGTAATTGACTTGGTTCAATAGGCTTATACTTGCTTCTGTGAGTTTTACGGTGTTACCAATTTAGATGTTTTTATTTTTTTTCTCAATTTTTCGAATTGAGACGTAATTCCTAAAATTGAAAAATTAAAACACATCCAAATCAGCAGCTCTAAATTCCCAAATTGAAAAAAAACAAAACAAAACGGTCACACTCCATTCCTATCATCATTCCAATGGAAGATGATACCTGCAATTTATTGATATATACATATATCATAAATCATGGCAAGGAAATGCTTCTCTTATAAATATATTCATTTATTAGAATGAAAAGAGCCTTTGAACATTTTCAACGTACATTTTCTAAGAAGCGTGAAACTTGTCAAATCAGCTCGATCGGTGAGAGAGTCGCCTTCCAATCAGTTGACCAGGATTTCAAATCATGGTCGGGGAATTTTCGATAGCACTTTGGTTGAATTTGACTCACATAGGCAAGTGTGACCCTATCTGAGTGGTATTATACGTTGGAAATGAGAAGAACAGAAGCTATTGAAAACGAGAATCACAGGAACACCATGAAAACTGGTATGAACGCTCCAGACACGAATAAACGTTGCAGTGTCCAGTGTCGAGTTACTTCCCTTGACGACTCGATTAAACCATCATAGCTTCCAAATTTGTTAATTGTAATGACTACTTCTAATTCATTGGCATAATGGACGTTGTGATTTTCTTGGTTCGCTGTCCGTAACACTCAACTCTTCCACTCAGGGGTGAGAAATTAACCGGTAAAAATACCTCCTACCCACAATTTGGAACCATGGACTCCTTAACTACAAAGGAAGATCTATAATCATTAAACATATTTTTATCAGATTTCTCCAGGACCGCTGATGCAGAAATCTTCAAACTTGACACCGCACCCTCTTGCATATATTGACTAAAATATCTGGTGAATGACAACTTTGCATAATGGTCAGTTATCGATTGATTACTTTGCCCCCCTCCATACACACACTGACACACACAAACACTGACGGACACAAACTCACTCACACAGAGTCACATAGTTTTCAATCGTAATTAGATTATTTTCTGTCTTGAAGCACTTCATTCAAAGCGATGACTCTTCGACCTCCGAGACACAGATATACTCTAGACTGTGCGCTGACGGATGTAATCACTATGATCTCTATACTTGTCAACGTACTTAATTTGCAGTGAATATTTATCACATTTTTCACATAGATGAGTCTGGACATTTTATGTCCATTCAACTTCTGTAAAATGTCACAAAATGGCGACCGGCAGTGAATATTTATCACGTATATCGAAAATTATGCAAAATTATGCAGTTTTCTCTGCATAATAGAGTTAATCGAGAGAGATGAAAAGAAAAAAAATGCAAACAGGTTTGGTTAGTCACTCAATAGAAACCGTCATGCAAACAACGTCTTTAGGCAGCATGCTGTGTTGGGAGTGATCAATTAGAAAATTGGAAAGGGGGGAGTGATAAATCAATGTTACTTCTTCCGACTTTTGTTACACAGTGATCACAAGAAAAGTTTGAAATAAAAACAAACAAGACACTAATGAAGGGGTCAATTTAGCATCAAATTACATTGCAAACTGAATCCCTTTCTGAAAAGGTAATTAAAGGGGGTTCTGAAGAGAACAAATTGTTTTTTTCTAGACATGATAAGGAATATGATCAAATTTTGGTGCAGCCTGTACGCGTTATACCTACAGAGGTAGCCAGCCAGACCAACTTGAAAACTGAAAGAAACTACGTTGACAGTCTTGGTGACAGTTTTGGCTGTCAGTTTCTAATTAAATTTTCAAAAAGTCGATTTTGGATCCGGTTGGATGGATTCCAATACTCAGAGAAAATATAGAACAAATATGGTCTTAATTGAAAAAATCTGACGTCAATATCAAATGAATCTGAATGTTTTCATCTCTGTTCTACTTACGTACATTGTTTCAAAAAATGGCGACTGACAGTGAATATTAATCGTATTGATCGAAAATTATACAGAGAAAGTTTCAGATCAGAATTCAGTGGATAACTACGTGTGAGGCTACGTACTTATTGATCCACTATCTTGAAGTTCTGTATCCACCAAAAAAGCACTATTATCATCTCGATAGATATAATTGAAGATGATAAAAACGGAACAAGAATGATACAAACTAATCTGTCTGCTGCAGGGTCAGACACCATTCCTACTTTTATTCCAATTGGAGATAATGGCTGCAAAATTTGTATCGTATATATAGTAAATAAATTCTTAGATATAAAAAACAAATTATCTGTTTAGCGAAGAGACTAATCTATCGATCACAAGGCAGTGTTTTAGGATCACGATACAGGATCGTTTCTTTTATGAATCGGTTTTGCGAAAAGCTTACTTCCATAAATTTGGTAAGAATTGTTCTTGTTTTTTCAAGCAGTTTTTTGGGGGGCTGGGGGGAGACAAAGTCAACTCAAACTTTGACAATAAGATTTTAAAAAAATCGGTAAGGTATCCGGTTGAATGGATTCAAAAATTGAAGGAAATCATGAAATAAATGTGGGATTAATTGAAAGAATCTGACGTCTGCATCTAATAGTTTTCATCTCCGTTCAACTTCCGTGTATTGTTACAATATGGCGACCGGAAAAAGAGGTTTATTCATAAATCTATTTTATACTTCTTTTATTATTTAATTGTTAATTAAATAAAATGAAAAAGAAAAAAGTTTGGGGGGAAAAGAACACCAAACCTTAATATAACAATTGGTCTTCGTCCTTGAAGATGTTTCGCCGCAGTTTTTTCTCCCTTTTCTTTCGCCGTGTTTTGCAAATTTTAATCACATGAATGAGAGGCGAGAATTAATTTGAATTTTTTGTAGGCGGCACAGGACTTGAGGGAAGATGTACGTAGGAAGAGGAAATTGTATCAGCATAAATAAATGCTAATTGTGAACATGTCTCATGGTGTCATTACAGGATGTTAGTAAAAATATTACATATATATATATATATATATATATAAATATATATATATATATATATATATATATATATAAATATATATATATATATATATATATATATATATATATATATATATATATATATATATATATATATATATATATATAAGTCAGAGAAATCCGGTTGAATAAAATTCGGTCATCGAAAATTTGGACAAAATATTATGGAAAAGTGTGTTTAAAAATGGTATTAAAGGACATAGAAAACTATCTGAAGAACAATGATGATAAAGAAATCAAATTTAAAAAAGGGAAGGAGCAACCTTCGTACAAAATTTATAAAATTTATAAATTTTTTTTTGGAATATGAACACTGCGCAGAGCTCTGTGTTTTAGATAAAAATCTTTAAATAAAAGCTCTCTTTTTTTTTTACGTCATACGTATCTCGCTTCATTCTAACAAAACGTTTCCTTGTTCTCTCAACTTTTCAAATAAATGTTTTAAACGTTTATAAAAAAAAAAAAAAAACTTTTTTCTCGTGGGTCCATATCGTCAGATACACTTGGGATTATGCATAATCTTTCACATGTATAATAAACAACAATGGCTGAAAATGTATTGAAACAAAATATATACAATAGAAGATATATCATTGATTTATTTAAGAAATAGAACGCAGACAACGGGAAAATTGAACCTAGCGTTGAAAAGAAAACAAATCACATGACGCGGTGGAACCACAAGGAAAAAGAATGTCATTAAGACAAAAAACGCCGAAAACATTCAATTAACCACTTATAAAGTTGAAAGGAGAAAGAAACATTTTGTCTGAATGTTGCAAGATACAGTATGAAATAATATATATATATATATATATATATATATGTATATATATATATATATATAGAGAGAGAGAGTAATGATATATGTATATATAGATAACCTTGGCTATGCCACGGTCCCTTGCTTCATTGATATCTTGAAGGTAAATAAAACAGAATTAATTTCTCCAAAACTACGATTCCAATTTCAACTCCTTTTGTAATAGTTAGTGTAATAAAACTCGTCGACCAGAGTTCACGGAAAAGAAACTTTTTTTAAGAGGTCAGTCTAGATCTAGGGAATGCTTTGATATATACGAGTGATAATGAGTTAAATAAGTTATAATACTCAATCCAGCACTAGGCAACAAGTATCGAACTTGAACTCACTACTACAGGAATGGCCAGTGGAAGTAGCTTGGTAGCATTTGCATTATGGTAAAGCACCCCATTCGGAGTAGGAAGATGACGTAACCCAAAAGTTGTCACTCACTTCACCATACGCTATTTCACCCATAGCAGGGTCGGATTCATGCCTTTCCCAAAGGCATTATTGCCAGCTTTAGTCTGAATTTGAACTCGGCTTATCCAGCCTATTTTCTGTGCTGTTAACCGATTGGCGTGTTGAGCAGATGGTGTTGCTCCAATTGCCCCCACTCCTGTGAAGAGATACCTGCTCGTCTTGAAACAGTGTTTTTGATTCTGGATTTTATCCGAGTTTGATCATTGACAAAAGGGCACACAGCAATTACGAGACTATCACAACCAGGGCCGCAAAATTTGCCCAGATTTTAATCCAAGCTTTATTGCAAAGACTTACCAGACACAGATTTTGGAATAGCGTCAAATTTAGAAATTGGGCGAGTCTGGAGATAGAGGTGCAATGCCAGTCTCGTTGAAATTTCTAATACAATAGAGAAAATTGGTTATTTTAGCCATTGAATAAAAATCAACATATTTTGGCTTTTTTGTAATACCCTTTTCGAAAGTCTGGTATCAAGCATCTGGAAAGGTTTGGTTAACCAGAATATGAATCCTTGCAGAAAATCTTTGATTGAATCGTGCATGTCTCAGACAGTGATCCAGTTCGCTTATTTTATTTTCTATATCTATGTGGTTCCAGCGCATTACAAACAAAAAGCTTAGAAAGCTGACCCAACAGCCAGTCACCACCTCTTGCCGCAAAGCGAAGTCTTCGATGGTTCGGTCACAGAAAACGTCTTCCTCCAGAACATCCAACTCATGCCATCCTGAACTTTTAGCACTAATGGACAGTCTGGAGGCGACTTAGAGGCGTTACCCACAGCTGCTGGCTCATGTCATAGCTCGGGACCTTGAATCGTGCAATGTAACCCTGGCTGAAGCGCAACATCTCGCACTGGACAGACCAGGTTGGAAAACTCTGGTGAACCCGGTTGGCTCCAAGTACCCCGCCGCTCAAGGAAGTTTATAATCATTTTCGTTTCGATTACCGTTTGCAAGTTTCGCCCGTTAATGACTTTTCAGGCCCCAAAACCTTACATCTTGCAATTGCTTGAAAGATTAGAAATGAAGATAATATTCAGTGCATCGTGAGTTCATTATTAGAGAGGGAACCTTTGGAGGAAGATGAGAAGTAAACAAAAAAAAAAAAAAAGAGAGAAGACAAAAAAATACATATATAGTGAAAGTATTTAAGAGGAAAGAAGGAAATTGATTAATAGCAAAATAGAAAATGAAGGTAAAAATAGAAGACAAAAGGAATGAAGGAAAGGAAGAGGGGATAAAGAAACTTGGATTCCAAGGGAAATCATGAATCACCACAATCTATGCTGCTTTTTACCTAGTATATTAGGCAGCGATGGATGGAAAATAAGTTACCTTGATGAAAATACTATCAGTCTGATTTGAACCATAAAATCATGATTGAAAAAAAACAACAGAAAGGAAAAAAAAACATGGACGTAAAAATAGAGAAGGATTTATCTTAAACTTTCATTGTAAATTCAACTTCCAATGAAAACCTCTTTTGTGAGAAAAAGAAGATACATCAAAGGCATGGAAGACGACGAAGAGGGAGAAGAAGGAGAAAAAGAGGAAGAAGACAGTAGATATGAGAAAAGGGGGGAAATAAGATATAGAAAATGAGGGTAGGGACAAAAAAGGAAAAATGCAAGGTGAATGAGAAGAAGAAGAAGAAAATAGAGCGAAGGCAAGGGATGCAACAAGGAAGAAGAAGAAAAGAAAGACGAAGAAGAGAGAGATAGAGAGAGAAAAACGAAATCGACAAAGGAGAGGAAGAGGAAGAAGGAGGAAGAGGGGGGATGTAGAAGATGTAGAAGAAGTAAAAGAAGAAGCAGAAGTTGAATAAGTAGAAATTGAAGAAAAAGAAAAAGAAGTTGAAGAAGAGGAATAAAACGTTCAGGAAATTGTAGAAGGAGGAGCAGCAGTAGTAGTAGGAGAATTAGTTGTAGGAGAAAAAGAAAGTAAAGACAAAGAGAAAATGAACAAAACAGAATGTAAGAATAATAAGAAATAGAAAGGAGACGAGAAAGATGACAGCAAAGAAGAAGAAGAAGAAGAAGAAGAAGAAGAAGAAGAAGAAGAAGAAGAAGAAGAAGAAGAAGAACAACAACAACAACAACAACAACAACAACAACAGCAGCAACGATGACAACGATGACTATGACAATAATAAATAAATCGGGAACAGAATCTTTTTCATTGAAGAATTCACCAACTTCTCCAGCCTTATATTTCTATTTGTTCCTCGAGTTTAATCTTCAATTAAAAAAGATCTCAGCTTCAACGGTTTCAGTCATTTTATTGACTAAAATGACGTCTGATTCTGCTCATTTCATTCAAGACTTTATCCGGTTTTTCCTTTTACACTATTTTAATTCTCTTTTTTTTCCATTTCTCTTCTCAATGAATTTCTCGCCAATTTTGCTTTCCAAATTGCTTTGTTGCTTGATAAAACGCAGAACCTGCAACGAATTTAACCTCACCGAAAAAAAGGGTGTCATTTCAGTTCAGTTTGCGTCCATTCAAACCAGGACAATTAGTGGGGCATAAACTTGTAGATTTAATTTCGGAAATTGAAAGAAAGAATGCATATTAGATTGTTACGTATTAAATGTCGTTTTCTTATTAGTATGCTGGAAAACAATAAACCTGAAAAAAAAAAAATAAGAGCAAATAGCTAATAAAGATATAAGCCATGTGAAGCAATATCCATTTCCCAACAATCCTCTAATGGCGTGTTTTCGAAACTGGGGTCCGGAGACCACTGGGGTCCGGCAAATAATGCAGCAGTGTTCCCGTTGAACCTGACATTGAGACTCTTGTGACAGAGAAATGAAACACTCATTGCACAGCCATAAAAAACAAACAAACAATTATCGCTCAGAGATCCTTATATGTTAGGATTCAAATAAATTTAATCTATACTAAAAATAAATATGATTTTTTAAGATCAGAAAATGCTTTTTATTGTAGTTCATTAATTACGCTCTAGAAACTAAATGCTGGAAATGGAGGTCCGCTAGAATATTTTTTTACAGATGGAGTCCTTGTTTTTACAAGGTTTCAAAACCACTGGTCTAATAGCAACATGCTATCTCTATGAAATTCTCCGGCTCCAGTGGTCACAAATTCAGTAAAATCATAAATTATGGTCTCCATGTAATTGAACCTTTTATTCAGGATATGAAGTCCAAAATACTTGAAATGCATGATAATCTGTAAGAGATTATGTGAATATGAACGATGCTGTAAGACCTCACATCCCAATTCTGTAAGCTTTGACAGTCAGTTGAGACACTATCACAGAGCATTTCATTCAGGTAACATGAGATCCAATTTACTTAATAACCTTTTCTAAAGCCTTGAGATGCCGTGATATGGTCACTGTTGGAGTCCTGAAGTCCCCAGAAAATGTTCGAGCCGTTTTTCGCAGATTGTTAGCCGCTGTTGTCGACGTTCATCTTTAGAAACAGATCTTGACCTCCTTTGAGGTTAATTATTCATATCCATATTTACAGACCAAGGCCTATTGAGCCAATGCTGAACAGATTGCACTGTGGTAGTTGTATTTTTGGACGTTCAGCTAAATGCTATCGGCTTAATTTAGCACCAAATGATTTAATGTAGGGTTTGAATATAGGATGAATTTTAGGATATACCTAACCTCAGATTTGCTGACGGCATCTTTTTTGAGAAGCTTCATGATCTCCAAACAATGCAATATAAACTGGACCAATTTACCATAAGTATCGTATTCTATTCCACAAACTGGTCTCCATGAGAACTTCAGTAAAGTAAATAACCAAATGCTTCGTCAATTTTATCAGCAGCTTGAGCCAAATTACGTCTTAATTTGAAATCGTGCTTGAAAGTTAATCTAACATATTGCATAGACACAATTTCTGTTACCTCTACCCCCAATAATGCCGAATTTATATCTCGTCGCGAAGTATCTGTCCTATGGAGGTGTTATTAGGCTAGTCATGAGTTATCTGCCTGCACAGTTCTGTTATGTATACTCGTACCATCCCCACTATGATATATATATATATATATATGTATATATATATATATATATATATATATATATATATATGTATGTGTGTGTGTGTGCATGTGTGTGTGTGTGTGCATGTGTGAGTGTGTGTGTGTGTGAATGTGTGTGTGTGTGTGTGTGTGTGTGAGCACGTGTGTGCGTTTGTGCTTTATGATTGAACGGTAAATTTGCCTAATTGGTGAAATTTACTTGCTTTTTGTCCAAGAAAGTTAGATTTCAGCTTGATTATATGAACTTTTGATCGTAAAAAATAGTTGTACTATGTTTTAGATTTGATTAAATAAACTTTTGTTTAAATTAAAACTACGTATTCATCTATTTTTTTGTAAAGAAAAGTTAAAATTTCGCCAATCAGACAATTTTACCGATTCGACATAAAATGCACACTCACACGTAGATACATAGTTATCTATATATCTACCTCGCTCTCTGTCTCTCTCTCTATGAATACAATATATATATATATATATGTGTGTGTGTGTGTGTGTGTGTGTGTGTTTGTGTGTGTATATATATATATATATATATATATATGCGTATATATATATATATATATATATATGTAATACATTTATAAATATAAAACAAAGATACATTCTAACAGAGGATTTATATCGAATCTGCAAAAAAATCATTTGCATTATTAAATCTTTACTTCTTGCATCATTTGCTATTATATATATATATATATATATATATATATATATATATATATATATATATATATATATAAATATAAATTTAATATGTAACCAACAAATCAGTGAAGCAAGCACAGCAATTCAGGCAGGTGGAATTTGATAAACAAAGCACAAATTGAAAAAAGACGAGGAATCTATAAATGCACATCTAATCTTTGAGATCTGAAAGAATGACTAGAGGTTGAATTTATTTTTACATCGAATCTAAAAATAAAATTCCTAAAAGGCTACCCAGTACGGGATGTGTATGGAATAGAATACCATACACATGGTAAATTGGTACCCAAAATAGAATTAGAAATCTAAAGAGAATCTGTGGAGGTTGCGTAATCGATAGGAGAAGAAAAAAAAACAACAAAAACTAAGAAGCGGAAATGTGTACTTAAAAGATTAGAGAAAAACTAACCACCTGTATTATTTAAAATCGATACTATATGTAGGTGGCACGCACTTAGATTAAGTTGTATCTTTAAACGTTCGGCTAAATGCCGTCGGCTTAATTTAAAAGCACCAAATGATTCAAAGGTAGGGTTGGAAAATACGATGAATTATAGGATAAACCTGACCTCAGATTTGTTGACGGCATCGACTTTTTTGCCGAGAAGCTTCATAATCTCCAAACAATGATAGACAAACTGAATGGAGGAAGCAAGAAAGTTGGTCTTCACGAAGATTTCAACGAAACAAATGTCATGAGTAACAAACATGTTGAGAACAAAGACGCGGCTATCAAGATCGGAAACGCAGGGCTAAAAAAGTGAACCACTCCACTCCATGAAATCCCCAACACGAGAAAAAAAAAACAAAAAAAACCCAAGCGAATAGATACTCTAGGATGGCACACTTTTTATGTATCGAACTCAGCCTAGAAAAAAAAAGAAAACTCCATTACTTCTGAGAAAAAAAAAACCAAAAACAGTGTCTTCAAGCAATGTACCATCCCGATAGTCAAAAATGGAGATGAAACATAAAACCTAACCAGAGGAATGGCCATTAAACTGAGAGCCATGAAGCGTACACAGAAGAGAATTATTCTCAACATCACACGAAGATCACAAGACAACACAGTATATTACTGAACAAACAGGAGTCAGAGATTCCATTATTTTATATGAAAACGCAAATGGTAATGTGCGGGTCATGAATCTAGAATCTCTGACGACTGCTGGACATCACGCCTCACGACGTGGATCCCCAGAGATCACATGCAGAACCGTGGCCGGCAAAAAAAAAAGATGTCGTGACCAACTAGACAAATTCCAAAAGTATCAGCCCTGGGGAAGGTCTAAGGGAATGGTTCAGGGTATTTGTTTGTAAATAGCTCGGAACAACTTGCGCTGGGGATTATGATTCTTTATTCAGCATGAAATTTCCTCTCCAACGGTATACAGTATACACATATTCGATGAAAAGATCGTTTCTGACAAGGGAACCACAACGAAAACCCGCCATTATGAAAAATGACGTCAAATCTTTTTTTTTGCAACGGATCTGGAATTTCTACCAAAGATATTATCACTCACTGAAGTTCCCTCTAACATGTTCGACTGGTTTCTTTAGTACTTTCGAAATTTACTACGGGGCCTTATCACAGCACCAGGACAATAAGTGTTTTTGGAATTTTTGGAAAGGGAATAGAAACCCATTTGAACTGGACGTGTCCATGCATTGAAATAGGAAACGTGTTAAAGGTATCTCAGGTAACTAATGAAAGAGCCTGAATTTGTGAAGATTATCTACCATAAAATCTTAAGCTGGATATGTGTTGAACAACTTCAACCGCCAAAGATGTCAAAGCTTACAAGTGATCCTGACCATACTGTTTTACCCACGGACTTGAAAATAGGCATCACTAGATCCCCACCAAAATGTTTAGGAGACATTTTGTGTTTGGCAGGTTTGTTAATGAAAGCTGAATTCTCTAGAATCTTAGTGTGGATGTTTTCACTCTTATTTTGATGTTTTCCAGGGGAAACAACATTTAGATTCTGCTGAATTTAGATGTTTCTAGATATATTTTTTTCCTAACTTGATGATTGCCATGGGAGGTAACATTAGATTTTTCTGTATGTTTTTTCTTCATTTTAGATGTTTTCCATTGGAAATCACCGATGAAATCTTAAATAGACTTCATTTTTACGATATTTTTCCTTCGATAGGAATTCTTCACATGACTTCGAATTTCTACACAGCCGTTGTCCAATCATTGACTGCAATGGCAGGTTCATTATATGTTCAGTATTTTAAGTTGTACACCATTCGTATAAAGAAAGTGAATGTTTTGTCTGAAAGAATTAGAAATCAGGCAGAATCTTCTTTAGTCCTCTTAATCAAGAGTTCACCAATGTTTTGGTTGTCGGACAATGCAATCCAGCTAGTATATATATATATATATATATATATATATATATATATATGTGTGTGTGTGTGTGTGTGTGTGTGTGTGTGTGTGTGTGTGTAAAATCCATCTACGTAGTCGGCTGTTCTATTTGCTACTGGTTAGCAACGGTGCCCGACAGAAAATGCCTCTGATATAAATGTCTGTACATTTATCACATTCTGCTGGACATAAAACTGTTGAATACCCCTCCCTCTCACCATATATATATATATATATATATATATATATATATATATATATATATATATATATATATATATATGTGTGTGTGCGTGTGTGTGTGTGTGTGTGTGTGTGTGTGTGTGTATGAGTGCGCCTGTGCGCGCCTGTGCGTGCGTGTCCACAATTCACCTTGAGAAAGAATAAAATGATTCTGGAATCTTCATTTCCATAGTGTGTCGTCCGAGCATGTTCCAAAGTTTAATGCCATCTCCAGTCATTTTATGTTCATGAGGAGAATGTGACTTCAATTGTGGAATGATGCGAGCACAGGTAAGTGCAGTTTTTTCTTGATATCAGAGCCGTCATGTTCCAGATGAATGTTATGGAGATATTTGTTTTACCATCCTTTTTACGAGACTGAGACAACCATGTATGATAGGATATGCCTGTGTCTGTATATGTATATACCCACATATTTTACATAAAGGTATTCACTCAGATAATATCATGGTATATATATGACACACACATATAAATATGCATCTTTTTTATGAGACTGTTACGACCACGTGTGACAGGATATGCCTGTGTTGGTTTATATACACACCTAATATTTATATATAGGTATTCACTGAGCTTATATTATGGTATATATATATATTTATATATATATATGATACAAACACACGCATACATACACAAACACACACATACATATGAATGCAGAAACGAGAAATATTCGATAAAGAATTAACAAGATATCCTTTGTCTGTCTTTTTCAATGAGGCATGAATAAATTTATATATATATATATATATATATATATATATATATATATATATATATATATATATATATATTCATGTACATATATACACATATATATATATATACATATGCATACTTCTATACACACACACACATATATATGCACACACACAGATAGTCATACTTCTATATACACACACACATATATATACACACTTATATTTATACTCATAAACTTATATTCATATATATATATATATATATATATATATATATATATATATATATATATATATATGTGTGTGTGTGTGTGTGTGTGAGTGTGTGTGAATTGAATGATGACCGGAAATATATTTACATAAATACGTTTATAGATATAATAGATGTACATATTTTCCTTCAGATCCTCCCCAATTTATTTTATTTGACAAACAGACACACTGAAATGCGTCAAGAGAAGAACAAACAAGAATGAAATCAAAATACATATATATATCCCTATGCATCAACATTTACGTTATCAACTCCGCCCAGTTCAGTAACGTGAATGCGATATCTAGACAACAACGGAACGAAAAGGCTAAATCGGCCGTACATAAGAGACCGTCACCCAAGACAGTGGCCAAAAAATTCGACATAGGTTTTTAAAAAAAATCAGGCCCGTATGGCTGGCTTGCTGCCTACGTACGTATGTATGAATGTATATAAGTATGCTTGTGCGTTCGTATTTTTTTTATATATATATATTATTGTGTCATCCACAGAAAGCTGTTTCGACGTATCACATCTCTTCAGTGTGGCTATGGACTTTCCATTATCCCATCCAGTACGCGAGGCAGAATTGAAATCTTCACTTCAGACTCGGAGGCCGTTATCCTACCTCAGGACTACGGAACTGGACAGTCAGTAATGTTGAATTTAAGTGATCAATGTATTTACACAGAAATTCTTCATTCACCAGAATGCTCTATTTCTATGGAAGAGCATTGCATAAGCTTACGATATATATATATATATATATATATATATATATATATATATATATATATATATATATATATATATATATATATATATATATATATATATATATATATATATATATATATATATATATATATATATATATATATATATAATATATATATATATATATATATATATATGAGGTTACTCATCCATCGTAAGCTTATGCAATGCTCTTCCATAGAAATAGAGCATTCTGGTGAATGAAGAATTTCTGTGTAAATACATTGATAAATACATTGATATATATATATATATATATATATATATATATATATATATATATATATATATATATATATCTTTGTCCGTACGTATGTACGTATCATGTGTACAGGTTGCATCAATCGATCCCTTTGTTGGTGTCCAGTTGCGTTAACTTTTTTTTTGTTGTTGTAGTTGAACATTCAGACTTTTTTTTAGGGATCACTACCCACCAAAAGGCAGGAGAAGTAATTTCATTGATCACCTCTTTTTTTCAATTTTATTGTTGTTAACTACCAACTTCTAAAAGGATTTTCATTTTAGAGTTCAATTTCCAACCCAAATATACGCTGAATTGATTTCTTAGTTTCTTATCCGGCAGCTTTACTGTTCTCTCTTTTTGTTCGGAATTCAGGCTTCTTCAGCGATCACAACCCATTAAAAGTCAAGAGAAATAACTCCATTGATCACCCTTTTTTACCACTTTTGTTTCACCGATGACCCCTTAACAACATGCTGCCAATAGGCGTTGGTCATCTGATAGTTTCTGTTCAGTGACTAATCAGACCTGTATCTTGATGTCTAATAGAGAGACGTCGAATGTATTTTCTCTTCTGGTGTGAAAGCGAGCGAAAGGAAGCGGCCATTGAACCTAGGCGCCGAACGCTTCACTGATTCGTGATGATTTGGACAGTCGAAAAAGGCCATCTTGTCTGGCCTTTTATCAGCGGGGAAAACACCGCCACCTTTGCAGGGCTGGCGTTCTTCGGGAATGTTGATGACCGGAAACAGAACAGGACATCACAGTCTGTCACGATTATTAAATCACTGCTTTATATATGACAGTTTATTTGAATAATTTTATAATTGCACTGTATTGAAAAAAATGTATATCAAAATGTCATGTGGCTCTTTATTATCTTGTGTATGTTCAGTCAAAATAAACCTGGATTCTTTCAAGCATTTGCGAACGGAAATTGATGTATCAACAAACAAGAACCATAAGTTCAACGTTGCGTTCACCATCCATGGTAGTAGTAGCGAAAGAAGGCGGGGGAGGAGTAAAAAGAGCAAGAAGTTTTCCTTCGAGTCAGTTGATTCTCATACATGTAAAATATTGCGATATCGAAATATCGTCAGTGCTGTTTTCATTGAAAAACGTCAATGGCCATTTTTAGTGATTTTTTAAAATGTTTTTATTGAATTTTGGCTTTTTAAATTACAAAATGCAAACCTTGGGCATTTTCATCATGACATCATTAGCAGCTATTAGAAAAAAATGATTGGAATAATTTTTTCAATGACCTTTGATGACATCACGCATCTTCCTTCCGACCGACGTACCGACCGACCGACCGGAAATCATCCAATAGAGATGTGTTGACACATTTAAGAAGAAAAAAAAATCGATAAATAAATGAAGGAGATTGCTTTATAATTAGCATTTGATAACTACCCATTTTGAAAAATTTGCTGACAGAAAATATAGATTGTCGAGTTAAGCTCTTTCCAATGAGTAACTCAATTCTAGGGCACAGTATCAGAGAGAGAGAAAGAGGGAGAGACAGAGACAGAGAGAGAGACCCTCCTGAATATCATTATCTATTGAGATTTGCTGGTTATGGGCACTCTCTCTCTCTCTCTCTCTCTCTTTTTTCCTTCAATTTTGGTTCTCCCCTTTCTTTCTCCCTTTCCTTCTTCCTTTCTCTTTTGATTGTCTCTTTTCCATTTTCAATTCCCCCGTTTCTTTCTCTCTTCTTTCTTTCTTTTTGTCTCTCTCCTATATTAACATCTTTTCATCTTTCTAACTCTTTTCTTCCTATATTGTCCTTTCTCCGTCTTAATTTTCTCTTCTTTTCCCTCCATATCTTTCTTCCTTCTTTTGTTTGTTCTGTTCTCATAATTTACACAAGCTTTTTCTCTCGTCAATTACTGTTTGTGACGGCGTCTTGCTGATTTTCTACAACATTAAATGGTGGGAATCTTTAAACAATGAGAAGATACACACTCAGGTATATATATATATATATATATATATATATATATATATATATATATATATATATATATATATATAATGAGAAGATACGCACACACACACACATATATATATATATATATATTTATATATATATATATGTGTGTGTGTGTGTGTGTGTTTGTGTGTGTGTGTGTGTGTGTGTGTGGATGACGCACCTAAATTTAAAGAATATCCTTTTTTTCTGAAGAACATCATCAATCATAGAACAATCGTTTAAAATAAATAAGCATCCACGGGTCATGGGAGTCTGAGAGAGTTTCTGCAGTTGTAACACTTGCTATTTCCCAAAAGGCATGAAACGCGACTTAAACAAAATAATAAACAAAGGTTTGGCAACAGCACACAGGGAAATGACAGCGGGAATCAAATAAGAAGCGACAGCAGTAAAAGAGGAACCATCTGGTGAAGATTCTGAGACATAAGGCGGACCGGGTGGATGACGGGGGTGGATAACAGGATGACAAAGGGAACGATGAAAAGGGCCGGGTCTATACGGATAAATAATGAAAAAAGGTTGGGTACCTAGTGTCCTTTCACTAGTTACGACTCCAGCCGTCCCTGATTGGGTACCACGTATTCCTTACCGCTTACTCGACCCGATTGTGGAATAGACTGAGAAGCGACACGGAGATGAACAGGGAGAGATGGATTCATGCCAGTCAAAGGCAGTCGTGCAAAGTGTACACGAATTCAGTCGGAGTTTGAACTTGGACTGCCGACTTTATTTTCCATGCCGTTAGCCGTTCGACCACTCAGCATCTCTCAGGATTAACACGAAATGAAATAATAATGGAGAAAATAGATATCAAAAGGAGACAGAACAGAGAAAAAGAAAAATCAATGTGATATAAAGAGGACTCGCCATTACAGACAATCATTTAACAACCACTGAGTCATGTAAGGAAAAATCTATATGGTCAGAATAAGTTCTATATATGACATCTCTGGAGTTTTTTTACTGGAAAACATCTAAAATTGAGAAAAACAAAAGATCTGGAAACTTTTAGATTCCGGAGAATCTAGATGTCATTAATGAACCTGTCAAAAAAGACTCCCAAAGGGGGAAAAAATATTCCACATAAAGTAAAATAGAATAATTTCAGAATGGGTCTAGGGGAGTACTGACGCCAATATTCAAATCTTTAGACAAAACGGTACGGTCAGGAGCGCTGGGAATCAGATACACGTAAACAAACACATAAACATGCGCACATATACGAAGGATTCAACCCTTTTCCATTTTTGATGGCTACAGCTTTTTTATAGTCGTTTTATAAATGAGAGGAAGAATAAACAGAATAAAAACAGAAAAAAGAGTGAAAAAGAGAAATAAGTATCAATCATCATCAATAGTGAAAAAAAGGGCAAGGACTTGGTTGAAAACTAATTACAATAACATCCTATGAATGTATCCATTTCAAAGTAAAGATTAAAAAGTCAAAATACCTCGAAGTAACGATCGCAAGAATAATATCAAAAAGGTCAAAAAGGCTTTGTTTCCATAATGGTTCCCTTAGTGGTGGTAAAAGAAAAGAAAGACTTGGGATAAAACAAAAAGAAAACTATAGCTAGGCACATTTTATGACTGAATTCAATGATTAGGTATGATGCCAGCCTCTGGGTCTGAAGCGAAGGTTTCGATCCTACCTCGTGGTACCAGATTGGATTATGGATATTGTATAGCCGCATTGGAGAGTTGTAATACAACGAAACAACTGTCTTTGGATGACACAATAATTAACGCTTCCTCATTCAGGATGGAGCACTCTTTAAGTGAGGTAACTCGTTCATTATAAGCTTATGCAATGCTCTTCCAACGGAGGAATAGAGCACTCTGGTGGATGGGGAATATATGCATGAGTATATATATTACTTAAATTCAACCTTAGTGACTGTCCAGTTCAGCGTGGGGCAGAGTTATGATGCCAGCCTCTAGGTCAGAAGCGAAGGTTTCGATCCTACCTCGTGGTACTGAATTGAATTATGGATATTGTACAGCCGCCCTGGTGAGTTGTAATACAGGGAAACGGCTGTCTGTGGATGGCACAGTAATATGTATGTATATATATATAGAGAAAAATAGATAGATTGTCGTCTTTTGTAATTTTTTGGAAACAAAAGTCTTCGATTTTGATTTAATAGTCTTTACAAATCCGAGACATTTCAAATCCGCTGGTAAATCGATCCAAAAATTTGGGTTCCAATTACGTCAGACATTTTTGCTGATTTTCCGAAAGCGGGAGGAGTTTGATTTATATTTTTACTTCCTTGCAACTTGACTCTGGTCAAGTGGTTTAAAAATTCTTGACGTATAAACTCTCACTAGGTTTTGAAAAAACTGAAGGATGTTAATGAAAGAAGGAGAATTTACAGAGAAAAAAGACGAGTGAATGAATAAGCGAAGAAAAATATTTGGGGGGAATAAAAGAAAGAGGAAGAAAAAAGATTTAAAAGAATAAAAAGGTAAAAGAAAGAAGAAAGAGATAAAACAAATGAAGAAATGTGTTTTGTGAATAAGAGAAATGAAGTATGCGAGAAAGAGACAGAAAAGGAGAAGGAAAAGGAAGAAAAAAGAAGTTAAAACCGATCGAATAGAAGAAGATAATGTAATGAAAATAAAAGAAAGAAAAGAAAAAATGCGTAAAAAATCAAAAGGTCAAAGTAGAAAAATAAGAAAAATTTGAATAAACAAAGACATTCGTCTGCATTCCACCTGTCATTCCGACAATGCAATAAGTTTTTTTTACTTACATCACTCTCCTGTGACAGGCTAAGAAGATTCATATTTAATATACACATCGTGACTTTCGCTTCAACGAACCTCGTTGTATCACGGGATACCAGTATCAATAGAATAAATATTTAAGGGTTGAACAAAATGTATGTATTTTGAACACTGATATACTGGAAACGCCTGTAACAATATCATAATTACGCCAGATAGTTTCATTCCTCCAATGTGTATGACATAATCAGATAATTGCTTAAATTCTACTGAATATTGTAATTTCAAGTGGTCATAAAATCAGGGTAAGGTCTTTTTTTTGTAGATATATTATAAATTGAACCCTTTTCTTAAAACATGACGTAAAGGACGGATACTACGCGATTGAAATTTATTCTCCAAGTTAGAGCATGGTGAAGATGTGGGGGTGAAAAGATTTTTTCTTGCCATATGTCAAAAAAAAAAAGATTTCGAACCCATTAAGGACAGACCGGTCTACAAAACCCTCGTAGAGATGCGTATTGATTCATCTAAAAAGAAAGGAGAAAAAAAAACAGAGATTGAAAGAAGAGAACTATCATTCAAGAAAAAAAACTTGTTCTAGAAAGAAAAAGGAAAGAAGGAATAAGATTAAAGAGGAAATATTGAGAAAGAGAGAGTTAACATTTAATTTATCAGGGTAAAAAAATCACTGTGCCAGACGAATGGAGATACTAGTCGCGTGTCTAATACTGAAAAACGCTCATCACAGACCCCGGATGACACTTCAATAATCCAAAAAGATATTAGCTGTGATGTTGTAATAAAAACTTCAAAGGTGGGGATACTCATCAAGTGATTGATTTGAATAATGGGGATACTTCATCTCAAAGATCAGACGATAATGGGGAAGCCGAAAAGCTTATCGATCATAATAACGAAAGGGAGAAACAAACAGAAGGAAACAAGAACCAAAAGTTCAAATACGCGTCCACTAGAAAGTTTAGGAAGAAAACGAGTGTCTGTGACATCATAGAAGCTATTAAAAAACTCAAATGGCAATGGGCTGGCCATGTTGCAAGAATGAAAGACAACCGATGGACATCACGTCCCACAACATGGATCACTTAAGAAACCGAGGCTGACGGAACACAAGATGGAGAGATGAACTAGGCAGATTCAGGAAATACTGGCTCCGCGACGCCAATGATAGAGAATTGTGGCGAATCCTGGGGAAGATCTATGTCCAAAGACGCATATCAAAAGGAACGCTGCTGCTGCTGCTGCTGATGATGATGATGATGATGATAATTACAAGATCATGTGACCCTGGGTTGAGAAAAATTTTACATAAGAAGCATCTTATCAAGGAACACCTTTCAATCTAATTTCAAGAAATCTGACGGAAAACAGCCGAGAAAAATCGATTTTGAAACATAAAGTTTGAACGCCATTGTTGACTGTTAACATGACTCTGGGTGGATTTTTTTGTTTTGAAAAAGGAGCATTTTTATCAAGAAACACCTTCCTACCAAGTTTTTAGTTGATCTGACTTGAAAGAGCTGGAAGAATCGATTTCTAAACACAAAGTTTAAACATCATTATTACCAGATCATGTGACCCTGAGCGGACGATTTTTTTTTTCTAGGTGAGATGTATCTTATCGAGGGACACAAGTCTACCAAATCTGGAATCAGAGTCTCTTATAGAGAGGCAATGACGCCTTGGGAAAAAAAAGGGGGGGGGAGAAACTAATTCAAGAATGCACAGAAAAAATAATCAATACTTCGTTTAGATCTTGAGACAACTGGGCTGATGTGAAACAACGAGTTAAACTGGACAGCAGAAAAATACTGAAAAAAAAAGAACAGAAAAAAATGTTAAGGAGTTGAAGGAAAAGACAAAGAAACTGAAAAAAGGGTAAGAGGAGAGAGAGTGAGAGAGATAGAGAAAGAGAGTGAGAGAGTGAGGGAGAGAGAGATGGATAGATAGAGAAAGAGAGAGAGAGGGGGGGTTAAAAATCAAACTTGTGATCATTTTCCCTAAGCAATTCTAGGAGACTTATTCCAATACTCAACCCGAGACGGAGAAGAGTGTAAGGAAAGAGACACAAAAATGAAAATGTGTGTGTGTGTTTTTGTTTGTGTGTGTGTATGTATGTGTGTGAGAGAGAAAAAGAGAGGGAGAGACCGAAAGGGGGGGAGTGGGGTTAGTGTAAAATTCAAGTTGAGAATATTGGCTGCTAAGAATTTCAAAAGACTCATTGTCCTCCGATACGTAGGACATAGGACTCAACCTGAAAGAAAAAGAAAACGATATGGAAAATCATGAAGTTATCTATTTGTGTATAACTCTGTGTGTGTGTGCGTGTGTGTGCGTGTGTGTGTGTGTGTGAGTGTGTGTGTGAAAGAAAGAGAGAGAGGGAAAGAGAGGGAGTGAGAGGGAGAGAGAGAGAGATCAACGACTCAATATTTATTTAGCCTCGCTGAATGTTCTGTAAAGATTTTTGAAAGAAAGAATCTCGTTATAATTGACTCGTTACCCAAACTTACTAATTAAACTTCTCAACAAGTGCTCACGGGGCGCCTAACATAGCACGATAGTCACGTAGGCAATTTTGCCCTCCTACTGTGGCCTTGTGCCTTACAAAGCTGAGCTGGTAAATATTTTTATGCTGGTCACGAAGCTTGTTTAGCTGGACCATTTGTTAGGGTACCAAGTTCGACTATCATGGGTGCCCTTGTCTTGTGGCCTTGTGCAAGACTAAGCTGGGGAGATATCTATAACAGGTGTACATAGACAGATGCCAACAATTGTGGTCTGATGTCAGGCTAATCTTTGTAAATACTTATATGTTGTGCGATTTCTCGTCGAGGAAAATAAGTATTTACAAAGATTAGTCTGGCATCGGGCCATGCGAGTTGGAATTTTGTTAGTATCGAATAACCTATCAGCTTACTTACAATCTATCTGTGATTGGAGAACTACTTTGTACGTGCGTGAGCGTACATCTTGATTACTCGACAAGTGTGCACAAAGTTGAAATTTGCCAGATATATTTTGCAATGGCAACTTTGAAGTTTTTTGGACCAGCGGTTCTCGACAAATCTAATAAAATAGAATAAACATGCAGGACTATCAAAATTCATTTACAAAATAACTAAATTGGCAAAACTGAATTATGTGAATTTAGATACAAAATATCTAAATTGGCAAAACTGCATCATCTAAATTTAGATATAAAACATCTAAATTGGCGATACTGGATTGTCCAAATTTACACTTGAAATATCTAAATTGGCAACTGAATTTAGATTTAGGTATAAAATATCTAAATTGGCAAGTGACTTTAAATTTAGTAATAAAATATCGGAATCGGCGGCTGAATTCAAATTTAAGTATAAAATATCCAAATTGGCAACACTGCTTTTTCTAAATTTAGATATAGAACATCAAAATTGGCGACACTGAATTATCTACATTTATAAATAAAATATCTGAATTTGCAACACTGAATTATCTAAATTTATACATAGATATCTAGATTTGCAACCAGATTTAAAATTAGGTATGAAATATTCAAATTGGTGATACTGTTTCACCTGAATTTAGATATAAAACATCTAAATTGATGACACAGACTTGTCTAAATTTAGATATGAAATATCCGGATTGGCAACACTGAATTGTCCAAATTAAGATACAAAATATTTAAATTTGCAACGTTGAATTGCCCCAAATTTAGTTATAAATCATCTAAGTTTGCAACACTGGAATTTCTAAATTTAGATATAAAATATCTAATTTAGCAATACTGAATTGGATTTTTAAAAAATATCTAAATTGGCAACGCTGAGAAGTAACTGGAATACGTCGAAGCTGTACGATTGACAGAAAATTATTTACATGACTATTATGGCAGGCTACTCCACACACCATAAAGCCCGGTTCCTTTCAAATGAACCTCTGAAATAGACACTGCCTAAGTTGCTCTTATGTAGAAGCTATAAAATAGATAATTGCCAAGTTTAGTCTACTTTGGTCCTGGGAAACACCTGAAAAAATTTGGAGAGGTGAAATAGATATGAATAGATTAGTCTGAATTATTCATTGAATAATAGAGATACTTGACCTGGAAACTTCAAGCGATCGTAGGAAACCAGAAGAGCCAATCGACCGAAATATAATGATATAAGCAACAAAGGTGAAGACACTACTCTGAATGATACATTGAATAATGACAATACTTCATCTCGGAAAAATATGGTATCAATACTATTCAATGACCAACAATTTTGTGAGCAGTTATCATAAATGTCCAACAACAGGCTCAGCTAATTGCTGCTACTGATACTTATAAGTGAAACTGACACGGTAGGAAGCGAAAGGAGAGAAAAGAAAGTTAGCCAATTTAATACGAAGTTTTGAAAAGTGAGTGGAAAAATAGAGTCAGATAATTCGTCAAGAAATCATAAAGGGAGAGGAGGGAAGAGAAAGGTAGTTTAATAAGAGAATGTAAGGTAGAGGGCCGAAAATTAAGTTAGGTAGTTTGATACAAGGGTAGAGAGCGAGACCGGCTGATGGCTACTGATACCATAAATGAGAGAGATGCAGCTTTTATTATACGTATTGATTTGTCTAATTTGAGTCGTGGTTGATTTGTAGCTATTTTAAGGTTTATTTACGTCATCCAATATTATCCACAGGCATGTTTATCGGAGTTATCTTTATTCTTTATTGCACAAAACATGTACATGTTATTATTTAGCGAGAATGGCTTATTTCAGCTCAAGGCCACAATCATGGGCAATCAGTGAGGATCGAACATACAACTCAGCAATGATGACCTGCGAGCCCAGCTTGCTAACCATTACACCACGTCCAGGTGCAAAGGCTTAACTAATGATTTTTTTATAAGAGTAGGGTGTAGGCTTCTAATTTGCAAACAAAGACGGCATGCAGGTTGAATGAAGGAAAAGAGAGCACTAAGGAGTGCACCCCAACAATCCCCACCGGTACGCCCTTGATCAGTCACCCTAACATGTACATAAGTTGATGGATACATGCTAGTTTGTGTGGGTGATTGTGACCGAGATTCTTTCTTTGGGGTCCCCATAGGGAGGACCAGTCGTCCTACTTCGGAATCAAAGGTTTCCTTCATTTCGTTTTTTGGGGCACACAGGAAATTCTCACATGGCACTGACCAGACATATCTTTGGTTAAGTGCGATTTGGAGTGGGTAAATAAATAATGCTTTCATGATAAGTAAACAAACCCAACGAGGTGGATACGAATGTGAATCGCTCTTTCAGAAAAAAAGCCAAAGAACTAATTAGATTTTCTTCCAAAAATTCCACACTTTGTAATGTTTCGGTTTTGGCCGTTTCGCTAAATCTGGCCGAGTCTTGTTTTAATTGTTAGTTTATTTGTACGTTTTCAGCTCTCGACTGACTCCATCATTTTCTTTCTTTGTTTCTAGTTCCCACCCTCAGACAACGTTCTCGTCCACCCTCAGACTATCTCTCTGTCTGCACATGAGTCTAGCCTATACACCGATACCTCGATAAACGGCATTAACCCTTCGATTGCAGTTGTGTGGCCAACTCAATAAATCTACAGTTTTATTGCAATTGACTGCAATCCATATCGATCAGCGATTTGGAGCTTTTATCTCGGAATAGGTAACTTGTAATGGATTTTCTACCAATAAACATATGCTTTTATCTTGCAATGAATAACTATTACTCCTAACCACTTACTGCAGGGTCAATTAGTAAAAGAAACAAACATTTATTTGAAATACAGTAAGGCTTCATACACAGAGAAGCCTGTTTGAATAATATTTCACGTAATTCGATCGCTCAAGTTTCAGCTCTGCAACGATATTGGTTCCTAAAAATAATGAAAGACGATATTTTATGCCTTACAACCTGCCACCTCTTTTGCCTTCCAGATAGACGTTTCAGAGGGTAAACGTTTCCAAAATACCTCACATTCACCTACATTAAAAAAAAACAAAAAAACTAGATATGTTTCTTTTAAAAACACCATACCTTGGAAAATAGTCTGATTGTTTTCTTTTGAACGTAACAATAGAGCAACGAGATGTTTCCATATAAAATGGTTAACTTTACTTAAGCGCTGGTCAAGCGACAAGAATGTTTTTTGTTTTATAATTTGGCATGCTCACCTTTTAAGAAGAAAATTCCACCAGTCCTAGAAAGGGGGGAATACAACCAATGAATCCCTCG